>OX235279.1:66883685-67535416 GCA_944472155.2 Trichobilharzia szidati
GTTCCAGGTGTCACACCATCTATCCATTTTTTCTAATTCTTGCTGTATGGCGTTTACTGTTATTCCAAGATCTGTGTTCTTGCATTTATACGTCACTTTTAAGTCATCTGCATATAGTATTGGTTTACCTACACTAAAGCATTCACAGATACTGTTTATATATATTATGAATAAGAGTGGGCCTAATACACTTCCCTGGATTACACCACTACTTACTGGTTTAGGCCTTGAGATTATCGAGCCAACTTTCGTTGTCTGACTTCGGCCACACAGAAATGATTTTATCCAGCTCAGGAGAGGATCACATATACCTAGTGAGCATAACCTGCTGACTAGCAGATTATGGGGAACTCTGTCGAAGGCTTTTGTTATATCGAAATATAGTACAATTACTAGTTCTCTGTTGTCCCTACTTCGTGTAACTTCGTTGAAAAAGTCTATGTGACAGGTCACACATGATCTCTTTTTGAGAAATCCGTGTTGTGATGGATTGATAAGTTCATGCATTTGTCACAATATTGCATCTGATTTACTTAAAATATGAATTAACCACAGGAATTTGTTCACATTTACAGTATTAAGTCAAAAATATTCGAGAAAGGATTACAAATATAAGAATAAAAACAGTAAAGCTTGATGTGATTAGGATGGGGAGAATGGTTTATTCACTAGTGCAAGGACGGTTAGCCAGTTCGTCCCTGACACTATTTCCATCTCACAAAATACGTGCCAGATGTACCGTGGATGTTTTATGCTAAGACACGCACGCATATAGTCTTTTGAAATGACATCTTGTTTTGCCTGAGAAGACAATGTGAAATCTGCAGGTAAAGTGAATGCTCACAGTCTACCAACATCAAGTGCCCATCATCAACGACAATTGCAAGGATATGGCCCAAAGGGAGACCACTCTCCCTACTGACAGTCTTCAGAGTTCTACGAAGTATGACAGTTTGTTTTAAGCAATCCAGGAAAGAATGATGGTTAACAGTTAAGAAGAATAAGGAAGATGCACGAATTGACAAACTGTAAAGGAGAGGATGAGTTATGCCTGAGTGCCTTAACTTCTTAATGTGAACAGTCAGACGAAATATTCTTTTAGAAATCTCTAAGACATGGGAAGACCTGGATTGGTCGGAAGAAAGAAGATACTTAACTTCAGACTTGATTTCTATGTCACTATCATCAATTATACAACGGTCATGGGAATTAACAGCTTCATTTAACTTTCTTTTACATTGGAAACTGAAATCAACTGTCTGACATTTGGGAGGATTTAGTTTAAGGCCGTTAGACGAAGATCATTTGCTAATTCCTGATAGAAAGCTGTTCATTTTAGTACAGTCTAGCTGGGAATTGACAGAAATTGAAATAGTTAGGTCATCGGCACACTTAACAAAGTAGATATTCACACACTGCAGTTGTTGACCATAGAAACGATGGATATTAGATAACATTAGTTGATATAGCAGCATATTAGAAATAAATAAAAATTGTTTCTTAGCTCATCGCTAAGTAGACAGTCTATTTGATGATGCCACTGCACATCAACTGATTAATGAAGTAGCTATCAACCCTAATTTACTTGTACTACATACTTGGCTTTTAGCAGTATAGAGACTTGCAACTGGTTAAATAAGGAGACTTAAGCGTAACGAACATAACAGAATTATTATTCAACTTGCTAAATCCTACTTAGTTTTTACAATGTGCTACTGCATAGAAACAGACGCGAAATCCTATGAATGATTAAAGTAACAGTGAATCTCCATTCCACTAACTAAGCTTAACATGCAGTCATCAAAATTCACATGTTACGCACCGAAGAAGTTCAGAAGTAGAAATGAAGAGTACATTAAACATTTTCTTAGCTTACAATTTTGATGAAGGGTATTGGCGTTAGTCTGACAGATTGACGTTTCCGCTGATTTCACATTCCACAACCTCTATAAACCTAAAATATGAAGCACAACATGAAGTTATGAAAGATAATTTTATATATTAGTATTAATAATAATACTAAGTAAAATTCCCATACAAATAAAAGTATTTGTAGTCCACAGCTGGTCTTTATATTGACGCCGTATGCATAAATGTACCTCATAAGTTGTCCAGCATTAGAGGATTGCACGCAAATCTCAAGAGAAACTCTGAAACACCCATACTGTTGAGACGTCATTCTCTAATTAATTTCACACTAAATACGTCTACGTCAAATGAGGTATTGCAAATGTGTAACTTAGAAATTGATCCACAATCTCGGTAATGTCTAGTGAGCATAGTTTTCTGAATCCTACAGAAATTACGTTCTCATATTTAGGAATCTGTAGTCATCAAATATAAGCTGCACATGCTTCAACTCAAAAGCAACTATGAACAGCGTTAACAACATAGAGAAACACTTAAAATATAGTAAGATACACAGGCCTGTTGTGTTGATGAGGATAACAATGACATGATGCAAACTATACATTTGTATCCAAGTAACCTATTAATCAATATAACTCATTACTGCATTTTGATAATATATCGCTATATTGAACTCTCATTGGCTTGGATTTTTATTCGCATATTTGTTATATTAATGAACTTGCTCTAGACAGTCCCCTAAAAATTAATTGGTGAGCTCGTTTGAACATCTTAGCTTTATAAACTCTATGTTTATATTGTTATCATTTTTATTTTTTGACTGAACATTCTATATATTTATATCTGTGTACCTGTATATCCGCATAATACTCATGTCCTAACCAACACGTTCACCTGCTGCAACTGAGACTAATGAGGCACAAGACTCATCAATCAACGCAATAGTCGGTCTGCGTCTATCGCTATTCGGTTTCACTTAGCCACGGATTTGGTTCGCCATCATCGAACCCCTCTTTGCTACCCGCGGAATCAAGTCACAGATCGCGAAGTATGGATATGTTTTAGCCGCACTGCCCACAGAGGTTCTAGCGGACATTAGTGATTTAATTGACAGCGCCCCTGCAGACCACCAGTATGATAGGCTCAAAGCAGTCTTGATTCAGAGAAGGAGTGTTTCTGATGAGAAACTGATCCAACAGTTACTCAGTGCATGCTGGTTAGGTTCACGGACTCCATCTCAGCTCCTCAGGGGTATGCATCAACTGCTTAATCCACACAAAGTTGACGAAGTGGTTTTACGCCAAATGTGGTTGCAACGGCTGCCACGACATATCCAACAGGTTTTGACCATCTCCTCCAAATCGGTCGACCTATACACACTTAGTTAGCTGGCAGACAGAATACTAGATGTAATGCCTGACACCAGTAAATACAACGTATCGACAAGTCAGGGGTTACCAGTTCAAGGGACGTCTGCTACCGACACAACTATATTGTCAGCGATTTCAACATTGACGAATAAGATGGAAAAGTTGGAAAAAGGAAATTTCAAGCTTACGTGCACGTGGTAGTAGATCACCGTCCAGGTCAAGGCAACGTCGACGGTCTTTTTCAAGACAACGGACCTCAACGTCTAGTACTCAAAATATTTGCTGGTATCATAGAAAGTTTGGAAATCGAGCTATGCGGTGCTTAAAACCATGTGCTTTCAGCAGTAGCAACTCGGCTCATGGAAACTGCCCAGCCAGACAGTGATGGCGATGGCTGTTACTGGCAACCATTCAAGTCGCCTTTTCTACGTGAGGGACAAAACCACAGGCACATTATTCCTGGTAGACACAAGAGCCGAAGTTAGTGTAATACCTCCTTCACTCTCCAGGTGGTCTTCTAGCACAGCTGCAAAACTTTCATTTCGAGCAGCTAACCAAACTAGCATAGGGACTTACGGTGAACAATCACTTATTTTGGATGTTGGTTTACGTCGTCGATTTACATGGATATTCATAGTAGCTGACGTTCGTCATGCCATACTGGATGCTGACTTTTTAAGCAATTTCAATCTGCTGGTTGATGTCAACAAGAAAAAGCTAATTGATAACTGCACCCAACTTCAAGTCCACGGAATCATCTCAAACTACTCTGTTTATAACATATCCATCGAAAAGCCAGATGACTGCATGTTTTCTGCATTACTACAACGTTTCCTAAAATTTTAAAACCATCTTATGATATCGGAGATGTACCTCATTCTGTCACGCATAAAACTGTCACAGCGGATCAACCCGTCAGAGCACGTCCTCGTCTGCTACCACCCGATAAGTTGGCAGCAGCCAAAGCTGAATTTGAACACATGATGCAATTGGGCATCATTCGGCCATCCAACAGTCCCTGGTCCTCACCATTACATATGGTACCAAAAGCTGAGCATGACTGGCGACCGAGTGGGGATTACCGACGTTTGAATAACGCCATTGTACCAGATCGTTATCCCATTCCCCACTTGCATGATTTCTCTCTAAACTGCAAGGTAAGACTATTTTCTCCAAAGTGGATTTAGTCAGAGCTTATCACCAGATACCATTCACTCCTGAGGACATCGAGAAGAGAGCCATTATAACACCTTTTGGATTGTTTGAATTCTCACGAATGCCTTTCGGGCTGAAAAACGCTGCACAAACTTTTCAGCGCTTCATGGACCAAGTCACGCAGGGCCTTGACTTTGTGTTCGTTTATATCGATGACGTACTAATTGCTAGCAAGTCGGAAGAGGAACATCATCTTAGCACTTTGTTTCAGCGTTTCGAACAGTATGGTGTCGCTATAAACCTTAAGAAGTGCATTTTCGGTGCCTCTTCTATTCAATTCCTGGGACACTGCTGAGGGAATCAGGCCTACTGAGGGAAAGATTATTACAATCAATAACTTCCCTCAACCAGACTTATTGAAGAAAGTCCGGTCAGTTTTGGAAATGTTTAATTTCTATCGATTTTTTATTCCTTCGTGTGCCTCTATCGTCCAACCTTTAACCGATCTCCTCAGAAGTGATCCTAAAAATATGCAATGGTCAGCGCAAGCATACGAATCCTTCTGCAACGCTAAAGACGCTTTATCTAAAGTCGCTACGTTGTCTCCCATCAACCCCGAAACATCCCTTATCTTGTGCACAGATGCCTCCCAAGTAGCTGTGGGCGCGGTGTTACAGCAGAAGATTAATGGTGAAATCACCCCACTTGCTCTCTTTTCGAAGAAGTTAGAACCGGCTCAGACACGTTACAGTACTTTTGGGAGAGAATTGTTGGCTACATACCTAGCAGTCAAGCAGGGTTACACCGTTTATGACACACTCATAGTTCTTTCCAACCGTACACTTTTAGGAGGTGAAGGAATTCGGTGGGCATTAAATACATGCTCATATGCAAATGTCCTTACCCCGAATGGAACCGCGCCACTTGGATAAAACGACTACTCGGATGCCAAATCAGAACAGTAAATTGATCGTCGAAAACTTGAAAAATATACTGTATAGAGGAAACAGGATATGATGTCTGCCTAGCTGACGAGAGCTCCTACACCAACAACAACGTACCAGGTAGCTTGAGTGCTTGGTCACATAACTTTGGATTAGCCAGAAAGAGAAGCAGTCATGTTTAGCACCCAGTGTTGAACACTGAAGGATACACATTAACAGTTTTAGCGGATTACTTGCAGTTACAACTAACTCCCTTCCCCAGTGGGTCTGAGAGGACTGTCAAGGAACTTAGTCCTAAGTTCCTATCGTAATGAAGACTTAAGCGATTGAGCCGATAAATACTATGTACTTTCTTCAACTTTAAATCCAAAACACCAGTATTCCTTGAACGAAATTATGTTGTTTGGCAATTAAATTGAAGAAAACTACAAAGTCTACAAACAAATGTTAAGTACAAATGAAGTTATAAAGCACTTTTATTCGTATTTAACTCCAGTCTTCCTTCAACTTGCAAGCGATCGACCATTCGCGCCTTCAATTGCCCGCCAATGGTTGCCAGTTCCAATAAAACAAACGTTCGATCTTCACGTCTATTGACAAGGACCTTATGAGAATACTGGGCAGAATAAGAACTCCCTTAATTAGAACTTTCCGATGGGCACTTTGGAGATGAGCGAACTTCAGAATGTCTGCCTATGCTTATGAAAAGTATGTTCAAGGATTCGATAAATGCTTGTCGGTTGGTTCTTGTGCTGCACTCGCTTCTTATCCTGTTTCCGTTGCAGCTAAAAGAGAAAACAAGAATACTGGGTGACGTCTGACATTCATTTACCATGCGGTAAGGCTGGAAGGAAGAATAGAGCAAGAGGAACAGCTTCATAAAGCAGCGCACATGAAGTGATAAAAAGTGCATTCAGTTTATGATGCAGGTTACAAGCAAAACAATATGCATATAACGAGGATATGTACCTCAAGCATAACAGATTACTGACTAAAAATGACACGATTTCGTTTAATGAGTCAGTTGTCCAGGTCGTAAAAGATCCCGAGCCTAGCACTATTACAGAGAACCAATCTCTGCCTCAGATTTCCACGTGCAGTAACCAATTCGAGAATATCGGAAAATAGATTGGCAGATTGAAGATTGTTTAATGTTCACCAATAAAGAACATGTACCACGTAGTTACTAAGCACAAAGTCTACTAATAAACATCAGCACGAACCAGTAACATTTCTTATCGTTTTTTTCCAGTCTTCTTCCAGGCACCATCCGATTAGGACACGGTTGCTGTTGTTGCCTACAAACTAAATGGAGATCCATTCGAATAAACAATTATAGGCTGCCCAGTGCTCATTAATATGAGAACTCCAGAGCAAAAAAGGGATTCATCCTGTTTTTTCCATCACGACTAACGTACATAGACTTGACTGTCAATGGAAAAACCTGGGTCATCAAGGCCAAGACTGAGATGGAAGGCAAAACAACAAGAACAACACGCAACGAGCCTACCCACACCACACTGGCTCACTCTTTCCCTCATCAGAGACGATGTGCACAATCTTGATTACAATGAATTGACTCCCACCCTTGGCTTCTTCTTGACACCTCGCAGCACGCGCACCACCTGCTCTGGCAACCCTTGCAGAAACCAGTACGACTACAGCAGTACAAAGTGATACTCTTTGTACACACTCTTGTCTGCCACGTACCTACTGTCAATGTTACCACTTGTCACTTATTCTGCCTCCGTCTTCGTAACAATAATGTACTCAAGCTTTAGGCGTTATTCTCCAGCTCTCCGGCATGTAGGGCCTCGACTGTCAGTGCCACAACTAATCCTCGAATTAACAAACCATATGCTGACTATTCAATTTTTGCCAGCATTTACAAGCGTGGTCGATAGTCAGTGGAAAACTAGAGGATGAAATCGACCCACTCGGTAGGCCTTATGTTGTTGCTCATACTAGCTTGACAGTAATGCGGCAATCATCTAATTTCATTGCATTTCGTATGTCGAGGAGGACCAAGGCTGTTGATTCAGTCCAATTTACATCTTTTGAAGCTAACAGTCAAATCTTTAGCTGCCACTGAAAGCGTTCTACTATGGTATTGGCTTAAAGTTTCTGGGCTCCTTTTTGGAAAAGTTTTCGGCCCAGAAGTTTGGTCAGGGCGGCCACAATAGGCCGTTTTCGAACTGTCAGCTGTGACCATTTATCACGGTAGATAGGCATCTAAGGTGCGCAATCTATTTTTCTACGAAAATGGGCGTTACTGTTCCCCAAAGAGGCAATGTTTCAAGCTATCGAGTTCCATGAACAACAGATATCATCATGCGGGCATATTCATGGGGTTCTGCGAAGGTTCCGTACAGATCATATGGACATGGACAGAGGGGGCATCTTGCGTAATAGGAGAACCTACGAGACCTTTTTCCCTGCAGTTTTTATACGTCCGTGACTCACTTAATGAATACAGGAGGCCAGCACGCCAAACTGGTGAAATACTTGGCGGTAGCTCGGATTTCTAGGCTATATAAGTCATGAAATAAATTGAAGACGTTATGTCAAAAACTTTTAGGCAAGGAGTATACCTGAAAGCATGGCAAAAATAGTATTCTTACCGTTGCATAACAGGTTCTCTTTTAATTCCAGAGCTTCTGTCAATAAACTATGTTGATATTTTTCACAGATAAGCTTGCTTCACAAAGTTTGTGTTGTTAGTTTGGATGCAGGGATTGATATACGACAAGACGTCTGCGACAGTATTACTGGCGAATATCCGAAGTTAACCAGAGAGTGTAGTCAAGCTGATGCGATTCTCCTGTTGACTATCTTCGGTGAGAGTTCTTAGAGAGTGCGTCCTGATATGCAAATTTGGCATTATCCTGGATAATTTCAGAAGTTACATTAGAGGCGAAGTTAGGAATGGACTGATGATAATAACTTGTCAGACGATTTAAATTGTGGTGTTACGCGGTTTTTGGCACCGCGATTGCCTTCACTCCAGTAACCAGTTGATGGATATCTTCGTGGTTTGAGAAACGGCCAAGATAGTCAAGAAGCTCTCCTCATTTGTGATTATTTAGAAACCGAATTTTCTGTCAGAATGATTATTCAAACAAGAAGACTGATGGCATTTTCATGTCCTTTTTCGAAAGCACGGCAGTCGACAAGTGAAGCAGGAAACCTAGTCAAACACATTGGAAGGACATTCATCATTCAGTCGATAAAGGGAGCTTTACAAATGTTAAAGAAGACTTCGTTCCTACTTAGGTATGCATCCCTTCCATCTGAGTCCCTTTATCGCCTACCACTTCTAAGTAGTAGTAGCACGGTGTCTCATAGACCCTAAAGTAACAATACGTCAGCGTAACCTGCTGGAGATTATTTTACATATGTGAACTTACGATAAGCAGTCGCCTAACAAGCGTTTGTTAACTCAAGATGGCGGAATACTTTGTCGGTGCAACCTTGGAATATTTTAGTCGCATTTTGAAGGCCGAATGAAGTTCGTAGAAATTTAAACAATTCGACTGAGACCCGATACGGGCTGTCATTCTGTGCCACCTAAATTTGATTGTACGCCTTGACCAACTCAGTTCTTGAATGTGTGGCCGCAAAATATCGTGTTGCCGTTAAGTGGATAGCAATCTGAGATCGTTTCGACGATCCGGCTCCATGATCGCCTGCGAGTCGTCAGTCGTCACCACCTTCCACTGGTAACGCCCAAGAATATTTCACGGTCAAATTATACCAGTATTTGGCAAAATATCATTCATTCCCGCCTAACCTTAAATTGTTGAGTAAAACAACCAGCCTTTGGGGACTACCGGTTATCCAGCGGCTGCAACGTGATATATGCCATTGCCGACAAACGTGATAAAGTTTCCTTAAGATCAAATACTATCCTCTTCATAACCAATAAAACTTCAACCTAAGTAGAAAGTTCAGCAGTACTGTTTATCAGTTATCACCTACGAGTTGACCGTGACAGTTTCCCGTAATATTTATATTCTTGGTAGAACTGAAGGGTTCGCTTAATTACTTAACTTCCTCGTCTTCAGAACCATCATACCAGCGACCATACCGGATCTCGGTCACACATAGCTCAGATTTCGAACAACCACGTAAGCAGATGACTGGAAGGACTCTGGCAGCTAGTTGACAAGGAGAGCCATTTAACAGTTACGTATCTCTACCACTTCATATTCAACACTTGAAGATATGGTACTGATCGGACATATCTCTGTTATTGGCAGTTTTGGCACTTCCAGGATTCTACCAACCAATGTCCTGAAACCAGTTTGGAATTCTTCGGCACTCACATAAGGAAAAAGATTCACATGTTCAACACAAATGTCAAGTCAGTCCTTCTATACGGGTCACAAACTTGCACTGCGTATCACGAAAAGGATTTCCAACAGGTTGCAAACTTTTATCAACCACTGCCTTCGCTGGCTCCATATTGCAGATCAAATGGCCGGCCGGCCAGAAAGAATTCGCAACAAGAAACTCTCGTTGGGAACAAACCAACCAACAGCCGATCGCTCAACAATTATGTAGGAGAAAGTGGAGATGGATCGCGCACAGTGAGGAAACCGTCAAATGACATCGCGCTGGGCCACTGCTCGAGTAGAATCTCAATTGGAAGCGACGAGTGGGTTGTCCTAGGATGACATGTGGAGGTTATCATGTGAGGATGAGATGAGAGAGTTTGAACGATTGTGGACCCAGATAAAGAGGATGGCAGAAAATAGACCTAAGTGGATGTGTGTTGTTGAAGCCGTATGTTCCACTGGAAACGCAAAGGTACAATATTAAAAGTTATATCAGTCTGTGTTACTAAATTGTCGATGGAGATTGTTTGAAGTGTGACAAATGCAGTCTGTACTGACTATCTCAACTTAGATGAAATAAACTGTCTAAGGAACCCACCATAAAATTAGATGAAAGCTGTAGGCTAGAAATTTTGGGAAACTGTTTACCGCTTAACAATTTTAAACGTTGGCGCACCGTCTGAACTTTTTTGCATGGTCACGCTTTCAGCGGCTGTTTTGAGCGGGAGGGGTGTTGCAGTTTAGGACTGCTGTTTACATTTTGAGATTTTCTGTCTAACCAGGTAACTATATGATCTGTGAAATTCTTCTATTGTACTGTAGAATTTTTACAGGACTTCATCTCTGTCGAAGAATTCTCAAAGTAACAATTTAGCGCCTGTGTAAATATAATGCCGATCTACAAAGGTAAGACCCTTGGCATTTAATAACGCTTTATCTGCAGTTAACGTTAAATGGCAGAAGAATAAATATACAGATGTAGAGTGTAACACAGACGAAAGCCCTGAGGTTTTCAAGGCCTCACTTTTTTCACTCACTGGTGTTCCTCCTGACCGCCAGAAAATTATCCTGCCCGGTGGAATATTAGGAAATGATAATTACAATGGCATTCAAATCAAAAATGTAAATTTATCAGTTTTATAACTTTGGTTTCCCAAGGGAATAAACGTGATGCTGGTGGGTTCTGTTGGTGAGGTCCCTGTTAGCGTCGCAGTTACGTCAGAAGAAGTGGTGTTACCGCCATCAGAAAGTTCCTTCAAACTACCACCTGGCATATGGAACTTAGGAAATACATGTTACTTGAATGCAGTCGTACAAATGTTGTACTCAATCCCAGAATTCCGCTTGGTTTTACAAATGTGAGTTGACGGTGTAGTTCTGATTTGTGTTACGGTACCTGCAAATGACTTAAATACTAACACATGTTTTCACTTCAAGAGTTCATATGACTTCATGGCCTGTAGCACTAACTCCAATTCGTTGGTGTTGTGTAGAAAAGTATGTTGATTAAATGTCCTTAGGCATACGGTAACTTATTATTATTTAAATATCTAGATTCTGTCGTATAATATATCAAATGTATGTGTGGCTTGTGTACTCAATTTTGAATAGTGTCCAGTGAGGACTGCACCATGACGAATGTCTTTAAGAATATCGTGGTTGACGAAGACGGTGTAAGGGAGTTGTGTGATGTCATACTTTCTGAGGTGGTTTCGTATGCGAATTTTAGGATGCAGAAGTATTTTAGGAGCACACTTCGCCGACAAATCTTAGTGCTATTTTTTAGCTACTGGCAGTGTTTGGACATGCATACATATTGCCTTCTCCGACAGCCTTGGATTAGAAACTACAGTAGTTTTTGATACAGTCAGTACCTGTCTGATATCCTGATTATTAGGGGACAAAAATGAAAAACTGGGGAAAAATATCTCGGTAATTTCATCCTCAAAAGCTGTACTATCGCATTTTCATATGTGATTACATCATTCAAATTATTCTTTTCAAGATAGTGACGAAGGTAAATTAAAGAAAGTATTTGTCAACTCATAAAGACTGACGATGTGAATATGGATCACGGGGGGCAGATAAAAAATTACACAGGATTGAACAAAACAGTTGTAAAATAGTTGTTAACGGTATTGACGAGATGTACTTTGAAATAGTAGTCGTTTTTTAAACTAGGAGTATAAAAACTACAGCTGTGGCGCCAAAGAGAATTATATTCATGGCAAATGTTTCTTTTCATTGAGCTTCGGCTTTTAAATACATATGGCGAGGTATTTTGGAGCTTGTTGAAATTTCATCCCTTTTTGTTTAAAGAAGAATACGGATAAATGCTCACAGAATTACGTGACGTTTGTATGATTGCATTCTCATAATAGGGATTTGTGGACAGATTTAATGTGTTATGGCGTTTCGTAGTAAATACCAATATTGTCACTCGGATGAGATACATCTGATAATGTAATGATGCATTAATAGTTACCATCTAGTCCCAGGGCTATCAAAAAGTGTATTGTAGGGACGTTTGCAACGCATGCAAGCCACTTAAGTTGATGTCATTTGCTAAAAAAATGATTAGCATCTTGTCTGGGCACACTTATGAAGTGATTCATGTGTTGTTATACCCTGCTGCAAAAAGTTCTACTAAGATAGATGAGCTGAAATATTTTGAGGCCGAAGATAGAGTTGGAAACATTTCCTGATACGAATTTGAATCCTGCGTCATTAAAATTTGTTGCTTGTCTTCACTGTGAGACGCCAAAACCCGGAACTCCACTCCTTAACCGATCCTAGCGAATTATGAACGTCGCTAGAAGTCGCAATACAATTCTGTTGGAATTCATTTCGAACTTACCAGTGAGGAATTTATGTATACGTGTATTCACGCTCCCACAATTTATTATATTCAAGTATTTCATCTAGTTTCGTCGCATAAAATATTTATACCAACCAGAACTGCACAATTTTGTCATTTTACAATGACTTGACAATTCTTAATCACCAGTATATTTCATAAGAAACGTACATTGTGTCTAGTGTCTTCGAATTTTACCCATGTTTGTAGTTACTGTTCTGGTTCATCATTTAATTATTGCGTATTATTTTTTGAACGCAGATGTCATTTTTCAAGTACTACTCCGGATTCACAACATTATGTGCTACTATGCGAAGGGTTGAAGTATTCATTCAAATTGATGACCATGTCTGCCGTACCACTCACTCCTATGTTTCTCCTTAATGTTTTGCACTCTGTGTGTCCCCAGTTTGCCCCCCAAGCCAGAGATACTGGGAAATCGTCTCAAAACCCATATTCTAGGCTCAACCCAAATCACGAACAACAAGATGCCAGTGAGTGTTGGACAGAACTTGTCCGGGGATTACAAACAGCTACTATTGATTTTGAAATTTCAACGAGTATTCCGGTAACTTTTCCTCATATAATGCTTATTCTTTTACAATTTTATATCGTGAGCGATTATGTATATAGATGGGCTAGAGTTGCTTCCCTATTTTGAGGTATTTATGTCTTGATTGATTAGTGAACCTGACAGGACATTAACAGTACTCGGTCATGCTACGAATAAGTTTCAGTTTTTCTTATAAGACGTGTGTTCAAAGCATTTTCTTTTCCATTAACGTACTTTATGTTAAGAGTGTTAAAGTACTGCTTATTACATACACACTGTTGATTGGTTTGACAGTTGTGAGCTAACAGTTTTGCACATTGTGGAATTTGTCTTAGCACTAAAGAAGATACAAATGTTAATGAAGAAGAAAAAAACGGATAATAATAAGTTATTTGAATACCCTAGTAATGAAGTCAGTCACAAAGCACAATTTACTGCCGACAATCGCTTCAACATGATAATCAGTAGTTAATCATGCTCCAAACGTCATCAGTCAGATTGACTGGTTTCAACGTAAAATTTTCCACCGATGTGCAGCAGTTCGAGTTGTCACACTCCTCCCATGTGACACAAAGCAAGAGAAGAGAGTAAAGAGAGATTCATCAAAAGAGATACTAAACAGAGGTATGAAGCAAGCAAGTAATATCGAAGAACAATAGTTTTATTGGATATTATAAATCACAAGGAGCGGATGCATCTGCGCCATTGTCGAGAACGATTTTGAGCCATATCACCAATTGTCTCCAGCCATTGGTGTTTACCATCCCGAGGACCCCAACCAGTGAGGAAGTCCACACCATCCTACGTGGCTGGCTTAAACTAACTGATATGGATTTCATTGACTGATGAAGCCATATTTTGTTTTAACTACGACTAGCTCTTTTCCAACCTGATCCATCCTGTGTCAGCTAACATTACCTGTCAAGGAAGGCGATCATCAGTGGCATGGGATGCATGCGTAACACATGTCCTAACTATCTCAATCGATGTAACTTCACAGCCTCGTCTATTGATTTCCCCTCCCAACCAACCTAGCACTCGACCGAAGCCTTACCTCAATATTGCTCACCGTATTATACCACTTAACACGGAAGATAGAACTCAGACGTCATCAGTGAATTATGCTGCATCTTTGTGATTTTATGTAAAAGATTTATTCTACGGTAGTTCGGCGGTAGCCTGCTTGCAAACCTGGCATGTGGTGGAGTTCAATCCCCGGCCGGCGCACACCTCTACTTCCCCTGGCCAGTTGTAAACCCGATAAAGACAGGAGGTGGTGTGTGGGCTAGCAACCCCACCTCGTAAAAAACACTGCCACTGATAGGGATGCAAAGGAGTAAAAGAAACAGCACCCAAGTATTATTCTTATATGTAGAATATTAGAATGAATGCAAAATATTATCGTACATAGAAATAATTAATCGGCAAGAAACTTTGGACATGGACATCACAACCACCAAGCTGTTGGGTTCACACAAGTTCTGGGTTACTTTCGTTTTCATCGAGAGAAGACAAATCGGTCGAGTGGCTTTCCGAGTGCTTTCACCAACCGGCGTCATCCATTCACTAAGAAATTTGGCGGACAGCAAGTTAGTTTTTTCGATGATTTAAAGTTTCACAAGTGTAAGACGTTCTTCACAGGCGTGATCACCAGGCCCAGCGGGATCCAATGCCTCTTTACAGACTAAGAAGTGGTAAGCGAAGGTTCAGTTACCAACCACCATTAACAGAAGAAATCTGAAAGACGTCTCTTTCACTCGCCTATCCATCGTGACATAGTCTCAACTACAGGCAAGGGGCATAAAATGAGAATGTTGAAATCAGCCGAGCACTCATGACTCTGAAATCAGTGTGCATATGGCAATGAGCACAGGGCACGTAGTCCAGAAGTCATGTTCATACCTAGTGTGGTTCGGAGACTTAGCGCATCATCGAAAGCATTTCCAATAAGCTGCTGCAGAATTCCGTGAACAGCTACTTTCTTTTGACAATGGTGATATGTGCGGTTGGAAAGGATAGACAATAGACGACTCCGGTAATGAACTGATCAAGAATCTGTCTCAGTGAATATACGGAAGGAAATAGAAATGGATTGAACATATACACCATGCCAAGCCCTCAAGTGAGAAGCGATGAGTTCGGCGTGTGTTCTAGGGTGAAGTGAAGGAGACTATGTAAAGATGCGATGTGAAAGCTTGTGTGCACTACGAGATTAAAGAATAATTGATGGTGAACAATGCAGTACAATAGAGATGTCATACTGGAACCCTATCGTCCACTCAACACAAGAAATGAATATTACTATGACATTTTCAGGCGCATATTGATGAAGAATTCAAGTGACAATAACCTATGTTCACACCTTTCAAAGGATCAACGCTTACTATCTTTAATCAGAAAGGGCACACTGCTTTTCTCCTGAGACGTTACGTCACTGGTTAATATCCAATTGAGTCACGGCTTGGGCTGTGTAGAAAGGTGACTGATTAACAGACATGACTAACTTATTGACTGATTTTTATTGTCAAGAATCAGTGATTCTAGATTCTTGCTGACACGGCTCAAAACTGTTAAAGTGTAAAGAATATATGCGCTTCTTACTGTCGAAAATATGGACTTTTCTATCTACGGTACATCGTTCACAGTTGTGTCATTGCGTATTCAATAAGAGGATTCTTAAACCAAGCAAGTATAAGCATTTCATCTATCAACCATGTGCTAGTAATGTATTGTTTTTGATGCAAAGTTATATATTTGCCTAAGAAGTATCATTGTTTGTTTTGTTTTATTTCCGATTTAGGATCTACCTGAAAGTTTCCGTACAAATTCAGAGTGGAATCCTGTAGATCGATTTCTTACTGGTCAACTGTTGTGCAAATTAAGCTGCACTGAATCGGAAGAACCTGAATTAGAAACTGTAGAGACATTTAATCAGTTGTCTTGCTTCATAAACCAAGGTTATTTGCGCTTTGGTTAATTAATGTGGTATTTCTTATAATGGTTAAAATGCGTGTGTGTTTCCTGTGGCACTTTGATAACTCTTGAGTGTATGTACATGGTTGTACGTCGTTGACAGTTCCAGCGCTTAGTGACTAACCGCACTAGTATCAGTGTTTGAAATTAGAATATCTGATCTACATCTAGCAACGCCTTGATGTTAGTCTGAGTGTCAAGTTTGAAGGTTAATAGTCTTTGTTGCTTGCAGTTCTTTTCTTGAATGCGAGTGCCATGCAGGCTTAGGATTTTTAGTTGCGTTGCATGTTTAATGGTCACTGTCTCCATGGGATTTTTCGCACCTGATAGCGAAACCGTCTAAGTGAATATTAAGTGCAAAGGGCAGTTTCAGACATGGCGAATATCACCGATTACTAAATTACTTCACTTCCAAGTGTTGAATTCCCTAGCTTGGACGTGTTTCACAAATTTTGCCTCGAAGTCTATGCGAGTGTTTAGAAAAGAGTAGGAGTTGATGAACATTTATATCAGTGATCATATCGTGGTAGCTTTTTTCTACTGAAAAAAACTTAAGAATATCATCGTGAATGTTGGTTAAAACAATGGCTACCCGTTCGGCCTGTAATTTTTTGACCATTTTTCCACGTCTTCTATAATATTGCTTTTAGCTTGCAGTTTACCGATTTTTCGTGGGCATATGCATCTGTTATCTAACACAGCTTCGCTTTCGATTATAGCTTCAAGGTGAAACTCCGTTCATTTTCACTGACTGACATCTATTTCACTACACGGCTTCGTCTTATATATATATATATATATATATATATATGACTGTCATACTATTTTTCTTAGATCTTCATTAAAAAGAGTAGCTTGTGACTTACTACAAGGGATCGCAAAACTTGTGTAAAAAGCTAGTGGTGAATTTGATTGCCTGTTTCTTTGCCTTTATGTTATTGTTTTACTTTAATCTTGACATATCCCGTTAATCCATCTTCAAAAATATTGTTACAGATGTGAAATACCTGGTCACTGGCATTCGAAACGGTTTTACGGGAAATTTGACTAAACACTCACCGCTTCTGAATCGTGATGCTGTGTACAAACGAACTTCTTTGATTAGTCGACTTCCTGCATATTTATCTATCCATTTTGTTCGCTTCTTTTACAAAGAAGACAAGCAGGTTAATGCTAAGGTGAGTGTTCATTGTTTTAAAGCTATTTTTGTAATCATCAATGTAATAAAAACTATCGGTTTGATTTGCCCAATTCTTGTGATGAGAAGTAAAAGGTCTGAGGGACATCGTTGGGATATTATTACATAACACACCACGTTGTTCCATATGATCAACCTTTTCGCTGAAGGTTTTGTTCTATAAGATTTCGTTAAACTAATATAAGTCCTCTCTTTTAACAGATTTTAAAAGATGTAAAGTTTCCGCTTACTTTGGATATGCATGAATTTTGCACACCTGAATTACAAAAGAAGTTACTACCTATGCGCGAAAAAATTCATCTGCTTGACCAAAATGAACTGACAAATCCATCGAATCAAACGAAATCGGCAAAACTCAAAGCAGGTTGGTATTTGAACTGGTGTTTTAAATTACATATTAAGCGCTAGAAAAGTTGTTGCGTTTTTTAAGATTACTGTTAACTACTCAACACCACTTTTGTCAGCTGGAAAAACTTGTAACCGTAATGAGCAAATGATACTTAAAACACCTTTTGACTTAATGGGACTGTGTTTATTACAACTGTCACTGTTCTATTATTAACCGTAATTTCTACAGGAAGACCTATCTAACTCAAACTGAATAGTCAATCGGTGAAGCGTAGTTACCATAACGCTCTCATAATTGTTTCTAACTATTGAATTTCTTGTCTGCACGGTCGTATCTGAAAGCGAAACGGAAACCGTGCGAAAATCCATGAAGTATGTTCCACATTCTGTTCATAATATTATAATAATAATAAAGAATATAACTAACATTAGCTACTTGAACGTGAAGTAAGTCATAGTAAACAAGTGTAGGAGAATAATTACTTAAAGGTCTCAAGTTTCAGTTTCACATGTGAAAGAGAATTTGTGAAGCGAAAATATCTATTTGATTAATGTTCATCTGTAAACGCCCACTGAGAATAGTCACTATTTCACTTAGAAGATTGAAAGCAATCGCTTCTCAAATTTGACAATTACCAACCATTTGCATTTTAACCTAGTTACTTTACAGCCAATGTATATTTTCAAAACTGTATCAACTACTTACCTATTGACAACCACTCAGGATTCAGCAGTACACACTTGTGGTAGTTATACATAATGCTCATGTGTAGTTCGACTGGGAATACTTAGTGCTTTAGTTTTGGTGTATGCATAAATTTTAACAAGGAACCACAAACTCTAAGATCTAGTAGTAATCGCGTCTGCAATAATTGTGATAACGAGTTTGTACGACTATAATTGTCAACTTCGTTCCGCGTACTTTTGTCCATTATTTTAATAAACAATTTGAATCCGTTTACAGTGTATTTTCATTTTTCTATAGATGCAAAGATCCTCACTTTTAATTTAAAAAATCTATTCCTGCAATAAATTTTCGTAAATCTCTACTCGTGAAATTGCAGCAGCTGATATTGTTTACTTGAACATTCAACAATCTTCAAATATCTTTTAGATGCCAAACAACCTGATCCATATAAAAATCCTGAATTGTATGAACCTTACTGGTTTTCTGATGATCCTGGCTCTAATAATTCTGGATACTACGAGTTACAAGGAGTTTTGAGTCATCAGGGTAGAACAAGCACTAGTGGACATTATGTTGCTTGGATAAAAACACAAGGTGAGTATTTTCTTAAAAGTCATTTTAGGATTTTTACCATTGTCATCCAGTTGAAGAAAACACACAATAAGAATGGCACTTAAAATTCATTTTCTCACTATGAAACTAAGGATACACAACACACCTTTCATGGAAATGTCCCTTTAAAAAGACTCAATGAAAATTTTTATTAGTAATTTTTCAAATGTTACTTTTTAGCTACTTGATTTATTCAGTCTTTTGCATATTCTGTTGCGGTAGACAAGGTTGAATTTCATTTCAGCTGGTTGCTTATTTTTGCACAGTAGAGTGCTGTCTTCAGTGAGCTATTCCCACTTAATGTCTTTAAGTTGTTCCCTCACTAATTGGTTGAAGTACTCAGTCTTCAGTTTTTGGGTCATACGTTTAATTCTCATCTAATCTACTTTACCCCGAGCATCTGAGATGCCTCAAACCCTAGTTCTAAGCTAACTGTCTTATATTCAGTGCGCGCAGATCATTTTAAGACCCCTTTTTGAATTTCTGGTAACTTGAAAGGTCATTTGAAATAAGTTATTTTTAGATCCACTCAGGTGGTAAAATTATCAACATACTGATGGCTAACAAATTTTAATGCACTGAATTGTTAGTACTATTTATTAATTATGTCCAAATTATTGCAGGTGTATGGCTCAAGTATGACGATCACCGTGTAAGTCAAGTAACCGAGGAAGACATTTTGCGCTTATCCGGAGGTGGTGACTGGCATTGTGCGTATATCTTACTTTATGGACCCCGTTGTGTGAAGAAAGAGTCATGTGAGAACACCGCGAACAACGCTGAAGCTTTAACGGCAAATGGGAATTCAATGAATCATGGAGACCACTCAAATTGCCAACGTTCATGAAAAAGTTTTGAATTCCAATGACGTTGTTCATGAGTTTATAAAGTCAGTTTTGACCGTCTAAACGCGCATCACGCTAACAGTCAAGTATTTTGTTATGATGGTTGATGTCATTATTTTCACTTCATAAAATTGTGATACCATGTCATTTCTTTTTCAACTGTTATTGTCTTTTTTTATCTTCAACATCATAAACAAGCACTGCAGTCCTTCCAGCTTCCTTTTGACTACCTATCATTGTTTCACCATCAGAGAGTGTTTTACAAGCTAAGCAATACAAGGTGAGAACACTAAGTCCCTATTCAGGGAAGAAACAGCATAACGCGTATCTGAAACTGACAGCAAAACTCATCCTGAGGAAGTGTGACATGCTGTAGAACAACTGGGTATAGGATGTTGATAACCCGACACCAAAGGTTAAAAAATTCTAGTGGATTTCAGCAGCACTCTACTCAAACCCATGCAACCAATTAAGAGCTTACGGTGAGTTTTCATCTGAAGTGGTGTCCGTCAGGTATGCCCACTGTCCCCATTTCTTTTCAATGTCATCAGGAATATACTAGTGGAACTTAACCTAGCTGACTTCAGCAACTAAAAGCTTAACTTGTTGCCAGGGAATCATCTCATTGACTTAGACCATACATATGATAAAGTCCTTCTAGGTGAAGACGCTGACAAAATGCATAGCCGTCTGAATACCTTGAACAGCAATCTTCAAATATGTATCATGCGATTCGCTCCCGTCAAATGAAAGATGATGCTACAGGACTGACCTACATAGACTCCAAGATTAGAAATATGGGAGTGAAGTGTGTAGACCACTCCACTTATTCAGGGAGTCGCATCAGTCCGAACGGGTTGGTCTCTGACGTCATCTCAGGACGGATACAGAAGGCTATTTTGTCATACACCAACTTACGCCATCTCTGCCTTAGTAGACGTGATATCCGACCGTCGACCAAAGGACGTGTTTACTGCTCAGCAGTTCTCTCTCTCCTCCTTCATGTCTGTGGGACATGACCATTGGGAGACATGAAAAGCCTAGCTGTCTTTCTATCTCCCGTGTTAAGTGGTATAATAAGGTGAGCAATATTGAGGTAAGGCTTCGGTCGAGTGCTAGGTTGGTTGGGAGGGGAAATCAATAGACGAGGCTGTGAAGTTACATCGATTGAGATAGTTAGGACATGTGTTACGCATGCATCCCAGGCCACTGATGATCGCCTTCCTTGACAGGCAATGTTAGCTGACACAGGATGGATCAGGTTGGAAAAGAGCTAGTCGTAGTTAAAACAAAATATGGCTTCATCAGTCAATGAAATCCACAACAGTTAGTTTAAGCCAGCCACGTAGGATGGTGTCTGTCTGTCTGTCTGTTTTCGACATAGAACTTTGCACATATGTGCGGCAGTTCAAGTCGCCACACTCTATGTAGCACACAAAGGAAGAGAAAGAAGTAGAAGAAATGCATAATATAGACAGTAAACAGAGGTGTGAGACAAAGGAGTAGTAATAACGAAGAACAAAACAGTTTCATCGGAAATCATAAGTCACAAGGAGTGGATGCATCTGCGCCACTGAGAACGATTTTGAGCCATGTCACCAATTGTTTCCAACCATTGGTTTTTACCATCCCTACTTGACTTAGACTAACTGTTGTGGATTTCATTGATTGGTGCCATGTTTTGGTTTGACCGCCGCTAGCTCTTTTCCAGCCTGGCCCTATATCAGCTAACATTGCCCGTCGAGGAAGGCGATGACTAGGCATACGTAGCACATGTCCTAACCATCTCAGTCGAAGTAATTTCACCGTTTCGTCGATTGATTTCCCCGCCTTACCTAGCACTCGACGCCTAACCTCAGTATTGCTCACCTTATTATACCACTTCACACGGGAGATGGAACGCAGACACCTATGATCGAAGACAGCTAATCTTCTCATGTCTTCTGCTCTCAATGGCCAGGTCTCACAGCCATAAAGGAGGACGGAGCGGACTGTTGAGCAGTACACACGCCCTTTGGTCGATAGTCGGATATCGCGTCTACACCAGAGACGGCGTAAACTGGCGTATGCGAACCTAGCCCTCTGTATTCGTGCTGATATTTCGTCTGAGATCAACCCGTTGGGGCTGATGGTACTTCCCAAGTAATTGAAGCGGTCAACGTGTTCTATTACTTCACTTCCTATTTCTAATCTAGGGGTCGATGAAGTCCAATCCTGCAGCATCATCTTACATTTTACAGGGGCGAATCGCATGCCAAACATACGAAGATTGTTGCTCAGGGTGTTCAGTAGACTCTGCATTTTGTCAGAGTCCTCGCCTAGAAGGACTATATCGTCCGCATATTCTAAGTCAACGAGATTCTTCCCTGGTAGCAAGTCAATCCCTGAGTCGCTGAAGTGTGTTAGGGTTAAGTCCATTAGTACATCTATGATGAAGTTGAATAGGAATGGGGATAATGGGCATCCTTGACGGATGCCACTAGTCGTCACCACTTCAGATGACAACTCGCCATAAGCCCTCACCTGGCTGCATGAGTACGAGTAGAGTGCCTTAATCAGTGCGATGTATTTTCTCGGCATTCCCTTTACAGCCAAGCATCGCCAGAGAACCTTCCGGTCGACAGAATCGAATGCCGCCTTTAGGTCAAGAAATATAATGATTGTCGGACGCCGGTAGGAATGCCTATGTTCTAGAATCTGTCGAAGGGTGAAGATATGATCAATACACCCTCTACCTGGCCTAAAACCTGCCTGGTTTTCTCGTGTTTGTGTCTCCCGAGCACCACTTAGTCTATGCAGTATTATTGAGCCTAGGATTTTAGATACTATATTAGTCAAGCTAATGCCTCTCTGTGATTATCACAAGAAGACTTGTCTCCCTTCTTGTATATCGGGATGATCAGTGACTTACACCAACCCGATGGGACTTCCTCTGATTCCCAGACGCTGCTTAGAACCTCCGTTAACGCAGACAGTAAACTGTCTCCTCCGTACTTAAATACCTCTGGAGTCAATAAATCAGGTCCCGCTGCTTTCCCTAGCTTCAGGTTGGTGACAGCTTTAGTAACCTCAGTTAAGGACGGAGGACCTGTGTCTATCTCCCATTCAGGGAGGTGTTGGATGTCCGGCAGGTTAAGTGTGGCTGTGGGCCAATTAAACTGCTCCTCGTAGTGTTCTTTCCAGCGCTCCAGACGTCTATCCTGGGAGCTAATTATGGTGCCATTTTTCTCGGAGATTGTTTCGCTTATCATTTGCCTTTTACCACCTGTTTCCCTGATAAGCCTGAATAGTTGTCTGGTGTTGCCTATCGCCGATGCTTTTTCCATCTCGACCGAAAGCTGCTACCTTGACGTGGTCGTCGGGCTTGAACACTGCAATGACCCAACAAGCTATACTGGCTGGAACTTATGTTCCTGCAGGTCCTACCATGCCAGAAAGGTTGTTTGGATAGCAGTTAGACTAAAAGCAGTTACCCAATCCAATCCTATGATTTCAAATAAATCACAAAATATCATGCCGGATCGGTCGGGGCCCGGATTAACAACGACCGCGCTTTCTGCTGCCGTGTCACAGGGCAGAAGTGATAAATACGCTACTGAGACACACCAAATAAAAAAGAACAAACAAAACCAGGCCGTGTGTGACCGGCCTCAAGCAGTTGTCCCCTGGGCTCTGCGGTCACGCAACCAACTTCCACGGTGTGGGCAGCCGGGAAGTAACAATCTCCCTCACAATCCGAAGTGCACGCGAAACCCCTCTAATCCTCGCTCATCTTTGTCTTCACTCGCTCCGCTGGACTGTGTCGACTCCTAGCTTAGAAGTGGTAGGAAGTGCTGACCTTTTATTTCGAAAGTTGCTTCAGGCCTAATGAAGTTTTATCACTATTATTATTGTTCCCTTGGGTCTTGAGAGGAGCACAGGGCTTCAACAACACACCACTTTATTCTATATTCTGTCATCCCCATCTCTTTCTTACACGATAACCTCCACATGTCATCCTAGGACAACCCACTCGTCGCTTCCAATTGAGATTCTACTCGAGCAGTGGCCCAGCGCGATGTCATTTGACGGTTTCCTCACTGTGCGCGATCCATCTCCACTTTCTCCTACATAATTGTTGAGCGATCGGCTGTTGGTTGGTTTGTTCCCAACGAGAGTTTCTTGTTGCGAATTCTTTCTGGCCGGCCGGCCATTTGATCTGCAATATGGAGCCAGCGAAGGCAGTGGTTGATAAAAGTTTGCAACCTGTTGGAAATCCTTTTCGTGATACGCAGTGCAAGTTTGTGACCCGTATAGAAGGACTGACTTGACATTTGTGTTGAACATGTGAATCTTTTCCTTATGTGAGTGCCGAAGAATTCCAAACTGGTTTCAGGACATTGGTTGGTAGAATCCTGGAAATGCCAAAACTGCCAATAACAGAGATATGTTCGATCAGTACCATATCTTCAAGTGTTGAATATGAAGTGGTAGAGATATGTAACTGTTAAATGGCTCTCCTTGTCAACTAGCTGCCAGAGTCCTTCCAGTCATCTGCTTACGTGGTTGTTCGAAATCTGAGCTATGTGTGACCGAGATCCGGTATGGTCGCTGGTATGATGGTTCTGAAGACGAGGAAGTTAAGTAATTAAGCGAACCCTTCAGTTCTACCAAGAATATAAATATTACGGGAAACTGTCACGGTCAACTCGTAGGTGATAACTGATAAACAGTACTGCTGAACTTTCTACTTAGGTTGAAGTTTTATTGGTTATGAAGAGGATAGTATTTGATCTTAAGGAAACTTTATCACGAGTTATTCTACGCCAATTCTTCAAAGACATAGGTCTCTCTTCTTTGGTAGCTTGATGAGGCAGCCTTTCCTTCAATCAGTAGGTATCTTTTCTTTTATCCAAACCTTTTGCAATAATGGCGTGAGCACATCTGCGGCAGCCCTTAGGTCTGTTTTCGGCGGGGATGAATAGTTTCGGTCTGGTCCTGCTGCCTTTCCGGGTTTCAGTAGCTTGGTCGCCCTCATGATTTCTGCTTTCGTTGGAGGATCGGTGTCCTCTGGCAGTTCTGTTGGTATTTCTTGGCGAGTTGTAGGTGATAGTCGATTCAAGAGTCCTTTGAAGTGAACAGCTTATTGTTTTATTTGTTTCTGCTTCTTCGTAATCAGGTTCCTTCGAGCATCTTTTATGGGTTTCATTATCTGGGTTAATCACTTGCCGCATAGAGACTTGGTTATTTGATATAATGTCTTGAGGTCTCTTTTACCTGCAGCCTGTTCTGATTCAGTTGCTGGCCACTGCGTCGTAGAATTATCTTCTCTCGTTCTTAGCACTCTTCTTCACTTTATTCAGTGCAGTGTACATTGAACTCAGCTTCTCCTTCTGTTGCCCATCTTTTCATTGACTCATCTCCTACTCCACCATCCTCTTCACCTCGATTAACTTCCAGGTATCCGTTGAGAGCCATTCCTTATCTTGGCTCTTCCTTCTCCCTAGAATAGTTGTGCACGTTTCCTTGAAAATCGCCATTAGAGAGTTCCAATGTTTTTTCCCCCAGCTTTCCTCAATGATAACACTTAGTGTCTCCGACTTTGCTATAATCTGATCTGTAGCGAAAGCATCCCTTGTAATTTTGTCCTTCAGTTTCTGAATGTTGAATGTGAATTACAGTGGTCTGTCTCCAGTCGTTTTCATGGATTTCAGCTTCACCTTGATGGTTTCTTGAACTAGATGATGGTGTGAGCCTGAACACATCTGCTCCCATTCTCGACCTTGTATCCAGCAGACTACTTGCGTCTCCACTTCCTTGAGCGGCATTGAGATGAAATCTATTTGGTTTGTGGTATGTCCGTCAGGTGAAATCCATGTTGCTTTGTGTATATCCTTGTGTTTGTACACTCTCCCTCCGATCACCAAATCGTTGAAAGAACAGAAGTAGGCGAATAATACTCCGCTGTCATTCATTTTGCCAGGTGAGAGCTTCTCTACCCATGATGAGTTAGTTCTCTTCCTGTATTGTCTGCTCCCTGTTCAGCTTGCGTTCATATCGCCCATAAGGATTTTGTCGATTAATGTTTGTAGTTGTCTGTAAAAATCCTCCGCTCGTCCCGTGTTGTTTGTAGCCCTTTGCGTAACGTTGCATGATAATTGTTACCTTCCTTCCTTTGGAGTTAAATCTTGATGTCATGATCCTGCAAGAGGGAATTCGTTTCCACTGCATTAGGGCTTTGGCTGCCACTCGGCGCCTCAGTGTGCCCGTGGTTTTAGTCTGGGTGTCCAGACCGGAGTAGATTATTGACTGTCTCGTTGACAATTTGGATAATGCACATCCATTCCATCTGGTATCACAGATACCCAGTACTTCTAAGCCATATCTTCGCATCTCTTTGGCTATCTGGGGAGCCTTCCCAGCATGCTTCGTGCATTGTACGGACATTCCACGTACTCACTCTTACTCTTGCTTTCATCGAGTGAAGACATATCGGCTTGCTGGCTTCCCGAAGGCCGGCTTTCACCATTCAGCCCGCTGTCATTTCGCCTTTCCGATTCGAGCGAAGAATTAGATTGTTTTTATTTTAAGTCTTTGTATTTTTAATATATTTTCTGTGTTTTGAAGTTCCTCTAGCGGTTCGGTAGGTTTTAGTGTATGGGTTTGCTAGCCCAACCCTCCCACTTTACCCGGGTTAGGGACCGACTAGACAACCAGCAAGCAAGTTAACTATGGGGGTTCCTGATGAAGTGATTACTGAAAAATATCAGGACGGACAATAACGGCTCGTGTGGCATTTGCCGACTCATTTCATTTTTGGCGTAGATATGATATCCGGCTTTCGACCGAAGGATGCGCGTAAATTGCAGCACTTCGGACTGTCTCGCTTTATGGCTGTGAGACGAGGCCATTGAAAGTGGAACATATGAAAAGGTCGGTTGTCTTTGATCATAGGTTTCTGCATCCTGTCTCTCGTATTGAGCGGAATAATATGGTGCGTAATACTGAGGTCAGGCGTAGAGGGCTAGACAAAGAGGGAAAGGTCGATCGATGACGCTGTGAAACTACGCTGATTGAGTTACCTAGGTCACGTGTTTTTCATTCCAAGTCATCGCCTTACTCAACGTATAATGTTATCCCACCTAAGATTAGTTTAAAAGAGTTAGGGGTGGTCATACTGAAAGCTGACCCCATTCTATGAAGTCTTTGATTTTAGCCATGTAGGGAGGCGTAGACTGCGTGATTAGGGATCTTTGGGTTGCCAAATGTTGGTGATGTGGTTGAAGATCGATGTCATTGGTGGATATTTATTCACTCTTTATGATCTCTCATATCCATTGAATCCCCATATTCTTCCACAATCCTATTATTTTTCTATCTCCAGTACATTTCTACTCTCTTCAGCTTTTTGGAATCTCTTTTGCACCTTCGTGTACTACATGGAGTGTGACAATTTAAACTGCTGCATTTTAGTGCAAATATTTATGCTGAAACTCAGTGAGTAAATAAAATGATAATTAGGTGCCAGTATACATGGTTTCAGGCAACTCATAAAAAGCTGCTCTTGTTTTACATTACAATGTGAGAAGACCTGTCTGTTCACTGAACTCCTCTACATGTAAACCGGGTATTGTTAGTATGCACCTGTCCTCGGTTAATTACTGCTTATCATGTTTATATTCTGTTCGTTGCTGCACTATCTCAGCGTGATTGAATGTTATTCTAGGTATTTGAAATAAACAAATGGTTGTGTCCTCTCTGTTGCCTAAAGGAAACGCTATTCAATAGGTGCTAAAGACTTTAAATACTAACACCACATATGCAAGAAATCATATTATCAAGTGTATTTGCAAGGAACTAGCATCGTCATAATGATTAGAAAAACTGTACAAAAGGAATCACTGTTTCTAGAAATACGCTATAAAATCACAAAGTTCAAATAAATCACTATTCAAAAGATTGTTTATGTACACAGTTCAGCAACAAATAATTTGCAAAATAGTGCATAATTTGCAGATTGCTTATTCGAAAATGTGGCTGCATGAGAATATTCATTTGTCAGTTGAAGATACTTTCTTCAGATTGTTTATGCCTAAGGTCTGTGATACCTGCAAGAATCAGAGTGTAGAATTAATGAATAACAGAAAGAATGAACACCAAAAGTCAAGTAAGAGTTTAGTCCAGACTGCACATGCAGGCTAATGCTTTATTAATACTACATGGGAAATCGTGTGTTTAGAATTCTCATGCTGGCTTTTATACAAATACAAATAAATGCGTTGTAATGCGTCATTCATTTCCAAATACATTGTCTTTAAGATGATCACGATAGCTGAGTAAATACAAACATTTAATGGGTTTAAAAACCACATAAAAGTTTAATTTTCGCTTCACGAAAGTTGCAATCATCCTTTAAATTTGTCATCTATGTAAGATTCTTATGGGCATCCTTAATCTCAGTGCATAATCTACAAACGTAGTATACATTACAGGTGACAATATGGTCTACACTTGTTCGCTAGGAAAATGTGAAAAGTGAAATATAACATCCAACATGTAATTCATTTTGATCGCATACTAACTAGTATTATGCGTCTAGTCCTTTGTATGCTACAGACTCAATTCTATCGGTTAAGTTTGCAATGTGACCACCATTTGTTTATGATATGTCATGGGCTATACCGTACTACAATTAATGTGTGCTAACCGATGATGATATCTGAGTAACTTCTCAACCAGAGATAGATGTAGCAAACAAGAATCGAAGCTAGTTTTAGTGATGTCCCAATTCACTATGTTACAAGTCACACAGTTATCTAGTGTAGTTATTAAACTTTATACATTAGGTTACAAAATCAATACAGGGTTTAATACTTACCTGGTATAATGTCGACTTTCAGCATGAACGTCCATCTCAGTGGCTTTAAATTCGTTCAGCTCTTTCCTTATATCTGCCTGTATAGTTAGAAAGACATAAGTTAGGTTATCATGTGTCAGAATGATGATTGAAAAATTGATAATTTATGCATCAGTAAATAATGTGTACTTTTGTGACAGGCAAACCAATAGTCTCTGGTACCGTCTATTATCTCCACTCATGACAATTTATCCATAGTGTTAATAATAACAACCTTGACGCTTTTTGAGAAATCACGAAAAAAAATGGTACTACAACCAGCAGATATAAGAGGATAGGTAAGAATTAAATTTGGCGTGACATGATTGAGGCTTCTGAAAGAGACATGCATCACATCTAGCACAAACGTAAGTAAACAGAATAGAGATGTCCTGAACCTCGAATATAATGAAGTGCATGAGAACGATTTCACGAAATCCTCGGTTGGTTTATAGTTGCATTGTTGAGATGTGCCTTATTTCCAGATTCTGACTAACTGCAATTTATTAGCTCTTTAAGTGAGTTAGGTGAGACTAGAGAACAGGAACAAACTTAACAACATTTTGAATAAAAAGGGATGAACAAATTTCCATAGTTCGCAAACCACAGACTACAATGGTAGATAAGAATAAAGGGACGAAAAGACAGAATGTAAAACGGTTATCAAGAATGAAGACTAAATGTCTACAGACCTTATCAATACATTACAAACAAATGTGTCTAGCCACTAATCCTTGAAATTTTATAGATCTTTGAAGTTGCCCTTGTTATTATCTTTCAATAGAAAACTGAGACTTCGTGACTTGATGTCATGCCTTAATCTGGTGACAAACAGTATGACAACAACTGAGTGAAGGATAAGAACGTGGGATTGATATAAGTATAAAACTTGGGCACTGTGGTAGAGTATAATTCCATAATGGATAAGATTTTATTTTGATAAATCACACAGTGTAGTACAGTTATATTAACTGATGACGTTTCAAGCACAAACTATTGCTCATAATCATACCGAGAACGTGGGATCTAACTACTCAGGTGCTTATTATTCATTGCATGTCTTCCGAGCGGGAAGTAGATCTTTAATAGCGTATCTCCATTGTACTCGGTTGTCTGACTGCTCACAAGCTTCCATTTCTTCTTCAGATGATCTCCGTGTTACTTTCGGACCAAAGCCCAATTCACTGCTTTCGACTAGAGGGATGAACGTTCGATTTCAATGGAAAGTTTCTTTAGTGTATGTCCAGCCCATCTCCATTTCCTTCCACATATTTATTGAGCAATAGATTTATGATTCATTCACTGCCAGAATTTCTTGTTACTTATCCTCTTCAGCCGGCCCATATCTAGACGGTGAAAGCAGGTGTTGATGAAAGTTTGCTAGGAAGCCTGTTAGAAATGCTTTTGCTGATTGTGCGAGAAAGGTACTGGTTCTCATAGAAACAGCGACCTGACATTAGTTCTAAGATATCACATTAACCATTAAATTCCCGACTATCCGCCTCCATTATGTATACCGAGTGGTTTAAACAGTTATGATCACAATTTGAGCTGAGTTTTCATCTAAATCTGGACAACTTGCGCTACAGACATCGTTCTAAGTATTAGGACTGACACTGCATTATTTGACTGAACAACCGTTAACAGTCATTGATGTTCCGTTAGGTTAAAAAATTATATTAGAGTGATAAGCGACCTTACAGAGAAGCGTTATCTTTCGTTCATGTCAGTCTATGCACTGACTGATTGTACTCAATTAGTGGGCTTCCTACGCAAGTGCAACCAGAAGATATGGTGGTGATAACTAGAAACATTGGTTGAGCATCTTAGCTCAGTGGCGAGTCGTTTAAGTGCCTTGTTGGTGGCCGATAAGACAAAAGGGAACTTCTGTAAGTTTATACAGATCAAAACGTATTCCTAATTAGAATCAAATTCCGGCACAAACATCACCTGGAGTTGTTCGATTGACATTTAAACCTAAACTCAAACAGATCCTATTTCTAATAGCTATCGACAATGTAGGAGCATACGGGATTGCGTGTCCTTCTGAAGACTTTGTTTAGATTCGGATGATTCTTTAGTCCTTGTTAGGCTTCCATTCCGATTTGTACTTAGTTATAAACATCGCCCTAAACACAGTTAAGTAAGGAAACTGGTTGCACATATTAATGCAGCCATTGACCATCCAGAAAGGATAGACGAACACTGACCGCACTTACAAGAGATGATGATAACAGCTAATGAAGCTGCTTGCGGATTGGTTACGCGCTAAAACCTTCTGAAAGTTCATTGCAAGTTGTTAATGTCTGCCGGTTCATTCCGGCGGATAGTATGCAGAAAAATATACATGTAAGACTCATATTTAATGCACGTGATAACCATCATGCTACCAGTCATGTCCACACACCTGGCTTATGTCGTTTGCTACATGTTTTGTACATCACGTGAAAAAATTGATTCGTGGAGATTAGATGTAGGGGTTATTCTTCAGGTCGTGGCATGTTCATCTTTCTTCAGAAACTGTCAATGTGGGCTGAGAAACCAAAGTTAGTTTCAAACTCTTATACAACATTGGTGAGTGGTTTAATTTTAAAAGATGTAAGTAAAATTCCAATTTATCAATCAATCAATTAAATCTTACTTTATCACGTAGAGTTAACCGAGTCCATGGTTTATCTGTTCGACGATCATAAGCATCCGCTTCACTGACCTCAACATAATCATTGAAACGTATAATTTTACGTCGGCGGAGTTCTTCAACAGTTGGTCGAAATGACAGCTGGAAGTAAATAACACAAAAACTATCAAGTCGAACAATTCTACAACTTTCAAAAGGATTTAAAAATGCTGTTGTTTTTGAAAATTGTAAGAGAAAGTTCACGTATAGTGAGTAATATATATATATATATATATATGTATATATTCAATGACACAAATACATGTGTAGCCTAAGTACTTAAAGAGCACACTTCTCATCACGTCTTGCTATCATCATATGATGTAAAAAATGTGTCAGTGAAGAATTTTCATAGATAAATATAGAGGTCATTTCAATTTGGTTCTGTTAGAAATGAATAATTGCTTACACTTGAACTTTTTATTCAATTCTGATTAGAAAGGTAGTACAGTAAAACCGTTATCAACGTCTTGTTATTTGCAGTTAACTAAGGAAAATCAAAAGTCGGACAAAATTACTGATTGATAAATACACAAGACTAAGAAAAGAAATTCACTATACTTATTCCTCCCAGTTTTATATTGACAATGCAATTTTGAATACCAACAATATCATAAGTGCATTAACTTCTAGTTTATACATCGCCTAATTCATCAGTATACCAGTATTCTACAATATATGCACCAGTTGAGTATATTTCACGTTTGTTTTAATAGTCATTACAGTCTTAAGTCGCATTTAACATCACAGAAATATCGCAACTGAAGCTAATTTCCAGTATATCAGGTTTATTTTGAGAATAAATGATGAAAAACATGGGACTTTGCCATCTGAGTGATATCAATAGCTTCCTAAGCATAAAGAGAACACAGATAATGGTATCAATGTGATAATCATAACAATTGTTTATTCATCCGACGTAATGTGGATCGGTATGAAATTGCAAATACTAGTATACGATTAAACACTCAGATGTTCGCTGATTCCAAGGAAAATGAAGGTGTTTGAGTCATTATGAGTAAACCTGAGATAAACACCTTAGGAACAAGAATTCGAAACTCACTGTTGATCGACTAATAGGTGTCACCTATGTTTTAGTAAGTTGATATCTAATCGCAGATATATGAACAACCTGTAATTAAAACAAAATGTAATGGTGATTTTCAAACACGCAACTGAATAGAGTGATTTATAGGTGACAGTAAAGGAATACACCGTCTCCTGAAACTCTTATAAGGCGGAAGAATATTGCTACAGATATCACTGCTGACTGATCAAACTATTTGTAGAATCTGCTATCTTGGCATCACAAATGCACTGCTCTCTCCTTCTCTCTAGCTTTACTTCTCAGTAAACGTTATAAATGACAGATATATGCTTAGTATGAAGAAGACCTGTTTACTTTACAATGACTTTTTGCACGACTCTCCCGGCTAGTGATCTTGTCTACCCTTTTTCTTGTTACAATTGGATAAACGTGTTTACAGCAGTGTACAAACACGGAACGGAAAAAATAGATATGCAGGTGATTGAAAACTAGTAGAGGTGATTTCCTTAGTAGACACTAATACTCCAAAAAAGTAGGCACTCAGTATAATTAACTATCACCGAAGTCTATCGACTAGTTGAGGTGAAATGGTATCATTTAGCTTAATGATACGATACACTGAGGAATATACATATTTCGGTGCATTACAATTTGATATGATACGTAAAGAAAACCAAGAGTAAACTAGGTTTTCTGCTTGTCGATAATGTTCAGCAAAACTTACATCTAATAGTGACATATATATATATATATATTCTTTATTCCTTTCGATATTCGAACCTGTGTCATTCAGTAGATGAAATTCATCAACCTTAATACTACATTACTCAGGCATGAAACAGAGAATTGACTCACTATTTACATTTAGAAAACTGTTTTTATCAAACTAAAAAAAACAACTTTAAAAAGTCCTACCCATAACTGAGATGTGTAACAACACTGTTTACAATACTTCTTAATGCATGTAATTTAAAATCACATGGTCAAGAGTATTCTTCTCACTTATCAGCAATCATCAACTAGTTACCAGTAAAGCAAGTATTCTCGCAAGGGCGTTATCATGATCTCACTAAGCCATGAACAAATACATCAATAACTACCTACCTACCTACCTTGTTTACTAAAATTCAATGTACTTCTTTATAATAGCCATATTCTGTTTATGATTTTGAAAATAAGACTAAATTGACAGCTGAAACTTTTATGACATGTGAAGTAAAGTGGTAGACGTTTACTATCGTAGTATCCAGGTTATCGACTTTTTGAAGCACTACATTCTACCGGTAAGATAGAAGTATGAAATAAGTGTATGTTTACCTCCTGTGGGAAATGCACCATTGTGTGTGTGTGTGTGTGTGAAGGATTATCCACTAATGCACAAATTAAAGGATTCATCGGTTCTGTTCAACTTATTCTATACAGTTGGTATACGACTAATGAGGTGTTATTCAACTTGATTTTAGAAAATGCGTTCAAATATAACCTGACTTTAAAAAAAGTTAACTACTCGTATAGTTTCATTGGTTTCTAACAGATTTACGTGTGCACACGATATAACAGTTTTACTAAATTTAGTATATATTCAATAAAGAGAAGTTCATATGCATAAGCATTTTGTTGACCTTTGCTTTAAATCCATGCTTAACCTCATTAATTGTGCACAATACTTACCTTTAAGATGAAAAGAAATGCAGTTGCTAATACTCGCAAAAAACAGAAAGGAAAAAAAGAAACTCTTGAAAGCAATGACTAATATTTATCTTGAAATAAGCTGCATCCTAAAGTAGTATTACGATAAAAGTAAAATTACACCACCCCATCGACTGGAACCAATGGATGAAGGCGGTTGTAGGCTTTTTTGTTGTTGTTGTTGTTGAAAATTTAAGCCGCTAACCATCCTCATCAGTCAAAATAATCACAACTGGCCTGAAGGAAATCAACAATGGGCCGTGATTTAGCTGACACACTTTTTTTGGCTCCAAGGCCAATAAGGTGTTATAACCTAGTCTTAGAATGAATAGCCTCTGTCTGTGTAATAAGTTATATTTTAAACGGCCACATGTCAACATGACAGAAAAAAAAACACAGTTGCGTAATAAGCCAATAAATATGATTCCTACCACCACTTAATCTTGTACACACGAGTAGTTTGAGAATCTACCTTAGGCATAAATAAAAATACGACAGACGTGTAGATAGTTTAGATGGTGTGCAGTTAAAACGAAACATGATTAGGATGTTTTTGCAATTATAATTACAATTAGCTCTAAAGAAAAATATGAAATAATCAAGTAGTAAAAAAGCGTAACAATACTATAATATAATCCTACACTTTCGTTCGTGATGTATGAGTAGTGATGATAATTATTATATTTTAAGAGTTGATCACGGACTGATATCAGTTAGAGAACCATTGAAAACCAGGGAGTACTGGACAGCTGCTGTTTCATCCTAGTTTGGGAATTATCGGAAGTACGCACCCACTGGGATTCGAACCCAGGACCTTCCGGTTACAAGGCAAGCTCGTATACCATTCCGGCACTGGGACCCGATTCAATGGCTCATGAATTCTAACTTCCACCAATTCGTGATTTAGCGCGACCCCAACTATTGTCGTTGGTGGGACATCCATCCACACACGTGACTTCTAATTGGACCTCACTGGTCACGACTTCTCACTAGAAGTCCAGGAAGCTCCAACCTGTAACAAGTCACTAGCGAGCATCAGAATAATTTTCTATAGTTTTGGTTTGTAAGGATTAGTTATGTTTTACGAGTTGATCACGGACTGATATCAGTTCATGAATATTTATTTCAGCAGAGACTCTCTGTGGACAGTCTTTCTGAGATCCAATTTCACAAAAAACAAAAATTACTTTGACTAACATGCAGACATTATGACAACACTTAGTACAGAAGTAAGCAACGATAAAAGTACAACTGTGTGTGGTAAACTGCATCGTAGCCTTCGCCTTCGTTTTCTCAACTATACTGCCTTCTTTAACAAGAATTCGGACAGAAATACATTCTAATTAGTGTACAATGGCGAAGTATCACAGCACAGATTAGATTTATTGAAATAATATTTTAAACTTTCGATTGGACACTAGTCAGTAATCAGTGAAGTGTAATGTGAGCTACAATCTTCGAATATTTGCCATGCGATTCGCTCTCGTCAAATGAAAGATGATGCTACAGGACTGACCTACATAGACTTCAAGATTAGAAATATGGGAGTGAAGTGGTGCAACGTGTAGAGCCCACTTCTCTTATTTGGAGAATCGTATCAGTCCGAACGGGTTGGTCTCTGACGTCATCTCAGAACGGATATAGAAGACTATTTTGTCATACACCAACTTACGCCATCTCTGCCTTAGTAGACGTGATATCCGACCGTCGACCAAAGGACGTGTTTACTGCTCAGCAGTTCTCTCTCTCCTCCTTCATGTCTGTGGGACATGACCATTGGGAGACATGAAAAGCCTAGCTGTCTTTCTATCTCCCGTGTTAAGTGGTATAATAAGGTGAGCAATATTGAGGTAAGGCTTCGGTCGAGTGCTAGGTTGGTTGGGAGGGGAAATCAATAGACGAGGCTGTGAAGTTACATCGATTGAGATAGTTAGGACATGTGTTACGCATGCATCCCATGCCACTGATGATCGCCTTCCTTGACAGGCAATGTTAGCTGACACAGGATGGATCAGGCTGGAAAAGAGCTAGTCGTAGTTAAAACAAAATATGGCTTCATCAGTCAATGAAATCCATAACAGTTAGTTTAAGCCAGCCACGTAGGATGGTGTGGACTTCCTCACTGGTTGGGGTCCTCGGGATGGTAAACACCAATGGCTGGAGACAATTGGTGATATGGCTCAAAATCGTTCTCGACAATGGCACACATGCATCCGCTCCTTGTGATTTATAATATCCAATAAAACTGTATTGTTTTCCTCGATATTACTATACTTTTCGCCTCATACCTCTGTTTAGTATCTCTTTTGTGATGAATCTCTCTTTACTCTCTTCTCTTGCTTTGTGTGCGACATGGAGGGAGTGTGACAACTCGAATAGCTGTACATCTGTGCAAAGTTCTATGTTGAAACCAGTCAATCCCTTATGTGTCTAGTGCTTTCTTTGTTGCTGACTGAATTCTATCAGTGAGGTTTGCAATGTGGCCACCGATCTAGGTGGGTCGTCATCACGGTGCACTTTGAACACTTGATATCAGTTGGTTGGAGGCAAGGAGACGAATGCCAACTAGCATGAAATCTAGGTCCAATACGACCTTGTGATTGATTCCAACCATCTAGTAACAGAAATTTTTTATTCTTCATGAAACCATCAGTTATATTTCTCATAACTATTTCTCAAAATTGACAACTCTAGAGAATATTACTATTAAAAACGCCCACAAACTGGCCAATTGAAGATGTTCAATTGAATGAACTAAACTTCAAAAGTTTATTTAACTCCACAGACAGAATACACTTATGAAAGCCATCATCAAACAACTGACCAACTGTGGCTAGAAATATCACTCACCGATACTGACATACATTCAACTCATATAATTTATATATGATGAACAGTAGACTTTTCCAATAACGGGGAATAAATGTTTGAAGTAGAGTTTTCAATTTAATTATTATTTGTAGACACTGTCTAACACAGCATCGATAGAAACTCATACTTAACATCCAAAAACCAGAAGTCGTTCATACAGAATTTAGTTACTTTTCATAATTTGTAATGAACACACTGTGAACTAGTTATCTCAATTCCAACTGTATAAGTGCATGCGAATTATGCATAAATTTCGACTGGATTAATTTATATCTAACTGACTTTGTTCTATTTATTAGTCGATCAATATATACTAAAAATGTGTTTAACTGATGTGTATGAGATATATACACTTAATATTCAAATGCAATTAAAACTGAACTGATAGTCGACGCATACATGCATCCATTCTAACTTTTATGTATTTTCAATTTGTTAAGTGAAGACTGTGGTCACATTTTCCCTATTTTTTAAATTTTTGTTTATTTAGTAAAGGTCACACCGACAAGAGGACACATGAGTTTGTACGACTTTTATTTATTTCGACAACTTTTGGTATAAACAATAAAATTACCGAATAATTTTCATTACTGATGACGAATAAAACTTAAGAGGGACGATAAATTGTTTGTGTAGGAAAAACACCGTTTTGCCTATTACTTGTTCAGCCATATTGTGACAACCGATTAGGGTAAACGACTCAGCTAATGTAGCAACGTACCTGTCTTGAACGCATATATGTGTTGATGGAATTAGGCTCTATTTAATACTGCAACAAAACAGTAAAGATAAAATAGGATCAAAACAGTATTTACAAGTGTTTCATCTGGTCAAGAATTTTCAGCTTTAAAATGATTGACTCAATTGGGGAACACAGTAGCAGGTTACGTCTAAATTGGTTGATCATTACTTCTGGTTTTATCTACGAAATACTGCATAAAATATCGAAACATGCCAGTGTCAGTCAAACTATATAATTTAACGTTACAATTGTATCTTTTCTGTTGAAGATAAATAACAAGTAACTCTGACAATGGAACCAAACAAGAGCCTATTGTTCAATAAATTTGTAGAGGGAAAAAGAGATGGAGTGGACACACGCTGAGGAGACCGTTAAGTGAAATGACGCGACAGGCTGGCCCTCAATTGCAGCTCTAAATGAGAAATGAGATGTTGGGCCTCCGAGACTAATATGGTGGCGACCGTCTGAAGACTGACTGGTTTCAACATAGAACTTTGCACAGATGTACAGCTATTCGAGTTGTCACACTCCCTCCATGTCGCACACAAAGCAAGAGAAGAGAGTAAAGAGAGATTCATCAAAAGAGATACTAAACAGAGGTATGAAGCAAGCAAGTAATATCAAAGAACAATAGTTTTATTGAATATTATAAATCACAAGGAGCGGATGCATCTGCGCCATTGTCGAGAACGATTTTGAGCCATATCACCAATTGTCTCCAGCCATTCGTGTTTACCATCCCGAGGACCCCAACCAGTGAGGAAGTCCACACCATCCTACGTGGCTGGCTTAAACTAACTGTTGTGGATTTCATTGACTGATGAAGCCATATTTTGTTTTAACTACGACTAGCTCTTTTCCAGCCTGATCGCATGATAAATATTTGAAGATTGCTGTTCAAGGTATTCAGGCGGCTCTGCAGTTCGTCAGCGTCTTCAGCTAGAAGGAGTATGTCATCTGCACAGTCTAAGTGAATGATATTATTCCCTATTACATAGTTTGAAGAGGACACGAAAAATTATAAGCTTATAGATTGCAGAGAACAAAGTGGAATGCAGATTTGCTCTACCGAAGCCCTATGTTTTACACAGAACCCAAAGGAATAATAATAATCTTTTCTGTTCGATACGTTTTATTTCACCTGACTATTTGTTTTGTTTCCATCTCTTATTGACTCCGTCGTCAACTTGCACCAATTTAGTCAGTCTTTTAGGAATAACAAATTTATGCATATGGAATACCTTAGTGCTACAATCTGTCTGTATGATAATTTCAGCAGCTAAGTGTGTATGTTAATATCTACTTTATGATATTTCTGTACAGATTTGAAAAGTATGTGTGTTAGTGGTCTGTAGTGACGATAACGGGAGGAAAGCAATAAATATTTCGTACACAAACGAAAGTACTGACGGGAAAATTTCCCCAATAAGGATATGTCAAAAATATTAATCCATTTGATCATATATTGTATATACATGTTAACGAGTGTGCAGCCTAGTTGATAAATTCGTTGGAAAAAAAAATTTATTTTCTCGGTTGCAAACGTCCTTTTTTTCTCTTTATGTAGGAAAAAGGAAACACATGGTCCAGTAAAAAGGCTCTTTGCAGTGATTCCATTTGTCAAAGATGCACAGAATTGCAGTTCCCTTGGTGAACGCATTCAGCAGTACCTTTTAAGTCCCCAATGACTTTCTTATTTAAACAACGTGGTAACAAATATTAGTGTAGTGGTGTTGTCTGACCTGCATATACTAATATAAACAAAGTTATGAAGTTGTTAACAGCAGTGAAAACGGGTTAGGATATGATAAAAATTTAGTGAAAGTAGTCACTGAAAATTCAGCCATCCCCGAAGAGAGGAGCCAATGCTTTGCCAACCCATAGAAACTCATTCAATCGGTGCTGATTGCATGATTTCATTGTCTTTTAGTGGCGTGTTTCAAAACATTTCACCTGTCACACTAATTTCATTTCATTCAACTCACTTCCTACGTAATGTTAACTATTTCATCAATGTATGTTACGCAAGTTAATTTTCAAATTTAACCATCTTTATTAGATCCCTATCGTATCTTGATCAATATTCAGTTTTCGTTGACATTCACCGTTCAATTTTATGTTGTGTCCACTTGTTTTGCTTCTTACGATATTTTATGAACAAAAAATACTGTAAATACGATTTTTTTTTCAGACCAAAAAAAATCAGATTTAAAAATAAAAATTGTTTATAACTGAGACTACAAAGGAAAGTCTTTTTGAAATTTAGTGATGACTCCACTCTACTAATTATCACAGGCAAACCTGCGCACAGAAGTCTGGAGTTTTCCAGACAACAGTTCAATATTAAAGAACAAACGGACACTGTAAGATAAAGGCTGTTAACACTATCTAAAACATAAACACTTTAACGTGTAATTTGTGATAGTTAATAGGTCTTTTATTGAATAAATTACAGTCTAATTATTAACACCTAAGGAGATGTACTTGTTTCCAACTAGTTCAAGATTCCCACCTCATTACTTCTTTTATATACAAACAGTGTGTGTGTGTGTTTATGAATTACAACGCATATTCACAAATATGTAAATGTTGGATGGGAGGCTAACAGTGAAATCCATCGTGTGTGTTTCGTTCTAATGGAGAATCAACTGTTGAAGTTACTTAAATCCTAGTGAATTATCAGTTGTTGAGAAATCGTAAGTTTCAATATATACGTACACTGACAAGCGCTAATAGTAAGAATTACGAAAATTGGTGTTATTTTAAAGTGAGTAAAATCATATATGGATTATATATATATATATATATATATATATATATATAAGACGATGCAATTATTTATATTACCTGAAGCACTGCACACACATAATACTGATAGTTTTTTATCCCTTCACGTTCCGATTGGAAAATTGGGCTTCAATCTGGAGGCTTGAAGTTTCTGTAGCAGTGTTTATTTTTACATGATGGAGTTGCTAGCCTCATGCCCAACCTTTCCTCTTTACCAGCTTTATTTCTGGCTTAGCGAGGTAAAGAAGTGCATCGGTCGGGGATCGAACCCCGGACCATGTGCATGGTCGGCGAGCGTCCTAACCACTGTGACACCGACGCACTCATACCGATAGTTATCCTATAATAAAATATGTACATAACCCACCTGAGTAATGTACAAGTATATGACTAAGACGAAAAAACAAACAAATAATTTGTTTGCTTATCAGATGACAGTATTCAGATTTTTTAAAATGACATAAAAGACTCTACATCACGTTGTTTATAGTAGAAAAAAATCAGTTTCGTATCAGATGACCGAGGCAGTCTTTGTAAATTAGTTGACAGTAGGTGGTAATTCAGGTGCATAATCACATAGATTCTGAATTATCCGGAATCCATCTCAATAAATACGTGAGGTGAGACATCCAGCGATCATTCAAAGGGCGTGTGTACTGAGCAGTAGTTCGCTCTGCTCTTCTTTGTAACTGTTGCCATTGAAAGTGTGCAACATGAAGAAGCTAGATGTCTTTGGTCACAGTTGTTTGCATTCTACCTCCCGTATAATATGTTGAGTAATATTAAGGTTAGGTGTAGAGTGTTAGTTAAGGAGGGAAAGTTGATCAATAAGGCTGTGAACCAATATCGTTTGAGATAGCTAAAACATGTGTGTGTTAGTGCACCCGAAGCCACTGCCTTTTTCGTCAACCAGTGTCTTCCTATGTCATTATCCTTTCTCCTGTACATTTCTGCTCATCGTGTTTCCTTTGAATTTCTTTTTTCACCTTTGTGTGTTACATGCAATGTGGCAACTTGAACTCATGCACTTCCGTGCGAATTTCAAGGTTGAGACTCAGCCAGTCAAAATATGTGAGATTCTCATTATTTCCATGTAACACCTTCTAAAGGTGAATTCAGTGTGTTATATTTCTATTCATATATACATCATTTGATGGCTTTTTAAATTGTAAGTTTATGATAATTATATACATAATGACTTTATAAACGTATATCACTGTCAGCCCACTGACTTTAGCCCCTGATTTATAACTAGGTAACTATATCCAAATCAATCCAGCGAATAAAGAGAAATTCGATACGATATTCAACTGCTGAAAAGTAAAACCTAGAAAGAACCAACAGGTCAAACAATTCATAACCTAATAATAGTTTCTTTTTAAACTTATTCTCATTCCAGTTAGTACTACTCATTAGGCAAGGTAGTGGTTCGACATGCGTAACACATGTCACAACTACCTCAATGGATGTAGCTTCAGGACCTCACAGATAGACTATCTTTCTTTACCTAACACTATAAGACTAACCCCACTGTTACTGAACATATTGTTCCACCTAATATTTGCGGTGGGAAAACGGCTAATCTTTCCATTTACCCCACCCTCAAATAGTCATGTCTCACAGACGAAAAACAGGAGGGAGTGCAATGCCGTACATTACACACATTCTTTAAATGATAGCTAAGCATGTTGGCAGATAAGAAAAAATTTAGAAAATGCCATATGAGCCTTCTGTATCCGTGATGTGATTTCGTCACCAACTAGTTCGTAACGGCTGATCCGACTGCTCGAACAAGTAAAGTGGTATGAGTATTCAACTACTTCCCTTCATTTCTTGTAGCATCATCGTAAATAGGATATGGACAAACGACATGCCAGTATCTTCACCTACAAGGACTTTATCATCCGCATACTCTAGATGAACGAAACTTTTCCCTGGCAACAAGTCAACTCCCGAAATATCGAAATCGACCAGAGTAACGAACACCATTATTTCAGCTGCAATAAAAAGCTGTTCACAGATAAGAAGATCAGTCACATAGCAACAATAAAAAATACTGCCAAATCTAATATACGCAGAAATATAAAGACACACAGAAAAACGAGATTCACCTTGCGAGTTAAAATTTGCTTTCGTTCTTCTTTAATCCTGTTGCGCACTTCTTCTGTATCAACTAAAAGTGAAGGCAACATTTATGAAATGAGTTAAAGTTAATTACTTTTTTTAATTATTGTCATTACAATTGTAATTGACTTTATTATGAAATAGGATGTATCTCATACAACCACCCAGTATATTGCATGGTAGGTACATACATGTCCATGTGTAGAACTTACGGAATATGCGTAAACATCATAAAATAATTTAGTTGTTAACTCACATCTGAAGTGTATTCCAGCCAGTATGGTTGGATAAGAATGTCAATATTTGTGAAATAAACTAAGGTTAGATTTACAATAAACCAACTGAGCCTACTTGATTGCAGTACACCTAATAACAGCAAAAAATAACGCGGAGTTTGAGACTGCACAGAAAGTACAACATACCAATGCCAAGGAATAAAAAGTTAGCATTCAGAATAGCCTAAGAAGAAACCAAACACCAATGATTATTCAACTAAGATATTGATCGAGTGATTGATGGTAGGCTTCAACAGTCACCTATAAATGAGGTGAGAAAGATCTTTCTACTGAATGAATAAAGTGAGCTTATATAGCTGTACAATCACCGCATAACATTATTTACGAAATTGAAGTGAGATTTACTTGACTAGCAGTGCAAACAACAGGGGGATATTATTTAAAACTAAACACTAAAATGTAAAAATCAACCCCTCATAGCATCACTATATTTTGACAGAAAATCTTTAAGAATGTAAAGATCAGAGTTTAGTCAAACCTATCCTTAAAGTTTGACATTTAAATTGCAGTTAGTTGAATAGTTCAAAGTTATGTAAAGGAATTAGGCGTAAATAAACAGAATATCAGATTAACAGTCTACAGTCAGCTAACTTTAGCGAACGCCTCAGATTTAAATAATACATGGCTGTCTTTAGTTCCATTCATGCTGAAACTATTGGGCGAATCGATTTTCGTATGATAATTTGTTTATCTAGTCTGAATATTTAACATCAAAGTCCCCACTGATATTTTCCTTACAAGAAAAGAACAGACACTTATCAACCTGGGGCAATTTAGGCAGAATTTTCGTTGAAACCCATCCAATCAGTTTAACGAGGGCAATGCGAAAAATGACATAAATTTTTCAACACAGAGACGACAATTTCGTTTGCGAAGGCAAGAAGACAACTGGTCACTGTCAAAATCTTGTGGTGGTTTACTTAGAGAAACAACATGTTTTCAGACCCACTTCTTGATGGATTACAATGAGATGACAAGGTTGTCAATGTTTCCTTCATATCTTTTCTTCAATACACTTTTTCTATGATTAATTATATATTTATACGCTTTTAAGAACAATTTCTGTTAAGAAATTCAAATAACAAAGATACAGCCATTTAACAAGAAAGTGGAGTGGTCCTCAAACAAACTCTTCGTTATTTACCTAAACAAACTCTTTTTCTGCTCTTACCACCGATCAGTATTGCCTACTACGATGAATAAAGGCGGGAAGAATCTCTTTCGAATAAATCTATAGTAGTAAATTGTTATGTAAACACATAATAGAAGTTAAAGAGTATAAACAGAACGAAAACTTATTGATGCATACAACTGTGATCAAATAATCAGGGAAATTACCATGTAGGATATTCTTTTGCTGAAGTTCATCTGTTGTAGGGCGTTGGTTAAGTCGACGCTCAAGTGAAGCTTCAATATCGATTCGAAGTTCAGCGCGAGCCTCCAGGGTGGTGCTGGGAATAATATTTTTGGAAATTAAGTCATCACGACAAGGTCTGCAGGCTAGAAATCGATTAATGCGATCAGCTCTTCGCAACCACATATCTTTGTGTTCTTGACGTGACTTGATAAGTGATGCAAGCGTTTGATTGGGAGGGGACAAATTATATGCATCTTCTTCATCGATATCTGCACAATTATAGAAAATAAAGCGGCATTCTTTGCCAAACGGATAAGTACGATTAGGTAGGCGTAAATTTTTAGGCATGTGATTAGAGCTGGAAGTAAGGTCACTTTCTTTGAAATCATTATTATGGGGTACTGATAAGGAGGAAGAAAATGAATGAACACAGTTAGGAGTCAATATTGCTGAACATTCAGTAGAAACAGCTGCATCAACTGAATCTGGAGGACAATAAGCTTCAAATTCACAATCAATCGAACCATTAGTATTATTCTGAATTGAACACTTTAAATTATTGGAGGAAATGTGAGAGTTAGACACTGCTGCTTGAAGCTTCAAATTTTGCGCAGAATCTAATGAACATGCAGAATGATGAGATGACTCAGAACTAATACGACGTTCCTCCAAAGAGAAGTCTGAATTAGATACAGGTAGTAACGTTGCATTGCAGGCAACAGATAAGTTTTTGACACCGCTTTTACTGCAAAATACTGGATCCACTCTGAAATTAAGAAAAAAGAATTTCTAATAGTTGCATCTTTTAGTATCAGATAAAGCCTAGAAGGCAAAACACTTTTCATTGGGAAGTATACCTTGTTTACACCACAATAACAATCAGGTGACTTTAATACATGAATATATAAGGTATTTAAATACCTTTCGGTAGTCACAAAGTCTAGCAGCTTAAATTGTTAAACCTCAGTCAGCAGAACCGCGTATATCTGAAACGCTATTGGTAAGCTAAACTGTAGATTTCACAACTGGTTACATAAATGATTGTATTTTCTGCCAAAATGTACAAATGTTATTCACTAAGAGACACGTGTTTCCGAGTAGCTGCATCTAGAATGTTCACACTGTAAAAAGATATTTAATTTGGTTCAATTACTATAAGATAAATATGAGCATAAAAAACCCTAATTTCCTCAAAACCTACTTATAGTAGCTAGTTTACCAACAAAATTTAATTACTTGGGGGGATAGATCGTTGTCTGGTTACATGTATCACAAGCACTTCCAGAAGACTTTGAAAATGAAGGTTGCGATTGTGAACATGTTGGTGACTGAGGTGTTACATTCTTTTTCATTTCACTGGTCTTTTTACATGAAGTTATGGAATGGTGATCGGGACTTGATGTAACGTCTGTAGTCAACCTTCCAACACCTGTACTTATCTTGGTAAGTGCTTTACGCGTTTCACTGAGTTGGTATTCATCCACAGGAGTCTGTATTATGTACTATGATTAAATTGAAAATAAAACTTACTATACATGCTGATTCCAGACGACTTACTGCGACAGAGAGTTCCCCGTTTTCATGATTATTTTGAAGAAAATGTGATTCATCTAAGTGACAGACAAGAAATAATAACATGATTTATATAGTCTTATAAACTTAGAATTGTAGTCTCCACCATATTTATTAGTAACAGTTGACTTTTAGTTTACTTGCAAAATATCAGACAAATGTCAGAGTGGTGATGAAAACTACAGCAAATGATACAATCAAGCTGCTTAACTTATATAACCACTACTTATAGAATTTAGGGACGTTGTATTCATCTGTTACTCTTTTTATGGAATCAGTGATCAGGAACCTACTTATTGATAGTTTAACATGATAATGATTATAACGATAATAAAAATTTCGTGTTGGCTATGCATTTTTATGTGATAAACTTCATTACATCATAATTTCCGTACTCACCCACTTATGTGTTGTTTCAATGAATATAAATCCAGTCTGTCAAAGAATTAAACAACAAAACAAATCTCATTCGGTGAGCACAGTTTACCGGCATCAAAGTACTCATGAATGCTGATGGGTGAAAAATAACAGAGGACCTCTTAGACTACGTAGAAAAAATACAATGATTCACCCATCTGACCTTTAAATAGACCACCTCAAACTCAGTTGCTCCTTAAAAATCTTATAAGAATTTAAATATTAAATTACTATTAAATTACTAGTCATGTAATGCAAATGAAGCATCAGATACAGACTTTCTATTAACTAAGTTACGAACACTTTAATTATGAGGCCTTATGATATTAAATAATTGCCTAGATCGAAATGAGATGGGGATTTAATGTTGAACTTTCTGGAAGAAGGTCAAGTATCTGAACCAATGAAATAATCTAAGTTACCATGAGTGTTTCTACTATTTCATACAGACTAGTGACTTCATTGATCCTATTTACTGGTAAAATGAACACTGGTATGTGCTGACACCTGACAGCAAAGGTTAGATATGAATTCGTGTAATAACACACCATGGTGGGCGAGGATAAGTCAAAGTGAAGCCATGTTCTCAATATCCACTCATTCTTATAACACAAGACAGAAACTTAGGACAAAAAAAGAACACAGCTGAAGATCTCACTGCCTAAAAGATACGATTTAATATTGTACCATTTCTGTTTGAAGAAAAATATTCATTTAAGCTGACAGCTTCCTAGTAAGAAAAGCTTTTAGAATCTGATGAGGTACAAGTGCTACCTGAAGACTTCTGTATTGTGGCATAAAACTCAGTAATTTTAAAAATTCTAATTTAGTGAGTCAAGAATCACAAACCTTGCAAAGGATCATGGTATTATCAGATTACTGAGACAGAAAATATGAGTTTGGAATCGTAATATAATATGGGAAAGGAGCAACAATTTCACATTCACGTTTGTCTGAAAAAACCAAAGAGTTGCTGAGATAAGTAACTGTGTTATGAGAAAACTAGCGCAAAGGTTCTATCGAAAATGCAACCTGTAATTCAGCAGAGGAACTTTCATGTCCCCAAAAAGTATCCAGAATAAATAGATATTTTAAAACGACCTTATAATCCACTTTTACTCTTACATAACAGATCATACTCGAAAAGATATCAGTGCTATTTAATAAATAATGCATTTTCGAGTCTTGACTTTCGATCCAGAACGCTGAGCTTAACATGTGTTATACTCATAGGCTAAAATATGTGCAAGTAGCGACTAACTAGTTATATGTGTTGCTGAATACGAGAAAAATTATTTCGACTCAAAAATCATGACATAGGAGTCCTCCATAAATTAATGATTACAGATGATTAATGTTGGATTGTTGGGTAACGAGTCAGACATTATGGACCACATTAGTTGACATTCTGACAATACACAAAGCCAACTAGTACTACTAATGTTAAAAGTAATCCACTGCACAGATAAGCACTCATAAACCAGTCATTCGAACCATGAATGACCTTATTCAACTCCATACATCAAATAAGATAGCTTAAATTTGTGACTGTTCAGAAGAATGCCCATAACCAGAAACAGTTACTAATTATACAAATCTAGCATACCTATGCTAAGAACAAATGGCGCAGATGCATTCAGTCTTATTGAACTCCTAGATTTATTGAATTCTCACTATTCTCCATGTACCTATTCTGTTTATTATAGTTTCCTTTTTATTTATTTATGTCTTATTTTCTACCTTCATGTGTAATTGAATGAGGTAATTTGAGTTATTGTACTCTTGAGAAAAATGCTGGACTTAGCCTAGTACGTCGAATGTTATCGAAAACCAATATGTTTACAGCTAAAATTCCGACTGGCATTAGTAGAAGATATGTTAACACATTAATCACGATGGTATTTAGAATTCAGTCAAACGATTGCTTTGAACTCCGCTAACGTTTCAGCAGCCACGTCAGTCAGAAGTGATCTCAAGAGAAGACAAAACCCTCACGAATACATGAACTGCAGAGAATACCATGGGGGTAAACTTAAGTAACAGAAATTCAGGAAAGTTACATGCTGTCATAACTTCAATTATTTTAAAAATATCTATCCCAACTAAACTATTAACTTAGTGAAAACGGGAAATAAGACAACTTGCGACCTCAAAAATCCCACATATATAAATATATACGCAATACAAATTATATTAGGCACATGTGATAACTGAAGAGAAGAATGGGAAACAATAAAACATACTAATTGGCATATCTCTGTTTGTTTCCATTTGATTAAATTAAAGGCCATGAAACCAACAAGTATAAATTTAATATTACACTTAACAAACATTGAAATGAATTTTTTGTGAACTAAAAATAATCAAGCTAAAATCTACTAATTGTAACTAAATTCGTGAGCAGACATGAAAAATAGTGTGTTCTAGTGATACATAAAAACAAGTAAAACCCATATGGTCAAACACTGAAACTTCAAAGCTAACCTGTTTCTTCACAGGAATGGTCGAGGGGACTTTTTTCACAGTCATCTGTTTTGAACACAACAATTTTTTCATCAAAACCAGATGTTGATAACTGCTTGTTAGGTCTTTTCTTGCAATTATGGTTGAATCGCCTAAAAGGACTGAGGAATATATGTGCTAGACGTTTCTGTTTCGAAGAAATACTGTCAGAGTTGGTATCATCCGGGTGGAAAACCGTATGGGTTGCCATCCCTAACTAATAGTAACGAAGAATTTTAAAAACCGGTCAAGGTCTTTTCATCACTCAATTTTGTGTAAAAAGATTAACAAACTGTGCGAAAGGATTGAAAGTGACGTCATGAATTTTTATGAGGAGCGAAAGTTGCATAGCACGTTTAAGAGCCTATAATCCTCCTCAAATTCATAATTCTATAAAAGAAACTTTATTACATTTATTAACATAATTTAGTCTTTGATTATGTCTCAGGAAATGAGTATTGAACTTAATTGCTCTCTTCATTTGTAGGGAAGAAGTCCAGGTCTCAAAAAAAACTTCAAAAGTTAAGAATTACGGAGTACTGTTAATAGAATAAAAAATTAAATTAGTATTCTGTCTTGACAAAACTTCTCCATTTCATAATATACCTCTTAAGTCCTCTTTAACTAGCCACACGACCGCCCACAAGCTTTCTTCTCTTCCTTACACTATCTCCTTCATATCACCCCTGGACTCCCTACTCGGTATTTCCCATTCGAGTCCCACCGTAGGGTCGGTCCCACTCGAATTGTTTCCACAAACTGTGTCCTACCCATCCTTATTTTCTTCTACATATTTTTTTGCAATATGCTTTCGTCTGGTTCATTCCCAAAGTCTCTCACTGCTTATATCTTCTAGAAATATAGTCTCCAGTATGGAGCTAGTGAAGGCAACTAATGATAAAAGTTTATAACCTGTTGAAAACTCTTCGTGACCCTCAAGGTTCACGAGTAGCATTCGCCTCTGAGTATTTCAATGAAACTTAGCGACGCTTGACATATTTCTGAAATACAACCGTCTTGAGGAGTCTTTACCAATTCCGTTTTCACCACAAATGTATTTGGAACTATGTAGGCCTTTTGTTTAAGTGTGCAAAGCCGTGTTTTCGTTAGAAGTTATCCATGCACTGGTCACAACGCCAGAATTTTTCTTCTGCACTTTAATGAAGCACGCCTGATCCGTCTGTGATAGGAGCAAGCACAAAGTAGTATATCGTCCTTTCTCACAAATCCTGTGATTTAACTTGTGATGAAGTTGCTATGTGGATTTATCATTTCCCAGGCATATTGTGATTTAGTGTGTGATCAATTCATCATCGTTTGTCTCGCTTTGGTCTTTGTAAGGTCGTCAACCCAATAAGTATAGATATTTCCAGCCATTAAGAATAATCCATCCCCATAGCTGTGAGCCGACTTTATTGTGGTAAAGAAATGTATAAAAATGATTTGTTACCTAATAAATATACAATATAATGTCTTGCAGTCGCAGGCCACATTTTGTCTTATGATACTTGCGTAGCTCAGTGAATTGGAAGGTACGATGCATAAATAGACATATTAGCGTACCAGTCGAGTTCTTTACCGTTAGAATAATTAGCAGGCGCAGGCACAATAAATTAGCGATGGTGTTTATTCACTTCAGTACAGATATAACAAAGTGGCAACGGGTTTTCGTTCAGTTCAGCACAACTATAGCATCTTCTCAACAGTTTTAATTTCATTCCAGTTACAATATCCATTTCCTTGGATGATTTCAAATCCATCCTGCAGTCGCAGCAAGTTCAGAATGAAGCAACTCAAATAAATTAGTAGAAGCTCTCACTCAGAAGCTGTCCATTTAAGTTCACCTGGTATCTCATTCAGGTAAATATTAAAGCATCTCGAGTTCTATCACCTAGTTCAGTTACAGTCCAATATCTTATCTCGTATTCGATGCATGGTTCAACAGTTATGAAGGCGTTTTTCGTATTGAATGTGCCATGTTTGATGATGCTGATAAAGTTCGATTGTCATTGCGAAAACTGGGTACTGTTGAGCACAACAAATATGTTAATTTCATTCTGCAAGAGAACTCACGTGAATTGTCATTCGATGATTCAGTCCTCGTTTTGTCCCGAAATTCCGGTGAACAGTCACCCACGTTTAATATTCGGTATCAGCGCTTTCAGTTGACATGAACACCTTCCGACGATCGTGTCACTTATGCTGTCAAAGTGATCAAGGAATGTGAAGGATTCAAAATGCACGAGATGACAACAGATGAGTTCGAGTGTTTGATTTTCATTTGTGGTTTGAAGCGTACAGAAGATGCCGACATTAGAATTCGACTTTTATCGCTCGTAGATCTAGACTCGGAAATGACCTTAAAAATGGTGACAGCAGAATGCTAACATTTAATCAGTTCGAAATATGACACTGCTATGGTAGAGTGCGAATCACAGCCGTCTGAATTTAGCTGAATTAGCGCAGTGAAAACTACCCCAACTACCGTAAAGTACACAGAACGTCAGTCCTAAAATTCAGGTAAACCACCGTTGGTATGCTTGTACTTTGGTCCGTGTCGTTTAGGCAAATTTCATCCTTTCAAGAAACACAACTGTCGCAAGTGCCACAGTTTTAGACATAAAGGGGGTTACTCCTCACCACGGAAAAACTCTCCTACGAAGAACCAACATAATCCCTTCAAGCAGAAATATTACCGTCGAATAAAGACTAATTTTGCAACGCACAGGGTTCATTTTGCCAGCAGACGACAATACCTAAGCCTATCTATTAACAGCAAACTTATTAATCTTCAGTTGGACACAGTGTCAGATATTTCCTTGAATTGCTGAAAGACGTGGCGCAAACTTGGGTGCCCACAGAATGATACGACAAATCATATCGCCAAGAATATTTCCGGAGATGTGCTTAAGCACATGCGTAAGATCAGCTGTCATGTTCCACTTGCCGAGGATCAATTTCGTGATTTTTGTTATCTAACAAACCACCACGACGTGAAATGACTTGGTTTCGACTGGTTATATTAGGTCATTCTCAAAAATGATCCAGTAAGTTCGGTACATTCAGACGTGTAACCTTCATCAAATAGTTTCATTTCATACCAAGCATCACGTATATCTATGTGGTAACACTCGTGTCAAAATCATCCTCTAGTCGTCCGGGAAAATCTCGGCTGCATCAAGTTTAGTCAAGTATCTTCGTCTCTGAAGCCGAATGTTAGGCTAGGTTTCCATCCTAAACATTCAGTTCAGTATCATTGGCAGGCGCAGACATAACAGGCTGACAGGTCAATTATTGACCACAAAGTGAAAGAGTCAAATAATTCAGATTCCAAGACAAGATTTCAATACATCCCTAGTCTTATCAAAATTATTACATCGAAATACTCCTAGCAGCCATAGCAAACAGCGCCACTCAAAGCCTCTAGAAAACCAGCCGAAAGCCCAACTTTGAAAAACAGATCGATAAAAATTCTGATAGGCATGGTGACTGTGGGATTGAGAGCGAGGCCATACAGAACAACCCCCATGTCTCAAAAGGATAGGGCATCTTTATCCGAGCACACCCTTACCTAACAGGATGATGAGAATAGCTCTATTGTGCATGATTTTCAGCGCAGTTTATCGCATAATGTTTCCTCGTCATCCAGGAGTTTCAAGTGAAACAGCCATCTCCAGTACATCATGTGACGCAGTGTTGTTACACCTGGACAATGAAATAATCCCTTGTGGTATTTTCCTTTGGTCCCTCCGACAATTCAGCAACAGTAGGTTTGAAACCAATTAAAATGTGCCTGACTAAATTTAGACATCATTGAATGACTATAACAACAAGAACTAGTGATAATAAGATACACTGTCTCAGATGGGAATTCAGGTAGCCTAGTATTCAAGCACGCCACCATATTCCATTGAAATTTGCATTTTTACAAGTTAGGAATAATCACACTAGAATCTAATAACTGAAACTCAATTCATAGGCGAAAAGGGCATTTCCAGTGACGATGTCAAGTAGCACAACACTGAAGATCCATGCAAATGAGGACTTTTAGATAAGGTGCACAAAATTTCGCCATACACAGACACCAAATTCCAAATTACCATTCCGTTATGAAGTCTCGTGTCTTCTACCGCTACACACTCAGTGTAATGTGACTATACGTCTTAAGTCGTCAGTTCAACTGATAGTCGTGATAGATTGTTCAGTGACATTGAATACTCACTCAGAAAACCAATTTAGTCCTATGAAAACAGCCTTACTCATCCCATTGTTAACAAGCAGTGGATATTCTTTTAGTACTTATGCATCAGATCGCATTTTAGGCAGTCACCATTTCTCCAACAAGATATTGGTCAGTGCAATCGCCATCACTGAACACACTTTTAAGAATGCTTGTAGAAGAAAAGTCTATGGTCAACCTCAGAATTATAAGTCGAAAGGACAGTAATTAAAGCGTAAAGAAATTCCAATTAACTGATCACTATACACTTCTAGTGTCTCACTAAAATACTAACGTATGATATTAAAGTATCCTGGTATCCCATAACAAAAAATGATCAGATAAATACGCCAGTCAAAGTCAAAGGCATTTAGATCGAGTCAGTGTCAACAGACGTCTACATTTTCGAATCATATATAAACCTAATGCGTAAGTTTTCGCACGTAACAAACATTGCATTTCTCTCGTTCTCCACTAAAGCTTTATTTCCTATTTGCGAATATGATTTTTCACCACATCTCCGTTTTGTGGCATCGCTTCCTTGAATTTCAACTGAATTCCGACAATTATTCTTCTCTTCTGGTTTTCGAGCTGGCGATTTTCAACATAACGTTTCAATAAAATTACGTGTGTGTCTCAAAATCATTTGAGTATATTGAGATGAGGATGAATATGTGTAAGTAGTCTAGTCCTTGAAAAGACCTGATCAAAATTTGAATTTCTTTGTTATGGTAACACACATTCTAGTGAATATCTGTTGTTGTCGAACACAGTTTATCTTATGTTGTGTTCAAAGATCCACTGAATACATCAAAAAGTAACTTCGTGACACCGTACGTATTGGTTTACCAGATGGAGCTTAAAGTTTCCAGGAAAGAAAATATCGAGAATGGAATATCTCACCACTTATTGGAGTGTTATACTCCACACCGAGTGTGAAGTTTTACCAGTAGGTAAATAGCCAGAAATAAGCCATCTCATCTAACTCTGGTCAAATCTGCAATAGATTCATACAAATATTTGATGTGCATACAAACTAGGATTCGTATTTCAAAAAAACCCACACTATTCAAATATGATCTGCTTGATGATATATTCGACCGATTATATTGATCCTTGATGTGGTGAAAAAAGTATTTTTGAGAGTTTAATCAGAACCAATTTGTCGAGTAATTTGGGTAACTCCGAATTGACTGTACTTGCTATAGCACAACGCATACACGAACACCCACACACAGATGCACTTCTTTTTATTCTAGATAATCACAGTGTTTCGAAGAAGCTAGCCTGTTTTCCTAAGTGGCTTAGACAAATTGACTGTCTGAGCAGAATAATTTTGAGTACACCGGTGATGAATACGGTGCTAAATGTCGGAAATGGCTGTTTCGGATTTTGTATTATCTCCTTACTCGACTAGTAGAAGACATTAACTTACTGTGTGTTGTGTGTCACTTATAAATATATGGAAGTAGTGTATCCGTTGGCGTCTTCAGAGAAACACTGATAATTTATACGTGAAAGCCAATGGAGGAGGAATCGGAGATAAAGTTAACAACACTGAGAACAATGCAGTGCGAAACAGACATATTATTTATGAATTGTCAGACTAATGTGGGGTGTATGATTGCCTTAATATCTAGTGTATTTTATCCTAACTAATATTACTGCTGTACTCACTAGGCTTGCTTATTCACTTCATCACCAGTGCTGTTCTCTGGTCATTAATAGGCATCATTCCTGTGTGCACTTCTTCAGCCGAAGTCATTCAGCATGCCAGTCAAAAAAATAAAATTCAGTTTGAACATTTGGATTTCAGGCGAAAAAGATTGCAGAATGTCTGTAAATGTTATTCAGTCCTTTCTTATCCATATGCATTCACCACTTCTTGAGAATATTTTACTAACCAGACTCTATCAAAGTGGTTTATTGAAATGAATCATTGTCATAAACATTACTGAATGATCGTCTTTATTTCCCACACTAGTCAGTATTCGTGCCTCACAATCCAGTTGCTAACTTCTGCTACTCTACTCACTTGTTGACTCACATCCTGATACCAAATGGTTTGATTATTAATAATAATGTATATTTTCATATAAGCTTAAATTTACATGAAAATGCATGTCATTTTTACAGGCACGATCACGTATGACAATGTCTAATAGTAGATTTTCTACAAGTTAGTAATGTTTGAACAGCTAAATATTTGATATATATATATAAATGCACTGATTGTCTAACGCAGGTCGTATCATTATTGAAGTGAACAGTAGTCCTCCAGGTTGCGCGTGGAAAATCGACTTCGTTTCGTTTACAACCCGTAGCTGTAGGCATACGATAACCAACCAATATTGAGGTAAGTACAACGTTTACAAGGGATAGTAAGCTGTTTTAGAAAAGTAAAGGTGTTAAGGTGAATCATTGAAGTGTAATGAAATAAGCCAACTAAAACTAATAATGTTAAAAGTAATCCACTGCACAGATAAGCACCCATAAACCAGTCATTCGAACCATGAGTGACCTTATTCAACTCCATACGTCAAATGTGATAGCTTAAATTTGTGACTGTTCAGAAGAATACCGGCAAAGTTAAACTTTCGACACTAGTAACAACCAATCAGCAAACGACCTTGAAAGGACCAATCACATGAAAGAGGCGTTTATGATAAGCGGAAACGTATATTTTTAGAAAAATGCATAAAAAAATGATAAAACGGTTACAATGGGTATCTTTCCTGATCGTGGGAGAGAAACATTTCCCAATTCAGCATGTCACTGTCAATAGAGAAGTCGCACCACATTCTATACATATATTCATCTAAATAATAATAATATAGTATATTCTCATCTTTTACATGAGGGACACCAGTTTACAGGCATCATCAATATGATAAATTACATATACGATTAGTAAGCATATTTAATAATAGTAATTTAATAAAATACATTTTTTCCTACCTATGTAGGACACACCAATTGTACAGGCATGGATAAGTATTATTTAAATTACATAAATTTGGTTCATGGTAAAATTATAAGGTTGTAGTCATTTTGTCTATGGGAACAATATGATAACTAGTCATTCAATGGAGCACATCAAGAAATATAGAAATATTGTCTTCGCATTAACAAAAAGCTCGAGTATGTTTTGGATGGATTACAAATACTTGGGAAAAAAATAAAGCTTGAAGTAATTCCTCTATATAACTTTGGTGTGTACGGCATCGAGTCTTATTCTTGATTTATATCCAAATTTGGTAATAATTTAACGTAAGTGATACACTTGTATAGTTTTGTCAGCATTTTCATCGTAACATCACAAGTGAATTGTACTCAATGTAGACTAATAATAATGACAGTTTATATTTTCTTATAAACGGGTGTTTTCAAGAGATGCAAGCTATTTTTGCAGACAAGATCAGTTATGTTGTAAGTTACAATCATGAAGTATTATAAATTTATACTTTTTTATTGGTATAAAGGTATATTTCACAACTGTAATCCAGGTTGCGTCGTTGGTGAAGGCAATGCGCAATTCACGAGGGAATTGTAAGATATGGGACCAATAATGTTTGCAGATCATTTGTCATTGTAAATTGGCAAATATCTACATTCTTCATTCTCATTCAAAAAGTCAAATGGAAGCTGAAATGGTGAGAGACAAAAGAAGACAAACAACAACAACGAAAAAGAAAGCAAGTGGAGTACTTAGGGAGTGATTAATATGTATGTATACATTTATATATAGTAATTATAGTTATTTTGGTGCACTAACTAACTATTCCCGTGATGCTAACTTTTATATTGTGTGAACTAATATTATTGTCCTGTGTAAAAATGTCTATGATGTACTTCCAATAATATAAAAATTTATAATTGTAGTTTGTTGTAACTACACGTTTAATGAACCTCGCCTAGATTACTAGGTCACGGATAAAGAGGGAGGGTTGGGGCGTGGTGCTAGCAACTCCACCCCCAAAACTTAACCAAATTGCTACGAAAACTTCAACGCACAAATATATTCAAAATTCTAAAATTACAAATAGTGACCTTATTTTTCGCTGGAATCGGGGAAGTGAAATGACGCGGGCTGGTGAAAGCCTTCGGGAAGCCAGTCAGCCGATGTGCCTTCTTTCGATGAGAGCAAAAATAAGGATGGGGACGTGGAATGTTCGTACAATGTACGAAGCTGGGAAGGCTGTTCAGGTAGCCGCAGAAATGAGGAGATATAAAATAGAAGTGTTGGGAATCTGCGAGAGCAGATGGAACGGATGTGGAAGGAGCCAACTATCGACTGGAGAGACAATAATCTACTCCGGTCACCCAGAGGACAATCACGAGCACACCGAGGGAGTAGCCATCATGATGTCACCAACAGCGGCTAAAGCTCTCATGCAGTGGGAACCAATCTCCCCCAGGATAATGACAGCCAGGTTCAACTCAAAAGGAAAAAAGGTTACAATCATTCAGTGCTACGCGCCTACAAACGCCCCAGAACATGAGAAGAAGGAGGATTTCTACAGTCAACTACAAACAGTAATGGACAACGTCCCAAAGAGCGATATCAAAATCCTGATGGGCGACATGAATGCGAAACTGGGAGGAGACAATACAGGAAGAGAACTCACCATGGGTCGTGAGGCCCTCGGTGAAATGAACGAAAATGGCGAACTCTTCTCAGACTTCTGCGCCTTCAATGATTTGGTGATTGGTGGCAGTGTGTTCAAACACAGGGATATACACAAGGCAACATGGATTTCACCAGATGGACACACCAAAATCCAGATAGACTTCATTTCAATCTCAAGGAAGTGGAGACGGAGCCTACTGGACACAAGATCGAGGAGAGGAGCAGATGTGGGTTCAGACCACTATCTAGTACAAGGGACTTTCAAGGTGAAGCTGAAAGCCTCGAGGATAGCTGGGGATAGGCCACAATGCAAGTTCAACACTCAAAAACTGAAAGACACAACCACAAAGGACACTTTCACTGCAACTGTCAGAGCAAAGCAGGAAACACTACGTGGCACCACTGAGGAATCATCCGTGGAAGACCATTGGAACTCTCTGAAGGTAATTTTCAACGAAACGTGCTCAACGGTTTTAGGAAGAAAGAAGAAACAAGACAAGGAATGGCTCTCAACAGACACTTGGAAACTAATAGAGGAGAGGAGAAAAGTGAAAGAGAAAATGATTCAATGCAAAGATGGACAAGAGAAAGAGACGCTGAACTCAACTTACACAGCACTGGACAAAGAAGTGAAGAAGAGTGCCAGGAAGGACAAAAGACAATTCTACGACAACCTGGCTACTGAAGCTGAGAAGGCAGCAGGCAAAAGGGACCTGAGGACACTATATCAGATAACCAAGTCTCTATCCGGGAAGAGATCAACACAAGTGAAACCTATAAAAGACAGCCAAGGGAACCCAATTACCAAAGAAGAAAGACAGATTCAACAATGGGCGGACCACTTCAAAAGACTCTTGAACAGACCACCACCTACAACCCGTCCAGTAATACCAACAACAGCACGTACACAACTGCAAGTTGACACCAACCCTCCAACGAAAACTGAAGTCATGAATGCAATCAAGCTTCTGAAAGCTGGAAAAGCAGCTGGACCAGATGGAATACCCCCGGAAGCACTGAAAGCGGACCCAGAAACGACAGCAGATATGCTGACTCCATTATCGCAAAAGATCTGGAAAGAGGGAAAGGTGCCTACTGACTGGAGGAAAGGTTACCTTGTGAAACTACCAAAGAAAGGCGACTTAGGACTCTGGAAGAACTGGCGAGGAATCATGCTCCTGTCGACGCCAAGTAAAATTCTGGGTCGCATCATTCTGGAGAGAATAAAGGACGCACTGGATACAGAACTCCGACCAGAACAAGCTGGATTCAGGAAAGGCAAATCATGTTCTGACGAAATTGCAACTCTACGCATTATCATCGGACAAAGCATGGAATGGCAATCAAATCTCTACCTCAACTTCATAGACTTTGAGAAGGCCTTCGACAGCGTTGACTGCAAAGTAATTTGGAAACTACTCGAGTACTACGGCGTACCCCAAATATTCATCAACCTTATTCAACAACTGTACGACAACGGCACATGTCAAGTGATCCACAACGGAAAACTCAGCGAAGCGTTTGGAGTAAACACAGGAGTCAGACAAGGGTGCTTATTATCACCAATGATATTCCTAATTGTGGTGGACTGGATTATGCGTCAGACAGTGGGAAACGAGAAGACAGGGATATCCTGGACCGACGTGAAGAACCTAGAAGACCTGGATTTCGCGGATGATTTATGTTTGATGTCACACAAAATCGAAGACTTACAAGCAAAAGCCGACAAACTGGTCGAAGAAGCAGCAAATACAGGACTGCAGGTGAACATAGACAAGACGGAGGTTATGAAAATAACCAACCAACAACAACAGCAACATCCAGCGCCAATCATCATCAACGGGAGGGATTTGAAAGAGGTTAATTCTTTCACTTATTTAGGGAGCATTGTCTCAACCACAGGAGGAACGGACGAGGATGTCAAATCGAGAATCGGGAAGGCGAGAAACACATTCATCAACCTGAAACCAATCTGAAAATCTTCGTCACTCACCATCAACAACAAAATTCGGATTTTCAATACAAACGTGAAGTCAATTTTGCTTTACGGATCAGAAACTCGGCGAGTCACCAAGAATATTTTCAACAGGTTGCAGACCTTTATCAACAACTGTCTTCGCTCCATACTGAAGATAAGATGGCCAGAAAGAATCACAAACAAGAAGCTATGGGAACAAACGAAACAGGAACCAATCGCCCAACAAATATGCAGGAAGAAGTGGAGATGGATTGGACACTCGCTGAGGAGGCCGTTGAGTGACATCGCGCGTCAAGCCCTCGAGTGAAACCCGAAAGGGAAGCGGCGAGTGGGACGTCCAAGGGTGACATGGAGGAGATCGTGTGAGGAGGAGATGAAACAGTATGGAATAACATGGACGCAAGTGAAAAGTACAGCACAAGACAGAAGCAAGTGGAGACGTGCAGTTGAAGCCCTATGTTCCACTAGGAACCCAAGGGAACAATAATAATAATACACGTTTAATGAACTTAAAATATCTATGTTGGACGAAAAAGTGGGTGTAGGATTCAGACGCAGAAGTGCACTGTCATCTTTGAGCAGTCTGGTGACTGAGGAGATGAACACTGTGAGTGTGTTTGCATCGCGCACATTAGCTGGTAGTCTATTCCAAATGACTGAAAACTTATATAAGAAGAAGTCGTACCGCATGTAAGTCTGACAATGCTTTATAGCAGCTAGGTTGTGATGATTTCTAAGATTGTAACTGATGACAGCGGTAGGTTTAATTATTGGCTCGGAGGAGTGCACGAGCAGATTAGTTAGCTTGTAGTAAAAAATCAGGTTTAGCTTAAGACGTCTTTTCCAGAGTGGTTCTAAACTTAGTCTGTCACAACGTTTATAGTACTGGAGAGCACTTTCTAAACCAAGAATTCTTAAGGTGAATTGCCGTTGCACTGCTTCTAACTTAAGCTTGTCATTTTGTCTGAGTCCGCTAAGAATAAACGGGCAGTATTCTAAAATAGGTCGGACACATACTTTATGTAATAAAACCCTAGTTTCACAAAAAAAGAAATTGCGAGTTATGCATCCTAGGAGCCTTCGTGTTTTACGTCTGGCATAATCAGTTTGTTCAGAGAACGTTAACTTACTAGAGTATCTGAAACCGAGATCTACGACTGAGTTGAGCCTGGCTAGTTTACGCCCATTTATTCCAAGATTCAGGTCAAGGTTACTGTTTCCGATACAAATCCAGCCACATTTATCAATGTTGAACTTTAGACAGGATTCAGTACACCATGTTGCGAGACTATTTAGTTCAAGATGTATTTATTTACCATATCGCTTAGTTCATGAGCGTAGCAGGAGTAAACGACTTTGAAGTCGTCAGCATATAGGAATGATTTGCCTGAGGTGAAGCAGTTGCAAATGCTGTTAATGTATGCTGTAAGTAAAAGTGGACCTAGGACACTACCTTGCACAACCCCACTTGTGATCTGCCTAGGATGAGACAACACACATCCAACCTTGGTTATTTGTACCCTATTGCTTAGAAACGATTTTAACCAGCTCAGTAATGGATTGCGAATCCCACATGAATACAGCTTCTCAAAGAGGATACTGTGAGATACCATGTCAAATGCCCTCGATATGTCGAAGTAGAGAACAACAACCAGCTTACGTGCTTCGCGACTACTAGTGATGCAGTTGAAAAGGTCGAAGTGTCAAGTAACGCAAGACCTATTTTTGAGAAACCCGTGTTGAGAACTTGTAACAAGATCTTCCTTAAGTAGATAGTCTGACAACTGATCTTTGACAACTTTCTCCATGATTCGCGAGACGACTGGGGTTATATTTATGGGTCTGTAATTGCGGACGTTTGCCTTATAAATAAATAAATAAATAAATTTATTCTCATAGTACAGTACATGAGGGACGCCAGTTTACAGGTATCATCAAATTGTTACAGAAATAGAACCATATAATTCAATCACAATTTACAGGCAGTAGCAAGATATGCTTTACATGTTCACTGGAGATTATACATACACTTGATAAATGTTAATCCCAGTAGTATAAAACAGCCTTTTCACTTATATACAATCATTTTTGTGCAAAGTTGGAAAAATCTGCTAGATTGTCAGTGAGTGCAACACAACAGGAAATACAGGAGTATTGTCTTCGCATTAACAAAAAACCAGGTCTTTGGTGGATGGATTATAAGTGCCTGGGAAAAAAAACAAAGCTTGAAGTAAATATTCATACATAACTTTGTTGTGTGCAGAGTCCTCGAATTATAGTTCATTGATGTGTTATTTTGAGATCAGTGATGTGTTTATCTCATTTGATCTGCAATGTCATTGTTGGGAGTAAGTACTTAAGGTGTATTTTCTTAGCGTTAGGAAGGTTTATGAATTTCAGCTATTCCGACAGGAGTTGAGAATATTAACTGCTCAGCAACATTATGGATATAAGTTCATCACATTATCTAAGGAAAGGTGGGTTGCAGTTGGTGAGGGATATATGGTTCCCACCGAGCGTACATCTGTCCATGTGATGTTGTGGTGAGTTATACCTTTTTCTTTTTGTCGGTTTATGTCCACTTTATTCCACTTATTGTATTGGATAGTAGTTTTACAAACGAGATTTCTTGTCTGTTTGAGGATACGTATCTTAACCGTTAATGTTTTATCTGGCATTATAAATATAGGCAAAAAACAACAGGTGTAGTATTTAAGCTTATACATTAAATGGACCTATAATTTTGGAGGCTCTCAGATAGGAACTAGAACTACTATCGTTTGCAAACTCTTGTAGTTTGTCATTAAGCACCTTTTTGAAGGAGGCCAATGTACTCGCTTGACGCATTTCCATTGGCAGTTTATTCCATATCTGTGCATACCTAATCAAGTAAAACTTTTGCCTGGTGGCTGTTTTACATTGTTCGATAGCTACTGTACCCTTAGTGTGTCTTAGTTTGTAACCATTGTCATCTGAAAGTCGAGTGCCATTAGTAGAGGTAAAAACTAAGTGGTTTAGAAGCTTATAGTAAAGTGTCAAGTTTAGTCTCAGGCGTCTTAGCCATAATGTTTCTAGTCCTAGGGTATCACATCTAGTGGAGTAGTTCGTACCATTTTCAGTTCCGAGTAATTTTAACGTGAAGTACCTCTGCACTCCCTCGACTTTCAATTTGTCCTCTATGCGTATGCTACTATACATGAATGAACAGTAATCAAATAAAGGACGCACACAAACCTTGTACAACAGAATTCTAGACTCATTTCTGTAGAAGTTCCTGAGTAGAAAGCCGATAAGTCTGCGTGACTTTGACACTTGTTTGGAGATATGTTCAGAAAATGATAAGTTATGTGAATATTTCAGCCATAGGTCCACTACAGATTCCAGTCGTTGAAGTGCATGGCCTTGAATTGTCAGGTCAAGTTCTAAATTGTTGCAACCTATGCAGAGCCAGCCACATTTTTCGACATTAAATTGGAGTTGCCAGGTGTCACACCATCTATCCATTTTTTCTAATTCTTGCTGTATGGCGTTTACTGTTATTCCAAGATCTGTGTTCTTGCATTTATACGTCACTTTTAAGTCATCTGCATATAGTATTGGTTTACCTACACTAAAGCATTCACAGATACTGTTTATATATATTATGAATAAGAGTGGGCCTAATACACTTCCCTGGATTACACCACTACTTACTGGTTTAGGCCTTGAGATTATCGAGCCAACTTTCGTTGTCTGACTTCGGCCACAGAGAAATGATTTTATCCAGCTCAGGAGGGGGTCACATATCCCTAGTGAGCATAACCTGCTGACTAGCAGATTATGGGGAACTCTGTCGAAGGCTTTTGTTATATCGAAATATAGTACAATTACTAGTTCTCTGTTGTCCCTACTTCGTGTAACTTCATTGAAAAAGTCTATGTGACAGGTCACACATGATCTCTTTTTGAGAAATCCGTGTTGTGATGGATTGATAAGTTCATATTCTAGTAAGTTGTCTGACACTTGGTCTTTAACCACTTTCTCCATTATTCGGGATATTACCGGTGTTATATTGATAGGTCTATAGTTGCACACACTGGTTTTGGCCCCTGCTTTGTGCTTAGATAATATGTATGTGGTTTTCCACACTTCAGGATAAGTTCCAGTTTCCAACGAGAGAGTAAATATTCTAAGTAACAAGACTACCATTTCCGTGCTACCATTTTTGTACATGACAGATGGTATGTCATCTGTTCCAGTACTACCATTAGACTTCAAAGTCTTAATCGCTGAGTCTATATTTTGTATATTAAAGTCTATTCCGCCTAATTTGTGGTTGCTTTTGCAGGTCATTTGGAAATTTGGGTCTTCACCGGATTTATAGTGTGGAATTATGAAGCTAGTTTTCAACTCATTAGGGTAAGTGCCAGTGTCCATAGATACTGAGAAGAATTTAAGAAGTAGTAGGGGTATTTCGCACCCACTGTTTTTGAAAATTATAGAAGCAAGGCCATCTGGTCCCGTGCTAGTGGAAGGTTTCAGACTTTTAACTGCCTGTTCTATTAATTGGTCGGTGAACACTATGCTTCCCACTCAGCAATGATTTCGGGTGCATTGCAGACTTTTTGGGGCAGACTTAGGTTCAAATACTCAAAATCTGCAATGCGCCCGAAGTTTTTTGCCCCGAAAAGTCTGCAGTGTCCCCGAAGAAAATGCTAGCTGGGAAATGAGATCCTTTTGAGATCCACTTATAGCCCTTATTCTATTTTTCAATCGACCCCAAAATCCTTCAATGTCTGCTATTCTTTCAACAAATCCTTTTCGAAGGGACGTGTCGTATAAACCTATAACCCAAATGTTGCTCGCTCACTGAAGACCGCGGTTATATTTCTTCTTCACCAACACTGTCTCATCCACATGGACTACTACGTCATCCCCGCCTAACAACGAAGTAATTCTGTCCATTTTCCATGAGGCGATATCTCTGCAGTGCTGGCATACCACTGAACTGTTGAGACGAGGCCGTTCTCCGTCTCGGCAGCAGCGGCTATCACAAGCCATTTCAGTACCCAGTAATTGCAAATGTACAAAATCTGGGTTAGATTTGATCGAAATCTGCTGCATACCATTAGGGAGGCCGGATTCACTGAAAATGTTAGAATGGATACTAGATGGGGCCCAGATGGGAAGTCTTCTAGACTGGATTATGTGCTCACTAGTGACCAGCTACTAGTGGAAAACGTTCAGATCACGACTCCCATAGGTAGTAGTGACCATGCGGTCATAACATTCGACATAGTCCTCCGCGAGCGTTTACAGTGGGACAATACACAGCCCTATCTGTGTTATAACAAAGCCAATTACACCGAAATGCGAAGACTTTTGACTGAAGCAAATTGGCCTAAAAATGGACAGAGCTAACAGTAGAAGAACACTGGGGAGTGGTAAAGGAGATCATTCACCAGGCGGTCTCAGACACTGTTCCTTTAGTCACACCAAAATCTAGGAGGCAACGTTCATGGCTAAAAAGGGGGACACAACGCCTTCTACAGGCGAAGCGAAAAGCCTGGTTTGCGTGGCGAGTATCGAAGAGTCAACCCGAACATGAAGTGTGCCTCGAACTCAGGAATCGATGTGACATACGAGTCCGGAGTGATAGAAGGACATTTCAGGGAAACCTCGCCAATAAGCTTCTCGTGAACCCCAAAAGCCTATACAGGTTTATGTCTGAAAGAAAACCGACCAACCAGGGAGCTTGCAATCTAGTGGGTTCTGATGGGAAACCTCTTACTAGTCTTGAAATGGCAGAGACATTCAGTCTAGCCTTTCACAGGCAACTGAACAGTAACGAGGATTTTACCCCCACAAAACATCAAGATTACAATGCAAAACCAACGCGTAAAACCTGTTGGGTACATTTCAAATTACTCCGACTATGGTACTCGTAAAATTGGGAAAGTCTGCAGGTTGTGATGACATCAGACCATCCGTTATGAAGCAGTGTTCACAAAGTCTCTGCCAACCCCTTAGCGATCTGTTTCAACACTCCTTTGATGTAGGGAAACTTCCATGTGAATAGAAATGAGCCATCCTATCCCCTATCTTCAAGGGTGGTGACCGGCAGAATGAGACCAATTACAGACCAGTTGCACTAATTCCAGTGATATCGAAGATATTGGAAAGTCTCATTGACGACCACATGAGAAAATACTTCGACTGGACTAACCTACTCCATGAAGCACAGCACGGTTTCAGGAGGGGAAGATCCTGTGTGACGAATCTTCTACTAGCTTGGAACGATTGGACACTATCCTGGGACGTAAAGGTACCAGACCATGTGATCTTTCTCGACTTTGCGAAAGCATTCGACACTGTTCACCATGGTCTGCTCCTTCACAAAATAAGCAAGGTGGGTGTTTCTGAAGCACTTTTCGCATGGCCGAAAGATTACTTAGGCGAGAGAGAATTCTGCACCAAAGTCAACCGCATCCGATCATCCTGGCACACCTCGACATCAGGGGTTCCTCAAGGTTCTATCTTAGGGCCGTTGATGTTTTTGATTTTTATCAACGACCTGCCCTTTCAACTGAACTGCTCTACGCTTCTTTACACTGACGACGTAAAGATTTGGAGAGCAATAAACTCATTGGAAGACTCAGACAGATTGCAGGCTGATCTGCAAACTCTGGGAGACTGGGCTCTGGCTAACGGAATGCCTTTCAACCTGAAGAAGTGCAAAGTAGTGCAACTTCATTCCGGTAGGTCACAGAATGTAAATTACACCTTTGGTGGCCAGAACTTGAGTTGTGTGCCATCAGAGAGCGACCTAGGTCTTATTTTAACAGAAAAGCTAGATACCAGTGTAAATTACACAAGGGACGTCGCCAAAGCTTACGCAACTTTACACTTCATGCATAGGCAGCTGGGAGCTCTTACTCTCGAACTATTCTTAAGGTTGTATAAGACATCCGTGAGGCCACTCCTTGAGGTGCATAATATCATTGCTCCTCCGCTACTCAAAAGGGAAGCTAACATTCTAGAAAGTGTCCAGAGACGAGCGACAAAATGGGTGATCGGCCTCCGCAACAAACCATACGAGGAAAGATTGAAGAAATGAAGTCTTTTCACTCTTAGCTACCGTAGTCACAGGGAAGACCTCATCGCCGTCTACAAGACCTTAAATGACCAGGCCAACCCAAATAAAAGCATCCTGGTATTAAGTGATTATAGGCTTCCACGAAGTAACCCGCTGAGGATAGCACACCAGAGACAAAAAAGACTCGAGTGCGTTCGCATTTCTTTTCGCTTCGAGTTTACCGTCTCTGGAACGCTTTACTGGCGGCCGTGACTACAGCGCCATCTGTGGAGACTTTTAAGCGGAAGCTGGACAATAATGCAGAAATGCAAGGTTTGTGTCTCAATGGCTTATCCTCTTAAAATTTAAAACTACACTGTCAATGGATAAGCATACAAGCTAAATCCCCATGACCCGTCCTGTCTTCATCCACTGCACCGACTACTCTATCTTTTCTTTCTTTCCTTCTTATTTCACCTTTATTATTTCACTTATCTCAACCTATATTATCTACACTACATCCTATTATTACTATTATTATTCTGCTTTTATGACTACACCGAATGACCAACGGGAGTTAGGTCAAACTCCATTCACGGCAGCAGCTGAGTGCTAACATACTGCACACTACAAACCACAATCTTGACCAATCCTCGCACCACTCCTCTTGGAGTCTACCAGAGCTAAAGCAGTCGAGTGGCGGGATTTACTACGCATAAGTTCACCGAAGATCTGGAACCTCTACCTTACAATCAAGAAGCGAGCTCAAAGAAATCATTGGTTTATGCTAGCTCGTAATCAGGATATAGGATATTGGAGGGAGAGATGCTACCTAGCAAAAATGTTCCTACGAAATATTACCCTCTCTGATACTAACTCGCTTTCAGCATATTCCACAACGATGTACAAAACCATCAGTTAACCTAATATAGCATTTTAGAGTCATTACACCAACACACGAACAACTTCTCCCTTCCGAAGCAAGCCTAAAACCAGGCAATTCTGGAAGACACTATCCTCCCGGAATTGCAAACCTGACCTTGTAAGGACACGCATTCAAATGAATCAAGCGCTATACAACATTGAACTACGTTCGTGGATCTCATTGGATAATTCGACGTCGTCCGCTGACTGGTAGTTGCTGGTGTCTAAAGTTTAACTTGGCCCTAAATACGACTGCATAAAAAATTACCTTTCATCAGGGCTACCGAAAAATTATACGTTGAGCTTATGTTTGTTATGCGATCAATACGTATGCATAATAACAAATGTAGGACGACTCATGACTCGCCTAAACCATCTAATTCATGAAGACAGGAATGAATCAGCCGAATCGTGTAAACCACGTATCTGTGAAGTGAATCGCGGATCTTATAAGACGCCTACATATTCATCTGGCCAACTGATCGAATTCTCTGTGACGGACTGAGATCGCCCAACATTATTCCCTGCAAACACACGCCGATGACACTTGAATCAACTCAGTTGGAGTCAGTTCCTTCACTCTGTCGGAGTCAAGCGAAGTAAGGTAGGGAGAAGGCAAGAACACTCAATTTCCATGCATAAATAAATATGTATTCTGAACGAAAAGTTACAGCATTTATTTGAAAAGACGAAAAAGAACATTGATGAATGGATTACAGGAAAAGATAAGTGGATGGTTTATTCGATAGACACACACACAGACAGACATATAAGCAAATAAAAATTCGTGGGAAAAATACCACCTCACTATATATTCCGATTTATTCCATTCATTATACTCTGATTAGTCACATAAACACTCTGTTAGGCGCTTTCAGTTTTGCTTCTGCTGCTCTTATTTATTCAAGTAACTAAAAAAGAGAAAGAGAGGGGGAGAGACAAGTGCTGTAAAGTGTAAGAGTTAGTAAGAATTACTGTAGGCGTGTTGCTAATATGGAGGAGAACTTTACTTAGGCAGGAGAAAAGCATGTTTCGTCTAATTGGGAATAATCACGACTGGCACATCAAATCATTCCAAGGACTAATGCTCATCTACCTACACCAGAATTACTCCAGACCACAGAACTAGCATTTGACATGCAGAGTCAGCGATAGGAAACCCCAGATTGATGGCCAACTCACCTTCAGTGACTAATTAACTGATGTCCGTGAGAAAGTTTGACGCCGACTTGTCATTACAGATTTCACTTCTCATTTTCTCACTTACCTCACAGAGAAATTCTCAAACATACATACATTCTCTTCGAGGACATATACTAACCTCAAATAAACCTCAGAATAATTTACTCCTACTCACATTATATGATCATTTCTCACATCGGAAGAGGTGGAGTGAACAGTAATAAATGTATACATATCGGAAATCAGACTACCAGTCATTGTCAGTCAACTACTCTGCAAACAGTGAATTCCGAAACCGATTACCATAACACCAGTGTCTACGAAGCTACACTGTCACATTTCAATGTCATTCAGATTCCGGAATAACTGATGCATTCATTGTTCATATCCCATATCAGTTAGTCTGACTATTCAACCTACCAACTGTGGAGGGCCGACTCACTGACACTGAGTAGTCATAATCACGTGTGTTTAGACAAGGTTAGGAAGGTATCCGGAGGATTTTGTTCAACCACTTCAAAGCTGAGGCGATACCAGTGGCGTGTAATCAACCACCGAAGACTCGACTCAGAAAATAATCACTTAAGTGCAGAAGTGATGAAAGGCATACGAAGTTACAAATAATTGTCTCACAATCTCAAATTCCTCGCACATTCATTTTCACATAATTCACAATCATGAAATAAAGCAAGTATTACAAGTGGTCATTCTTATCTTACCGATTGTGGATGATCGTCTTTCCGCCGAAAAATGCCATTCACACTCTCCAGTCCTCTTCGTCTCTTCTCAGCTAAATCTGGTTGTTCGTGAAAACTTCTCGTCATAGGTGTCTCCACTTTATACGGGCGTCGACGTATGAGTCCTGCATTACAACCAACTCCATCCAAACACTATCATCAAAGTGACATAATGAAATATCAAAAGAAATACTACAGTTTTACCTGATTTGATGTTTATATCTGAATTGATAAATAAATAAACCGAATAATTAACTAATCAGTTAATTATCTGATACATTTTCCACAATATTTGGAGGTAGTTTTTTCCGTGAACACGATTTTCACTATGAGTGTGTCATATTAGTTATTTCGAAAGTGGACCAAGTGACTCGTGCAAACGTTCAGTCGAATGATTGCATGATTGAATGTCACAATGTTGGGAAGAATAAGGAGTCATAGTAGTAATAATAGTAGTGAATTACTGAACAAGTTATCATACGATTTGACACCTCATGTTTCGGATTACTGAGTCCCGAGTAGTATTTCCATGCAGATCGTCTGTTTCACAGACTTGTCGTAAATTAGTCAAGTCAATTCTCACTGTTAACATCATTCTCATTGAGACTTCAATGCAGGCTTGGTAGAAATGCATACACACTGCCCACACAAAACTCAAATTGGAATTATTTAGTGTGGAATGCACACAGCGTTAAAAGTTTCCAAATGAAATCTCAAAAATTATTCACTGAATAAATATCTCCGTCAACACGAGGAAACGAGGAGACATATCAATTGTCATGTTCGCGAATATTAACAATCACAAATACTGGAGAAAACAACGAGAAGAACACCTATCTATGGTGAACCGGTAGTTGTAAGGAACCGGTATACTACCTCTACTCCACTCCACTCCACTCCATGTCAGAGATATACAATCGTCTTGGTAGATAGCATACGCCGAGTGGGGTAACATCGTATCAATATGGTTCGTCAAAACACACTAATCAGTGAAAATTGAATATATTGTATTGACACTGCTGGTGACCTCCTAAAATACGTTTCCTTCAGTAGGAAGAGTCAACGTGATACACTAAATCTAAGTGAAATAAGAAAATGTCTCATCAACAATCAACGACTGTTGATTAGGACCTCCTCAGTTCACACAAAATACTCATGGAATAGTCACTATACTATTTTGAAATGCAAGTGTATACCGAGTACTAGGGGGACTGAATTAAGAGCTTACAGAAAACATGCCTACTTCATGAAAATACAGATGAAAAAGAATGACTTACTGAACTGCATGGTAAACCTTTGGATATTCCACCACATGTATAAAATTCATTGGAAAGACACTGTTCACTGACCCAATTCGACGACGGTGTGTTTGGAGGAGCCACCTAAATGGAGGGTGTAGTAGATATAAGTAAGTGAAACACCAAAATTCGATTCATTCAAGTCATATTCTATAACAGCGAAATTTGTGTCGATACATGAACTGGTTTCTGTGGGATACTGCGAAAATCCTGAAACTACTCAACCGCAAAGATGACCCAAAGGAAGTAGAAAGGGAATTTTCTAGTACACTGAAAGCTATGGTATCCAGTCATTAGGTCTCTCCTCGAATTCTCGAACATCTGCAGCCTCTGCAAGAACTGGCGTGCAGTAATGTTCTTTTTTATATGGTATTGTGACTGTTTTTTTGCATTCTTCCATCTTGTTATTCTCCGGTTTTACCCTCTTTTTTTTTCTTTTTTATATTATCTTTTATAAATTGTTTTGGGTAGTTGTAGTAATGTTCTTGCCCACACCAAGTAAAATATTAAGTCGCATCATCATGCTGGGGAGTATAAAAGATGTATTGGATACAGAACTCCGCCACCCAAGTTGGAACAAGTTGGATTCAGGAAAGTCAAATCATGTGCTGATCAACTTGCAACTCTACATATCGTCATCACAGAAAAAGGCATAGAATGGCAGTCAAACCTCCACCTCAAACTCCTTCATCGACTTCGAAAGCGCCAGCGGTAGTCAAACCAAAACATGGCTTTATCAGTGAATGAAATCCAGAATAGTAAGTTTAAGCCAGCCACGTATGAAGGTGAAGACATCCTGGTTGGGGTCCTAAATAATTTTCCAAATCACTTCGTCGATATAAAGTGCGCCCTAATACGAAATCTCTCAAGCGATTCGCTCTTAATCAGATTGAATCTCTTCAAGGATATATTAGCACATTAGAAAGAAGTATTCCACAGAGACAATATGCTGTTGACGAACTTCCCACACATTTAAAGGAATTATTCTTAAAATACGTCCATGATGTTTCTAAAACTAGAGAAACTGAAAAAGAATCCAGCTTACAAAAGGATTAGACACGGAAATATCAGAATCCCATTTTCCCATGGACCCTGAAATGTACGTCTTCAACTTTTCCAGTGTTACTTTAGATAAGACTGCTGTGGAAGTGTTGTCATTGGGCCCTAAATTTTGCTATTAAAAAGGTCATATTGGCCAATTACAGACAGAAGTACAGTTTGAAAACCTCTTCATGCAGACACTCGACCCAACACCGTCCTCCGAATACGAGTTAGACAGATTTAAGAGTACCTTGGTTGACTGTTGTTACCAATACAATAATGCCAAGATCGACAAGAAAAGTATATTAACCAAAAAGCATAGAGAATGCCTCAAAAAACTAAGGTCTGATGATAGCATTATTATCACGAAACCGGACAAGGGATCAGGTACGGTAATTTTAAACAAATGCGACTACATTGATAAGATGAACAACCTACTGAATGATCGTTTCAAGTTTCAAAAGTTAGGTAACATCAAAGATTCGAATGAAGCAACAGAACGCCAGTTCGTCAAAACTTTGAATTCTTTAAAAAATGAAAATCCAATTGATAGTTCCATATTCGACGCTATTAAGCCCACCGGAACTCATACGCCCAGACTTTATGGCTTACCTAAGATACATAAGCATGGAATTCCCCTACGACCAATCCTGGACATGTCGAACTCACCCTCCCATTTAACTGCCAAATGGTTAGTTTATCTGTTAGAACCGCTACATCGCCAGTTGGTTAAATATAGTGTGAAAGATGTCTTTGACTTTGTTGAAAACATTAAAGATATGTAGAAACTGTCGACTACATATGCGAGCAACTCGTAGAAAAGAAAATAGAAATCGGAATCACACCAAGAAAATTGAAAGAATTACTACTAAAATGCACTATGAACGTTCAATTTGTATTTATTAAGGAGTATTACGGCCAAATAGATGGGGTTGCTATGGGTTCTCCCCTTGGTTCCTTATTAGCTGACATATTTCTATCTAAATTGGAAAATGGTCCTTTAATAGAGATACTAAAGAAACTCGATTATTATTGTCGATATGTTGACGATACCTTTATCATTTGTAACAATAATCAAGATAGACAACACCTGCTCCAAGTCTTCAATAAGGTACACCCAGCTATTAAATTCACTTGTGAAGAGGAAATCCAAGGTAGTATTCCATTTCTGGATGTTCTTCTTACAAAGAGAACAGACGGTACCTTAAAGCGTAACATCTATAGGAAAGCGACGTGGAATGGACAATACACCCACTTCCATAGCTTCATACCTATACAATATAAGCGCAACCTAATTCGTTGTCTTAGTCATAGAATTAGACGCATAACTACCGACGACTGCATTGAAGATGAAATAAAAATCTCACAAACGCCTTGCTACAGAACGACTATCCTACCGACTTCGTAAAGAAGTATATCTATGAAACTACACACAAAACTAAGCGAGACACAGTAAGTAAGAAAAAGCTTTACTTAAATTTACAATTCAAAGGCGATATATCCAGCTATATATTAAACCGTAGATTAACGAGAGCAGTTGAAAGAACTTTCAGTGCCGCAAAACTGCATGTCACTTTCTCAACCAAACCGATATTGACACTGTGCATTAAAGATAGATTACCCAAAATGACGACATCAGTGTGTGTATATAAATTCAACTGCTCCTGTGGAACCGGTTATATAGGTCGTACTCAAAGGAATTTATCTTTACGCACTGGTGAACATATCCCGGTCTGGCTTGGGAAAACAGCGACCAAATCATTAAATAGTGCAATTCTGGCTCATCTAGTGGATAGCGAACACAGCATCAAAGTAGAAGAGTCATTTACAGTTGTGTATCGAGTACCAAACAATCTCCCCAAAGGCACACCATTGCGCCTCCTAGCCATAGCTGAGGCTTTAGAGATTAATAGAGAAAGACCAGACTTATGTGTACAGAAAAAACTTATTCACTCTCTCTGTCTACCATGGCCCACTATAAGGTCACCAGGATCATAATTTTCCGTATTATTATTACCATTATTATCATTCTGTGATATCATGTCTTTATTATCCATTTCTCCACCCAGTTTATTTCACCTCATTGTTACCCTTAATTTTGTCAACCTTTGTGACTTTACACTAAGCCTACCAACTCTGTAACATCTTATTGCAATTTACAATTTAGCCTCTTTATTTTATCATTAGACATTATCGGTCAGCCCTCACATTCAGTGTCCCCTTTGTTAATGTGTGTTTGTATGTATTTTGTGGCTATCGCATTTCTCTCACCCCAATGACACTTGTATTCTGTTGACTATAAAATAGCACTATATCACCCAATTGTTCATTCACGCTTCATCACATTTTTCTGACTATACACCCTATACACATTTGATTGATTATGTTAACTAATGGACTATCATCTCAACTTACACATGCACCCCAATACAGTTTCTGATATTATTTTCATTTGCCTTAACTGGCTATATGTACTCTATTATTCATGGATTTATAACTGTAGAGCCTGAAGAAGAAGTTATCGAAAACAATTGTTCGCTCAAAATCTTATTTTGATGAGAATTTACCGAAAATACATATTTGTCTAAATGATGTTCTCTAATTCGTATTTCACAGTCAACTGAGATTTTGCTGAGGCCTGATAACTAACACTGAAAAATGTACCGATTACAATTGATTTGCATATCTGAGGAACAGGAAATAGATCACATGAAAGAAGCAAGTGATAAAGGGTATACACAAATACACTTGAGACATCACTGTCGACACAGCTGCATTGATGTTTAAGACAAATTTGTAAGCAACAAAACTCATCTGGTATCGTATCAGAAGTGAATACACTGTCGTCACTTTTGATTGAGAGTCACGTCAGGAAGATATGTTATTTTATTAGTTCCATTTAATGACACCAAGCATCTTTGTTGTACAGGATGTTCAAGGTATGCATCTCAGTGTGCTTACGTTTCTCAAGATGAACGGTCTAAATGCAGGGCTTTCGTCGCCTTTCGAAACAACATCAGTGCTAGTTACGAGATGGACCTTCAATAAACTCACACGTCACACCACAATCTTTGACGAATGTTAGCGATATACATTCTTTTAACGCATCCCGTGAAGTTATAAATGATAAGCTGTCCTAGTTTACTATTAGGTTCATATGATATTCCAGACTGACTGGTAATGATGCTCAAACTGCAGAAGATATGAGTAACTATGAAACTATTCATCAAGAAATACATTTTTTCATAAGGAAGACTTGGAGTGCCTGAAAGTGACATGAAAGGAAACGTGTATAGGCATTTCGGACAAGCGAAGGGACAGGGGCGAGAAATAGTTTAATATGGACACCTGATGACTAGTAGGAGAGACAAGAAGACGCCTGAATAATCAATTCAGAGGACACCTGTATCGACCATCAACAATACCACCAGGGAACCACGAGTGGACACAGATATCTAGAAGCTCATAAAGTTTCTGAAAGCAGTAGGACTAGATGAAAGCCCCCAGAAGGTACAGTGAACAAACTGACAGTCATCAGACGACATGCTTATAACACTACTGTGGGAGATGTGGAGAAACGTTGAGGTACATGCCGACTGTGTGGAAAGATGTTTTGTTTAACACTCCCAAAAATGCAACTCAAGCCTACGCAAGAAGTGGTGTGGCATAATATTCCTGCCCACCAAAGCACAGAATATTCAGTCACATCATTCTGGAAAGGCTGAAAGAAGTCTTGGGTGGGAAACGTCACTCGGAATATTCTGAATTCAAGGTACACAAGTAATGTAGGCACTAAGATAATATTGACTGCGAAGTAAATTGGTAACTGTTCCAAAACTCTGTCAAGTAGTACCACATATCGAGTAATTCACAACAGAAGACTCAGTGGAGCGTTTGAAGTGAAGACAGTAGCAAGTCAAGACTCCCTATTATCATCGATGATATCCCTGATTATGGTGGACTGAATCATGCGGTGTACCATAGAGAATGAGGAGATGGACATGCATTGGACTGACGAAAATATACCTGAAAGTCTGTGTCTGGTGGCGCGAAACCTGAGAGATTTACGAGAGAAAGCCCACAGGCTGTCAGGAGAGACAGAGAAAACAGGACGTCAAATGACCACAGGAAAGACAGACATGTTGGAGATAACCAAAGTTTGTCGCTAGTCACCATCGAATGGAAACATCTTAAGGAAATCGCCCCTTCTAATTACCTGAGCAGCATAATTTCAACTACAGAGGGACTGTACCAAGGGAGATTTCATAGGCAGCCAATATCGGAACCGCTCGACTACCCCTACTCCACTCCACTCCACTCGACTCCACTCCACTCCACTCCACTACACAACACTACACTACACTCCATGTCAGAGATATACAATCTTCTTGGTAGATAGTATACGCCGAATGGGGTATCATCGTATCAATATGGTTCGTCAAAACACACTAATCAGTGAAAATTGAATATATTGTATTGACACTGCTGGTGACCTCCTAAAATACGTTTCCTTCAGTAGGAAGAGTCAACGTGATACACTAAATCTAAGTGAAATAAGAAAATGTCTCATCAACAATCAACGACTGTTGATTAGGACCTCCTCAGTTCACACAAAATACTCATGGAATAGTCACTATACTATTTTGAAATGCAAGTGTATACCGAGTACTAGGGGGACTGAATTAAGAGCTTACAGAAAACATGCCTACTTCATGAAAATACAGATGAAAAAGAATGACTTACTGAACTGCATGGTAAACCTTTGGATATTCCACCACATGTATAAAATTCATTGGAAAGACACTGTTCACTGACCCAATTCGACGACGGTGTGTTTGGAGGAGCCACCTAAATGGAGGGTGTAGTAGATATAAGTAAGTGAAACACCAAAATTCGATTCATTCAAGTCATATTCTATAACAGCGAAATTTGTGTCGATTCAGTACAAGAAATGCTTACGTTATTGAGACTAAAGTGACCTCGCGAAATTCCAGTCGCTTGGCCGAAACAAAAAGACTGTAAAAACTGCAATAACTAGTGATTTATGAAACATAAAATGGACAATATACAAAGAAACGAAGTGAAATCTATTAACGTACTGGCGTTGGATATTCTCCATTGTGGTTGAGATTCGGTAAGCTAGAGGAAATTCGACCTCTTAACATTGACATTTCTCAGTCAAAATGACACTGGGAGTATGAATTTTCAAAATGACTAATTCTCGTCCGGAATCTCGACAAATCGATTGGAAAATGTAATTTACTAATGTAATTTAGCTATGATGTGTAGTCATTGCGCAACACATTTTTTATTGGTCATCCACATATTGAACAAGAAAACAACTCACAAGATATGAAAGGTCAAATTTCAGTTCAATATAGGTCAGCATAAGAATTTGTGAGTAATAATAACAGAAAGGAGGGAAGAGAAAATGTTGAGAATTGGGGTGGGAGGGGGTGGAGTGTTATTATCTGAATATACAAAAATTGTATTACCAAAGACAGACAGAAAGACAGGTAGAGTGTAAGTGTAAATGACATTTGATGACAAATGTCACTTTTAGGTCTTTTCATTGATATGCCTTCAATAAGTATGCAATAAGTATGTGAAGCATATATGTCCCCATGTATTCGTTTGAAATCGCAGTGCTTAGATATCTTTGAAAGGAAGTCTGTGATATAAACTGATGTAGAAGAGGCAGGCGAATTTCTTCTTATGTGTTGCATGGAATTCATTGAATAAATGCGTTCCGGAAATCCTTTTCTAAAGTTTTGATACGGTGGTGGTTTACAATGAAAAGGCACAAATACACAAATCAGCCTGAAATTCTCGGTGACTTGAACATATATTTCTGATGACTGAATGGATAGCGATACTAGCCGAAACTGTTCAAAGTAGCTTCTCTCCCATATTCAGTCATCACGCATCTCTTGAATTACTTTAGCAATCCATGTAGACAGTACCTTCTACAGGTTAATATTTGTTAGTTTTATTCACCACAGATTTTCTCCCCATTCAAATCAATCCGTCACTGAACTGACTGACTGACTGACATCAAGTGAACTTTCAGTGTAGAATGTCGTAGAACGGTGCATCAGCTGAATTCGGCCCACCTCAGAAAACACACGTTGAGTAGGTGCAGAAAACACTATTCAAAGAAACTCTAATGAACGGAAATGTACGAGAGAAAGGATAGTTAGACGAAGAATAATCAGAATTGAATGGCTCTTTGAGTAGATGAAGAGTGAATTCATTTTCGCCATTGACAACGATTTAAGGCCATATCATCACCAGTCTCAATCCAATGGTTCATTAGGTCCCGCCCTGTCACCAGCAAAGTAGTCTATACCTCCCTACGTGACTGGTTCAAAACAACACCCTTCGTCTAACCTTAGTATCACTTACTATATTGTGTCACTAAACAAAACACAGGTGACAGAATGTAAATGCTGTTGGTGAAATGAATATTCCACTTTTTCTCCTTAGTTGCTGTTGATGACGGAATACGTTTATATTGGTTATTTCTTTCTGTACCATATCACACCATTGCTGAACAAGGTCTATGCTCTGCTTACAGATATATTATTCACCCGCTTATATGTATGAATTATTAGAAGAAGTAGAAACCCGGTTTTGCTGTTCAATCATATAAACAGTTCAATGGGAGCTCTTCTTAAGTTGCATGACAATTACTTATGATTTTCACCAGGATGCATGATTTTAGGGCCTTCTATTGGATATATTTAGCGTTATCTTACTGTTTGTGAAGAATTTCAAATCTAGATAAACTGTGAGTTCGACATTGATAGACAATGATGGGAGCTCGGTAAGTATAAGTATGCTCCTTCACACATACAAGCTTCGTGATTGTCTACGTTCGATAGCAGTGAAATGGTACAAAATTTGTGAATGCTTTCCCCTGGGGAATACAGAGGAGCACAAGCTTACTTAGGTAATTTGTCTTTTACTCAATTGAAACATCTGTCCTCCTCTCACCTTGTATGCAACTCGCAATCAGATTTCATGTTTTCACTTCTGATACACTGATTGGTTAACGTGAAATATGATGTTTCCTGATTTCGTTCTATTCAAGTAACAAAACTGTATTTTTCACTAAGTCAGTCACACCAAATGTATTGGCAAATAAGTCAAGAAACCTGTAAGCAGGTGACCATCATTTGATAGTTGTAAATTCTGTAAGCCTATTATATTTGCCTCCAGTGATTACTTATACTTGCAACATGGATAACGTCAGCGCAAAAGTTCATGGACTACCTGATAGTCATCAAGAAATAATTGTTAAACAAAACTAACACAACTCGAATTCATTGAATATAGCGAACAACGGTAACAATAGTTCTACATATCCCGATGACACTCATGCTGTTAGACCGCCTGATAAATATGAAGCAAGGTTACACTTTAACTGTGCAGATGACAAAATGAAAGCATTCAACGAAAATGACACAAAAATTAGTTCAGTGTATCCATTTGCAGCTAGATTGCTAAAGCAAGCCTATGGGCCAGTTAGGCTTAGTTTGATTCGTCATAATAGTGTGGGAGAGAAAAAAGAATCTCAGCCTCAACAGAACTGTCATTTAGGCATGAGTGAAGGGACACAACAACACCTCATCAACATTTCACAGGAAGACAGGCAAGAAATCATAGTCACATGTAAAACACAGAGTAAGTTATTTATTATTCATTCAGTTTCTATTTTCGTTTGAGCAGTACAAATTTACAAAAACTATTCAGCTAATATTTCACATGAAATTACAGGTCTATACTGCAAACAGATAAGTATCAGTTTTGAATAAACATGGATGAGACAGATGATTGACTAAATTACGCAGTTATTCTGAAAAATGCAGATTGTGGATAAGTGAGTGTAGGGGGAATCCATGGTCAGTTTTATTGTATGATATATCTTCTTCCCATGTGTCAGTCATGCTTGCTTCACTTGTGATTGTTGATGGAAATAAATAAGCAACAGCTTGACACTTCAAACCGTGTGTGGCAAATGTTTGTTTATTTGGGATTCTACCTTGATTTTCTAATCAACTTACTTAGCAAGTGACCAAGAGGTAACTCCTATTAATTTTCCATTCAATTTTGATTTTCCCGTTGATTGATTGGACGAAAAATCGAAATTGAATTAGAAATAAATAATAAGAACTGGCACGCATTGCAAAAGAGGTGGCTGTCGTGGCTAACGTAGTTCAGTGAATTGCACTTTGGCGTTTGAAACGATGAGTACTGGGTTCGAGCCTCAGTGGGTACACCATCACTCACTGAGACTGCAGGTACATCTTCACGACGAGTCCAGAATAGGACGAAATGCTCATCCTGGATTCCATTGCTAGTCACCATTCACCAAATTACTTCCGGAGTCAACCCTTTTTGTCTCTTGGTTTTCTCAGCCTACTATTATTAGTTTGAAGCAGTCAGTGTACTCAATCAAGTCTGGTAGAAACACTGGTGTCTTTCAAACAGTTCCTGTGAATTCGTAAGCATGCGTTTTATCGAGACCTCATCACTTCATTCTTCCCTATGCGATATCCCCTACAGTAGGGATAGAGTAGATCAACCTTACACATAGCATGTGTTAACAGTGGTAATCAAACATGAAGCAATCGCACTCACGGCTTGAATCATATATGCTCTTTTGTGTGGTCAACAGAAACTGGCAGTCTAAAGTGTTGTACAGTTTAGATAAACAGATACTGACGGAAAGAGTGTTTCCACGATCCACTTTGTCGTGAAACTATGGTGACTTTCTTGTAATTAACATTCTGTGTTCTATCGAGGCGTGTTTATTTTTCGGTGTTTATGTCTGCATCCAACTCCACTCTTAAGTATGAGAACCGTGCAAGTTTCAAACTGCCTGCTCTCTCAAGATTTGTTATCAAGATACCGGTTGTGAAAAAATACACTGTTTGGAAATATCAAACTTGTCATCAAATCTTTAATGCATCATTTAACAAGGAAACGGTACCTGCTGACTGGAAAGAAATCAAGGTTGTACCTGTACAGAAATCATCATCTGGAGCAGGTATACAGCTTAGACCGGTCACTATAACATCTCCTTTTTTGAAAACTATGGAGAAACTTCTTTTGAATATTCTTTAACCTTCTTTAAAAGCTTTTAGTGACCCTAAGCACTTTGCTTATAAGTGTGGAAGAAGTACACTAGATGCAGCCATTGTACTACACCACAATATTGTTTCCTGCCTTGATAAGGGTGCTAAGTTCGTTCGAACAGCTTTTTTAGACTATACTGCAGCTTTCGACTCTGTTCCTAGGACACTTTTATTAGGAAAGATGATTTCAGCACAAACAGAGTCCTGGGCAACTAGATGGCTGTCTTCTTATTTTGAGGATAGGAAACAGCATACTGTTTTGGCTGGAAAGTGCTCCACTTCTCAGCTAACTGAAAGTGGTGTGCCTCAAGGTGCAGTACTTTCTCCATTTCTTTTCTCTTCCTTTCTGCATGACCTTCCGAACTCACCCAAAGTTAATTTCATTAAGTATGCTGATGATCTGACCGTTTCTGTCCCTGTAGTTTCCACATCGCATTGTTCCCATATGAATGGCTTCTTAGTTGAAGTTAAGGATTGGTCTGGCTCAAATGGTCTTAAACTAAATCCAACTAAATGTAATACTGTTGATTTCAGCTTGAGAAGTGAAAAAGACATGCATGGATTGATCCAATCTCATGATTGTTGTAATATTGATGGTACCATGATAGAGAGTAAGTCAAGTGTTTCTTATCTTGGCATTAGTTTCTCTTCAAACCTTTGCTGGTCGTCTCATATTCTTATGGTTTCTAAGAAAGTTTCCCGTCTGACTTATTACATAAAGAAGTTGAGGCACTCAGGTATAACCCAATCTCTTCTCATACAATTTATTAATTCATGTGTTTTGTCCATCATTCTTTATTGTTCTCCATTATTCTTCCCTGGGCTACTCAAGAAAGACCATATAATACTAAGAAGAACATTGAAGGCTGTAAGTAGGGTCAGTGGTATCCCTTTGACTCAACTAACCGACACTGTTGTCAATAGACATATGAATTCTTGTAAACACTTAGCTAAAGTTATCTTGTCTGATAGTGAACATCCTCTTTATTCACAATTGTTTCCTTGCATCTCTTCGGGTAAGACCAGAAGAAATTTCATAAACATTTATGCTCGTACTACAAAATGTAAAAATTCGACCGTACCATATTTGGCACGAGTATTGTGTGAAGAGACAAATATCAGAAAAGAACTTTTACAACTTTTAAATCATTAACTAAACTATGAAATATAATGATGCATGTGTTATTTGTTATATTCCATTATGGGTAAATTTTATTTTGATAGAGTCTCACAGTATTATACAGTAATATTTACTGATGACGTTTCGAGCACAATTTATTGCTCATAATCACACTAAGTTGATTATGATTATGAGCAATAAATTGTGCTCGAAACGTCATCAGTAAATATTACTGTATAATACTGTGAGACTCTATCAAAATAAAATTTACCCATAATGGAATTACACTCTACCACAGTGCCCAAGTTTTATTCTTATTTGTTATATTATTTATTTATTATTCACTATGACCTAGAAATGGTGTGATTTTGTTGGGGTTTTATTTTTTCCTACTAACAATCAATATTTTAACACTTTATACATTTATATAATCATAAACAGAGCTAAACCATTGCAATATGTAAAAGAAACGCTGAAAATTCCATGCTGTAAATTGTTATTGTTGTGGAATAAAGTGATTATTATTACTATTATTATTTATGACTAGTCACAGAAATTGACTTTATTCATTTATCTCCAAAATCGTGAGAAATCACTCTGTGATCTGGAGTGTGATGATCCTTGACGGTGTTATCAGCGTTTGTCTAAGCCATTTGAGTTTCCTTCTGCATGCTAGTTGGGCAACGATTTGGTAGTTAGTTAGCTGACTGTTACATTGCCTTATTGTTCATCCGTTTTGGCTGGTCATTTCAACTTGAATATAGAGAGAAGTCAGAATATGGTGAAACTCTGCAGCCTGTGGGGAATACTGTTGGGGGCACGTGCCTCAAGCCTCTCAACAATATGGAAGCACTAACTATACTTTAGTGTTGAAAATTAGGATCTTGTTATGTGTGCCAAGTGTTTTTCCCATCCGACATTGGCTGCCTATGAAATCTCCCTTGGTACAGTCCCTCTGTAGTTGAAATTATGCTGCTCAGGTAATTAGAAGGGGCGATTTCCTTAAGATGTTTCCATTCGATGGTGACTAGCGACAAACTTTGGTTATCTCCAACATGTCTGTCTTTCCTGTGGTCATTTGACGTCCTGTTTTCTCTGTCTCTCCTGACAGCCTGTGGGCTTTCTCTCGTAAATCTCTCAGGTTTCGCGCCACCAGACACAGACTTTCAGGTATATTTTCGTCAGTCCAATGCATGTCCATCTCCTCATTCTCTATGGTACACCGCATGATTCAGTCCACCATAATCAGGGATATCATCGATGATAATAGGGAGTCTTGACTTGCTACTGTCTTCACTTCAAACGCTCCACTGAGTCTTCTGTTGTGAATTACTCGATATGTGGTACTACTTGACAGAGTTTTGGAACAGTTACCAATTTACTTCGCAGTCAATATTATCTTAGTGCCTACATTACTTGTGTACCTTGAATTCAGAATATTCCGAGTGACGTTTCCCACCCAAGACTTCTTTCAACCTTTCCAGAATGATGTGACTGAATATTCTGTGTTTTGGTGGGCAGGAATATTATGCCACACCACTTCTTGCATAGGCTTGAGTTGCATTTTTCGGAGTGTTAAACAAAACATCTTTCCACACAGTCGGCATGTACCTCAACGTTTCTCCACATCTCCCACAGTAGTGTTATAAGCATGTCGTCTGATGACTGTCAGTTTGTTCACTGTACCTTCTGGGGGCTTTCATCTAGTCCTACTGCTTTCAGAAACTTTATGAGCTTCTAGATATCTGTGTCCACTCGTGGTTCCCTGGTGGTATTGTTGATGGTCGATACAGGTGTCCTCTGAATTGATTATTCAGGCGTTTTCTTGTCTCTCCTACTAGTCATCAGGTGTCCATATTAAACTATTTCTCGCCCCTGTCCCTTCGCTTGTCCGAAATGCCTATACACGTTTCCTTTCATGTCACTTTCAGGCACTCCAAGTCTTCCTTATGAAAAAATGTATTTCTTGATGAATAGTTTCATAGTTACTCATATCTTCTGCAGTTTGAGCATCATTACCAGTCAGTCTGGAATATCATATGAACCTGATAGTAAACTAGGACAGCTTATCATTTATAACTTCACGGGATGCGTTAAAAGAATGTATATCGCTAACATTCGTCAAAGATTGTGGTGTGACGTGTGAGTTTATTGAAGGTCCATCTCGTAACTAGCACTGATTTTGTTTCGAAAGACGACGAAAGCCCTGCATTTAGACCGTTCATCTTGCGAAACGTAAGCACACTGAGATGCATACCTTGAACATCCTGTACAACAAAGATGCTTGGTGTCATTAAATGGAACTAATAAAATAACATATCTTCCTGACGTGACTCTCAATCAAAAGTGACGACAGTGTATTCACTTCTGATACGATACCAGATGAGTTTTGTTGCTTACAAATTTGTCTTAAACATCAATGCAGCTGTGTCGACAGTGATGTCTCAAGTGTATTTGTGTATACCCTTTATCACTTGCTTCTTTCATGTGATCTATTTCCTGTTCCTCAGATATGCAAATCAATTGTAATCGGTACATTTTTCAGTGTTAGTTATCAGGCCTCAGCAAAATCTCAGTTGACTGTGAAATACGAATTAGAGAACATCATTCAGACAAATATGTATTTTCGGTAATTGCTCAACAGGTTTTATATCTGCGTATGATATGAATGACTCATAGACGTTTGGAACCAATGGGATTATTGAAGTTGAAATTCGTGCATATGAATTAGTGGTTGGTCATTGGGGTGATTGTCGTTATAATAAAGAGACGAAATCCACACATGTGTTCATATAATGTGGGTTGTCGCTCATTATGAATGTATTACTAGAATGTAAGTTCTCGGCTCTCTGAGCTGAGATCATGCGTCAGTAGAATGTGTTTACTCGCAGCGATGGAAGGAAGGATAACTTGTGTCTCACAGCGATTAGATAACAGTCTTTGGTTTTATAACAAACTGTGGATGTAAGATTAAAATATGGATCTAAAGCATAGCATGATTGTGATAATGAAGACAAAGTTAACAGTGCAATTCAAAATAATATTCACAGATATCCGGTATCACTGGGAAAGATTACTGTTCTATGTTGGTGGTGAAGGCCATGTGAGAGAGAGGGATGGAACACACTTTGCCTAAACACATGGATCGGGTTGAAAATCTTTTGTGGTAACCGCATCAGCTATGCTGCGTAGTCGAAGGCGTACAAGGCTGAAGAATTTAGGTGGCACCTTCAATATAATTCGAAAGACTGAATTTTCATCAAACATGTGCTTCGTATCCACTAGGTGGCACACGTAAATAAAGGACTGCCGACTGACTACACGATTCCCTTTCGTAACCATATTGGGAAATGCCCAAGATGGCGGTCGTGTGATTGCCACGTTGTTCTACATACGCAACTATCTCAACAGGAGCAATTACACTTTTGATTACTCAGAGAAGTGATTAGCATTGGTAGCTTATTCTTCACCTGCATTGAAACTATATATTATCAGTAGTAACTTTTAAACAGTGTTGTTGAAAAGAATGTCTTAGCTATTATTTTATTTCTCTATGTCTCTTCTCATCATGGAGAATTTAACAATTTTTCCTGGATACCCGTTCACACATGAGGAGTTTTATATTTTCCCCATTTCATCGTCCAGAGTGTTGGTTGTACAGATTCTTCTTTCATGAATCATACCCATCCATCCAGACACTATTGAAAAGTGCGAAACAAGTAGTTCAGCGAAGAGGCTCTGTAAATTCAGTGAACTCACTCCCAGTCTCATTTACAGACGATTTCTCACGAAAGAGAGTAGTGACGCAAGTGGTGAGTTGTCTTAATCATATTTGTCAATATTAGTCAGTCAGTGCATCAAAGGAGTTGAATAAGTATATTAGAGTTACGTAATAAGATGAATAAATTGATGAATGAGTTGTAATCAAGATGTACATAGAAACGAAGGAAAATGGGAAGTTACGTAGGAGTTCGGAAGAAATGCAAGAGATACAAAGAGGTAAACACCAACCAGACAAAATCAAGTTAATAGAAACCAATAAAGTTGTTACAGTGATGGCACAAGTGACTAAATAATTTTATTTTGTATGCAGAGTTCAGGCTTTCCCACCTGAATGGATATAGCTTCAACAATGAAAAAGAGATGAAAGCGTATTATCTTTGTCAAGTTGTTCTTCACTTTGCAGATTGCATTAAAGGATCGATTTGTTGACATGGAATGTCCGTCGTTGACAAGGTGTTCAATTATCGCACCTCTAGTATGAAGCATCAGAGTACTGATGAGATTTGATTTGTGTGCGAGGACAACAACTGACTCAGAATGGGTGTATTGACCAACTGATGGCGTCTTGAGTAAATTAACCAGCATAATACTGCCGTCTGGCCTTCTTGTAAGCAGGACATCAGGGAATTATGAAGTATTGTCTTTCTCTGTTTCATTCAGATATGAACTCAGTTTGTGAGTGAGCAACATCAGAAGTTTTGAGAATGGTGTCGGCACTGATTTATTCATATGCAAGATAAAAGTATCTTCCATATATCTTCAGTAGAACGAGAGTTCACCGATTCCATTTTTCAGTGGACCATTCTCTAATTTTGCGATAAACAAGTCGGTTAAGAGAGGACCTAGTTAGCACCCCGTCACTACATCCTCTACTTGACGATATATTTAGCTTTTAAACTGAAACTGCACGTCCACCGTAAAATTAAGTAGCAGTTGCTGTTGTGTTTGCTGTGGTATACTTACTTCCACATAGTTTTCAAGCAGAGGTTCACAGGTGAAATTGATGGTCTCTAATAAAAGAACGTTAGTGAAGAGGGAAGTGACATGCATTGGAATCATTGTTTCATCGTTGATCTTATCTCTCACTTTTCCTATAAATTCGAAAGTGTCTTTTTCAGCCGTACTTAGCCACTATTTGTTGCAGTGGTTCAAGTATGTCTACAGGCCATCTGGCTGTTTCATGATATAATCAGTTACACATGTTTAATATTGCTTTTATTGCGTTGCGCTTTTAGGTTACGCTTATGAATTGTGGGTAGCGCATACATTCTACCGGCTGTATATGTTATTATTATTCCCTTGAGTCCCAAGTTGAACATAGAGCTTCAACAACACATCTCCACTTTGTCCTATCCTCTAACGTGTTCTTCTGTTTGGACCACGATTGCTCACAATCTCTCATTTCCTCCACGTCACCCCCACATCGACGACCCACTCGCCATTCCTAATTTGGATTGCACTTGAGCACTGGTCTGCCGTACGATGTCATTCGACGGTCTCCTCAATATATGCTCGATACATCTACACTTTCTCCTACATATTTGTTGAGCGATCGGCCCTTGTCTGTTGGATTGTCCCTGGTCAGACTTTCTTGTTGCTTATTCTTTCTGGCCAGCCAATTGATCTTCAGTGTGGAGGCAACCAACGAGGGTGGCAGCTGTCGATGGAAGTCTGCAGTGGCCTATTGGAAATGCTTTTCGTGACACGTAGAGCAAGTTTCTGACCCGTATAGAAGAACTGACTGACTTCACATTGGTGTTGAAAATGCGAATCTTGTTCCTCATGCAGGCTGAGTGAAGCAGAAAATTTCCAAACTGGTTTCCGATTGATGAAGGCGCATCTTGCCCCTCCGATTCTGACTGGCTTTGACATCTTCATCGGTTCCGACTGCGTGTAGTTGAAACGATGCTTTCTGGCTGGATAAGTGAGGAAGATAACTTCTGTTAAATCTCTCCCGTTGAATTTGATTGGTTCTGGTTGTTGATGATGATGCTGGTTGGTTATCTTCATCACCTCCGTCTTCCCTATGTTCATCTGCAGTCCTGTCCTTCTACCAGCCTGTCCAGCTAGTTTATTGCCAGTTTTCGCCCGGAAGTCTTCGAGTCTGTGTGACGTTGGACATAAATCATCCACACTTGAATTCCAGATATTCTGGAGTCTTCTTATCGATGTTGCAGCGAATTCCTGTCTCATCGCTCCCCACAGTCTGGCGCATAATCCAGTCCACTACACTTAGGAATATCGTCGTAGATAGCAGGCAGCCAGGGAGCTTGCCTTACTCCTGAATGCACTTCGAACGCCTCGCTGAGTTTCCGTTGTGGATCATTTGACTGACACGTAGCATTGTCGTATTGCAAGCTGCTGAAAGAGGTTGAAAAAGACTTCGGCGCTGTATGTCGTAGTGTTGACTGACTGACTGGTTTCAACATAGAGCATTGCACTGATGTGCAGAAGTCCGAGTCGCCACACTCCGTGTAGCACACAAAGCAAGAGAAGTGAGTAAGAAGAAATGCAAAATAGAGACAGTAAACAGAGATATAAGGCAAAAAGAATACTCATATCGAAGAAAAATATAGTTTTATTAGAAATTTTAAGTCACGAGGAATGGATGCATCTGCTCCATCACCGGGAAAGATTTTGAGCCATATCACCGACTGTCTTCAGCCATTGGTGTTTACCGTCCCGAGGACCCCAAACAGGATGTCTACACCTTCATACGTGGCTGGCTTAAACTTACTATTCTGGATTTCATTCACTGATAAAGCCATGTTTTGGTTTGACCACCGCTGGCGCTTTCGAAGTTGATGAAGGAGTTTGAGGTGGAGGTTTGACTGCCATTCTATGCCTTTTTCTGTGATGACGATGTGTAGAGTTGCAAGTTGATCAGCACATGATTTGACTTTCCTGAATCCAACTTGTTCCAACTTGGGTGGCGGAGTTCTGTATCCAATGCATCTTTTATACTCCCCAGCATGATGATGCGACTTAATATTTTACTTGGTGTGGGCAAGAACATTACTGCACGCCAGTTCTTGCAGAGGCTGCAGATGTTCAAGAATTCGAGGAGAGACCTAATGACTGGATACCACAGCTTTCAGTGTACTAGAAAATTCCCTTTCTACTTCCTCTGTATCATCTTTGCGGTTGAGTAGTTTCAGGATTTTCGCAGTATCCCGTAGAACCCTGTTCATGTATCGATGTGGTCACCTCTGTCTAATAACACGACCCCAACACACTTGTGCCGTCTCGCTGTGAGAATGCTTTCATTTTATGGGATCCTCTTTAAGGGTTCACTATGAGTTTTGACGAAGATACCTTTCTCAGCACATCTCTTGAATGATATTCGTAACAATTTTAAACAAGAGAAGCTTGTGATTCATTTGATTGTCCCTGATGTGATGTCCTCAGTCACTGACTGAAAAGCTTTTCAAACTGTAATTCGGTTTCTGGTCTAATCGGACGGCTTACGACATCACAAAACTTCGAACGTAATGACAACACTTCTAGTTATGGTTGAGTGAGAAAAGCTCAGGAAAGGTTGTGAAAATACATTTCAGGAGCTGCTGAAAATATACTCTGTGCTGATCGTCTTTCCAGTCTTTTATTACACGAACGGAATTCAGAAAAGATTACATTCCACGCTAACCAGTCAGTGTATCAGAAGTGAAAACAGGTTGTCGAATTCCCATGACTGATTGAAATCTGATTCTCAGTTGCATACAAGGTGAGAGGAGGACAGATGTTTCAATTGAGTAAAAGACAAATTACCTAAGTAAGCTTGTGCTCCTCTGTATTCCCCAGGGGAAAGCATTCACAAATTTTGTACCATTTCACTGCTATCGAACGTAGACAATCACGAAACTTGTATGTTGGACGGGGCATACTTATACTTACCGAGCTCCCATCATTGTCTATCAATGTCGAACTCACAGTTTATCTAGATTTGAAATTCTTCACAAACAGTAAGATAACGCTAAATATATCCAATAGAAGGCCCTAAAATCATGCATCCTGGTGAAAATCATAAGTAATTGTCATGCAACTTAAGAAGAGCTCCCATTGAACTGTTTATATGATTGAACAGCAAAACCGGGTTTCTACTTCTTCTAATAATTCATACATATAAGCGGGTGAATAATATATCTGTAAGCAGAGCATAGACCTTGTTCAGCAATGGTGTGATATGGTACAGAAAGAAATAACCAATATAAACGTATTCCGTCATCAACAGCAACTAAGGAGAAAAAGTGGAATATTCATTTCACCAACAGCATTTACATTCTGTCACCTGTGTTTTGTTTAGTGACACAATATAGTAAGTGATACTAAGGTTAGACGAAGGGTGTTGTTTTGAACCAGTCACGTAGGGAAGTATAGACTACTTTGCTGGTGACAGGGCGGGACCTAATGAACCATTGGATTGAGAGTGGTGATGATATGGCCTTAAATCCTTCTCAATGGTGAAAATGAATTCACTCTTCATCTACTCAAAGAGCCATTCAATTCTGATTATTCTTCGTCTAACTATCCTTTCTCTCGTACATTTCCGTTCATTAGAGTTTCTTTGAATAGTGTTTTCTGCACCTACTCAACGTGTGTTTTCTGAGGTGGGCCGAATTCAGCTGATGCACCGTTCTACGACATTCTACACTGAAAGTTCACTTGATGTCAGTCAGTCAGTCAGTTCAGTGACGGATTGATTTGAATGGGGAGAAAATCTGTGGTGAATAAAACTAACAAATATTAACCTGTAGAAGGTACTGTCTACATGGATTGCTAAAGTAATTCAAGAGATGTGTGCTGTTTTGGATGTGGAGAGAAGCTTTAATCTACCCCTAATTCGTGCCTATTTATTTCGTGATTCATGCATTCAACTCGTTTCACTTCAAATTAAGTAACGGATATTGGTCACAGTTGACCTGGAATCTGAATTAACACAGATGACGCAACATGCAGAGGAAACTTTATACAGCATAGTTAGCACTCATTCCCATTTGGAACTTGACTCTGCCGGTGTGATGTCAAGAATACCGAGTGAAAAAAATGTGAGCACTCCTTTCAGTTTCTTTAAAATTTGCTGTCAGTTTCACAACGATATTCTGAAAGATAAAAATAAATCCAATGTGTACTTAGAATCCACTGACTTGATTATCTTCATTGAGTCAGAGTGAGCTGTTTCTATTGAAATACTGGCTTGTTTGACACTGTGACATGTTTTGAAGTAGTTGGGCGACAAGACACAGCACTCACTAACCTAGCAGATAATCCTTGAAATTATCAGCTGGGAATTCAAGAGGATTATTTTTAGTAGGTCATGTGTGCAGACAAATATTTAACATGTCGAAAATTGTGTGATTTTTGTGTTCTGAGATCATTGAACGGAGTGATACTCAACCGATAGAAACAAACTTATACATTCGCACCTGACTACTCACAGTAGTATGATGTTCTCACAAATTATATTTACAAATTATTTTACCACCTCCATTGCTGGTTGGTTCGCTGCAAGAGATCCCTTCTGCTGATCGTTTCTGGCCAACTGAACTTGAGTAGTATTGAGTGTAGACAGCTAGCTGTTGATGAAAGTGTGTAGTTGCTTTGAAGTGATCTTCGTGACGCGGCGCTAAGTCTCTGATGGGCATAGTAGCACTGACTTCACATTGGAGTTGAAAATCTGGATCTTATTTTTCATGCTGACTGCTGTTGAACTCCACACAGACTTGAGAGTAATGGAAGCTTGCCTTACTTTCCCCACCCTCGCTTTGATATCCTTATCAGTTCCGTTTTCTTGTAGTTGAAACGACGCTTCCAAGGCAAGGGTATATGTGTAGGTTGCTTCTTTCAGATCCCTCCCATTTATGCTGATTGTTCTCTGTTGTTGTTGTTGTTCCTGCTGCTGTTAGCCAGGAATCACTATCACTTCTGTTTGCTCTATAGTCACTTGAAGTTATTGGTGCACTGTAGATGACTCCGGTCATAATATTATAGTACATCCACGTTTTCACGTCCAACTAGGTACTAACGTCGTACATAGTCAAAGATGGACAACGTTATATTAACAGGTACAGGTTAAAACCTGGGGAAGATGTACTGTTAACGGAATCGAAATTCGAAAGTCGCGAAAACCAACGAAATGTGTATAACCGCGTGGAAATACAAGTGCAACAAAGAAAAGCAATGTTCAGTGATACAATGGCAAATATTCCACAAACACACGTGAAATTAGTTTCTGCAATGGTGTAACGTGCATACATGAATCCGTTTCATAAGCCTGCAGTAAGGCTCAATATAGGGGTGATACGAAGTTCTGTCTTTGATGTTTCTTCTGCCGACTTGTTGCTTTTCACTTGCATATCTTCCAGTTTGTGGGAATTCAGATATATATCACCGGCGAAGTTCAGATCCTTTAAGTTTCTTGTGTGGGTCCATTTTAAGTCTGTCTCCTAGTAGACCGGCCTGCTGTCTGCCACACTATCCAGTCAACCGCAATCGCGAAAATCATTGGAGAGAGCAGGCAGCCGGCTTGTCTTACTCCCGTTTTCACTTCGAAGTATTCCATGGGTTTCCCGTTGTGGATTACCTGACATGTAGCATTATCGCACAGCTGTTGGACGAGGTGTATAATTGTTGGCGGCACCCCGTAGTAGCGAAGTAGTTTCCATATCACCTCTCAATCGACGCTGTCGAAGGTCTTTCCGAAGTCAACGAAGTTGAGGCAGAGAGTTGAATGCTATTCCAAGCTCTGTTCCATGATGATACGTAGTGTCGCGACTTGACCGATACATGAATTGTTTCTCCTGAATCCAGCCTGTTACAGTCTAAGTTTATTATCCCGAGCGTGTTCTATTCTCTTCAGGATGACGCAGCTTGGTATTTTGCTTGGGATAGACAGGAGCATAATACCACGCCAGTTATTGCACTGGCTTAAGTCTCATTGCTTCAGCAGTTCGAACAGGTAGCTCTAAAAACTAATAAGCGAGTAACTAACATGCCTGAATTTTTTGACAACTCACACTTTCTTAACATTGCTTGTAAAAGTGAATGTTGAAAACCATATATCCCACAGCATCAGGCTTTTCATTCTACTCTAAGGCAAACGTTTCATCCAGTGACTTCTCTCATCGTCTTCACTGCTTCTCTAGGTGACGTTAGTTTGTCGTGCTAAGAATGACTAGCCAACTGATGCGAACTACGACTCGACATGCTCTATAAGCTGAATCTGAAATATGCAAGCAAACGTTTGCTCGTGTGCGTCTGTGTGAACCTGAAGTTATTCCACAATGTTGTTCATCAAAGACAATCAGTATATTCCAATGACTGCAATTACCATTCCGTGCAACTAGCCGACAGAAACAGTTGTAACGAGAACACTTCAAACCGCAATGAGTACATGACTAACCTTGTATTTGCACGAGGACGATAGTTGAAAGAGTTGTTTGCAGCATTGGTCAGTTCAAGTGTATCAAGTCTCCAAATCAATACACAATGATCCATTCCGGAAGACAGGAGTAGATTACCCGATAAGAAGACATCCCCATGTAATACTTCAGATCAATGACCTTCTGCACCTCCAAAGATACATATCAACACTTTGCTCACCACATTCCACAGACGGAGAGAGTAATCTATGAGAAACACAAAAGTCCACAATAGCGAAAACGATAATGACAATAATAAAAGTAGTTGTAATTCTACTAGCCGAATAATACCCAAGTATATATCTCACATTTACTATGGAAGAGAAACAAGGTGATTCAGAAAGAAGCAGTAAATTCTGGAAAGAAGTCCATGTATTCTATTCCAATCACATCGAACACTAAGCATCAGAGGAAATGAAGACCAATTCACATTCGTAAATTTAATATCCGACAACAAACACAATTGCATTGATTTGAGTGTAGAAAATAAACCCGTCACAATTTGGATAATAGTAAGACTTGAAATATATACAGTTGGGATACTTTCAGACACTATGAAAATGAGAGACAGTCATGAGAGAGAAACAGTCTACGAGCTGTTTGCTATCAATGCATGTGCGAACAGCCATTTTCTATATACCGTGTGACCATAATCGATAGGGAATGTATGACACGGAAAGTAGTAGCAGTAGTTGTAGAAGTGAACAGGGAATAAATGGAAAATATCATCACTATGTCAATACTCAATTTCATCAAATCAGGTCTTGACAAGATTTTCTCAACATTGAGCAAAATCACTTCCTTAGTATTATCAAATCAACAAGAGACAAACAACCGAGGAATAAAAGATAATCAAGTCTTTCGAGGAAATCCTTACCGTTATCACTTTAGAAAAGTGCTCATACGAGTTTCGCACAGTGTACATTAACCACTTTATTCCAATCCTAACGAATACACACATAAGAAAACTGAAGCTTAAAATAAGGTTGTTGTCATCAAAACGCATGACCTGTTGAATGGGAGGCTAATCTACAAAATATCTGCGAAAATGTATGGACATTGTGGAGCTCTGTTTGAGAATTCCTCGGAGAATGTCATCCTTCTCAGTAATACACCATGCTTTCTCAGATGTCATGTCAGCTGGTCACCCATCTGTCAGAGGATTAGAGGGAGCATTTTGAAAACCTAGTGACACAGTCATACATTATAGGCGACTTTCTCACCCTACATTCATAATCCACGTCCCTCGTTATTGTTAACGCTTTCGTAGAATTCGGGCCTTATTTTGCACACAATTATTAGCAATCGCTGAACGCGATATGCAACAAAATCATCAACAATCATAGAATGATGACTAATGGTAATTAGTTTCGGTGAAGAAATCAATAGAAAGAGAGAGAGAAATGTTAGTGTATCCATAACTAGTATTTCGGGATCGCATTTCCTCGACATCTCATCTGCTCCACTGGTATTCCACACGTGAAAGAAATTTCATGATATACATTAAATCATGTGAATATCCTTAGTATTCACGTCACTATAGCTCTAATTGAGTCAGTGTGCTCAATTAACCCTCATTTGATACGCTGTCCCATACCAGCGCCTTCACATTACCGACAAAGCCTCAGGCGAATACGAATATTGCAAAGTTTGGCAGAATAGATCCAGCTTATTTGATTGCACACTGGTCAGTAACTAGTGTAATGCGTCTAGTCCTATCTTCGGTGCAGACTGAAATCTATCAGTCATGTTTGCAATGTGGCCACCATGCTAGGTGGCTCGCCATTACGGTGCACTGTGAATTGTTGGCATTAGATGGTTGGAGGCAATCGGCAGGAAGCCTTGGACCTAGGTTTCGTGCTAGTTGGCACTCATCAGCAAGGCGTATCTGCAACCTTGAAGGAGCTGATGTCCCTTCTGAGATTCGAACCCGCGTCACCCAGTGCTGCAGTCAGAGACGTTACCAATCAAAAATCAATCAAAAATATCCAATTCAGTCCTACAGGAGGTCAGTCGCGTGCCTGAATAGCTCAGTGGTAACGTCTCTGACTGCAGCACTGGGTGACGCGGGTTCGAATCTCAGAAGGGACATCAGCTCCTTCAAGGTTGCAGATACGCCTTGCTGATGAGTGCCAACTAGCACGAAACCTTGCATCCACAATAACCCGATAAGCTTTTCCACTCACTACACATCAAAGTTTCAACAGTGATCTACCGAATGTACACAAATAAGTGTGCATCGATAAGCAAGTGCACGCAATGTACAGTTGAAGTTAACTTACATTTGATCGAATCGATATGAGTGCACTATTCATGGGTTGTGTCATGTAGACTGAAAACCACAACAGTGTACAAACAACAGTGAATAGGAAATGATATGAAAACATGGGATTATATTGTAATCTATCCGTCGAGAACAACACGGAGAAGCAATGTGAAGCTCTCCGATGACGGATGCAACCATAGTCTTGAATCCTACAAGTGTAACGGCTTCTCAACATTAAACTACCATTAAACAAACTGAATTAATTCAATTTGCATTTTTGTCAGTTTAGCCGGCAGGAGCAACAGTATTAATTACATTCAGGCAGAAGTGTAGACTTAACAATAGACATGCTAGAAAATAAAGGACGTTCGTGCAACTCAGTAATGAGACGGAAAATCGAAGTAGCTAGTCAACAGTACATTCATACTTAAGTGAGAAGTAAGAGGACGACTGCGTAATAGTTTTGCGTGGAGAGTGTTATACAATTGTAAAACTTTAGAAAAACACACATACATCAGGTCAGTATAAGTCAGCACGGTTGTCAGCATGGAAGTAGAGGTGGTTGGATGATTTTCTTTTGTATACATAACTCTGGTTTCTCCAAGTGAATGGCTAAGTCTTCAGCAATACAGAGGATACGAAAGCGTATTGCATTTGGTGGGTTGTTCTTCACTTTGTAGATCACTTTGAAGGTGGCATTTGTTGAGGTGGAATGACCAGTGTTGACGAGATGTTCGATTATCATACTCCTTACACAGCCACTATTACCTATTTGTAGCTATGTGGGATAGTGTTCTTGAACCCTTTTGGACAGGATACGTTTCGAACAACAAATTTACCGGGCTCCACAGAAACAACGTCGAGCACAACTCAGATTGGGACAGGATCAAAATACCACGACATGCGTGATAAAACATTTCAAGGGAATTAACTCCTCGTATCAGGTAATCGACAAACACACAGTAGAATGATGAATTCGCAGCATGTGGATTTCTATTTCATCGATGTTATCATCAAGAAACTGCAGTTTTGTGAACAAGTGCTTCTTTGCAGCTGCTGCCATATTGACTTGTAGATGAACTTATCTGAATAATCATCTTTTCCGTGTAACTCTCTGATCATCTTAAGCTCTTCATTGAGACATTCCTTTGACCAGACTATCCTAGCTACCTCTATTTACCAAACACTTGACTAAGTCGACTTTATACTAATTTCAGAAGTGCAACACTCAAACGATGTGTATACTGACCACTGAAATGTCGCTGTAAGTCTTCTATATACACCCCCTCTTATTATAGACCATCCTCCTTTTTAGTCAAAAAGATGTCTAGCAATGAAATACTATCGTTGCTCTCTTTCTTTCCTTCTCTCTTTCTCAATGCTAAAGTTGACTTCTCGATGCACATTATTCAACTTGTCGAGTATGCTCGTCGTTGCTTCCTTCACTCCTGTTTTTTCTCATAATCAAAACTGTGTCATCCATACAAGGACAACAGAATTCCGATTCACTGATTACTCCTTTCAGTGGTGGATTGTCTGACTTCTCAAGGAAAACACCAGCTAGCATTGGACCTACTGGTGAAGCCACAGCCACACCACCAGCTCACCCATAGAATTGCTTATTGAACCGCGAATGAGCATTGATAGTGCATCCTGAAACAACTGCCTTCATATGGGGATACGGAAGAGGTTACCAATGTCGATTTTCCACCTAATAATTTCATCACGTACAAAATGCACTGTTCCAATCAACGGTACATGAATGAACAAAGAGGATACATCAAACGATATCATAAACTTGTCATTCACATCAAAGCCTCCCATTCTCTTCCCACAAATTCAAAACTATCCTTTACACTATACTATGCATTACTAGTTGGCTATGCGTAGGCTGTTGGAGTTCTGCCAAGCCTTCAGCCGTTGCATGATACAGGGAACTAGGCATATCCAGAACTCGCCGAAGTGGTAGACCACATTTATGCACACCTGCCAGTCCATATAATCTCGATGTGAGTGTGCCTTTAGACTTCAGTAATCTATATAAACCTTGTCAAATGATACCCTGTTCTTCACGTCCTTTCAGTGACTCAATCAATTGTTTCCCAGTTAGATTAATGGAAGTTGAGATTTTTCGGAATCTACATTGATCATTCCAGTATACTAATCATCTTGTCGATCTATTTCGATGCATCTTACTCGTCACTACCACTCCACAGGCTTGATCCGGTTTACTAATTAGTGAATTCTCATTTACCTCGACCTCATCTGAGGCTTCCCTATGCTTTTTAGTCGATATTCTATTCGATTTCTGTTTCCTGTTCACATACATAATGACAGCAACAATCGACGAGAGTTGACCCACGTCTTTCAACAGCCTCGATGGATGAAGCTACCTACCTACCTGGCTAGCCAGCTGGCTAGATAGATAGATAGATAGATAGTCTGACAACAAGTCCTCAGTCCGCGTATACGTGTTTTCAAACTCCACTTGCACACCCATTTTATTAATTCGAACATGATTATCACAAAACTCGGGGCTAAGGGATAATACTCGAAAACCTATTTCCTCATTGTCGTCATCATCACCATGATCATGATCATCATTATCAACAACAACAACAGTAACAACAGCAATAAACGCATCACCACTAGATTGTTAAAATTCTCTGCATTCTAAAACAATTAGTCCTTTCTATAAATTTGAATAGTGTTGTTAGAAGACGGAGATTATCTGAGAAATGTGCTGTATTTGCGCTATGCTTTTCAAACAGTCCATCTACTCACACATTAACTTGTCAAGTCGATATATATGAAAACAATTAATGGCAATTAAATTAAACAAAGTGACAAAAAACGATTTAGGAATAATTAACAGCACAATTTTTATAGATAACCTCAATAACCCTTAATTTCTTTCACTTGACAAGTAAATGTGTGATCAGATGGTTTGAAATGCATAGCGCAAATACAGCACATTTCTCAGTATACCAATAAAATTTATATATATATATGTATTAGAGTAGAACCATGGACGAGGATATAACTGAAAAGTGATTGATTCTCCTCACTCAATCGTTTCGTTTTGTAAATGTCGGTCGACAAGCAAATGAGTCAGTAATACACAGGTTGTTCGTTAGATAGTCGCCTATTTCAAAACACCTAAACACATTCATTTACAATCATGAAGACAACAGAAGACAGAGAGTTCAATGAAGGAATTCTTTATCGACGAAGTTATCTGTAAAGGCTGTACAATCGTATTTGAATTTGCACAGAAATCATACCAGTCTACTAGTACTAGTACTACTACTACTACTACTCCTACTACAACTATTGAGTGAAAAGGATGTGTGGCACAATTACTCAGAAGTGGTTTCTAAAGAGAATTAAATCAATAAATTGAGTAGTAGTTGGTGAACAAGAAAAGAAAACTAAGAGTTCCTTCTATACCCTGATAAGGTGTAAATTCTGGCTGGATGAGAAGCTAGGGCGGCTGAGTGAGTGTCCACTAGACGAGTGTGAAGCTGAGAAATAAGCAAGCAAGCAACCAAACAAAGCAGCAAACCAATGGTGGGATTAGAGACAGAACAAACATCCTCCGCCAACCCAACACACGTCAGGGTTATATTAAAGAATCGCCAAAATAATCTCCAACCAATTTCTGATGAAATCCTGTATTCATCGTGAACTCTTCTCACCACTAGTCACAAGGTGTTTGTACAAGGTCCTCAGAGGTCTCCACAGCTATCAAATGCTCCCCTTAGAAAAAGTTGGCAATTAAACGGAAATTATGTATCCACTTGTACGAGATGAGGTGCCCATTGTTTCTGCCCACCTACCTATCGGAATTTTTAGTCATACGCGTAAATCACCACCACCTCTGACCAAGAAGGGATAATTATTTCATTTGGTGAAGTTCGAGTTTCTCGTTCAGTTTGCGTCTAGATCTTTGTTGTCTAATTGTCTGCAAATGATCAGGACAACACAGATCTAGCGCAAACTCCATGAGAAACGAGTAATCCATGAAATAGGATAAAGTTGGACACAATAGAAAGTTAACAAAGCAATTAACACCACCATCTGAGGACCAGTCTGTTCTTCCTCAGTATACTTTCTAATATCAATGATATTATAATACTAATAATAATAAAAATAGTAATAATTTACTCGTGATAATCATTTCGGTCAGATAGATCAACATCACGTCACTTGATAACCACCCCGAATACCCAGAATTCCTTTTCCCTTCCAATGAATATCCAATTACAGAAGATGATATTCTGAAACAACAGTAATAATGGTAAGGCGAATGAATTGGTTACAGATTCTAGATGTCACCAAGCTGGTCACTGAATCACAGGTCACCTTGAAATTCTCCCCTACTCAGCGTTTCTCGTAAACGAATGATGACATCTCGGATTTAATGTCAAATCTGAATATATGTATTATTTTCAAATTATGTCAGCCTACCTTTCAAATCGAGGAGAATTTTCGTGCATCTCTCGAGTAGATTATCCATATTTCCGTTGAATGAGTGATTTCTTCCTCGATCCGGTTGGCGATGATGTCAAGTCTACTGAATGTTGCATATTTGTGAATTAGGTAGTGATATGCGTTCCTGGGAATAGCTGGACATCGTACATGGAGTCGAGGAAGGCTAAGAAGAACTGCAGTTTCAACTCTGCATCATCACAACAACTAAGATTTTGACAGCCACCCACATAGGCAGATAGAGAGAAAGTATGGAAATTCACTATGTGATCAGTTTATGTATCCTGGAAAAGTGGTCTGACAAAATCAGCAAAATTATTCATCACTGGGTGATCACGAACAACCAATAGAATCACACTACTGAGTCGGACCGTCATGTGACGCTAAATGGGCAGAAGGTATAACACAATACAATACAATAGCATACCTTTTGTTAAGTCATTCAAATGTGAATAGATAGGATTGTGAGCTTAGTTCACTACATTTTGGATAAACTTATTCAAGTGCCCAGCTAGCAATGATTTCGGGCGCAATGCAGAATGTTTTGGGCAGACTTTGGGCACATAGCCGAATGATAGGGGTACATGCATGAACGGTCATTGGCTAGAAATCAACCAATGGAAGTAACCCATATGTATTTCCTCAACCAATGACAGCTAACTTTGCTTATCTGCTTTACAATGAATCTGAATCAGTCATTAGTAATATATAAATTCAAATAATAGACTTTTCTACATAAGTAATCAATGAAATATACTCTTTATTTTCAGAATATATCCTAATAGGCCTTTTCATCAGAAGTCTTTTACTGGACTGGAATCCTTGCAGGGGAAGAAGCGGTGAGTAACCTGCGTGATGCCCAACCTCCTTGTTTAAGAATTTCTCTAAGTCATTCATTGCATCCTTCTATCTACGTTTTATATTAGAACTATTACAGTACTGTCCATTTTAAAGATCATGCCTAGCGTACATGTTGAGCAGATTTCAGGAATCCGTTGGTTGAGAGAGCATGATAAGAGTGTAGGAACTGGCGAAGTCGGATTATCATAGCCAAAAACACAGTCTTTCAGAAGTTGATTTTCAAGAAGCAATCAGATGCAGGGAACACTGTGAAAGATGATGCAAAATCAAATCATGTATGCTTTCTTGGACTTGGAGAAGGCAGCTACAGTATTCTAATAATCCCCCAGGTCCTTTTCTGTAAGTCTATACTGTAAGGTAGGTTTCTGTATTTTAATATTATGGTTAGGGGCTGTGGATAAATTTAAGTAAGGTTAGGGTTGAATTTCGGATTAGGAGTTAGGAGTAGGTTAATGAACACTGTCAGGAATATCAATAGATCTCAAAGTACCATGACTCACATTCACCTGGGTGAATGCAACTATGATTTCTGTATAGATCATCTGTGTGATGACTTGGAGACTACCCTGCAACACGTAAGCGACAACTATTTAGTGTAATATCATGTTTGCAAAGACTTGAGTGCATTTTTTCACGGTTATTCGTCATTTCTGCACCTGAATTAGGATTGATTGCTCCAGGTCACTGTCGTTCTCGCTATGATGATTTAACTTCGCCTAGAAGCGTATCAGTAACTTCAAAATACGCATAAAGTATGAGTCGGTGCATCACGTAAATCTCTGTAGCTACATTCGTGTCAAAAGCATCTCTCAGTCGTCCGGGAAAATCTCGGCTGCAGCAAGTTTAGTCAAGTATCTTCGTCTCTGAAGCCGAATGTTAGGCTAGGTTTCCATCCTAAACATTCAGTTCAGTATCATTGGCAGGCGCAGACATAACAGGCTGACAGGTCAATTATTGACCACAAAGTGAAAGAGTTAAATAATTCAGATTCCAAGACAAGATTTCAATACATCCCTAGTCTTATCAAAATTATTACATCGAAATACTCCTAGCAGCCATAGCAAACAGCGCCACTCAAAGCCTCTAGAAAACCAGCCGAAAGCCCAACTTTGAAAAACTGATCGATACAAATTCTGATAGGCATGGTGACTGTGGGATTGAGAGCGAGGCCATACAGAACAACCCCCATGTCTCAAGAGGATAGGGCATCTCTGTCCGAGCACACCTATACCTAACAGGATGATGAGAATAGCTCTATTGTGCATGATTTTCAGCGCAGTTTATCGCATAATGTTTCCTCGTCATCCAGGAGTTTCAAGTGAAACAGCCATCTCCAGTACATCATGTGACGCAGTGTTGTTACACCTGGACAATGAAATAATCCCTTGTGGTATTTTCCTTTGGTCCCTCCGACAATTCAGCAACAGTAGGTTTGAAACCAATTAAAATGTGCCTGACTAAGTTTGGGCATCATTGAATGACTACAACAACAAGAACTAGTGATAACAAGATGCACTGTCTCAGATGGGAATTCAGGTAGCCTAGTATTCAAGCACGCCACCATATTCCATTGAAACTTGCATCACACTAGAATCTGATAACTGAAACTCAATTTGTAGGCAAAAAGGGCATCTCCAGTGACGATATCAAGTAGCACAACACTGAAGATCCGTGCAAATGACCACTTTTAGATAAGGTGCACAAAATTTCGCCATACACAGACACCAAATTCCAAATTACCATTCCGTTGCGAAGTCTCGTGTCTTCTACCGCTACACACTCAGTGTAATGTGACTATACGTCTTAAGTCGTCAGTTCAACTGATAGTCGTGATAGGTTGTTCAGTGACATTGAATACTCACTTAGAAAACCGATTTAGTCCTATTAAAACAGCCTTACTCATGCCATTGTTAACTAGCAGTGGATATTCTTTTAGTACTTATGCTTCAGATCGCATTTTAGGCAGTCACCATTTCTCCAACAAGATATTGGTCAGTGCAATCGTCATCACTTTCAAGAAGAAACCTCACTGAACACACTTCTAAGAATGCTTGTAGAAGAAAAGTCTATGGTCAACCTCAGAATTATAAGTCGAAAGGACAGTAATTAAAGCGTAAAGAAATTCCAATTAACTGATCACTATACACTTCTAGTGTCTCACTAAAATACTAACGTATGATATTAAAGTATCCTGGTATCCCATAACAAAAAAATGATCAGATAAATACGCCAGTCAAAGTCAAAGGCATTTAGATCGAGTCAGTGTCAACAGACGTCTACATTTCCGAATCATATATAAACTTAATGCGTAAGTTTTCACACGTAACAAACATTGCATTTCTTTCGTTCTCCACTAAACCTTTATTTCCTATTGTGGTGAGAGCTGTCTACTAGCAAATTGATTGACAGTAATTGAGGTCAAGGTCAAGATGGACGGGCGGATACAGTTAACTTTGTGTGAGAAACAACCAATCAACAGACTGTATTGTCTACTAACATTGACCTACAATAATGTTCATCAAAATCTATAAATATGAGTTGATTTTTCGTAATAAACGATCTGTTGCCTGGCCCTTGTCTTCTGTTGTTACACTATTAGCGAATATGATTTATCACTACATCTCCGTTTTGTGGCATCGCTTTCTTGAATTTCAACTGAATTCCGACAATTATTCTTCTCTTCTGGTTTTCGAGCTGGCGATTTCCAACATAAAGTTTCAATAAAATTACGTGTGTGTCTCAAAATCATTTGAGTATATTGAGATGAGGATGAATATGTGTAAGTAGTCTAGTCCTTGGAAAGACCTGATCAAAATTTGAATTTGTTTGTTATGGTAACACGTATTCTAGTGAATATCTGCGGTTGTCGAACACAGTTTATCTCATGATGTATGTGTGTGACATTAGGCATACATCATCAGCGAAATGCAAACCTTCTGGAGTCTTCTCGTCGGTAGTCCAGCGTATTCTTCTCTTTTCACTCCCACTCATAATCTTCTGCAGAATCGAGACGAGAACAATAACATCATCTAGTTCAGCGTGCATATGAATACGTAAGACTCAAGTGTCGTCGCAACTTTCCTATTGGCTAATGAAGGCACATCATCTACCTTACAGTAATTCCACTGACACCAGTGGTTCGTTTCTTTCAACTCCTCGTGAAATACATTACGACTGCCATCTTCTAATCATTTGATTAAAGCATATGAATATCTCGTATACTGACACTGTGATTATTCTCTGTTGTGAGTAGTTGAATAGAATTGACGAAAAATAATGACGCCACGTTATCGTGAACCATTAATTGTCCTTGTTTTCTTCCAGTCCATTAGGAGATATGCATTGCACGAAAAGCTGCATAATTTACCAAGTATCATGCAATGACTGCTAGTCTCTCCAGTGAAAATTCTAAATCTTCCTAGCGTTACGAGGGGTATCATTAAGTCACAGCAGTACCGAAAGGTTATATGACGCATCCACAAAACTAGGAATTCCCAGTGTATTGCACATTAGAAGCACCAGTTGACAGATCTCCTCAATACGTTAAAATCTAATCAGCACGTAACTGACTCAATGTGAACGTCGTGATATGGCTATCAGGGAAACAAATATAAACACTACAACACAAGGAGCTGATTAGATGGCAAAAACGCATACTTTTGTGTACGATGTAAACTTTCGTTCGATGTGCACAACATTAGAATGATACTGGACTGACCATCGACATAATTCATCATTTCATAAAAGTCATTACAATTAAACACTTGTTACATTGCTGACAAATAGGTCTACGAAAACGGTGACTAGAATGAATACAACTGAAATAGCTACTTGTGTGCGTGTGTGTGTGAAGAGATGAGTAGTCAGAGGAAATACTATGACTGACCATGTATTCACATGCAAATCGAGAAACAACACATCAAATGCATCATGAATTCGATGCATGTTTAATGATGCATAGATAATTTCTTCAAGGTGGCATGTTCACAAAGAGAGGCAGGAGAGAGATTTGACTAAAATCTAATTTCATGCTTCCATATTCATTGACTTCCACTCCATCTCAACTACTCAGACGCTTCTGTTCCACCTACTCTATCAACTTTCACCACTCTGAATTCATTCCCCTAACCATCTATCTGACTCACCAACGTAGAACTCTGTAAAAAGATGCATTACATTGGGCTGTCATACTGTAGAAAAACATAAACACCACCATCAAAGCTGAAGCTAATACAGATTGAATTGCATCACATAACATATGTGTCATTGCAAAGAATTCACCAGCAAGTGTCTTGGTTATTCAAATGACTCGTAATGCATTGAACAAGGTGAGACATAGAGGACTATATATTGAATTCTGTTTGTGAACAGATTACATATTCACCAATTAGCCCCAACAAAAATGTCCAAATTTCATGTGAAACAATTAAGTGTGTCTGTGAGAGAGACTAGTTCATACTCATGACTCACCTAAACCATCTAATTCATGAAGCCAGATATGAATCAGCCGAATTGTGTAAACCACGTATCTGTGAAGTGAATCGCGGATCTTATAAGACGCCTACGTATTCATCTGGCCAACTGATCGAATTCTCTGTGACGGACTGAGATCGCCCAACATTATTCCCTGCAAACACACGCCGATGACACTTGAATCAACTCAGTTGGAGTCAGCTCCTTCACTCTGTCGGAGTCAAGCGAAGTAAGGTAGGGAGAAGGCAAGAACACTCAATTTCCATGCATAAATAAATATGTATTCTGAACGAAAAGTTACAGCATTTATTTGAAAAGACGAAAAAGAACATTGATGAATGGATTACAGGGAAAGATAAGTGGATGGTTTATTCGATAGACACACACACACACAGACAGACATATAAGCAAATAAAAATTCGTGGGAAAAATACCACCTCACTATATATTCCGATTTATTCCATTCAATATTCTCTGATTTGTCACATAAACACTGTTAGGCGCTTTCAGTTTTGCTTCTGCTGCTCTTATTTATTCAAGTAACTAAAAAAGAGAAAGAGAGGGGGAGAGAAAAGTGCTGTAAAGTGTAAGAGTTAGTAAGAATTACTGTAGGCGTGTTGCTAATATGGAGGAGAACTTTACTTAGGCAGGAGAAAAGCATGTTTCGTCTAATTGGGAATAACCACGACTGGCACATCAAATCATTCCAAGGACTAATGCTCACCTACCTACACCAGAATTACTCCAGACCACAGATCTAGCATGTGACATGCAGAGTCAGCGATAGGAAACCCCAGATTGATGGCCAACTCACCTTCAGTGACTAATTAACTGATGTCCGTGAGAAAGTTTGACGACGACTCGTTATTACAGATTTCACTTCTCATTTTCTCGCTTACCTCACAGAGAAATTCTCAAACATACATACATTCTCTTCGAGGACATATACTAACCTTAAATAAACCTCAGAATAATTTACTCCTACTCACATTATATGATCATTTCTCACATCGGAAGAGGTGGAGTGAACAGTAATAAATGTATACATATCGGAAATCAGACTACCAGTCATTGTCAGTCAACTACTCTGCAAACAGTGAATTCCGAAACCGATTACCATAACACCAGTGTCTACGAAGCTACACTGTCACATTTCAATGTCATTCAGATTCCGGAATAACTGATGCATTCAGTGTTCATATCCCATATCAGTTAGGCTGACTATTCAACCTACCAACTGTGGAGGGCCGACTCACTGACACTGAGTAGTCATAATCACGTGTGTTTAGACAAGGTTAGGAAGGTATCCGGAGGATTTTGTTCAACCACTTCAAAGCTGAGGCGATACCAGTGGCGTGTAATCAACCACCGAAGACTCGACTCAGAAAATAATCACTTAAGTGCAGAAGTGATGAAAGGCATACGAAGTTACAAATAATTGTCTCACAATCTCAAATTCCTCACACATTCATTTTCACATAATTCACAATCATGAAATAAAGCAAGTATTACAAGTGGTCATTCTTATCTTACCGATTGTGGATGATCGTCTTTCCGCCGAAAAATGCCATTCACACTCTCCAGTCCTCTTCGTCTCTTCTCAGCTAAATCTGGTTGTTCGTGAAAACTCCTCGTCATAGGTGTCTCCACTTTATACGGGCGTCGACGTATGAGTCCTGCATTGCAACCAACTCCATCCAAACACTATCATTAAAGTGACATGATGAAATATCAAAAGAAATACTACAGTTTTACCTGATTTGATGTTTATATCTGAATTGATAAATAAATAAACCGAATAATTAACTAATCAGTTAATTATCTGATACATTTTCCACAATATTTGGAGGTAGTTTTTTCCGTGAACACGATTTTCACTATGAGTGTGTCATATTAGTTATTTCGAAAGTGGACCAAGTGACTCGTGCAAACGTTCAGTCGAATGATTGCATGATTGAATGTCACAATGTTGGGAAGAATAAGGAGTCATAGTAGTAATAATAGTAGTGAATTACTGAACAAGTTATCATACGACTTGACACCTCATGTTTCGGATTACTGAGTCCCAAGTAGTATTTCCATGCAGATCGTCTGTTTCACAGACTTGTCGTAAATTAATCAAATCAATTCTCACTGTTAACATCATTCTCATTGAGACTTCAATGCAGGCTTGATAGAAATGCATACACACTGCCCACACAAGCACACAAAACTCAAATTGGAATTATTTAGTGTGGAATGCACACAGCGTTAAAAGTTTCCAAATGAAATCTCAAAAACTAATAACTGAATAAATATCTCCGTCAACACGAGGAAACGAGGAGACATATCAATTGTCATGTTCGCGAATATTAACAATCACAAATACTGGAGAAAACAACGAGAGGATCACCTATCTATGGTGAACCGGTAGTTGTACGGAACCGGCATACTACCTCTACTCCACTCCACTACACTACACTACACTCCATGTCAGAGATATGCAATCGTCTTGGAAGATAGCATGTGCCGAGTGGGGTAACATCGTATCAATATGGCTCGTCAAAACACACTAATCAGTGAAAATTGAATATATTGTATTGACACTGCTGATGACCTCCTAAAATACGTTTCCTTCAGTAGGAAGAGTCAACGTGATACACTAAATCTAAGTGAAATAAGAAAATGTCTCATCAACAATCAACGACTGTTGATTAGGACCTCCTCAGTTCACACAAAATACTCATGGAATAGTCACTATACTATTTTGAAATGCAAGTGTATACCGAGTACGAGGGGGGCTGAATTAAGAGCTTACAGAAAACATGCCTACTTCATGAAAATACAGATGAAAAAGAATGACTTACTGAACTGCATGGTAAACCTTTGGATATTCCACCACGTTCACTGGTAAGACACTGTTCACTGACCCAATTCGACGAAGGTGTGTTTGGAGGAGCCACCTAAATGGAGGGTGTAGGAGATATAAGTAAGTGAAACACCAAAATTCGATTCATTCAAGTCATATTCTATAACAGCGAAATTTGTGTCGATACATGAACTGGTTTCTGTGGGATACTGCGAAAATCCTGAAACTACTCAACCGCAAAGATGACCCAAAGGAAGTAGAAAGGGAATTTTCTAGTACACTGAAAGCTATGGTATCCAGTCATTAGGTCTCTCCTCGAATTCTTGAACATCTGCAGCCTCTGCAAGAACTGGTGTGCAGTAATGTTCTTGCCCACACCAAGTAAAATATTAAGTCGCATCATCATGCTGGGGAGTATAAAAGATGCATTGGATACAGAACTCCGCCACCCAAGTTGGAACAAGTTGGATTCAGGAAAGTCAAATCATGTGCTGATCAACTTGCAACTCTACACATCGTCATCACAGAAAAAGGCATAGAATGGCAGTCAAACCTCCACTTCAAACTCCTTCATCAACTTCGAAAGCGCCAGCGGTGGTCAAACCAAAACATGGCTTTATCAGTGAATGAAATCCAGAATAGTAAGTTTAAGCCAGCCACGTATGAAGGTGTAGACATCCTGGTTGGGGTCCTAAATAATTTTCCAAATCACTTCGTCGATATAAAGTGCGCCCTAATACGGAATCTCTCAAGCGATTCGCTCTTAATCAGATTGAATCTCTTCAAGGATATATTAGCACATTAGAAAGAAGTATTCCACAGAGACAATATGCTGTTGACGAACTTCCCACACATTTAAAGGAATTATTCTTAAAATACGTCCATGATGTTTGTAAAACTAGAGAAACTGAAAAAGAATCCAGCTTACAAAAGGATTAGACACGGAAATATCAGAATCCCATTTTCCCATGGACCCTGAAATGTACGTCTTCAACTTTTCCAGTGTTACTTTAGATAAGACTGCTATGGAAGTGTTGTCATTGGGCCCTAAATTTTGCGATAAAAAGGTCATATTGGCCAATTACAGACAAAAGTACAGTTTGAAAACCTCTTCATGCAGACACTCGACCCAACACCGTCCTCCGAATACGAGTTAGACAGATTTAAGAGTACCTTGGTTGACTGTTGTTACCAATACAATAATGCCAAGATCGACAAGAAAAGTATATTAACCAAAAAGCATAGAGAATGCCTCAAAAAACTAAGGTCTGATGATAGCATTATTATCACGAAACCGGACAAGGGATCAGGTACGGTAATTTTAAACAAATGCGACTACATTGATAAGATGAACACCCTACTGAATGATCGTTTCAAGTTTCAAAAGTTAGGTAACAGCAAAGATTCGAATGAAGCAACAGAACGCCAGTTCGTCAAAACTTTGAAGTCTTGAAAAAATGAAAATCCAATTGATAGTTCCATATTCGACGCTATTAAGCCCACCGGAACTCATACGCCCAGACTTTATGGCTTACCTAAGATACATAAGCATGGAATTCCCCCACGACCAATCCTGGATATGTCGAACTCGCCCTCCCATTTAACTGCCAAATGGTTAGTTTATCTGTTAGAACCGCTACATCGCCAGTTGGTTAAATATAGTGTGAAAGATGTCTTTGACTTTGTTGAAAACATTAAAGATATGTAGAAACTGTCGACTACATATGCGAGCAACTCGTAGAAAAGAAAATAGAAATCGGAATCACACCAAGAAAATTGAAAGAATTACTACTAAAATGCACTATGAACGTTCAATTTGTATTTAATAAGGAGTATTACGGCCAAATAGATGGGGTTGCTATGGGTTCTCCCCTTGGTTCCTTATTAGCTGACATATTTCTATCTAAATTGGAAAATGGTCCTTTAATAGAGATACTAAAGAAACTCGATTATTATTGTCGATATGTTGACGATACCTTTATCATTTGTAACAATAATCAAGATAGACAACACCTGCTCCAAGTCTTCAATAAGGTACACCCAGCTATTAAATTCACTTGTGAAGAGGAAATCCAAGGTAGTATTCCATTTCTGGATGTTCTTCTTACAAAGAGAACAGACGGTACCTTAAAGCGTAACATCTATAGGAAAGCGACGTGGAATGGACAATACACCCACTTCCATAGCTTCATACCTATACAATATAAGCGCAACCTAATTCGTTGTCTTAGTCATAGAATTAGACGCATAACTACCGACGACTGCATTGAAGATGAAATAAAAATCTCACAAACGCCTTGCTACAGAACGACTATCCTACCGACTTCGTAAAGAAGTATATCTATGAAACTACACACAAAACTAAGCGAGACACAGTAAGTAAGAAAAAGCTTTACTTAAATTTACAATTCAAAGGCGATATATCCAGCTATATATTAAACCGTAGATTAACGAGAGCAGTTGAAAGAACTTTCAGTGCCGCAAAACTGCATGTCACTTTCTCAACCAAACCGATATTGACACTGTGCATTAAAGATAGATTACCCAAAATGGCGACATCAGTGTTTGTATATAAATTCAACTGCTCCTGTGGAACTGGTTATATAGGTCGTACTCAAAGGAATTTATCTTTACGCACTGGTGAACATATCCCGGTCTGGCTTGGGAAAAGAGCGACCAAATCATTAAATAGTGCAATTCTGGCTCGTCTAGTGGATAGCGAAGACAGCATCAAAGTAGAAGAGTCATTTACAGTTGTGTATCGAGTACCAAACAATCTCCCCAAAGGCACACCATTGCGCCTCCTAGCCATATCTGAGGCTTTAGAGATTAATAGAGAAAGACCAGACTTATGTGTACAGAAAAAAACTTATTCACTCTCTCTGTCTACCCTGGCCCACTATAAGGTCACCAGGATCATAATTTTCCGTATTATTGTTATTACCATTATTATCATTCTGTGATATCATGTCTTTATTATCCATTTCTCCACCCAGTTTATTTCACCTCATTGTTACCCTTAATTTTGTCAACCTTTGTGACTTTACACTAAGCCTACCAACTCTGTAACATCTTATTGCAATTTACAATTTAGCCTCTTTATTTTATCATTAGACATTATCGGTCAGCCCTCACATTCAGTGTCCCCTTTGTTAATGTGTGTTTGTATGTATTTTGTGGCTATCGCATTTCTCTCACCCCAATGACACTTGTATTCTGTTGACTATAAAATAGCACTATATCACCCAATTGTTCATTCACGCTTCATCACATTTTTCTGACTATACACCCTATACACATTTGATTGATTATGTTAACTAATGGACTATCATCTCAACTTACACATGCACCCCAATACAGTTTCTGATATTATTTTCATTTGCCTTTATTGGCTATATGTACTCTATTATTCATGGATTTATAACTGTAGAGCCTGAAGAAGAAGTTATCGAAAACAATTGTTCGCTCAAAATCTTCTTTTGATGAGAATTTACCGAAAATACATATTTGTCTAAATGATGTTCTCTAATTCGTATTTCACAGTCAACTGAGATTTTGCTGAGGCCTGATAACTAACACTGAAAAATGTACCGATTACAATTGATTTGCATATCTGAGGAACAGGAAATAGATCACATGAAAGAAGCAAGTGATAAAGGGTATACACAAATACACTTGAGACATCACTGTCGACACAGCTGCATCGATGTTTAGAACAAATTTGTAAGCAACAAAACTCATCTGGTATCGTATCAGAAGTGAATACACTGTCGTCACTTTTGATTGAGAGTCACGTCAGGAAGATATGTTATTTTATTAGTTCCATTTAATGACACCAAGCATCTTTGTTGTACAGGATGTTCAAGGTATGCATCTCAGTGTGCTTACGTTTCGCAAGATGAACGGTCTAAATGCAGGGCTTTCGTCGTCTTTCGAAACAACATCAGTGCTAGTTACGAGATGGACCTTCAATAAACTCACACGTCACACCACAATCTTTGACGAATGTTAGCGATATACATTCTTTTAACGCATCCCGTGAAGTTATAAATGATAAGCTGTCCTAGTTTACTATTAGGTTCATATGATATTCCAGACTGACTGGTAATGATGCTCAAACTGCAGAAGATATGAGTAACTATGAAACTATTCATCAAGAAATACATTTTTTCATGACGAAGACTTGGAGTGCCTGAAAGTGACATGAAAGGAAACGTGTATAGGCATTTCGGACAAGCGAAGGGACAGGGGCGAGAAATAGTTTAATATGGACACCTGATGACTAGTAGGAGAGACAAGAAAACGCCTGAATAATCAATTCAGAGGACACCTGTATCGACCATCAACAATACCACCAGGGAACCACGAGTGGACACAGATATCTAGAAGCTCATAAAGTTTCTGAAAGCAGTAGGACTAGATGAAAGCCCCCAGAAGGTACAGTGAACAAACTGACAGTCATCAGACGACATGCTTATAACACTACTGTGGGAGATGTGGAGAAACGTTGAGGTACATGCCGACTGTGTGGAAAGATGTTTTGTTTAACACTCCGAAAAATGCAACTCAAGCCTATGCAAGAAGTGGTGTGGCATAATATTCCTTTCCACCAAAACACAGAATATTCAGTCACATCATTCTGGAAAGGTTGAAAGAAGTCTTGGGTGGGAAACGTCACTCGGAATATTCTGAATTCAAGGTGCACAAGTAATGTAGGCACTAAGATAATATTGACTGCGAAGTAAATTGGTAACTGTTCCAAAACTCTGTCAAGTAGTACCACATATCGAGTAATTCACAACAGAAGACTCAGTGGAGCGTTTGAAGTGAAGACAGTAGCAAGTCAAGACTCCCTATTATCATCGATGATATCCCTGATTATGGTGGACTGAATCATGCGGTGTACCATAGAGAATGAGGAGATGGACATGCATTGGACTGACGAAAATATACCTGAAAGTCTGTGTCTGGTGGCGCGAAACCTGAGAGATTTACGAGAGAAAGCCCACAGGCTGTCAGGAGAGACAGAGAAAACAGGACGTCAAATGACCACAGGAAAGACAGACATGTTGGAGATAACCAAAGTTTGTCGCTAGTCACCATCGAATGGAAACATCTTAAGGAAATCGCCCCTTCTAATTACCTGAGCAGCATAATTTCAACTACAGAGGGACTGTACCAAGGGAGATTTCATAGGCAGCCAATATCGGAACAGGTCTACTACCCCTACTCCACTACACTACACTACACTCCATGTCAGAGATATACAATCGTCTTGGTAGATAGCATACGCCGAGTGGGGTAACATCGTATCAATATGGTCCGTCAAAACACACTAATCAGTGAAAATTGAATATATTGTATTGACACTGCTGGTGACCTCCTAAAATACGTCTCCTTCAGTAGGAAGAGTCAACGTGATACACTAAATCTAAGTGAAATAAGAAAATGTCTCATCAACAATCAACGACTGTTGATTAGGACCTCCTCAGTTCACACAAAATACTCATGGAATAGTCACTATACTATTTTGAAATGCAAGTGTATACCGAGTACTAGGGGGACTGAATTAAAAGCTTACAGAAAACATGCCTACTTCATGAAAATACAGATGAAAAAGAATGACTTACTGAACTGCATGGTAAACCTTTAGATATTCCACCATATTGACTGGTAAGACACTGTTCACTGACCCAATTCGACGAAGGTGTGTTTGGAGGAGCCACCTGAATGGAGGGTGTAGGAGATATAAGTAAGTGAAACACCAAAATTCGATTCATTCAAGTCATATTCTATAACAGCGAAATTTGTGTCGATTCAGTACAAGAAATGCTTACGTTATTGAGACTAAAGTGACCTCGCGAAATTCCAGTCGCTTGGCCGAAACAAAAAGACTGTAAAAACTGCAATAACTAGTGATTTATGAAACATAAAATGGACAATATACAAAGAAACGAAGTGAAATCTATTAACGTACTGGCATTGGATATTCTCCATTGTGGTTGAGATTTGGTAAGCTAGAGGAAATTCGACCTCTTAACATTGACATTTCTCAGTCAAAATGACACTGGGAGTATGAATTTTCAAAATGACTAATTCTCGTCCGGAATCTCGACAAATCGATTGGAAAATGTAATTTACTAATGTAATTTAGCTATGATGTGTAGTCATTGCGCAACACATTTTTTATTGGTCATCCACATATTGAACAAGAAAACAACTCACAAGATATGAAAGGTCAAATTTCAGTTCAATATAGGTCAGCATAAGAATTTGTGAGTAATAATAACAGAAAGGAGGGAAGAGAAAATGTTGAGAATTGGGGTGGGAGGGGGTGGAGTGTTATTATCTGAATATACAAAAATTGTATTACCAAAGACAGACAGAAAGACAGGTAGAGTGTAATTGTAAATGACATTTGATGACAAATGTCACTTTTAGGTCTTTTCATTGATATGCCTTCAATAAGTATGCAATAAGTATGTGAAGCATATATGTCCCCATGTATTCGTTTGAAATCGCGGTGCTTAGATATCTTTGAAAGGAAGTCTGTGATATAAACTGATGTAGAAGAGGCAGGCGAATTTCTTCTTATGTGTTGCATGGAATTCATTGAATAAATGCGTTCCGGAAATCCTTTTCTAAAGTTTTGATACGGTGGTGGTTTACAATGAAAAGGCACAAATACACAAATCAGCCTGAAATTCTCGGTGACTTGAACATATATTTCTGATGACTGAATGGATAGCGATACTAGCCGAAACTGTTCAAAGTAGCTTCTCTCCCATATTCAGTCATCACACATCTCTTGAATTACTTTAGCAATCCATGTAGACAGTACCTTCTACAGGTTAATATTTGTTAGTTTTATTCACCACAGATTTTCTCCCCATTCAAATCAATCCGTCACTGAACTGACTGACTGACTGACATCAAGTGAACTTTCAGTGTAGAATGTCGTAGAACGGTGCATCAGCTGAATTCGGCCCACCTCAGAAAACACACGTTGAGTAGGTGGAGAAAACACTATTCAAAGAAACTCTAATGAACGGAAATGTACGAGAGAAAGGATAGTTAGACGAAGAATAATCAGAATTGAATGGCTCTTGAGTAGATGAAGAGTGAATTCATTTTCGCCATTGACAACGATTTAAGGCCATATCATCACCAGTCTCAATCCAATGGTTCATTAGGTCCCGCTCTGTCACCAGCAAAGTAGTCTATACCTCCCTACGTGACTGGTTCAAAACAACACCCTTCGTCTAACCTTAGTATCACTTACTATATTGTGTCACTAAACAAAACACAGGTGACAGAATGTAAATGCTGTTGGTGAAATGAATATTCCACTTTTTCTCCTTAGTTGCTGTTGATGACGGAATACGTTTATATTGGTTATTTCTTTCTGTACCATATCACACCATTGCTGAACAAGGTCTATGCTCTGCTTACAGATATATTATTCACCCGCTTATATGTATGAATTATTAGAAGAAGTAGAAACCCGGTTTTGCTGTTCAATCATATAAACAGTTCAATGGGAGCTCTTCTTAAGTTGCATGACAATTACTTATGATTTTCACCAGGATGCATGATTTTAGGGCCTTCTATTGGATATATTTAGCGTTATCTTACTGTTTGTGAAGAATTTCAAATCTAGATAAACTGTGAGTTCGACATTGATAGACAATGATGGGAGCTCGGTAAGTATAAGTATGCCCCGTCCAACATACAAGTTTCGTGATTGTCTACGTTCGATAGCAGTGAAATGGTACAAAATTTGTGAACGCTTTCCACTGGGAAATACAGAGGAGCACAAGCTTACTTAGGTAATTTGTCTTTCACTTGATTGAAGCATTCATCTTCAGCTCACCTTTTGTGCAACTCGCAATCAGATTTCATGTTTTCACTTCTGATACACTGATTGGTTAACGTGAAATAAGATGTTTTCTGATTTCGTTCTATTCAAGTAACAAAACTGTATTTTTCACTAAGTCAGTCACACCAAATGTATTGGCAAATAAGTCAAGAAACCTGTAAGCAGGTGACCATCATTTGATAGTTGTAAATTCTGTAAGCCTATTATATTTGCCTCCAGTGATTACTTATACTTGCAACATGGATAACGTCAGCGCAAAAGTTCATGGACTACCTGATAGTCATCAAGAAATAATTGTTAAACAAAACTAACACATCTCGAATTCACTGATTACAGTGAACAACGGTAACAATAGTTCTACATATCCCGATGACACTCATGCTGTTAGACCGCCTGATAAATATGAAGCAAGGTTACACTTTAACTGTGCAGATGACAAAATGAAAGCATTCAACGAAAATGACACAAAAATTAGTTCAGTGTATCCATTTGCAGCTAGATTGCTAAAGCAAGCCTATGGGCCAGTTAGGCTTAGTTTGATTCGTTATAATAGTTTGGGAGAGAAAAAAGAATCTCAGCCTCAACAGAACTGTCATTTAGGCATGAGTGAAGGGACACAACAACACCTCATCAACATTTCACAGGAAGACAGGCAAGAAATCATAGTCACATGTAAAACACAGAGTAAGTGATTTATTATTCATTCAGTTTCTATTTTCATTTGAGCAGTACAAATTTACAAAAACTATTCAGCTAATATTTCACATGAAATTACAGGTCTATACTGCAAACAGATAAGTATCAGTTTTGAATAAACATGGATGAGACAGATGATTGACTAAATTACGCAGTTATTCTGAAAAATGCAGATTGTGGATAAGTGAGTGTAGGGGGAATCCATGGTCAGTTTTATTGTATGATATATCTTCTTCCCATGTGTCAGTCATGCTTGCTTCACTTGTGATTGTTGATGGAAATAAATAAGCAACAGCTTGACACTTCAAACCGTGTGTGGCAAATGTTTGTTTATTTGGGATTCTACCTTGATTTTCTAATCAACTTACTTAGCAAGTGACCAAGAGGTAACTCCTATTAATTTTCCATTCAATTTTGATTTTCCCGTTGATTGATTGGACGAAAAATCGAAATTGAGTTAGAAATAAATGGTAACAACTGGCACGCATTGCAAAAGAGGTGGCTGTCGTGGCTAACGTAGTTCAGTGAATTGCACTTTGGCGTTTGAAACGATGAGTACTGGGTTCGAGCCTCAGTGGGTACACCATCACTCACTGAGACTGCAGGTACATCTTCACGACGAGTCCAGAATAGGACGAAATGCTCATCCTGGATTCCATTGCTAGTCACCATTCACCAAATTACTTCCGGAGTCAACCCTTTTTGTCTCTTGGTTTTCTCAGCCTACTATTATTAGTTTGAAGCAGTCAGTGTACACAATCAAGTCTGGTAGAAACACTGGTGTCTTTCAAACAGTTCCTGTGAATTCGCAAGCATGCGTTTTATCGAGACCTCATCACTTCATTCTTCCCTATGCGATATCCCCTACAGTAGGGATAGAGAAGATCAACCTTACACATAGCATATGTTAACAGTGGTAATCAAACATGAAGCAATCGCACTCACGGCTTGAATCATATATGCTCTTTTGTGTGGTCAACAGAAACTGGCAGTCTAAAGTGTTGTACAGTTTAGATAAACAGATACTGACGGAAAGAGTGTTTCCACGATCCCCTTTTCGTGAAACTATGGTGACTTTCTTGTAATTAACATTCTGTGTTCTATCGAGGCGTGTTTATTTTTCGGTGTTTATGTCTGCATCCAACTCCACTCTTAAGTATGAGAACCGTGCAAGTTTCAAACTGCCTGCTCTCTCAAGATTTGTTATCAAGATACCGGTTGTGAAAAAATACACTGTTTGGAAATATCAAACTTGTCATCAAATCTTTAATGCATCATTTAACAAGGAAACGGTACCTGCTGACTGGAAAGAAATCAAGGTTGTACCTGTACAGAAATCATCATCTGGAGCAGGTATACAGCTTAGACCGGTCACTATAACATCTCCTTTTTTGAAAACTATGGAGAAACTTCTTTTGAATATTCTTTAACCTTCTTTAAAAGCTTTTAGTGACCCTAAGCACTTTGCTTATAAGTGTGGAAGAAGTACACTAGATGCAGCCATTGTACTACACCACAATATTGTTTCCTGCCTTGATAAGGGTGCTAAGTTCGTTCGAACAGCTTTTTTAGACTATACTGCAGCTTTCGACTCTGTTCCTAGGACACTTTTATTAGGAAAGATGATTTCAGCACAAACAGAGTCCTGGGCAACTAGATGGCTGTCTTCTTATTTTGAGGATAGGAAACAGCATACTGTTTTGGCTGGAAAGTGCTCCACTTCTCAGCTAACTGAAAGTGGTGTGCCTCAAGGTGCAGTACTTTCTCCATTTCTTTTCTCTTTCTTTCTGCATGACCTTCCGAACTCACCCAAAGTTAATTTCATTAAGTATGCTGATGATCTGACCGTTTCTGTCCCTGTAGTTTCCACATCGCATTGTTCCCATATGAATGGCTTCTTAGTTGAAGTTAAGGATTGGTCTGGCTCAAATGGTCTTAAACTAAATCCAACTAAATGTAATACTGTTGATTTCAGCTTGAGAAGTAAAAAGGACATGCATGGATTGATCCAATCTCATGATTGTTGTAATATTGATGGTACCATGATAGAGAGTAAGTCAAGTGTTTCTTATCTTGGCATTAGTTTCTCTTCAAACCTTTGCTGGTCGTCTCATATTCTTATGGTTTCTAAGAAAGTTTCCCGTCTGACTTATTACATAAAGAAGTTGAGGCACTCAGGTATAACCCAATCTCTTCTCATACAATTTATTAATTCATGTGTTTTGTCCATCATTCTTTATTGTTCTCCATTATTCTTCCCTGGGCTACTCAAGAAAGACCATATAATACTAAGAAGAACATTGAAGGCTGTAAGTAGGGTCAGTGCTGTCTCTTTGACTCAACTAACCGACATTGTTGTCAATAGACATATTAATTCTTGTAAACACTTAGCTAAAGTTATCTTGTCTGATAGTGAACATCCTCTTTATTCACAATTGTTTCCTTGCATCTCTTCGGGTAAGACCAGAAGAAATTTCATAAACATTTATGCTCGTACTACAAAATGTAAAAATTCGACCGTACCATATTTGGCACGAGTATTGTGTGAAGAGACAAATATCAGAAAAGAACTTTTACAACTTTTAAATCATTAACTAAACTATGAAATATAATGATGCATGTGTTATTTGTTATATTCCATTATGGGTAAATTTTATTTTGATAGAGTCTCACAGTGTTATACAGTAATATTTACTGATGACGTTTCGAGCACAATTTATTGCTCATAATCATAATCAACTTGATGTGATTATGAGCAATAAATTGTGCTCGAAACGTCATCAGTAAATATTACTGTATAACACTGTGAGACTCTATCAAAATAAAATTTACCCATAATGGAATTACACTCTACCACAGTGCCCAAGTTTTATTCTTATTTGTTATATTATTTATTTATTATTCACTATGACCTAGAAATGGTGTGATTTTGTTGGGGTTTTTATTTTTTCCTATTAACAATCAATATTTTAACATTTTATACACTAATATAATTATAAACAGAGCTAAACCATTGCAATATATAAAGGAAACGCTGAAAATTCCATGCTGTAAATTGTTATTGTTGTAGAATAAAGTGATTATTATTATTATTATTTATGACTAGTCACAGAAATTGACTTTATTCATTTATCTCCAAAATCGTGAGAAATCACTCTGTGATCTGCGGTATGATGATCCTTGACGGTGTTATCAGCGTTTGTCTAAGCCATTTGAGTTTCCTTCCGCATACTAGTTGAGCAACGACTTGGTAGTTAGTTGGCTTGCTGTTACATTGCCTTATTGTTCATCCGTTTTGGCTGGTCATTTCAACTTGAATATAGAGAGAAGTCAGAATATGGTGAAACTCTGCAGCCTGTGGGGAATACTGTTGGGGGCACGTGCCTCAAGCCTCTCAACAATATGGAAGCACTAACTATACTTTAGTGTTGAAAATTAGGATCTTGTTATGTGTGCCAAGTGTTTTTCCCATCCGACATTGGCTGCCTATGAAATCTCCCTTGGTACAGTCCCTCTGTAGTTGAAATTATGCTGCTCAGGTAATTAGAAGGGGCGATTTCCTTAAGATGTTTCCATTCGATGGTGACTAGCGACAAACTTTGGTTATCTCCAACATGTCTGTCTTTCCTGTGGTCATTTGACGTCCTGTTTTCTCTGTCTCTCCTGACAGCCTGTGGGCTTTCTCTCGTAAATCTCTCAGGTTTCGCGCCACCAGACACAGACTTTCAGGTATATTTTCGTCAGTCCAATGCATGTCCATCTCCTCATTCTCTATGGTACACCGCATGATTCAGTCCACCATAATCAGGGATATCATCGATGATAATAGGGAGTCTTGACTTGCTACTGTCTTCACTTCAAACGCTCCACTGAGTCTTCTGTTGTGAATTACTCGATATGTGGTACTACTTGACAGAGTTTTGGAACAGTTACCAATTTACTTCGCAGTCAATATTATCTTAGTGCCTACATTACTTGTGCACCTTGAATTCAGAATATTCCGAGTGACGTTTCCCACCCAAGACTTCTTTCAACCTTTCCAGAATGATGTGACTGAATATTCTGTGTTTTGGTGGAAAGGAATATTATGCCACACCACTTCTTGCATAGGCTTGAGTTGCATTTTTCGGAGTGTTAAACAAAACATCTTTCCACACAGTCGGCATGTACCTCAACGTTTCTCCACATCTCCCACAGTAGTGTTATAAGCATGTCGTCTGATGACTGTCAGTTTGTTCACTGTACCTTCTGGGGGCTTTCATCTAGTCCTACTGCTTTCAGAAACTTTATGAGCTTCTAGATATCTGTGTCCACTCGTGGTTCCCTGGTGGTATTGTTGATGGTCGATACAGGTGTCCTCTGAATTGATTATTCAGGCGTTTTCTTGTCTCTCCTACTAGTCATCAGGTGTCCATATTAAACTATTTCTCGCCCCTGTCCCTTCGCTTGTCCGAAATGCCTATACACGTTTCCTTTCATGTCACTTTCAGGCACTCCAAGTCTTCGTCATGAAAAAATGTATTTCTTGATGAATAGTTTCATAGTTACTCATATCTTCTGCAGTTTGAGCATCATTACCAGTCAGTCTGGAATATCATATGAACCTGATAGTAAACTAGGACAGCTTATCATTTATAACTTCACGGGATGCGTTAAAAGAATGTATATCGCTAACATTCGTCAAAGATTGTGGTGTGACGTGTGAGTTTATTGAAGGTCCATCTCGTAACTAGCACTGATGTTGTTTCGAAAGACGACGAAAGCCCTGCATTTAGACCGTTCATCTTGCGAAACGTAAGCACACTGAGATGCATACCTTGAACATCCTGTACAACAAAGATGCTTGGTGTCATTAAATGGAACTAATAAAATAACATATCTTCCTGACGTGACTCTCAATCAAAAGTGACGACAGTGTATTCACTTCTGATACGATACCAGATGAGTTTTGTTGCTTACAAATTTGTCTTAAACATCAATGCAGCTGTGTCGACAGTGATGTCTCAAGTGTATTTGTGTATACCCTTTATCACTTGCTTCTTTCATGTGATCTATTTCCTGTTCCTCAGATATGCAAATCAATTGTAATCGGTACATTTTTCAGTGTTAGTTATCAGGCCTCAGCAAAATCTCAGTTGACTGTGAAATACGAATTAGAGAACATCATTTAGACAAATATGTATTTTCGGTAATTGCTCAACAGGTTTTATATCTGCGTATGATATGAATGACTCATAGACGTTTGGAACCAATGGGATTATTGAAGTTGAAATTCGTGCATATGAATTAGTGGTTGGTCATTGGGGTGATTGTCGTTATAATAAAGAGACGAAATCCACACATGTGTTCATATAATGTGGGTAGTCGCTCATTATGAATGTATTACTAGAATGTAAGTTCTCGGCTCTCTGAGCTGAGATCATGCGTCAGTAGAATGTGTTTACTCGCAGCGATGGAAGGAAGGATAACTTGTGTCTCACAGCGATTAGATAACAGTCTTTGGTTTTATAACAAACTGTGGATGTAAGATTAAAATATGGATCTAAAGCATAGCATGATTGTGATAATGAAGACAAAGTTAACAGTGCAATTCAAAATAATATTCACAGATATCCGGTATCACTGGGAAAGATTACTGTTCTATGTTGGTGGTGAAGGCCATGTGAGAGAGAGGGATGGAACACACTTTGCCTAAACACATGGATCGGGTTGAAAATCTTTTGTGGTAACCGCATCAGCTATGCTGCGTAGTCGAAGGCGTACAAGGCTGAAGAATTTAGGTGGCACCTTCAATATAATTCGAAAGACTGAATTTTCATCAAACATGTGCTTCGTATCCACTAGGTGGCACACGTAAATAAAGGACTGCCGACTGACTACACGATTCCCTTTCGTAACCACATTGGGAAATGCCCAAGATGGCGGTCGTGTGATTGCCACGTTGTTCTACATACGCAACTATCTCAACAGGAGCAATTACACTTTTGATTACTCAGAGAAGTGATTAGCATTGGTAGCTTATTCTTCACCTGCATTGAAACTATATATTATCAGTAGTAACTTTTAAACAGTGTTGTTGAAAAGAATGTCTTAGCTATTATTTTATTTCTCTATGTCTCTTCTCATCATGGAGAATTTAACAATTTTTCCTGGATACCCGTTCACACATGAGGAGTTTTATATTTTCCCCATTTCATCGTCCAGAGTGTTGGTTGTACAGATTCTTCTTTCATGAATCATACCCATCCATCCAGACACTATTGAAAAGTGCGAAACAAGTAGTTCAGCGAAGAGGCTCTGTAAATTCAGTGAACTCACTCCCAGTCTCATTTACAGACGATTTCTCACGAAAGAGAGTAGTGACGCAAGTGGTGAGTTGTCTTAATCATATTTGTCAATATTAGTCAGTCAGTGCATCAAAGGAGTTGAATAAGTATATTAGAGTTACGTAATAAGATGAATAAATTGATGAATGAGTTGTAATCAAGATGTACATAGAAACGAAGGAAAATGGGAAGTTACGTAGGAGTTCGGAAGAAATGCAAGAGATACAAAGAGGTAAACACCAACCAGACAAAATCAAGTTAATAGAAACCAATAAAGTTGTTACAGTGATGGCACAAGTGACTAAATAATTTTATTTTGTATGCAGAGTTCAGGCTTTCCCACCTGAATGGATATAGCTTCAACAATGAAAAAGAGATGAAAGCGTATTATCTTTGTCAAGTTGTTCTTCACTTTGCAGATTGCATTAAAGGATCGATTTGTTGACATGGAATGTCCGTCGTTGACAAGGTATTCAATTATCGCATCTCTAGTATGAAGCATCAGAGTACTGATGAGATTTGATTTGTGTGCGAGGACAACAACTGACTCAGAATGGGTGTATTGACCAACTCATGGCGTCTTGAGTAAATTAACCAGCATAATACTGCCGTCTGGCCTTCTTGTAAGCAGGACATCAGGGAATTATGAAGTATTGTCTTTCTCTGTTTCATTCAGATATGAACTCAGTTTGTGAGTGAGCAACATCAGAAGTTTTGAGAATGGTGTCGGCACTGATTTATTCATATGCAAGATAAAAGTATCTTCCATATATCTTCAGTAGAACGAGAGTTCACCGATTCCATTTTTCAGTGGACCATTCTCTAATTTTGCGATAAACAAGTCGGTTAAGAGAGGACCTAGTTAGCACCCCGTCACTACATCCTCTACTTGACGATATATTTAGCTTTTAAACTGAAACTGCACGTCCACCGTAAAATTAAGTAGCAGTTGCTGTTGTGTTTGCTGTGGTATACTTACTTCCACATAGTTTTCAAGCAGAGGTTCACAGGTGAAATTGATGGTCTCTAATAAAAGAACGTTAGTGAAGAGGGAAGTGACATGCATTGGAATCATTGTTTCATCGTTGATCTTATCTCTCACTTTTCCTATAAATTCGAAAGTGTCTTTTTCAGCCGTACTTAGCCACTATTTGTTGCAGTGGTTCAAGTATGTCTACAGGCCATCTGGCTGTTTCATGATATAATCAGTTACACATGTTTAATATTGCTTTTATTGCGTTGCGCTTTTAGGTTACGCTTATGAATTGTGGGTAGCGCATACATTCTACCGGCTGTATATGTTATTATTATTCCCTTGAGTCCCAAGTTGAACATAGAGCTTCAACAACACATCTCCACTTTGTCTTATCCTCTAACGTGTTCTTCTGTTTGGACCACGATTGCTCACAATCTCTCATTTCCTCCACGTCACCCCCACATCGACGACCCACTCGCCATTCCTAATTTGGATTGCACTTGAGCACTGGTCTGCCGTACGATGTCATTCGACGGTCTCCTCAATATATGCTCGATACATCTACACTTTCTCCTACATATTTGTTGAGCGATCGGCTCTTGTCTGTTGGATTGTCCCTGGTCAGACTTTCTTGTTGCTTATTCTTTCTGGCCAGCCAATTGATCTTCAGTGTGGAGGCAACCAACGAGGGTGGCAGCTGTCGATGGAAGTCTGCAGTGGCCTGTTGGAAATGCTTTTCGTGACACGCAGAGCAAGTTTCTGACCCGTATAGAAGAACTGACTGACTTCACATTGGTGTTGAAAATGCGAATCTGGTTCCTTATGCAGGTTGAGTGAAGCAGAAAATTTCCCAACTGGTTTCCGATTGATGAAGGCGCATCTTGCCCCTCCGATTCTGACTGGCTTTGACATCTTCATCGGTTCCGACTGCGTGTAGTTGAAATGATGCTTTCTGGCTGGATAAGTGAGGAAGATAACTTCTGTTAAATCTCTCCCGTTGAATTTGATTGGTTCTGGTTGTTGATGATGATGCTGGTTGGTTATCTTCATCACCGCCGTCTTCCCTATGTTCACCTGTAGTCCTGTCCTTCTACCAGCCTGTCCAGCTAGTTTATTGCCAGTTTTCGCCCGGAAGTCTTCGAGTCTGTGTGACGTTGGACATAAATCATCCACACTTGAATTCCAGATATTCTGGAGTCTTCTTATCGATGGTGCAGCGAATTCCTGTCTCCTCGCTCCCCACAGTCTGGCGCATAATCCAGTCCACTACACTTAGGAATATCATCGTAGATAGCAGGCAGCCAGGGAGCTTGCCTTACTCCTGAATGCACTTCGAATGCCTCGCTGAGTTTCCGTTGTGGATCATTTGACTGACACGTAGCATTGTCGTATTGCAAGCTGCTGAAAGAGGTTGACAAAGACTTCGGCGCTGTATGTCGTAGTGTTGACTGACTGACTGGTTTCAACATAGAGCATTGCACTGATGTGCAGAAGTCCGAGTCGCCACACTCCGTGTAGCACACAAAGCAAGAGAAGTGAGTAAGAAGAAATGCAAAATAGAGACAGTAAACAGAGATATAAGGCAAAAAGAATACTCATATCGAAGAAAAATATAGTTTTATTAGAAATTTTAAGTCACGAGGAATGGATGCATCTGCTCCATCACCGGGAAAGATTTTGAGCCATATCACCGACTGTCTTCAGCCATTGGTGTTTACCGTCCCGAGGACCCCAAACAGGATGTCTACACCTTCATACGTGGCTGGCTTAAACTTACTATTCTGGATTTCATTCACTGATAAAGCCATGTTTTGGTTTGACCACCGCTGGCGCTTTCGAAGTTGATGAAGGAGTTTGAGGTGGAGGTTTGACTGCCATTCTATGCCTTTTTCTGTGATGACGATGTGTAGAGTTGCAAGTTGATCAGCACATGATTTGACTTTCCTGAATCCAACTTGTTCCAACTTGGGTGGCGGAGTTCTGTATCCAATGCATCTTTTATACTCCCCAGCATGATGATGCGACTTAATATTTTACTTGGTGTGGGCAAGAACATTACTGCACGCCAGTTCTTGCAGAGGCTGCAGATGTTCGAGAATTCGAGGAGAGACCTAATGACTGGATACCACGGCTTTCAGTGTACTAGAAAATTCCCTTTCTACTTCCTTTGGGTCATCTTTGCGGTTGAGTAGTTTCAGGATTTTCGCAGTATCCCGTAGAACCCTGTTCATGTATCGATGTGGTCACCTCTGTCTAATAACACGACCCCAACACACTTGTGCCGTCTCGCTGTGAGAATGCTTTCATTTTATGGGATCCTCTTTAAGGGTTCACTATGAGTTTTGACGAAGATACCTTTCTCAGCACATCTCTTGAATGATATTCGTAACAATTTTAAACAAGAGAAGCTTGTGATTCATTTGATTGTCCCTGATGTGATGTCCTCAGTCACTGACTGAAAAGCTTTTCAAACTGTAATTCGGTTTCTGGTCTAATCGGACGGCTTACGACATCACAAAACTTCGAACGTAATGACAACACTTCTAGTTATGGTTGAGTGAGAAAAGCTCAGGAAAGGTTGTGAAAATACATTTCAGGAGCTGCTGAAAATATACTCTGTGCTGATCGTCTTTCCAGTCTTTTATTACACGAACGGAATTCAGAAAAGATTACATTCCACGCTAACCAGTCAGTGTATCAGAAGTGAAAACAGGTTGTCGAATTCCCATGACTGATTGAAATCTGATTCTCAGTTGCATACAAGGTGAGAGGAGGACAGATGTTTCAATTGAGTGAAAGACAAATTACCTAAGTAAGCTTGTGCTCCTCTGTATTTCCCAGTGGACAGCATTGACAAATTTTGTACCATTTCACTGCTATCGAACGTAGACAATCACGAAGCTTGTATGTGTGAAGGAGCATACTTATACTTACCGAGCTCCCATCATTGTCTATCAATGTCGAACTCACAGTTTATCTAGATTTGAAATTCTTCACAAACAGTAAGATAACGCTAAATATATCCAATAGAAGGCCCTAAAATCATGCATCCTGGTGAAAATCATAAGTAATTGTCATGCAACTTAAGAAGAGCTCCCATTGAACTGTTTATATGATTGAACAGCAAAACCGGGTTTCTACTTCTTCTAATAATTCATACATATAAGCGGGTGAATAATATATCTGTAAGCAGAGCATAGACCTTGTTCAGCAATGGTGTGATATGGTACAGAAAGAAATAACCAATATAAACGTATTCCGTCATCAACAGCAACTAAGGAGAAAAAGTGGAATATTCATTTCACCAACAGCATTTACATTCTGTCACCTGTGTTTTGTTTAGTGACACAATATAGTAAGTGATACTAAGGTTAGACGAAGGGTGTTGTTTTGAACCAGTCACGTAGGGAGGTAGAGACTACGTTGCCGGTGACAGAGCGGGACCTAATGAACCATTGGATTGAGACTGGTGATGATATGGCCTTAAATCGTTGTCAATGGCGAAAATGAATTCACTCTTCATCTACTCAAAGAGCCATTCAATTCTGATTATTCTTCGTCTAACTATCCTTTCTCTCGTACATTTCCGTTCATTAGAGTTTCTTTGAATAGTGTTTTCTGCACCTACTCAACGTGTGTTTTCTGAGGTGGGCCGAATTCAGCTGATGCACCGTTCTACGACATTCTACACTGAAAGTTCACTTGATGTCAGTCAGTCAGTCAGTTCAGTGACGGATTGATTTGAATGGGGAGAAAATCTGTGGTGAATAAAACTAACAAATATTAACCTGTAGAAGGTACTGTCTACATGGATTGCTAAAGTAATTCAAGAGATGTGTGCTGTTTTGGATGTGGAGAGAAGCTTTAATCTACCCCTAATTCGTGCCTATTTATTTCGTGATTCATGCATTCAACTCGTTTCACTTCAAATTAAGTAACGGATATTGGTCACAGTTGACCTGGAATTTGAATTAACACAGATGACGCAACATGCAGAGGAAACTTTATACAGCATAGTTAGCACTCATTCCCATTTGGAACTTGACTCTACCGGTGTGATGTCAAGAATACCGAGTGAAAAAAATGTGAGCACTCCTTTCAGTTTCCTTAAAATTCGCTGTCAGTTTCACAACGATATTCTGAAAGATAAAAATAAATCCAATGTGTTCTTATAATCCACTGACTTGATTATCTTCATTGAGTCAGAGTGAGCTGTTTCTATTGAAATACTGGCTTGTTTGACACTGTGACATGTTTTGAAGTAGTTGGGCGACAAGACACAGCACTCACTAACCTAGCAGATAATCCTTGAAATTATCAGCTGGGAATTCAAGAGGATTATTTTTAGTAGGTCACGTGTGCAGACAAATATTTAACATGTCGAAAATTGTGTGATTTTTGTGTTCTGAGATCATTGAACGGAGTGATACTCAACCGATAGAAACAAACTTATACATTCGCACCTGACTACTCACAGTAGTATGATGTTCTCACAAATTATATTTACAAATTATTTCACCACCTCCATTGCTGGTTGGTTCGCTGCAAGAGATCCCTTCTGCTGATCGTTTCTGGCCAACTGAACTTGAGTAGTATTGAGTGTAGACAGCTAGCTGTTGATGAAAGTGTGTAGTTGCTTTGAAGTGATCTTCGTGACGCGGCGCTAAGTCTCTGATGGGCATAGTAGCACTGACTTCACATTGGAGTTGAAAATCTGGATCTTATTTTTCATGCTGACTGCTGTTGAACTCCACACAGACTTGAGAGTAATGGAAGCTTGCCTTACTTTCCCCACCCTCGCTTTGATATCCTTATCAGTTCCGTTTTCTTGTAGTTGAAACGACGCTTCCAAGGCAAGGGTATATGTGTAGGTTGCTTCTTTCAGAACCCTCCCATTTATGCTGATTGTTCTCTGTTGTTGTTGTTGTTCCTGCTGCTGTTAGCCAGGAATCACTATCACTTCTGTTTGCTCTATAGTCACTTGAAGTTATTGGTGCACTGTAGATGACTCCGGTCATAATATTATAGTACATCCACGTTTTCACGTCCAACTAGGTACTAACGTCGTACATAGTCAAAGATGAACAACGTTGCATTAACAGGTACAGGTGAAAACCTGGGGAAGATGTACTGTTAACGAAATCGAAATTCGAAATTCGCGAAAACCAACGAAATGTGTATAACCGCGTGGAAATACAAGTGCAACAAAGAAAAGCAATGTTCAGTGATACAATGGCAAATATTCCACAAACACACGTGAAATTAGTTTCTGCAATGGTGTAACGTGCATACATGAATTCGTTTCATAAGCCTGCAGTAAGGCTCAATATAGGGGTGATACGAAGTTCTGTCTTTGATGTTTCTTCTGCCGACTTGTTGCTTTTCACTTGCATATCTTCCAGTTTGTGGGAATTCAGATATATATCACCGGCGAAGTTCAGATCCTTTAAGTTTCTTGTGTGGGTCCATTTTAAGTCTGTCTCCTAGTAGACCGGCCTGCTGTCTGCCACACTATCCAGTCAACCGCAATCGCGAAAATCATTGGAGAGAGCAGGCAGCCGGCTTGTCTTACTCCCGTTTTCACTTCGAAGTATTCCATGGGTTTCCCGTTGTGGATTACCTGACATGTAGCATTATCGCACAGCTGTTGGACGAGGTGTATAATTGTTGGCGGCACCCCGTAGTAGCGAAGTAGTTTCCATATCACCTCTCAATCGACGCTGTCGAAGGTCTTTCCGAAGTCAACGAAGTTGAGGCAGAGAGTTGAATGCTATTCCAAGCTCTGTACCATGATGATACGTAGTGTCGCGACTTGATCGATACATGAATTGTTTCTCCTGAATCCAGCCTGTTACAGTCTAAGTTTATTATCCAGAGCGTGTTCGATTCTCTTCAGGATGACGCAGCTTGGTATTTTGCTTGGGATAGACAGGAGCATAATACCACGCCAGTTATTGCACTGGCTTAAGTCTCATTGCTTCAGCAGTTCGAACAGGTAGCTCTAAAAACTAATAAGCGAGTAACTAACATGCCTGAATTTTTTGACAACTCACACTTTCTTAACATTGCTTGTAAAAGTGAATGTTGAAAACCATATATCCCACAGCATCAGGCTTTTCATTCTACTCTAAGGCAAACGTTTCATCCAGTGACTTCTCTCATCGTCTTCACTGCTTCTCTAGGTGACGTTAGTTTGTCGTGCTAAGAATGACTAGCCAACTGATGCGAACTACGACTCGACATGCTCTATAAGCTGAATCTGAAATATGCAAGCAAACGTTTGCTCGTGTGCGTCTGTGTGAACCTGAAGTTATTCCACAATGTTGTTCATCAAGGACAATCAGTATATTCCAATGACTGCAATTACCGTTCCGTGCAACTAGCCGACAGAAACAGTTGTAACGAGAACACTTCAAACCGCAATGAGTACATGACTAACCTTGTATTTGCACGAGGACGATAGTTGAAAGAGTTGTTTACAGCATTGGTCAGTTTGTTGCTGCTATATTTTGACTGAACTAGAATACACGTATATCTTAGTACTTCTTCGCGTTTATATTTGTGTCCTAACGTTGTGATTACTCGACATCCACAACGTAATTCAAAAGGCACTTGCGAAGGAATACGACAGTGTATTATTGCAGCAATCAAAATTCAAAAATCGAGCGAGTACAAAAAGTATCAATTGTTAACATGCAAGATTTAGAGTAATAAACAAATCGAAGTACAATTACACAATGAAAGTATATTGCGATGATGAGTAATAAAACGGGTCACTACAATAGCCCCTCCGTAGAATGCAGGTAAATGAAGTTTACCTGTATTCGGAATGATATTGTAAATTACAAGAACAAAAAAAATATGAAAACCGAATTGAGGCTTTTAAGTTTTCTGAGGTTCGATTATAACTGTATATATTCGAAAATGTTAACAACTTTGAAACGAACTAAAATGTTTAGAAAGTTGTGCAACATGTAACAATAAAAGCAGAAAAATTATTATTAGAATAATAATGAGGTTGTTATTGTAAAGAGTTACAGAATAGATTTATATCTTAACATACAGTTAATAGTATCGTAATAAGGTAGTATGGAAATGAATTAGAAATAAATTGTCTGTACAAATCTTTGTGGCCAATGTACTCGTCTGCCTGATCTTGTGATTCTTTCTGTTTTGTTAGACGGAATATCATCAGATTTTGAATCTTGAGAGCAGGAATCATTTTGTGGCGTAATTTTAGGTGATGTTGATGACTTGGGTAAACATTCAGTCACCTCTATTTCCATGAAAGCTGGTTTTACTCGATCGATGCTTACAATCTCGTGTTTTCCTCCGCGTTCGACAGTGATGATTTTGCTTGTTCTGCTTATTACTTTGAATGGTCCGTCATAAGGTGGTTGAAGTGGTTTCCTTACACCGTCGTGTCGTATGAAAACATGCGTGCAATTTTCTAGTTTTTCAGGCATGTATGCTTGGTTGAGCTGATGTCGCGGTGGGTGATATCTTAAAAGGCTCATATGTTGTCTCAGTTGTTGTACAAAAGTAGTTTCGTCAGTTGGAACTTCAGTGGCTGGGTTGAAATATTCTCCAGGTAGTCGTAAAGTAGTTCCATAAACTAATTCTGCTGGACAACATTTGATATCTTGTTTTATTGTCGAACGTATTCCAAGAAGTACAAGAGGTAATTTATCGCTCCACTTATCATCGTCCTTCACTGCCATCAATGATGCTTTCAGTTGACGATGAAATCTCTCCACTAAGCCGTTTGAACTGGGATGATATGCAGTAGTACGTATACGTTTGATTCCCAGTAGTTCTGTGAGTTGTTGGAATAAATGGCTTTCGAATTGGGAACCTCTGTCTGTAGTAATAATGGTGGGCACTCCGAAGTTGGAAATCCAATTTTGTACGATGCTCTTTGCAACGGTTTCAGCAGAAATATCAGGTAAGGGACAAGCTACTGGCCATCTCGTAAATCTGTCAATACACGTTAAAATGTACGTAAAGCCATTAGATGGTGGTAATGGTCCAACGATGTCAATGTGTATGTGTTGGAACCTACCATCAGGTTCTGGAAACTGTCCATTAGGCGAAACTGTATGTCGTTGTACTTTTGACTTTTGGCAGGCTAAACATGATCTGGCCCACTGTTTAATCTCCCGATTCATATTCGGCCATACATATCGGTCACTTATCAGTTTAACTGTTGCTCGGATGCCAGGGTGAGAAATGCCATGTACTTTGGAAAAAACTGATCTTCGCATTTCTAGTGGGACAAAAGGGCGCGGTTTACCTTTGGAAACATCACACGTAATAATTAGGCCTTCATCAAGCATAACATCTTGCAAACGTAAGGAAGTACTCGTGCTATTTTTTATTCTTTTCAGATCCTCGTCCATAGTTTGCAGTCTAGCCATATTTTTAAGATCAAACTGGTCTTTTTCTAAGGTATTTATATGGATGCGGGATAACGCATCTGCTACCTCGTTTTTATGTCCTTTTATGAATCTAATATCTGAAGTGAACTGAGAAATGAACTCGAGGTGTCGGAGTTCTCTTGGCGAGTACTTGTCGTGCTTTGCATTCATGGCCTTGGTTAGTGGTTTGTGGTCTGTGTAGATGGTAAACGGTATTCCTTCTACCATATGACGAAAATGTTTAACAGCAAGATAGACTGCTAGTAATTCTCTACTGAATGCACTATATCTTGATTGAGTGGCGTCTAGACGTTTGGAGAAAAAGGAGAGAGGTTGCCATTTCCCAGCAGAAAATTGTTGAAGAACTGCACCGACGGCGACGTCTGATGCATCTGTCATAATCGCTATAGGAGCGTTGACGTCACGACGTACTAGTAAAGTTTCTGAGCTTAGAGTTTGTTTCAGCTTTTCAAATGCCTCGATTGCTGAAGTACTCATGTGCAGCGATTTTGCATGACCTTTTAGTAGATCTGTCAGAGGTTGGGCCAGCTGTGCACAGTGAGGAATGAAACGGCGATAAAAATTGACGAGACCAAGAAATCTGCGTAACTTTTTGAAGGAATCTGGAATCGGGTATTCTTTTATGACTTGCAGCTGTTCTGCTATTGGTCGAATGCCTTGATTGTCTACCTGATGTCCCAAAAATTTTATAGTTTTCTTACCGAATTCACATTTACTTGGTTTAATGACAATTCCATATTCGGCTAAACGTTTAAAGAGTGTTTCTAAGTGATGTTGGTGCTCCTCAGGGGATTTACTTGCAACCAGTATATCATCGATATAAGCGTAAGTGAATGGGAGGCCGTGCAATACCTGGTCAATGAATCTCTGAAATGTTTGAGCTGCGTTAGTCAAGCCAAATGGTAGGCGGACGAACTCGAATAAGCCAAAAGGAGTGGTCACCGCCGTTTTGGGGATGTCCTTGGGCTCGACCGGTATATGGTAGTATGCACGAACGAGGTCAATTTTGGAAAATATCTGAGCACCTGCCATGTTATGGAAAAAATCGTGGATGTGCGGAATTGGGTATCTATCTGCTATCGTCTGCTTATTTAAAGCTCGGTAATCTCCACATGGTCGTATCTCTGTTGAGTTTTTCTTTGGTACCATATGCAGTGGTGATGACCATGGGCTGTTTGACGGTCGTATTATTCCTAGATCTAATAATCTGTTGAACTCTGCTTTTGCTATTTGCATTTTAGCTGGATCTAAACGACGTGGTTTTGCTGAGACCGGTGGACCTTTAGTTACAATATGGTGTGTTACGTTGTGTTTGAGAGAGGCTGTGGAGTAATCGCTCTGTGTCAGTTCAGGAAATTTCTTTAGCAAAATATCGTACCTGGATAATTGATCTGTTGTGGCTACTATCAAGCGAATACTCTCGACATCTGTGGAGATGCCTGAAATCGATAGTTTACGACTGGTATCTATCAATCTATGGTGACTAGAGTCAACTAGCAATTCGTAGTGTTGAAGAAAATCTATTCCAATGATAGGAAAGGTTACGTCGGCGACTACGAACTCCCACTCAAATGGTGTACTGCATCCAAAATTAAGTTTTTGCCTCCGAGTTCCAAATGTTTTTATGGTAGAATTGTTCGCAGCCTTGAGAACTAATGCTGGGTTTGGTTGTAAGCGTTCGTTGGGTGTTGGGGGAACTACACTAATTTCTGCACCGGTATCTACCAGGAATTGTGCCCCCGTTGTTTTGTCTGTCACCCTGAATAGACGGCTGTGGGACGTGTGTTGGCCAGCGACCGCAGTCGTCACCGACCGCCGGCCTTTTCGTTTCCCAACGCCACCGTTTGTTGGAAAGCACAAGGTTGTGTGCACCGTTTTGCGTGTACCCCAAATTTGCGATGATACCAGCATATATTCTGTTGTAAGCTATATTTACGCCTATTGCGTGAGTGGCTACGCTGTCTTCTGTACGTTGTGGTAGGTTGTCTATTAACCCTCATTGCCATTAATTGCTCAGTGAGCACGTCGATTTTACGTTCTAAGGCTTCTATGCGTTCGTTTGACGTTTTGTCGACTCTGATGGCTTCTGCTTTATTCAGTGGGTCTATCGTGATAACTTTATCTGGTATTCTGCTAGTGGAAGCGACAGATTGAGGTGTTGACCTCTCGTACATGCGATCCGCGATTTCAGTGAGCCTTTCTATGTCAATGTCGTCGTCTCCGAAAGCAAGAACCTGCTGGATGTTTTGAGGAAGTCGTCGCAGCCAGATTTGATAAAAGAGACGTTTATCGATTTCTCTTCCTGCAACTAGGCTTTGCATATGCCTCATGAGTTGAGATGGGGTTTTATCACCTAACTCAACATTGCTTAACAGGCGATCGAGTGCTTGCCTATCTGAAAGCGAAGTGCATCGCAGTACCTCTTCCTTCAACTTGTCGTAAGGCGCTTCTGTGCTGGGATGAACGATGTATTGCCGTACCTGCTCGGCGACTTCGTCTGGTAGCACTGTACTCAAAATGCCAAATTTAGCTGTCTGTGACGTGAGCTTATTGCTAGCCAAATAATGTTCCAGTCGAGCAAACCAAAGATGAGGGTCTCTGGGCTTAAAAACTGGTACAGTAAGAGAGATAGCACTAACAGATCCCAGCTCTAAGTTATCAGAGGTATTGGAAGACATGTTACAATTCGTAAAAAATTGGTTTAAGAGTAACAAAATAGCAAAATTTGTGCACAATAAGAATATGGCAAAACAGAAAAATGCAATGCAGGTGCTTACCACAAATTACTGCAGGTTGTGCGATGAGCAAACACAAGAATGAGTTCGGAATATGTAATAAATATATAGATCCACGAAGGTTAAAGTTTTATTAATCCAACAAGTGTAACAACGCGTCGAGGTCAAAAGTCGTCGTCGTCGGAGTCAGCAAGTTATCGTAGGGCTCACCAATTTGTTGCTGCTATATTTTGACTGAACTAGAATACACGTATATCTTAGTACTTCTTCGCGTTTATATTTGTGTCCTAACGTTGTGATTACTCGACATCCACAACGTAATTCAAAAGGCACTTGCGAAGGAATACGACAGTGTATTATTGCAGCAATCAAAATTCAAAAATCGAGCGAGTACAAAAAGTATCAATTGTTAACATGCAAGATTTAGAGTAATAAACAAATCGAAGTACAATTACACAATGAAAGTATATTGCGATGATGAGTAATAAAACGGGTCACTACAAGTTCAAGTGTATCAAGTCTCCAAATCAATACACAATCATCCATTCCGGAAGACAGGAGTAGATTACCCGATAAGAAGACATCCCCATGTAATACTTCAGATCAATGACCTTCTGCACCTCCAAAGATACATATCAACACTTTGCTCACCACATTCCACAGACGGAGAGAGTAATCTATGAGAAACACAAAAGTCCACAATAGCGAAAACGATAATGACAATAATAAAAGTAGTTGTAATTCTACTAGCCGAATAATACCCAAGTATATATCTCACATTTACTATGGAAGAGAAACAAGGTGATTCAGAAAGAAGCAGTAAATTCTGGAAAGAAGTCCATGTATTCTATTCCAATCACATCGAACACTAAGCATCAGAGGAAATGAAGACCAATTCACATTCGTAAATTTAATATCCGACAACAAACACAATTGCATTGATTTGAGTGTAGAAAATAAACCCGTCACAATTTGGATAATAGTAAGACTTGAAATATATACAGTTGGGATACTTTCAGACACTATGAAAATGAGAGACAGTCATGAGAGAGAAACAGTCTACGAGCTGTTTGCTATCAATGCATGTGCGAACAGCCATTTTCTATATACCGTGTGACCATAATCGATAGGGAATGTATGACTCGGAAAGTAGTAGCAGTAGTTGTAGAAGTGAACAGGGAATAAATGGAAAATATCATCACTATGTCAATACTCAATTTCATCAAATCAGGTCTTGACAAGATTTTCTCAACATTGAGCAAAATCACTTCCTTAGTATTATCAAATCAGCAAGAGACAAACAACCGAGGAATAAAAGATAATCAAGTCTTTCGAGGAAATCCTTACCGTTATCACTTTAGAAAAGTGCTCATACGAGTTTCGCACAGTGTACATTAACCACTTTATTCCAATCCTAACGAATACACACATAAGAAAACTGAAGCTTAAAATAAGGTTGTTGTCATCAAAACGCATGACCTGTTGAATGGGAGGCTAATCTACAAAATATCTGCGAAAATGTATGGACATTGTGGAGCTCTATTTGAGAATTCCTCGGAGAATGTCATCCTTCTCAGTAATACACCATGCTTTCTCAGATGTCATGTCAGCTGGTCACTCATCTGTCAGAGGATTAGAGGGAGCATTTTGAAAACCTAGTGACACAGATATACATTATAGGCGACTTTCTCACCCTACATTCATAATCCACGTCCCTCGTTATTGTTAACGTTTTCGTAGAATTCAGGCCTTATTTTGCACACAATTATTAGCATTCGCTGAACGCGATATGCAACAAAATCATCAGCAATCATAGAATGATGACTAATGGTAATTAGTTTCGGTGAAGAAATCAATAGAAAGAGAGAGAGAAATGTTAGTGTATCCATAACTAGTATTTCGGGATCGCATTTCCTCGACATCTCATCTGCTCCACTGGTATTCCACACGTGAAAGAAATTTCATGATATACATTAAATCATGTGAATATCCTTAGTATTCACGTCACTATAGCTCTAATTGAGTCAGTGTGCTCAATTAACCCTCATTTGATACGCTGTCCCATACCAGCGCCTTCACATTACCGACAAAGCCTCAGGCGAATACGAATATTGCAAAGTTTGGCAGAATAGATCCAGCTTATTTGATTGCACACTGGTCAGTAACTAGTGTAATGCGTCTAGTCCTATCTTCGGTGCAGACTGAAATCTATCAGTCATGTTTGCAATGTGGCCACCATGCTAGGTGGCTCGCCATTACGGTGCACTGTGAATTGTTGGCATTAGATGGTTGGAGGCAATCGGCAGGAAGCCTTGGACCTAGGTTTCGTGCTAATTGGCACTCATCAGCAAGGCGTATCTGCAACCTTGAAGGAGCTGATGTCCCTTCTGAGATTCGAACCCGCGTCACCCAGTGCTGCAGTCAGAGACGTTACCAATTAAAATATCCAATACAGTCCTACAGGAGGTCAGTCGCGTGCCTGAATAGCTCAGTGGTAACGTCTCTGACTGCAGCACTGGGTGACGCGGGTTCGAATCTCAGAAGGGACATCAGCTCCTTCAAGGTTGCAGATACGCCTTGCTGATGAGTGCCAACTAGCACGAAACCTAGGTCCAAGGCTTCCTGCCGATTGCCTCCAACCATCTAATGCCAACAGATCCAGCTTATATATACCTCATGTAGTAAGTCTCCATTGCATCCACAATAACCCGATAAGCTTTTCCACTCACTACACATCAAAGTTTCAACAGTGATCTACCGAATGTACACAAATAAGTGTGCATCGATAAGCAAGTGCACGCAATGTACAGTTGAAGTTAACTTACATTTGATCGAATCGATATGAGTGCACTATTCATGGGTTGTGTCATGTAGATTGAAAACCACAACAGTGTACAAACAACAGTGAATAGGAAATGATATGAAAACATGGGATTATATTGTAATCTATCCGTCGAGAACAACACGGAGAATCAATGTGAAGCTCTCCGATGACGGATGCAACCATAGTCTTGAATCCTACAAGTGTAACGGCTTCTCAACATTAAACTACCATTAAACAAACTGAATTAATTCAATTTGCATTTTTGTCAGTTTAGCCGGCAGGAGCAACAGTATTAATTACATTCAGGCAGAAGTGTAGACTTAACAATAGACATGCTAGAAAATAAAGGACGTTCGTGCAACTCAGTAATGAGACGGAAAATCGAAGTAGCTAGTCAACAGTACATTCATACTTAAGTGAGAAGTAAGAGGACGACTGCGTAATAGTTTTGCGTGGAGAGTGTTATACAATTGTAAAACTTTAGAAAAACACACATACATCAGGTCAGTATAAGTCAGCACGGTTGTCAGCATGGAAGTAGAGGTGGTTGGATGATTTTCTTTTATATACATAACTCTGGTTTCTCCAAGTGAATGGCTAAGTCTTCAGCAATACAGAGGATACGAAAGTGTATTGCATTTGGTGGGTTGTTCTTCACTTTGTAGATCACTTTGAAGGTGGCATTTGTTGAGGTGGAATGACCAGTGTTGACGAGATGTTCGATTATCATACTCCTTACACAGCCACTATTACCTATTTGTAGCTATGTGGGATAGTGTTCCTGAACCCTTTTGGACAGGATACGTTTCGAACAACAAATTTACCGGGCTCCACAGAAACAACGTCGAGCACAACTCAGATTGGGACAGGATCAAAATACCACGACATGCGTGATAAAACATTTCAAGGGAATTAATTCCTCGTATCAGGTAATCGACAAACACACAGTAGAATGATGAATTCGCAGCATGTGGATTTCTATTTCATCGATGTTATCATCAAGAAACTGCAGTTTTGTGAACAAGTGCTTCTTTGCAGCTGCTGCCATATTGACTTGTAGATGAACTTATCTGAACAATCATCTTTTCCGTGTAACTCTCTGATCATCTTAAGCTCTTCATTGAGACATTCCTTTGACCAGACTATCCTAGCTACCTCTATTTACCAAACACTTGACTAAGTCGACTTTATACTAATTTCAGAAGTGCAACACTCAAACGATGTGTATACTGACCACTGAAATGTCGCTGTAAGTCTTCTATATACACCCCCTCTTATTATAGACCATCCTCCTTTTTAGTCAAAAAGACGTCTAGCAATGAAATACTATCGTTGCTCTCTTTCTTTCCTTCTCTCTTTCTCAATGCTAAAGTTGACTTCTCGATGCACATCATTCAACTTGTCGAGTATGCTCGTCGTTGCTTCCTTCATTCTTGTTTTTTCTCATAATCAAAACTGTGTCATCCATACAAGGACAACAGAATTCCGATTCACTGATTACTCCTTTCAGTGGTGGATTGTCTGACTTCTCAAGGAAAACACCTGCTAGCATTGGACCTACTGGTGAAGCCACAGCCACACCACCAGCTTACCTATAGAATTGCTTATTGAACCGCGAATGAGCATTGATAGTGCATCCTGAAACAACTGCCTTCATATGGGGATACGGAAGAGGTTACCAATGTCGATTTTCCACCTAATAATTTCATCACGTACAAAATGCACTGTTCCAATCAACGGTACATGACTGAACAAAGAGGATACATCAAACGATATCATGAACTTGTCATTCACATCAAAGCCTCCCATTCTCTTCCCACAAATTCAAAACTATCCTTTACACTATACTATGCATTACTAGTTGGCTATACGTAGGCCGTTGGAGTTCTGCCAAGCCTTCAGCCGTTGCATGATACAGGGAACTAGGCATATCCAGAACTCGCCGAAGTGGTAGACCACATTTATGCACACCTGCCAGTCCATATAATCTCGATGTGAGTGTGCCTTTAGACTTCAGTAATCTGTATAAACCTTGTCAAATGATACCCTGTTCTTCACGTCCTTTCAGTGACTCAATCAATTGTTTCCCAGTTAGATTAATGGAAGTTGAGATTTTTCGGAATCTGCATTGATCATTCCAGTATACTAATCATCTTGTCAATCTATTTCGATGCATCTTACTCGTCACTACCACTCCACAGGCTTGATCCGGTTTACTAATTAGTGAATTCTCATTTACCTCGACCTCATCTGAGGCTTCCCTATGCTTTTTAGTCGATATTCTATTCGATTTCTGTTTCCTGTTCACATACATAATGACAGCAACAATCGACGAGAGTTGACCCACGTCTTTCAACAGCCTCGATGGATGAAGCTACCTACCTACCTGGCTAGCCAGCTGGCTAGATAGATAGATAGATAGATAGTCTGACAACAAGTCCTCAGTCCGCGTATACGTGTTTTCAAACTCCACTTGCACACCCATTTTATTAATTCGAACATGATTATCACAAAACTCGGGGCTAAGGGATAATACTCGAAAACCTATTTCCTCATTGTCGTCATCATCACCATGATCATGATCATCATTATCAACAACAACAACAGTAACAACAGCAATAAACGCATCACCACTAGATTGTTAAAATTCTCTGCATTCTAAAACAATTAGTCCTTTCTATAAATTTGAATAGTGTTGTTAGAAGACGGAGATTATCTGAGAAATGTGCTGTATTTGCGCTATGCTTTTCAAACAGTCCATCTACTCACACATTAACTTGTCAAGTCGATATATATGAAAACAATTAAATTAAACAAAGTGACGAAAAACGATTTAGGAATAATTAACAGCACAATTTTTATAGATAACCTCAATAACCCTTAATTTCTTTCACTTGACAAGTAAATGTGTGATCAGATGGTTTGAAATGCATAGCGCAAATACAGCACATTTCTCAGTATACCAATAAAATTTCTATATATACATATATATATATATATACATATATATAAGGATGTGTGGCACAATTACTCAGAAGTGGTTTCTAAAGAGAATTAAATCAATAAATTGAGTAGTAGTTGGTGAACAAGAAAAGAAAACTAAGAGTTCCTTCTATACCCTGATAAGGTGTAAATTCTGGCTGGATGAGAAGCTAGGGCGGTTGAGTGAGTGTCCACTAGACGAGTGTGAAGCTGAGAAATAAGCAAGCAAGCAACCAAACAAAGCAGCAAACCAATGGTGGGATTAGAGACAGAACAAACATCCTCCGCCAACCCAACACACGTCAGGGTTATATTAAAGAATCGCCAAAATAATCTCCAACCAATTTCTGATGAAATCCTGTATTCATCGTGAACTCTTCTCACCACTAGTCACAAGGTGTTTTTACAAGGTCCTCTGAGGTCTCCACAGCTATCAAATGCTCCCCTTAGAAAAAGTTGGCAATTAAACGGAAATTATGTGTCCACTTGTACGAGATGAGGTGCCCATTGTTTCTGCCTACCTACCTACCGGAATTTTCAGTCATACGCGTAAATCACCACCACCTCCGACCAAGAAGGGATAATTATTTCATTTGGTGAAGTTCGAGTTTCTCGTTCAGTTTGCGTCTAGATCTTTGTTGTCTAATTGTCTGCAAATGATCAGGACAACACAGATCTAGCGCAAACTCCATGAGAAACGAGTAATCCATGAAATAGGATAAAGGATTTCATCATGAGCTGACATCAGTTAGAGAACCATTGGAAAACCTGGGAGTACTGGACAACTGTTTCGTCCTAGTTTGGGACTCTTCAGCAGTACGCACCCACCGGGATTCGAACCCAGGACCTTCTGGTTACAAGGCGAGCTCGTATACCATTAAGCCACTGGGACCCGATCCAATGGTCCATGAGTTCTAATTCTAATGGTTCTCTAACTGGTGTCAGCTCATGATGAAATCCTGTAACCAATCAAATCCCTACAAACCAACACTTGAAAATAGGATAAAGTTGGACACAATAGAAAGTTAACAAAGCAATTAACACCACCATCTGAGGACCAGTCTGTTCTTCCTTAGTCTACTTTCTAATATCAATGATATTATAATACTAATAATAATAAAAATAGTAATAATTTACTCGTGATAATCATTTTGGTCAGATAGATCAACATCACGTCACTTGATAACCACCCCGAATACCCAGAACTCCTTTTCCCTTCCAATGAATATCCAATTACAGAAGATGATATTCTGAAACAATAGTAATAATGGTAAGGCGAATGAATTGGTTACAGATTCTAGATGTCATCAAGCTGGTCACTGAATCACAGGTCACCTTGAAATTCTCCCCTACTCAGCGTTTCTCGTAAACGAATGATGACATCTCGGATTTAATGTCAAATCTGAATATATGTATTATTTTCAAATTATGTCAGCCTACCTTTCAAATCGAGGAGAATTTTTGTGCATCTCTCGAGTAGATTATCCATATTTCCGTTGAATGAGTGATTTCTTCCTCGATCCGGTTGGCGATGATGTCAAGTTTACTGAATGTTGCATATTTGTGAATTAGGTAGTGATATGCGTTCCTGGGAATATCTGGACATCGTACATGGAGTCGAGGAAGGCTAAGAAGAACTGCAGTTTCAACTCTGCATCATCACAACAACTAAGATTTTGACAGCCACCCACATAGGCAGATAGAGAGAAAGTATGGAAATTCACTATGTGATCAGTTTATGTATCCTGGAAAAGTGGTCTGACAAAATCAGCAAAATTATTCATCACTGGGTGATCACGAACAACCAATAGAATCACACTACTGAGTCGGACCGTCATGTGACGCTAAATGGGCAGAAGGTATAACACAATACAATACAATAGCATACCTTTTGTTAAGTCATTCAAATGTGAATAGATAGGATTGTGAGCTTAGTTCACTACATTTTGGATAAACTTATTCAAGTGCCCAGCTAGCAATGATTTCGGGCGCAATGCAGAATGTTTTGGGCAGACTTTGGGCACATAGCCGAATGATAGGGGTACATGCATGAACGGTCATTGGCTAGAAATCAACCAATGGAAGTAACCCATATGTATTTCCTCAACCAATGACAGCTAACTTTGCTTATCTGCTTTACAATGAATCTGAATCAGTCATTAGTAATATATAAATTCAAATAATAGACTTTTCTACATAAGTAATCAATGAAATATACTCTTTATTTTCAGAATATATCCTAATAGGCCTTTTCATCAGAAGTCTTTTACTGGACTGGAATCCTTGCAGGGGAAGAAGCGGTGAGTAACCTGCGTGATGCCCAACCTCCTTGTTTAAGAATTTCTCTAAGTCATTCATTGCATCCTTCTATCTATGTTTTATATTAGAACTATTACAGTACTGTCCATTTTAAAGATCATGCCTAGCGTACATGTTGAGCAGACTGCAGGAATCCGTTGGTTGACACTTTTTTCCGAAATAGTGAGAAAAGCATGATAAGAGTGTAGGAACTGGCGAAGTCAGATTATCATAGACAAAAACACAGTCTTTCAGAAGTTGACCTTCAAGAAGCAATCAGATCCAGGGAACACTGTGAAAGATGATGCCAAATCAAATCTTGTATGCTTTCTTGGACTTGGAGAAGGCAGCTACAGTATTATAATAATCCCCCAGGTCCTTTTCTGTAAGTCTATACTGTAAGGTAGGTTTCTGTATTTTAATATTATGGTTAGGGGCTGTGGATAAATTTAAGTAAGGTTAGGGTTGAATTTCGGATTAGGAGTTAGGAGTAGGTTAATGAACACTGTCGGGAATATCAATAGATCTCAAAGTACCATGACTCACATTCACCTGGGTGAATGTAACTATGATTTCTGTATAGATCATCTGTGTGATGACTTGGAGACTACCCTGCAACACGTAAGCGACAACTATTTAGTGTAATATCATGTTTGCAAAAACTTGAGTGCATTTTTTCACGGTTATTCGTCATTTCTGCACATGAATTAGGATTAGTTGCTCCAGGTCACTGTCGTTCTCGCTATGATAATTTAACTTCGCCTAAAAACGTATCAGTAACTTCAAAATACGCATAAAGTATGAGTCGGTGCACCACGCAAATCTCTGTGGCTACATTCGTGTCAAAATCCTCTCTCAGTCGTCTTGGAAAATCTTGGCTGCATCAAGTTTAGTCAAGTATCTTCGTCTCTGAAGCCGAATGTTAGGCTAGGTTTCCATCCAGTTGAGTATCGTTATCAGGCGCAGACATAACAGGCTGACAGGTCAATCATTAACCACGAAGTGAAAGAGTCAAATAATTCAGATTCCAAGACAAGATTTCAATACATCCCTAGTCTTATCAAAATTATTACATCGAAATACTCGTAGCAGCCATAGCAAACAGCGCCACTCAAAGCCTCTAGAAAACCAGCCGAAAGCCCAACTTTGAAAAACTGATCGATACAAATTCTGATAGGCATGGTGACTGTGGGATTGAGAGCGAGGCCATACAGAACAACCCCCATGTCTCAAAAGGATAGGGCATCTTTATCCGAGCACACCCTTACCTAACAGGATGATGAGAATAGCTCTATTGTGCATGATTTTCAGCGCAGTTTATCGCATAATGCTTCCTCGTCATCCAGGAGTTTCAAGTGAAACAGCCATCTCCAGTACATCATGTGACGCAGTGTTGTTACACCTGGACAATGAAATAATCCCTTGTGGTATTTTCCTTTGGTCCCTCCGACAATTCAGCAACCAATTAAAATGTGCCTGACTAAGTTTAGGCATCATTGAATGACTATAACAACAAGAACTAGTGATAATAAGATACACTGTCTCAGATGGGAATTCAGGTAGCCTAGTATTCAAGCACGCCACCATATTCCATTGAAATTTGCATTTTTACAAGTTAGGAATAATCACACTAGAATCTAATAACTGAAACTCAATTCATAGGCGAAAAAGGCATTTCCAGTGACGATGTCAAGTAGCACAACACTGAAGATCCGTGCAAATGACCACTTTTAGATAAGGTGCACAAAATTTCGCCATACACAGACACCAAATTCCAAATTACCATTCCGTTGCGAAGTCTCGTGTCTTCTACCGCTACACACTCAGTGTAATGTGACTATACGTCTTAAGTCGTCAGTTCAACTGATAGTCGTGATAGGTTGTTCAGTGACATTGAATACTCACTTAGAAAACCGATTTAGTCCTATTAAAACAGCCTTACTCATGCCATTGTTAACTAGCAGTGGATATTCTTTTAGTACTTATGCATCAGATCGCATTTTAGGCAGTCACCATTTCTCCAACAAGATATTGGTCAGTGCAATCGTCATCACTTTCAAGAAGAAACCTCACTGAACACACTTCTAAGAATGCTTGTAGAAGAAAAGTCTATGGTCAACCTCAGAATTATAAGTCGAAAGGACAGTAATTAAAGCGTAAAGAAATTCCAATTAACTGATCACTATACACTTCTAGTGTCTCACTAAAATACTAACGTATGATATTAAAGTATCCTGGTATCCCATAACAAAAAAATGATCAGATAAATACGCCAGTCAAAGTCAAAGGCATTTAGATCGAGTCAGTGTCAACAGACGTCTACATTTCCGAATCATATATAAACTTAATGCGTAAGTTTTCACACGTAACAAACATTGCATTTCTCTCGTTCTCCACTAAAGCTTTATTTCCTATTAGCGAATATGATTTTTCACCACATCTCCGTTTTGTGGTATCGCTTCCTTGAATTTCAACTGAATTCCGACAATTATTCTTCTCTTCTGGTTTTCGAGCTGGCGATTTTCAACATAACGTTTCAATAAAATTACGTGTGTGTCTCAAAATCATTTGAGTATATTGAGATGAGGATGAATATGTGTAAGTAGTCTAGTCCTTGGAAAGACCTGATCAAAATTTGAATTTGTTTGTTATGGTAACACGTATTCTAGTGAATATCTGCGGTTGTCGAACACAGTTTATCTCATGATGTATGTGTGTGACATTAGGCATACATCATCAGCGAAATGCAAACCTTCTGGAGTCTTCTCGTCGGTAGTCCAGCGTATTCTTCTCTTTTCACTCCCACTCATAATCTTCTGCAGAATCGAGACGAGAACAATAACATCATCTAGTTCAGCGTGCATATGAATACGTAAGACTCAAGTGTCGTCGCAACTTTCCTATTGGCTAATGAAGGCACATCATCTACCTTACAGTAATTCCACTGACACCAGTGGTTCGTTTCTTTCAACTCCTCGTGAAATACATTACGACTGCCATCTTCTAATCATTTGATTAAAGCATATGAATATCTCGTATACTGACACTGTGATTATTCTCTGTTGTGAGTAGTTGAATAGAATTGACGAAAAATAATGACGCCACGTTATCGTGAACCATTAATTGTCCTTGTTTTCTTCCAGTCCATTAGGAGATATGCATTGCACGAAAAGCTGCATAATTTACCAAGTATCATGCAATGACTGCTAGTCTCTCCAGTGAAAATTCTAAATCTTCCTAACGTTACGAGGGGTATCATTAAGTCACAGCAGTACCGAAAGGTTATATGACGCATCCACAAAACTAGGAATTCCCAGTGTACTGCACATTAGAAGCACCAGTTGACAGATCTCCTCAATACGTTAAAATCTAATCAGCACGTAACTGACTCAATGTGAACGTCGTGATATGGCTATCAGGGAAACAAATATAAACACTACAACACAAGGAGCTGATTAGATGGCAAAAACGCATACTTTTGTGTACGATGTAAACTTTCGTTCGATGTGCACAACATTAGAATGATACTGGACTGACCATCGACATAATTCATCATTTCATAAAAGTCATTACAATTAAACACTTGTTACATTGCTGACAAATAGGTCTACGAAAACGGTGACTAGAATGAATACAACTGAAATAGCTACTTGTGTGCGTGTGTGTGTGTGTGTGAAGAGATGAGTAGTCAGAGGAAATACTATGACTGACCATGTATTCACATGCAAATCGAGAAACAACACATCAAATGCATCATGAATTCGATGCATGTTTAATGATGCATAGATAATTTCTTCAAGGTGGCATGTTCACAAAGAGAGGCAGGAGAGAGATTTGACTAAAATCTAATTTCATGCTTCCATATTCATTGACTTCCACTCCATCTCAACTACTCAGACGCTTCTGTTCCACCTACTCTATCAACTTTCACCACTCTGAATTCATTCCCCTAACCATCTATCTGACTCACCAACGGAGAACTCTGTAAAAAGATGCATTACATTGGGCTGTCATACTGCAGAAAAACATAAATACCACCATCAAAGCTGAAGCTAATACAGATTGAATTGCATCACATAACATATGTGTCATTGCAAAGAATTCACCAGCAAGTGTCTTGGTTATTCAAATGACTCGTAATGCATTGAACAAGGTAAGACATAGAGGACTATGTGTTGAATTCTGTTTGTGAACACATTACATATTCACCAATTAGCCCCAACGAAAATGTCCAAATTTCATGTGAAACAATTAAGTGTGTCTGTGAGAGAGACTAGTTCATACTCATGACTCACCTAAACCATCTAATTCATGAAGCCAGATATGAATCAGCCGAATTGTGTAAACCACGTATCTGTGAAGTGAATCGCGGATCTTATAAGACGCCTACATATTCATCTGGCCAACTGATCGAATTCTCTGTGACGGACTGAGATCGCCCAACATTATTCCCTGCAAACACACGCCAATGACACTTGAATCAACTCAGTTGGAGTCAGTTCCTTCACTCTGTCGGAGTCAAGCGAAGTAAGGTAGAGAGAAGGCAAGAACACTCAATTTCCATGCATAAATAAATATGTATTCTGAACGAAAAGTTACAGCATTTATTTGAAAAGACGAAAAAGAACATTGATGAATGGATTACAGGGAAAGATAAGTGGATGGTTTATTCGATAGACACACACACAGACAGACATATAAGCAAATAAAAATTCGTGGGAAAAATACCACCTCACTATATATTTCGATTTATTCCATTCATTATACTCTGATTAGTCACATAAACACTGTTAGGCGCTTTCAGTTTTGCTTCTGCTGCTCTTATTTATTCAAGTAACTAAAAAAGAGAAAGAGAGGGGGAGAGAAAAGTGCTGTAAAGTGTAAGAGTTAGTAAGAATTACTGTAGGCGTGTTGCTAATATGGAGGAGAACTTTACTTAGGCAGGAGAAAAGCATGTTTCGTCTAATTGGGAATAATCACGACTGGCACATCAAATCATTCCAAGGACTAATGCTCACCTACCTACACCAGAATTACTCCAGACCACAGAACTAGCATGTGACATGCAGAGTCAGCGATAGGAAACCCCAGATTGATGGCCAACTCACCTTCAGTGACTAATTAACTGATGTCCGTGAGAAAGTTTGACGACGACTCGTTATTACAGATTTCACTTCTCATTTTCTCGCTTACCTCACAGAGAAATTCTCAAACATACATACATTCTCTTCGAGGACATATACTAACCTTAAATAAACCTCAGAATAATTTACTCCTACTCACATTATATGATCATTTCTCACATCGGAAGAGGTAGAGTGAACAGTAATAAATGTATACATATCGGAAATCAGACTACCAGTGATTGTCAGTCAACTACTCTGCAAACAGTGAATTCCGAAACCGATTACCATAACACCAGTGTCTACGAAGCTACACTGTCACATTTCAATGTCATTCAGATTCCGGAATAATTGTTGCATTCAGTGTTCATATCCCATGTCAGTTAGGCTGACTATTCAACCTACCAACTGTGGAGGGCCGACTCACTGACACTGAGTAGTCATAATCACGTGTGTTTAGACAAGGTTAGGAAGGTATCCGGAGGATTTTGTTCAACCACTTCAAAGCTGAGGCGATACCAGTGGCGTGTAATCAACCACCGAAGACTCGACTCAGAAAATAATCACTTAAGTGCAGAAGTGATGAAAGGCATACGAAGTTACAAATAATTGTCTCACAATCTCAAATTCCTCACACATTCATTTTCACATAATTCACAATCATGAAATAAAGCAAGTATTACAAGTGGTCATTCTTATCTTACCGATTGTGGATGATCGTCTTTCCGCCGAAAAATGCCATTCACACTCTCCAGTCCTCTTCGTCTCTTCTCAGCTAAATCTGGTTGTTCGTGAAAACTCCTCGTCATAGGTGTCTCCACTTTATACGGGCGTCGACGTATCAGTCCTGCATTACAACCAACTCCATCCAAACACTATCATTAAAGTGACATAATGAAATATCAAAAGAAATACTACAGTTTTACCTGATTTGATGTTTATATCTGAATTGATAAATAAATAAACCGAACAATTAACTAATCAGTTAATTATCTGATACATTTTCCACAATATTTGGAGGTAGTTTTTTCCGTGAACACGATTCTCACTATGAGTGTGTCATATTAATTATTTCGAAAGTGGACCAAGTGACTCGTGCAAACGTTCAGTCGAATGATTGCATGATTGAATGTCACAATGTTGGGAAGAATAAGGAGTCATAGTAGTAATAATAGTAGTGAATTACTGAACAAGTTATCATACGATTTGACACCTCATGTTTCGGATTACTGAGTCCCAAGTAGTATTTCCATGCAGATCGTCTGTTTCACAGACTTGTCGTAAATTAGTCAAGTCAATTCTCACTGTTAACATCATTCTCATTGAGACTTCAATGCAGGCTTGATAGAAATGCATACACACTGCCCACACAAAACTCAAATTGGAATTATTTAGTGTGGAATGCACACAGCGTTAAAAGTTTCCAAATGAAATCTCAAAAACTAATAACTGAATAAATATCTCCGTCAACACGAGGAAACGAGGAGACATATCAATTGTCATGTTCGCGAATAATAACAATCACAAATACTGGAGGAAACAACGAGAAGAACACCTATCTATGGTGAACCGGTAGTTGTACGGAACCGGTATACTACCTCTACTCCACTCCACTACACTACACTACACTCCATGTCAGAGATATACAATCGTCTTGGTAGATAGTATACGCCGAATGGGGTAACATCGTATCAATATGGTCCGTCAAAACACACTAATCAGTGAAAATTGAATATATTGTATTGACACTGCTGGTGACCTCCTAAAATACGTTTCCTTCAGTAGGAAGAGTCAACGTGATACACTAAATCTAAGTGAAATAAGAAAATGTCTCATCAACAATCAACGACTGTTGATTAGGACCTCCTCAGTTCACACAAAATACTCATGGAATAGTCACTATACTATTTTGAAATGCAAGTGTATACCGAGTACTAGGGGGACTGAATTAAGAGCTTACAGAAAACATGCCTACTTCATGAAAATACAGATGAAAATGAATGACTTACTGAACTGCATGGTAAATCTTTGGATATTCCACCACATGTATAAAATTCATTGGAAAGACGCTGTTCACTGATCCAATTCGACGAAGGTGTGTTTGGAGGAGCCACCTAAATGGAGGGTGTAGGAGATATAAGTAAATGAAACACCAAAATTCGATTCATTCAAGTCATATTCTATAACAGCGAAATTTGTGTCGATACATGAACTGGTTTCTGTGGGATACTGCGAAAATCCTGAAACTACTCAACCGCAAAGATGACCCAAAGGAAGTAGAAAGGGAATTTTCTAGTACACTGAAAGCTATGGTATCCAGTCATTAGGTCTCTCGTCGAATTCTCGAACATCTGCAGCCTCTGCAAGAACTGGCGTGCAGTAATGTTCTTGCCCACACCAAGTAAAATATTAAGTCGCATCATCATGCTGGGGAGTATAAAAGATGCATTGGATACAGAACTCCGCCACCCAAGTTGGAACAAGTTGGATTCAGGAAAGTCAAATCATGTGCTGATCAACTTGCAACTCTACACATCGTCATCACAGAAAAAGGCATAGAATGGCAGTCAAACCTCCACCTCAAACTCCTTCATCAACTTCGAAAGCGCCAGCGGTGGTCAAACCAAAACATGGCTTTATCAGTGAATGAAATCCAGAATAGTAAGTTTAAGCCAGCCACGTATGAAGGTGTAGACATCCTGGTTGGGGTCCTAAATAATTTTCCAAATCACTTCGTCGATATAAAGTGCGCCCTAATACGGAATCTCTCAAGCGATTCGCTCTTAATCAGATTGAATCTCTTCAACTATATATTAGCACATTAGAAAGAAGTATTCCACAGAGACAATATGCTGTTGACGAACTTCCCACACATTTAAAGGAATTATTCTTAAAATACGTCCATGATGTTTCTAAAACTAGAGAAACTGAAAAAGAATCCAGCTTACAAAAGGATTAGACACGGAAATATCAGAATCCCATTTTCCCATGGACCCTGAAATGTACGTCTTCAACTTTTCCAGTGTTACTTTAGATAAGACTGCTATGGAAGTGTTGTCATTGGGCCCCAAATTTTGCGATAAAAAGGTCATATTGGCCAATTACAGACAAAAGTACAGTTTGAAAACCTCTTCATGCAGACACTCGACCCAACACCGTCCTCCGAATACGAGTTAGACAGATTTAAGAGTACCTTGGTTGACTGTTGTTACCAATACAATAATGCCAAGATCGACAAGAAAAGTATATTAACCAAAAAGCATAGAGAATGCCTCAAAAAACTAAGGTCTGATGATAGCATTATTATCACGAAACCGGACAAGGGATCAGGTACGGTAATTTTAAACAAATGCGACTACATTGATAAGATGAACACCCTACTGAATGATCGTTTCAAGTTTCAAAAGTTAGGTAACAGCAAAGATTCGAATGAAGCAACAGAACGCCAGTTCGTCAAAACTTTGAAGTCTTGAAAAAATGAAAATCCAATTGATAGTTCCATATTCGACGCTATTAAGCCCACCGGAACTCATACGCCCAGACTTTATGGCTTACCTAAGATACATAAGCATGGAATTCCCCTACGACCAATCCTGGACATGTCGAACTCGCCCTCCCATTTAACTGCCAAATGGTTAGTTTATCTGTTAGAACCGCTACATCGCCAATTGGTTAAATATAGTGTAAAAGATGTCTTTGACTTTGTTGAAAACATTAAAGATATGTAGAAACTGTCGACTACATATGCGAGCAGCTCGTAGAAAAGAAAATAGAAATCGGAATCACACCAAGAAAATTGAAAGAATAACTACTAAAATGCACTATGAACGTTCAATTTGTATTTATTAAGGAGTATTACGGCCAAATAGATGGGGTTGCTATGGGTTCTCCCCTTGGTTCCTTATTAGCTGACATATTTCTATCTAAATTGGAAAATGGTCCTTTAATAGAGATACTAAAGAAACTCGATTATTATTGTCGATATGTTGACGATACCTTTATCATTTGTAACAATAATCAAGATAGACAACACCTGCTCCAAGTCTTCAATAAGGTACACCCAGCTATTAAATTCACTTGTGAAGAGGAAATCCAAGGTAGTATTCCATTTCTGGATGTTCTTCTTACAAAGAGAACAGACGGTACCTTAAAGCGTAACATCTATAGGAAAGCGACGTGGAATGGACAATACACCCACTTCCATAGCTTCATACCTATACAATATAAGCGCAACCTAATTCGTTGTCTTAGTCATAGAATTAGACGCATAACTACCGACGACTGCATTGAAGATGAAATAAAAATCTCACAAACGCCTTGCTACAGAACGACTATCCTACCGACTTCGTAAAGAAGTATATCTATGAAACTACACACAAAACTAAGCGAGACACAGTAAGTAAGAAAAAGCTTTACTTAAATTTACAATTCAAAGGCGATATATCCAGCTATATATTAAACCGTAGATTAACGAGAGCAGTTGAAAGAACTTTCAGTGCCGCAAAACTGCATGTCACTTTCTCAACCAAACCGATATTGACACTGTGCATTAAAGATAGATTACCCAAAATGGCGACATCAATGTGTGTATATAAATTCAACTGCTCCTGTGGAACTGGTTATATAGGTCGTACTCAAAGGAATTTATCTTTACACACTGGTAAACATATCCCGGTCTGGCTTGGGAAAAGAGCGACCAAATCATTAAATAGTGCAATTCTGGCTCGTCTAGTGGATAGCGAAGACAGCATCAAAGTAGAAGAGTCATTTACAGTTGTGTATGGAGTACCAAACAATCTCCCCAAAGGCACACCATTGCGCCTCCTAGCCATAGCTGAGGCTTTAGAGATTAATAGAGGAAGATCAGACTTATGTGTACAGAAAAAAACCTATTCACTCTATCTGTCTACCCTGGCCCACTATAAGGTCACCAGGATCATAATTTTCCGTATTATTGTTATTACCATTATTATCATTCTGTGATATCATGTCTTTATTATCCATTTCTCCACCCAGTTTATTTCACCTCATTGTAACCCTTAATTTTGTCAACCTTTGTGACTTTACACTAAGCCTACCAACTCTGTAACATCTTATTGCAATTTGCAATTTAGCCTCTTTATTTTATCATTAGACATTATCGATCAGCCCTCACATTCAGTGTCCCCTTTGTTAATGTGTGTTTGTATGTATTTTGTGGCTATCGCATTTCTCTCACCCCAATGACACTTGTATTCTGTTGACTATAAAATAGCACTATATCACCCAATTGTTCATTCACACTTCATCACATTTTTCTGACTATACACCCTATACACATTTGATTGATTATGTTAACTAATGGACTATCATCTCAACTTACACATGCACCCAAATACAGTTTCTGATATTATTTTCATTTGCCTTTATTGGCTATATGTACTCTATTATTCATGGATTTATAACTGTAGAGCCTGAAGAAGAAGTTATCGAAAACAATTGTTCGCTCAAAATCTTATTTTGATGAGAATTTACCGAAAATACATATTTGTCTAAATGATGTTCTCTAATTCGTATTTCACAGTCAACTGAGATTTTGCTGAGGCCTGATAACTAACACTGAAAAATGTACCGATTACAATTGATTTGCATATCTGAGGAACAGGAAATAGATCACATGAAAGAAGCAAGTGATAAAGGGTATACACAAATACACTTGAGACATCACTGTCGACACAGCTGCATTGATGTTTAAGACAAATTTGTAAGCAACAAAACTCATCTGGTATCGTATCAGAAGTGAATACACTGTCGTCACTTTTGATTGAGAGTCACGTCAGGAAGATATGTTATTTTATTAGTTCCATTTAATGACACCAAGCATCTTTGTTGTACAGGATGTTCAAGGTATGCATCTCAGTGTGCTTACGTTTCGCAAGATGAACGGTCTAAATGCAGGGCTTTCGTCGTCTTTCGAAACAACATCAGTGCTAGTTACGAGATGGACCTACAATAAACTTACACGTCACACCACAATCTTTGACGAATGTTAGCGATATACATTCTTTTAACGCATCCCGTGAAGTTATAAATGATAAGCTGTCCTAGTTTACTATCAGGTTCATATGATATTCCAGACTGACTGGTAATGATACTCAAACTACAGAAGATATGAGTAACTATGAAACTATTCATCAAGAAATACATTTTTTCATAAGGAAGACTTGGAGTGCCTGAAAGTGACATGAAAGGAAACGTGTATAGGCATTTCGGGCAAGCGAAGGGACAGGGGCGAGAAATAGTTTAATATGGACACCTGATGACTAGTAGGAGAGACAAGAAAACGCCTGAATAATCAATTCAGAGGACACCTGTATCGACCATCAACAATACCACCAGGGAACCACGAGTGGACACAGATATCTAGAAGCTCATAAAGTTTCTGAAAGCAGTAGGACTAGATGAAAGCCCCCAGAAGGTACAGTGAACAAACTGAGAGTCATCAGACGACATGCTTATAACACTACTGTGGGAGATGTGGAGAAACGTTGAGGTACATGCCGACTGTGTGGAAAGATGTTTTGTTTAACACTCCGAAAAATGCAACTCAAGCCTATGCAAGAAGTGGTGTGGCATAATATTCCTTTCCACCAAAACACAGAATATTCAGTCACATCATTCTGGAAAGGCTGAAAGAAGTCTTGGGTGGGAAACGTCACTCGGAATATTCTGAATTCAAGGTACACAAGTAATGTAGGCACTAAGATAATATTGACTGCGAAGTAAATTGGTAACTGTTCCAAAACTCTGTCAAGTAGTACCACATATCGAGTAATTCACAACAGAAGACTCAGTGGAGCGTTTGAAGTGAAGACAGTGGCAAGTCAAGACTCCCTATTATCATCGATGATATCCCTGATTATGGTGGACTGAATCATGCGGTGTACCATAGAGAATGAGGAGATGGACATGCATTGGACTGGCGAAAATATACCTGAAAGTCTGTGTCTGGTGGCGCGAAACCTGAGAGATTTACGAGAGAAAGCCCACAGGCTGTCAGGAGAGACAGAGAAAACAGGACGTCAAATGACCACAGGAAAGACAGACATGTTGGATATAACCAAAGTTTGTCGCTAGTCACCATCGAATGGAAACATCTTAAGGAAATCGCCCCTTCTAATTACCTGAGCAGCATAATTTCAACTACAGAGGGACTGTACCAAGGGAGATTGCATAGGCAGCCAATATCGGAACAGGTCTACTACCCCTACTCCACTACACTACACTACACTCCATGTCAGAGATATACAATCGTCTTGGTAGATAGCATACGCCGAGTGGGGTAACATCGTATCAATATGGTCCGTCAAAACACACTAATCAGTGAAAATTGAATATATTGTATTGACACTGCTGGTGACCTCCTAAAATACGTCTCCTTCAGTAGGAAGAGTCAACGTGATACACTAAATCTAAGTGAAATAAGAAAATGTCTCATCAACAATCAACGACTGTTGATTAGGACCTCCTCAGTTCACACAAAATACTCATGGAATAGTCACTATACTATTTTGAAATGCAAGTGTATACCGAGTACTAGGGGGACTGAATTAAGAGCTTACAGAAAACATGCCTACTTCATGAAAATACAGATGAAAAAGAATGACTTACTGAACTGCATGGTAAACCTTTAGATATTCCACCATATTGACTGGTAAGACACTGTTCACTGACCCAATTCGACGAAGGTGTGTTTGGAGGAGCCACCTGAATGGAGGGTGTAGGAGATATAAGTAAGTGAAACACCAAAATTCGATTCATTCAAGTCATATTCTATAACAGCGAAATTTGTGTCGATTCAGTACAAGAAATGCTTACGTTATTGAGACTAAAGTGACCTCGCGAAATTCCAGTCGCTTGGCCGAAACAAAAAGACTGTGAAAACTGCAATAACTAGTGATTTATGAAACATAAAATGGACAATATACAAAGAAACGAAGTGAAATCTATTAACGTACTGGCGTTGGATATTCTCCATTGTGGTTGAGATTCGGTAAGCTAGAGGAAATTCGACCTCTTAACATTGACATTTCTCAGTCAAAATGACACTGGGAGTATGAATTTTCAAAATGACTAATTCTCGTCCGGAATCTCGACAAATCGATTGGAAAATGTAATTTACTAATGCAATTTAGCTATGATCTGTAATCATTGCGCAACACATTTTTTTATTGGTCATCCACATATTGAACAAGAAAACAACTCACAAGATATGAAAGGTCAAATTTCAGTTCAATATAGGTCAGCATAAGAATTTGTGAGTAATAATAACAGAAAGGAGGGAAGAGAAAATGTTGAGAATTGGGGTGGGAGGGGGCGGAGTGTTATTATCTGAATATACAAAAATTGTGTTACCAAAGACAGACAGAAAGACAGGTAGAGTGTAAGTGTAAATGATATTTGATGACAAATGTCACTTTTAGGTCTTTTCATTGATATACCTTCAATAAGTATGTGAAGCATATATGTCTCCATATATTCGTTTGAAATCGCAGTGCTTAGATATCTTTGAAAGGAAGTCTGTGATATAAACTGATGTAGAAGAGGCAGGCGAATTTCTTCTTATGTGTTGCATGGAATTCATTGAATAAATGCGTTCCGGAAATCCTTTTCTAAAGTTTTGATACGGTGGTGGTTTACAATGAAAAGGCACAAATACACAAATCAGCCTGAAATTCTCGGTGACTTGAACATATATTTCTGATGACTGAATGGATAGCGATACTAGCCGAAACTGTTCAAAGTAGCTTCTCTCCCATATTCAGTCATCACACATCTCTTGAATTACTTTAGCAATCCATGTAGACAGTACCTTCTACAGGTTAATATTTGTTAGTTTCATTCACCACAGATTTTCTCCCCATTCAAATCAATCCGTCACTGAACTGACTGACTGACATCAAGTGAACTTTCAGTGTAGAATGTCGTAGAACGGTGCATCAGCTGAATTCGGCCCACCTCAGAAAACACACGTTGAGTAGGTGGAGAAAACACTATTCAAAGAAACTCTAATGAACGGAAATGTACGAGAGAAAGGATAGTTAGACGAAGAATAATCAGAATTGAATGGCTCTTTGAGTAGATGAAGAGTGAATTCATTTTCGCCATTGACAACGATTTAAGGCCATATCATCACCAGTCTCAATCCAATGGTTCATTAGGTCCCACCCTGTCACCGGCAACGTAGTCTCTACCTCCCTACGTGACTGGTTCAAAACAACACCCTTCGTCTAACCTTAGTATCACTTACTATATTGTGTCACTAAACAAAACACAGGTGACAGAATGTAAATGCTGTTGGTGAAATGAATATTCCACTTTTTCTCCTTAGTTGCTGTTGATGACGGAATACGTTTATATTGGTTATTTCTTTCTGTACCATATCACACCATTGCTGAACAAGGTCTATGCTCTGCTTACAGATATATTATTCACCCGCTTATATGTATGAATTATTAGAAGAAGTAGAAACCCGGTTTTGCTGTTCAATCATATAAACAGTTCAATGGGAGCTCTTCTTAAGTTGCATGACAATTACTTATGATTTTCACCAGGATGCATGATTTTAGGGCCTTCTATTGGATATATTTAGCGTTATCTTACTGTTTGTGAAGAATTTCAAATCTAGATAAACTGTGAGTTCGACATTGATAGACAATGATGGGAGCTCGGTAAGTATAAGTATGCTCCGTCCAACATACAAGTTTCGTGATTGTCTACGTTCGATAGCAGTGAAATGGTACAAAATTTGTCAATGCTGTCCACTGGGAAATACAGAGGAGCACAAGCTTACTTAAATAATTTGTCTTTCACTTGATTGAAGCATTCATCTTCAGCTCACCTTTTGTGCAACTCGCAATCAGATTTCATGTTTTCACTTCTGTTACACTGATTGGTTAACGTGAAATATGATGTTTTCTGATTTCGTTCTATTCAAGTAACAAAACTGTATTTTTCACTAAGTCAGTCACACCAAATGTATTGGCAAATAAATCAAGAAACCTGTAAGCAGGTGACCATCATTTGATAGTTGTAAATTCTGTAAGCCTATTATATTTGCCTCCAGTGATTACTTATACTTGCAACATGGATAATGTCAGCGCAAAAGTTCATGGACTACCTGAAAGTCATCAAGAAATAATTGTTAAACAAAACTAACACATCTCGAATTCACTGATTACAGTGAACAACGGTAACAATAGTTCTACATATCCCGATGACACTCATGCTGTTAGACCGCCTGATAAATATGAAGCAAGGTTACACTTTAACTGTGCAGATGACAAAATGAAAGCATTCAACGAAAATGACACAAAAATTAGTTCAGTGTATCCATTTGCAGCTAGATTGCTAAAGCAAGCCTATGGGCCAGTTAGGCTTAGTTTGATTCGTCATAATAGTGTGGGAGAGAAAAAAGAGTATCAGCCTCAACAGAACTGTCATTTAGGCATGAGTGAAGGGACACAACAACACCTCATCAACATTTCACAGGAAGACAGGCAAGAAATCATAGTCACATGTAAAACACAGAGTAAGTTATTTATTATTCATTCAGTTTCTATTTTCATTTGAGCAGTAGAAATTTACAAAAACTATTCAGCTAATATTTCACATGAAATTACAGGTCTATACTGCAAACAGATAAGTATCAGTTTTGAATAAACATGGTTGAGACTGATGATCGACTAAATTACGCAGTTATTCTGAAAAATGCAGATTGTGGATAAGTGAGTGTAGGGGGAATCCATGGTCAGTTTTATTGTATGATATATCTTCTTCCCATGTGTCAGTCATGCTTGCTTCACTTGTGATTGTTGATGGAAATAAATAAGCAACAGCTTGACACTTCAAACCGTGTGTGGCAAATGTTTGTTTATTTGGGATTCTACCTTGATTTTCTAATCAACTTACTTAGCAAGTGACCAAGAGGTAACTCCTATTAATTTTCCATTCAATTTTGATTTTCCCGTTGATTGATTGGACGAAAAATCGAAATTGAGTTAGAAATAAATGGTAACAACTGGCACGCATTGCAAAAGAGGTGGCTGTCGTGGCTAACGTAGTTCAGTGAATTGCACTTTGGCGTTTGAAACGATGACTACTGGGTTCGAGCCTCAGTGGGTACACCATCACTCACTGAGACTGCAGGTACATCTTCACGACGAGTCCAGAATAGGACGAAATGTCCATCCTGGATTCCATTGCTAGTCACCATTCACCAAATTACTTCCGGAGTCAACCCTTTTTGTCTCGGTTTTCTCAGCCTACTATTATTAGTTTGAAGCAGTCAGTGTACTCAATCAAGTCTGGTAGAAACACTGGTGTCTTTCAAACAGTTCCTGTGAATTCGTAAGCATGCGTTTTATCGAGACCTCATCACTTCATTCTTCCCTATGCGATATCCCCTACAGTAGGGATAGAGAAGATCAACCTTACACATAGCATATGTTAACAGTGGTAATCAAACATGAAGCAATCGCACTCACGGCTTGAATCATATATGCTCTTTTGTGTGGTCAACAGAAACTGGCAGTCTAAAGTGTTGTACAGTTTAGATAAACAGATACTGACGGAAAGAGTGTTTCCACGATCCCCTTTTCGTGAAACTATGGTGACTTTCTTGCAATTACCATTCTGTGTTCTATTGAGGCGTGTTTATTTTTCGGTGTTTATGTCTGCATCCAACTCCACTCTTAAGTATGAGAACCGTGCAAGTTTCAAACTGCCTGCTCTCTCAAGATTTGTTATCAAGATACCGGTTGTGAAAAAATACACTGTTTGGAAATATCAAACTTGTCATCAAATCTTTAATGCATCATTTAACAAGGAAACGGTACCTGCTGACTGGAAAGAAATCAAGGTTGTACCTGTACAGAAATCATCTTCTGGAGCAGGTATACAGCTTAGACCGGTCGCTATAACATCTCCTTTTTTGAAAACTATGGAGAAACTTCTTTTGAATATTCTTTAACCTTCTTTAAAAGCTTTTAGTGACCCTAAGCACTTTGCTTATAAGTGTGGAATAAGTACATTAGATGCAGCCATTGTACTACACCACAATATTGTTTCCTGCCTTGATAAGGGTGCTAAGTTCGTTCGAACAGCTTTTTTAGACTATACTGCAGCTTTCGACTCTGTTCCTAGGACACTTTTATTAGGAAAGATGATTTCAGCACAAACAGAGTCCTGGGCAACTAGATGGCTGTCTTCTTATTTTGAGGATAGGAAACAGCATACTGTTTTGGCTGGAAAGTGCTCCACTTCTCAGCTAACTGAAAGTGGTGTGCCTCAAGGTGCAGTACTTTCTCCATTTCTTTTCTCTTTCTTTCTGCATGACCTTCCGAACTCACCCAAAGTTAATTTCATTAAGTATGCTGATGATCTGACCGTTTCTGTCCCTGTAGTTTCCACATCGGATTGTTCCCATATGAATGGCTTCTTAGTTGAAGTTAAGGATTGGTCTGGCTCAAATGGTCTTAAACTAAATCCAACTAAATGTAATACTGTTGATTTCAGCTTGAGAAGTGAAAAAGACGTGCATGGATTGATCCAATCTCATGATTGTTTTAATATTGATGGTACCATGATAGAGAGTAAGTCAAGTGTTTCTTATCTTGGCATTAGTTTCTCTTCAAACCTTTGCTGGTCGTCTCATATTCTTATAGTTTCTAAGAAAGTTTTCCGTCTGACTTATTACATAACGAAGTTGAGGCACTCAGGTATAACCCAATCTCTTCTCATACAATTTATTAATTCATGTGTTTTGTCCACCATTCCTTATTGTTCTCCATTATTCTTCCCTGGGCTACTCAAGAAAGACCATATAATACTACGAAGAACATTGAAGGCTGTAAGTAGGGTCAGTGCTGTCTCTTTGACTCAACTAACCGACACTGTTGTCAATAGACATATGAATTCTTGTAAACACTTAGCTAAAGTTATCTTGTCTGATAGTGAACATCTGTAACAACAGAAGACAAGGGCCAGGCAACAGATCAGTTTTATTACGAAAACCAACAGGTATTTATATGTATTTTACGTACATTAATAAGGCTCTGCCCGCAGAAAGAAGGCGGTCTTCTGATTGGTTGATTGCAAACAAAACGCAGTCTTCTGCTTTCTCGTTTTCGATATTTCTCGGAAATGCGAGCCACTTGTCTGCGAATCATATTTGTCCACGTCTAGGTCAGCTGTGATCGGTTGTTGAATCAGCCTAGATTAATTTCCACCAATCAGCGTAGATCAATGTCTACCAATTGGCTAGCAGCTTGCTCTCACCACACATCCTCTTTATTCACAATTGTTTCCTTGCATCTCTTCGGGTAAGACCAGAAGAAATTTCATAAACATTTATGCTCGTACTACAAAATGTAAAAATTCGACCGTACCGTATTTGGCACGAGTGTTGTGTGAAGAGACAAATATCAGAAAAGAACTTTTACAACTTTTAAATCATTAACTAAACTATGAAATATAATGATGCATGTGTTATTTGTTATATTCCATTATGGGTAAATTTTATTTTCATAGAGTCTCACAGTGTTATACAGTAATATTTACTGATGACGTTTCGAGCACAATTTATTGCTCATAATCATAATCAACTTAGTGTGATTATGAGCAATAAATTGTGCTCGAAACGTCATCAGTAAATATTACTGTATAACACTGTGAGACTCTATCAAAATAAAATTTACCCATAATGGAATTACACTCTACCACAGTGCCCAAGTTTTATTCTTATTTGTTATATTATTTATTTATTATTCACTATGACCTAGAAATGGTGTGATTTTGTTGGGGTTTTTATTTTTTCCTATTAACAATCAATATTTTAACATTTTATACATTTATATAATTATAAACAGAGCCAAACCATTGCAATATGTAAAAGAAACGCTGAAAATTCCATGCTGTAAATTGTTATTGTTGTGGAATAAAGTGATTATTATTATTATTATTTATGACTAGTCACAGAAATTGACTTTATTCATTTATCTCCAAAATCGTGAGAAATCACTCTGTGATCTGGAGTGTGATGATCCTTGACGGTGTTATCAGCGCTTGTCTAAGCCATTTGAGTTTCCTTTTGCATACTTGTTGAGCAACGATTTGGTAGTTAGTTGGCTTGCTGTTACATTGCCTTATTGTTCATCCGTTTTGGCTGGTCATTTCAACTTGAATATAGAGAGAAGTCAGAATATGGTGAAAGTCTGTAGCCTGTGGGGAATACTGTTGGGGACACGTGCCTCAAGCCTCTCAACAATATGGAAGCACTAACTATACTTTAGTGTTGAAAATTAGGATGTTGTTATTTGTGCCAAGTGTTTTTCCCATGCAATATTGGCTGCCTATGAAATCTCCCTTGGTACAGTCCCTCTGTAGTTGAAATTATGCTGCTCAGGTAATTAGAAGGGGCGATTTCCTTAAGATGTTTCCATTCGATGGTGACTAGCGACAAACTTTGGTTATATCCAACATGTCTGTCTTTCCTGTGGTCATTTGACGTCCTGTTTTCTCTGTCTCTCCTGACAGCCTGTGGGCTTTCTCTCGTAAATCTTTCAGGTTTCGCGCCACCAGACACAGACTTTCAGGTATATTTTCGTCAGTCCAATGCATGTCCATCTCCTCATTCTCTATGGTACACCGCATGATTCAGTCCACCATAATCAGGGATATCATCGATGATAATAGGGAGTCTTGACTTGCTACTGTCTTCACTTCAAACGCTCCACTGAGTCTTCTGTTCTGAATTACTCGATATGTGGTACTACTTGACAGAGTTTTGGAACAGTTACCAATTTACTTCGCAGTCAATATTATCTTAGTGCCTACATTACTTGTGTACCTTGAATTCAGAATATTCCGAGTGACGTTTCCCACCCAAGACTTCTTTCAGCCTTTCCAGAATGATGTGACTGAATATTCTGTGTTTTGGTGGAAAGGAATATTATGCCACACCACTTCTTGCATAGGCTTGAGTTGCATTTTTGGGAGTGTTAAACAAAACATCTTTCCACACAGTCGGCATGTACCTCAACGTTTCTCCACATCTCCCACAGTAGTGTTATAAGCATGTCGTCTGATGACTCTCAGTTTGTTCACTGTACCTTCTGGGGGCTTTCATCTAGTCCTACTGCTTTCAGAAACTTTATGAGCTTCTAGATATCTGTGTCCACTCGTGGTTCCCTGGTGGTATTGTTGATGGTCGATACAGGTGTCCTCTGAATTGATTATTCAGGCGTTTTCTTGTCTCTCCTACTAGTCATCAGGTGTCCATATTAAACTATTTCTCGCCCCTGTCCCTTCGCTTGCCCGAAATGCCTATACACGTTTCCTTTCATGTCACTTTCAGGCACTCCAAGTCTTCCTTATGAAAAAATGTATTTCTTGATGAATAGTTTCATAGTTACTCATATCTTCTGTAGTTTGAGTATCATTACCAGTCAGTCTGGAATATCATGTGAACCTGATAGTAAACTAGGACAGCTTATCATTTATAACTTCACGGGATGCGTTAAAAGAATGTATATCGCTAACATTCGTCAAAGATTGTGGTGTGACGTGTGAGTTTATTGAAGGTCCATCTCGTAACTAGCACTGGTGTTGTTTCGAAAGACGACGAAAGCCCTGCATTTAGACCGTTCATCTTGCGAAACGTAAGCACACTGAGATGCATACCTTGAACATCCTGTACAACAAAGATGCTTGGTGTCATTAAATGGAACTAATAAAATAACATATCTTCCTGACGTGACTCTCAATCAAAAGTGACGGCAGTGTATTCACTTCTGATACGATACCAGATGAGTTTTGTTGCTTACAAATTTGTCTTAAACATCAATGCAGCTGTGTCGACAGTGATGTCTCAAGTGTATTTGTGTATACTCTTTATCACTTGCTTCTTTCATGTGATCTATTTCCTGTTCCTCAGATATGCAAATCAATTGTAATCGGTACATTTTTCAGTGTTAGTTATCAGGCCTCAGCAAAATCTCAGTTGACTGTGAAATACGAATTAGAGAACATCATTTAGACAAATATGTATTTTCGGTAATTGCTCAACAGGTTTTATATCTGCGTATGATATGAATGACTCATAGACGTTTGGAACCAATGGGATTATTGAAGTTGAAATTCGTGCATATGAATTAGTGGTTGGTCATTGGGGTGATTGTCGTTATAATAAAGAGACGAAATCCACACATGTGTTCATATAATGTGGGTAGTCGCTCATTATGAATGTATTACTAGAATGTAAGTTCTCGGCTCTCTGAGCTGAGATCATGCGTCAGTAGAATGTGTTTACTCGCAGCGATGGAAGGAAGGATAACTTGTGTCTCACAGCGATTAGATAACAGCCTTTGGTTTTATAACAAACTGTGGATGTAAGATTAAAATATGGATCTAAAGCATAGCATGATTGTGATAATGAAGACAAAGTTAACAGTGCAATTCAAAATAATATTCACAGATATCCGGTATCACTGGGAAAGATTACTGTTCTATGTTGGTGGTGAAGGCCATGTGAGAGAGAGGGATGGAACACACTTTGCCTAAACACATAGATCGGGTTGAAAATCTTTTGTGGTAACCGCATCAGCTATGCTGCGTAGTCGAAGGCGTACAAGGCTGAAGAATTTAGGTGGCACCTTCAATATAATTCGAAAGACTGAATTTTCATCAAACATGTGCTTCGTATCCACTAGGTGGCACACGTAAATAAAGGACTGCCGACTGACTACACGATTCCCTTTCGTAACCACATTGGGAAATGCCCAAGATGGCGGTCGTGTGATTGCCATGTTGTTCTACATACGCAACTATCTCAACAGGAGCAATTACACTTTTGATTACTCAGAGAAGTGATTAGCATTGGTAGCTTATTCTTCACCTGCATTGAAACTATATATTATCAGTAGTAACTTTTAAACAGTGTTGTTGAAAAGAATGTCTTAGCTATTATTTTATTTCTCTATGTCTCTTCTCATCATGGAGAATTTAACAATTTTTCCTGGATACCCGTTCACACATGAGGAGTTTTATATTTTCCCCATTTCATCGTCCAGAGTGTTGGTTGTACAGATTCTTCTTTCATGAATCATACCCATCCATCCAGACACTATTGAAAAGTGCGAAACAAGTAGTTCAGCGAAGAGGCTCTGTAAATTCAGTGAACTCACTCCCAGTCTCATTTACAGACGATTTCTCACGAAAGAGAGTAGTGACGCAAGTGGTGAGTTGTCTTAATCATATTTGTCAATATTAGTCAGTCAGTGCATCAAAGGAGTTGAATAAGTATATTAGAGTTACGTAATAAGATGAATAAATTGATGAATGAGTTGTAATCAAGATGTACATAGAAACGAAGGAAAATGGGAAGTTACGTAGGAGTTCGGAAGAAATGCAAGAGATACAAAGAGGTAAACACCAACCAGACAAAATCAAGTTAATAGAAACCAGTAAAGTTGTTACAGTGATGGCACAAGTGACTAAATAATTTTATTTTGTATGCAGAGTTCAGGCTTTCCCACCTGAATGGATATAGCTTCAACAATGAAAAAGAGATGAAAGCGTATTATCTTTGTCAAGTTGTTCTTCACTTTGCAGATTGCATTAAAGGATCGATTTGTTGACATGGAATGTCCGTCGTTGACAAGGTGTTCAATTATCGCATCTCTAGTATGAAGCATCAGAGTACTGATGAGATTTGATTTGTGTGCGAGGACAACAACTGACTCAGAATGGGTGTATTGACCAACTGATGGCGTCTTGAGTAAATTAACCAGCATAATACTGCCGTCTGGCCTTCTTGTAAGCAGGACATCAGGGAATTATGAAGTATTGTCTTTCTCTGTTTCATTCAGATATGAACTCAGTTTGTGAGTGAGCAACATCAGAAGTTTTGAGAATGGTGTCGGCACTGATTTATTCATATGCAAGATAAAAGTATCTTCCATATATCTTCAGTAGAACGAGAGTTCACCGATTCCATTTTTCAGTGGACCATCCTCTAATTTTGCGATAAACAAGTCGGTTAAGAGAGGACCTAGTTAGCACCTCGTCACTACATCCTCTACTTGACGATATATTTAGCTTTAAAACTGAAACTGCACGTCCACCGTAAAATTAAGTAGCAGTTGCTGTTGTGTTTGCTGTGGTATACTTACTTCCACATAGTTTTCAAGCAGAGGTTCACAGGTGAAATTGATGGTCTCTAATAAAAGAACGTTAGTGAAGAGGGAAGTGACATGCATTGGAATCATTGTTTCATCGTTGATCTTATCTCTCACTTTTCCTATAAATTCGAAAGTGTCTTTTTCAGCCGTACTTAGCCACTATTTGTTGCAGTGGTTCAAGTATGTCTACAGGCCATCTGGCTGTTTCATGATATAATCAGTTACACATGTTTAATATTGCTTTTATTGCGTTGCGCTTTTAGGTTGCGCTTATGAATTGTGGGTAGCGCATACATTCTACCGGCTGTATATGTTATTATTATTATTCCCTTGAGTCCCAAGTTGAACATAGAGCTTCAACAACACATCTCCACTTTGTCTTATCCTCTAACGTGTTCTTCTGTTTGGACCACGATTGCTCACAATCTCTCATTTCCTCCACGTCACCCCCACACCGACGACCCACTCGCCATTCCTAATTTGGATTGCACTTGAGCACTGGTCTGCCGTACGATGTCATTCGACGGTCTCCTCAAAATACGCTCGATACATCTACACTTTCTCCTACATATTTGTTGAGCGATCGGCTCTTGTCTGTTGGATTGTCCCTGGTCAGACTTTCTTGTTGCTTATTCTTTCTGGCCAGCCAATTGATCTTCAGTGTGGAGGCAACCAACGAGGGTGGCAGCTGTCGATGGAAGTCTGCAGTGGCCTGTTGGAAATGCTTTTCGTGACACGCAGAGCAAGTTTCTGACCCGTATAGAAGAACTGACTGACTTCACATTGGTGTTGAAAATGCGAATCTGGTTCCTTATGCAGGTTGAGTGAAGCAGAAAATTTCCAAACTGGTTTCCGATTGATGAAGGCGCATCTTGCCCCTCCGATTCTGACTGGCTTTGACATCTTCATCGGTTCCGACTGCGTGTAGTTGAAACGATGCTTTCTGGCTGGATAAGTGAGGAAGATAACTTCTGTTAAATCTCTCCCGTTGAATTTGATTGGTTCTGGTTGTTGATGATGATGCTGGTTGGTTATCTTCATCACCGCCGTCTTCCCTATGTTCACCTGCAGTCCTGTCCTTCTACCAGCCTGTCCAGCTAGTTTATTGCCAGTTTTCGCCCGGAAGTCTTCGAGTCTGTGTGACGTTGGACATCCACACTTGAATTCCAGATATTCTGGAGTCTTCTTATCGATGGTGCAGCGAATTCCTGTCTCCTCGCTCCCCACAGTCTGGCGCATAATCCAGTCCACTACACTTAGGAATATCATCGTAGATAGCAGGCAGCCAGGGAGCTTGCCTTACTCCTGAATGCACTTCGAATGCCTCGCTGAGTTTCCGTTGTGGATCATTTGACTGACACGTAGCATTGTCGTATTGCAAGCTGCTGAAAGAGGTTGACAAAGACTTCGGCGCTGTATGTCGTAGTGTTGACTGACTGACTGGTTTCAACATAGAGCATTGCACTGATGTGCAGAAGTCCGAGTCGCCACACTCCATGTAGCACACAAAGCAAGAGAAGTGAGTAAGAAGAAATGCAAAATAGAGACAGTAAACAGAGATATAAGGCAAAAAGAATACTCATATCGAAGAAAAATATAGTTTTATTAGAAATTTTAAGTCACGAGGAATGGATGCATCTGCTCCATCACCGGGAAAGATTTTGAGCCATATCACCGACTGTCTTCAGTCATTGGTGTTTACCGTCCCAAGGACCCCAAACAGGATGTCTACACCTTCATACGTGGCTGGCTTAAACTTACTATTCTGGATTTCATTCACTGATAAAGCCATGTTTTGGTTTGACCACCGCTGGCGCTTTCGAAGTTGATGAAGGAGTTTGAGGTGGAGGTTTGACTGCCATTCTATGCCTTTTTCTGTGATGACGATGTGTAGAGTTGCAAGTTGATCAGCACATGATTTGACTTTCCTGAATCCAACTTGTTCCAACTTGGGTGGCGGAGTTCTGTATCCAATGCATCTTTTATACTCCCCAGCATGATGATGCGACTTAATATTTTACTTGGTGTGGGCAAGAACATTACTGCACGCCACTTCTTGCAGAGGCTGCAGATTTTCGAGAATTCGATGAGAGACCTAATGACTGGATACCATAGCTTTCAGTATACTAGAAAATTCCCTTTCTACTTCCTCTGTATCATCTTTGCGGTTGAGTAGTTTCAGGATTTTCGCAGTATCCCGTAGAACCCTGTTCATGTATCGATGTGGTCACCTCTGTCTAATAACACGACCCCAACACACTTGTGCCGTCTCGCTGTGAGAATGCTTTCATTTTATGGGATCCTCTTTAAGGGTTCACTATGAGTTTTGACGAAGATACCTTTCTCAGCACATCTCTTGATTGATATTGGTAACAATTTTCAACAAGAGAAGCTTGTGATTCGTTTGATTGTCCCTGATGTGATGTCCTCAGTCACTGACTGAAAAGCTTTTCAAACTGTAATTCGGTTTCTGGTCTAATCGGACGGCTTACGACATCACAAAACTTCGAACGTAATGACAACACTTCTAGTTATGGTTGAGTGAGAAAAGCTCAGGAAAGGTTGTGAAAATACATTTCAGGAGCTGCTGAAAATATACTCTGTGCTGATCGTCTTTCCAGTCTTTTATTACACGAACGGAATTCAGAAAAGATTACATTCCACGCTAACCAGTCAGTGTATCAGAAGTGAAAATATGTTGTCGAATTCCCATGACTGATTGAAATCTGATTCTCAGTTGCATACAAGGTGAGAGGAGGACAGATGTTTCAATTGAGTGAAAGACAAATTATTTAAGTAAGCTTGTGCCCCTCTGTATTTCCCAGTGGAAAGCGTTCACAAATTTTGTACCATTTCACTGCTATCGAACGTAGACAATCACGAAGCTTGTATGTGTGAAGGAGCATACTTATACTTACCGAGCTCCCATCATTGTCTATCAATGTCGAACTCACAGTTTATCTAAATTTGAAATTCTTCACAAACAGTAAGATAACGCTAAATATATCCAATAGAAGGCCCTAAAATCATGCATCCTGGTGAAAATCATAAGTAATTGTCATGCAACTTAAGAAGAGCTCCCATTGAACTGTTTATATGATTGAACAGCAAAACCGGGTTTCTACTTCTTCTAATAATTCACACATATAAGCGGGTGAATAATATATCTGTAAGCAGAGCATAGACCTTGTTCAGCAATGGTGTGATATGGTACAGAAAGAAATAACCAATATAAACGTATTCCGTCATCAACAGCAACTAAGGAGAAAAAGTGGAATATTCATTTCACCAACAGCATTTACATTCTGTCACCTGTGTTTTGTTTAGTGACACAATATAGTAAGTGATACTAAGGTTAGACGAAGGGTGTTGTTTTGAACCAGTCACGTAGGGAGGTAGAGACTACGTTGCCGGTGACAGAGCGGGACCTAATGAACCATTGGATTGAGACTGGTGATGATATGGCCTTAAATCGCGAAAATGAATTCACTCTTCATCTACTCAAAGAGCCATTCAATTCTGATTATTCTTCGTCTAACTATCCTTTCTCTCGTACATTTCCGTTCATTAGAGTTTCTTTGAATAGTGTTTTCTCCACCTACTCAACGTGTGTTTTCTGAGGTGGGCCGAATTCAGCTGATGCACCGTTCTACGACATTCTACACTGAAAGTTCACTTGATGTCAGTCAGTCAGTTCAGTGACGGATTGATTTGAATGGGGAGAAAATCTGTGGTGAATAAAACTAACAAATATTAACCTGTAGAAGGTACTGTCTACATGGATTGCTAAAGTAATTCAAGAGATGTGTGCTGTTTTGGATGTGGAGAGAAGCTTTAATCTACCCCTAATTCGTGCCTATTTATTTCGTGATTCATGCATTCAACTCGTTTCACTTCAAATTAAGTAACGGATATTGGTCACAGTTGACCTGGAATTTGAATTAACACAGATGACGCAACATGCAGAGGAAACTTTATACAGCATAGTTAGCACTCATTCCCATTTGGAACTTGACTCTACCGGTGTGATGTCAAGAATACCGAGTGAAAAAAATGTGAGCACTCCTTTCAGTTTCCTTAAAATTCGCTGTCAGTTTCACAACGATATTCCGAAAGATAAAAATAAATCCAATGTGTACTTATAATCCACTGACTTGATTATCTTCATTGAGTCAGAGTGAGCTGTTTCTATTGAAATACTGGCTTGTTTGACACTGTGACATGTTTTGAAGTAGTTGGGCGACAAGACACAGCACTCACTAACCTAGCAGATAATCCTTGAAATTATCAGCTGGGAATTCAAGAGGATTATTTTTAGTAGGTCATGTGTGCAGACAAATATTTAACATGTCGAAAATTGTGTGATTTTTGTGTTCTGAGATCATTGAACGGAGTGATACTCAACCGATAGAAACAAACTTATACATTCGCACCTGACTACTCACAGTAGTATGATGTTCTCACAAATTATATTTACAAATTATTTTACCACCTCCATTGCTGGTTGGTTCGCTGCAAGAGATCCCTTCTGCTGATCGTTTCTGGCCAACTGAACTTGAGTAGTATTGAGTGTAGACAGCTAGCTGTTGATGAAAGTGTGTAGTTGCTTTGAAGTGATCTTCGTGACGCGGCGCTAAGTCTCTGATGGGCATAGTAGCACTGACTTCACATTGGAGTTGAAAATCTGGATCTTATTTTTCATGCTTACTGCTGTTGAACTTCACACAGACTTGAGAGTAATGGAAGCTTGCCTTACTTTCCCCACCCTCGCTTTGATATCCTTATCAGTTCCGTTTTCTTGTAGTTGAAACGACGCTTCCCAGGCAAGGGTCTATGTGTAGGTTGCTTCTTTCAGAACCCTCCCATTTATGCTGATTGTTCTCTGTTGTTGTTGTTCCTGCTGCTGTTAGCCAGGAATCACTATCACTTCTGTTTGCTCTATAGTCACTTGAAGTTATTGGTGCACTGTAGATGACTCCGGTCATAATATTATAGTACATCCACGTTTTAACGTCCAACTAGGTACTAACGTCGTACATAGTCAAAGATGGACAACGTTGTATTAACAGGTACAGGTGAAAACCTGGGGAAGATGTACTGTTAACGAAATCGAAATTCGAAAGTCGCGAAAACCAACGAAATGTGTATAACCGCGTGGAAATACAAGTGCAACAAAGAAAAGCAATGTTCAGTGATACAATGGCAAATATTCCACAAACACACGTGAAATTAGTTTCTGCAATGGTGTAACGTGCATACATGAATTCGTTTCATAAGCCTGCAGTAAGGCTCAATATAGGGGTGATACGAAGTTCTGTCTTTGATGTTTCTTCTGCCGACTTGTTGCTTTTCACTTGCATATCTTCCAGTTTGTAGGAATTCAGATATATATCACCGGCGAAGTTCAGATCCTTTAAGTTTCTTGTGTGGGTCCATTTTAAGTCTGTCTCCTAGTAGACCGGCCTGCTGTCTGCCACACTATCCAGTCAACCGCAATCGCGAAAATCATTGGAGAGAGCAGGCAGCCGGCTTGTCTTACTCTCGTTTTCACTTCGAAGTATTCCATGGGTTTCCCGTTGTGGATTACCTGACATGTAGCATTATCGCACAGCTGTTGGACGAGGTGTATAATTGTTGGCGGCACCCCGTAGTAGCGAAGTAGTTTCCATATCACCTCTCAATCGACGCTGTCGAAGGTCTTTCCGAAGTCAGCGAAGTTGAGGCAGAGAGTTGAATGCTATTCCAAGCTCTGTACCATGATGATACGTAGTGTCGCGACTTGATCGATACATGAATTGTTTCTCCTGAATCCAGCCTGTTACAGTCTAAGTTTATTATCCCGAGCGTATTCGATTCTCTTCAGGATGACGCAGCTTGGTATTTTGCTTGGGATAGACAGGAGCATAATACCACGCCAGTTATTGCACTGGCTTAAGTCTCATTGCTTCAGCAGTTCGAACAGGTAGCTCTAAAAACTAATAAGCGAGTAACTAACATGCCTGAATTTTTTGACAACTCACACTTTTTTAACATTGCTTGTAAAAGTGAATGTTGAAAACCATATATCCCACAGCATCAGGCTTTTCATTCTACTCTAAGGCAAACGTTTCATCCAGTGACTTCTCTCATCGTCTTCACTGCTTCTCTAGGTGACGTTAGTTTGTCGTGCTAAGAATGACTAGCCAACTGATGCGAACTACGACTCGACATGCTCTATAAGCTGAATCTGAGATATGCAAGCAAACGTTTGCTCGTGTGCGTCTGTGTGAACCTGAAGTTATTCCACAATGTTGTTCATCAAAGACAATCAGTATATTCCAATGACTGCAATTACCGTTCCGTGCAACTAGCCGACAGAAACAGTTGTAACGAGAACACTTCAAACCGCAATGAGTACATGACTAACCTTGTATTTGCACGAGGACGATAGTTGAAAGAGTTGTTTACAGCATTGGTCACTTTGTTGCTGCTATATTTTGACTGAACTAGAATACACGTATATCTTAGTACTTCTTCGCGTTTATATTTGTGTCCTAACGTTGTGATTACTCGACATCCACAACGTAATTCAAAAGGCACTTGCGAAGGAATACGACAGTGTATTATTGCAGCAATCAAAATTCAAAAATCGAGCGAGTACAAAAAGTATCAATTGTTAACATGCAAGATTTAGAGTAATAAACAAATCGAAGTACAATTACACAATGAAAGTATATTGCGATGATGAGTAATAAAACGGGTCACTACAATAGCCCCTCCGTAGAATGCAGGTAAATGAAGTTTACCTGTATTCGGAATGATATTGTAAATTACAAGAACAAAAAAAATATGAAAACCGAATTGAGGCTTTTAAGTTTTCTGAGGTTCGATTATAACTGTATATATTCGAAAATGTTAACAACTTCGAAACGAACTAAAATGTTTAGAAAGTTGTGCAACATGTAACAATAAAACCAGAAAAATTATTATTAGAATAATAATGAGGTTGTAGTTGTAAAGAGTTACAGAATAGATTTATATCTTAACATACGGTTAATAGTATAGTAATAAGGTAGTATGGAAATGAATTAGAAATAAATTGTCTGTACAAATCTTTGTGGCCAATGTACTCGTCTGCCTGATCTTGTGATTCTTTCTGTTTTGTTAGACGGAATATCATCAGATTTTGAATCTTGAGAGCAGGAATCATTTTGTGGCGTAATTTTAGGTGATGTTGATGACTTGGATAAACATTCAGTCACCTCTATTTCCATGAAAGCTGGTTTTACTCGATCGATGCTTACAATCTCGTGTTTTCCTCCGCGTTCGACAGTGATGATTTTGCTTGTTCTGCTTATTACTTTGAATGGTCCGTCATAAGGTGGTTGAAGTGGTTTCCTTACACCGTCGTGTCGTATGAAAACATGCGTGCAATTTTCTAGTTTTTCAGGCATGTATGCTTGGTTGAGCTGATGTCGCGGTGGGTGATATCTTAAAAGGCTCATATGTTGTCTCAGTTGTTGTACAAAAGTAGTTTCGTCAGTTGGAACTTCAGTGGCTGGGTTGAAATATTCTCCAGGTAGTCGTAAAGTAGTTCCATAAACTAATTCTGCTGGACAACATTTGATATCTTGTTTTATTGTCGAACGTATTCCAAGAAGTACAAGAGGTAATTAATCGCTCCACTTATCATCGTCCTTCACTGCCATCAATGATGCTTTCAGTTGACGATGAAATCTCTCCACTAAGCCGTTTGAACTGGGATGATATGCAGTAGTACGTATACGTTTGATTCCCAGTAGTTCTGTGAGTTGTTGGAATAAATGGCTTTCGAATTGGGAACCTCTGTCTGTAGTAATAATGGTGGGCACTCCGAAGTTGGAAATCCAATTTTGTACGATGCTCTTTGCAACGGTTTCAGCAGAAATATCAGGTAAGGGACAAGCTACTGGCCATCTCGTAAATCTGTCAATACACGTTAAAATGTACGTAAAGCCATTAGATGGTGGTAACGGTCCAACGATGTCAATGTGTATGTGTTGGAACCTACCATCAGGTTCTGGAAACTGGCCATTAGGCGAAACTGTATGTCGTTGTACTTTTGACTTTTGGCAGGCTAAACATGATCTGGCCCACTGTTTAATGTCCCGATTCATATTCGGCCATACATATCGGTCACTTATCAGTTTAACTGTTGCTCGGATGCCAGGGTGAGAAATGCCATGTACTTTGGAAAAAACTGATCTTCGCATTTCTGGTGGGACAAAAGGGCGCAGTTTACCTTTGGAAACATCACACGTAATAATTAGGCCTTCATCAAGCATAACATCTTGCAAACGTAAGGAAGTACTCGTGCTATTTTTTATTCTTTTCAGATCCTCGTCCATAGTTTGCAGTCTAGCCATATTTTTAAGATCAAATTGGTCTTTTTCTAAGGTATTTATATGGATGCGGGATAACGCATCTGCTACCTCGTTTTTATGTCCTTTTATGAATCTAATATCTGAAGTGAACTGAGAAATGAACTCGAGGTGTCGGAGTTCTCTTGGCGAGTACTTGTCGTGCTTTGCATTCATGGCCTTGGTTAGTGGTTTGTGGTCTGTGTAGATGGTAAAAGGTATTCCTTCTACCATATGACGAAAATGTTTAACAGCAAGATAGACTGCTAGTAGTTCTCTACTGAATGCACTATATCTTGATTGAGTGGCGTCTAGACGTTTGGAGAAAAAGGAGAGAGGTTGCCATTTCCCAGCAGAAAATTGTTGAAGAACTGCACCGACGGCGACGTCTGATGCATCTGTCATAATCGCTATAGGAGCGTTGACGTCACGACGTACTAGTAAAGTTTCTGAGCTTAGAGTTTGTTTCAGCTTTTCAAATGCCTCGATTGCTGAAGTACTCATGTGCAGCGATTTTGCATGACCTTTTAGTAGATCTGTCAGAGGTTGGGCCAGCTGTGCACAGTGAGGAATGAAACGGCGATAAAAATTGACGAGACCAAGAAATCTGCGTAACTTTTTGAAGGAATCTGGAATCGGGTATTCTTTTATGACTTGCAGCTGTTCTGCTATTGGTCGAATGCCTTGATTGTCTACCTGATGTCCCAAAAATTTTATAGTTTTTTTACCGAATTCACATTTACTTGGTTTAATGACAATTCCATATTCGGCTAAACGTTTAAAGAGTGTTTCTAAGTGATGTTGGTGCTCCTCAGGGGATTTACTTGCAACCAGTATATCATCGATATAAGCGTAAGTGAATGGGAGGCCGTGCAATACCTGGCCAATGAATCTCTGAAATGTTTGAGCTGCGTTAGTCAAGCCAAATGGTAGGCGGACGAACTCGAATAAGCCAAAAGGAGTGGTCACCGCTGTTTTGGGGATGTCCTTGGGCTCGACCGGTATATGGTAGTATGCACGAACGAGGTCAATTTTGGAAAATATCTGAGCACCTGCCATGTTATGGAAAAAATCGTGGATGTGCGGAATTGGGTATCTATCTGCTATCGTCTGCTTATTTAAAGCTCGGTAATCTCCACATGGTCGTATCTCTGTTGAGTTTTTCTTTGGTACCATATGCAGTGGTGATGACCATGGGCTGTTTGACGGTCGTATTATTCCCAGATCTAATAATCTGTTGAACTCTGTTTTTGCTATTTGCATTTTAGCTGGATCTAAACGACGTGGTTTTGCTGAGACCGATGGACCTTTAGTTACAATATGGTGTGTTACGTTGTGTTTGAGAGAGGCTGTGGAGTAATCGCTCTGTGTCAGTTCAGGAAATTTCTTTAGCAAAATATCGTACCTGGATAATTGATCTGTTGTGGCTACTATCAAGCGAATACTCTCGACATCTGTGGAGATGCCTGAAATCGATAGTTTACGACTGGTATCTATCAATCTATGGTGACTAGAGTCAACTAGCGATTCGTAGTGTTGAAGAAAATCTATTCCAATGATAGAAAAGGTTACGTCGGCGACTACGAACTCCCACTCAAATGGTGTACTGCATCCAAAATTAAGTTTTTGCCTCCGAGTTCCAAATGTTTTTATGGTAGAATTGTTCGCAGCCTTGAGAACTAATGCTGGGTTTGGTTGTAAGCGTTCGTTGGGTGTTGGGGGAACTACACTAATTTCTGCACCGGTATCTACCAGGAATTGTGCCCCCGTTGTTTTGTCTGTCACCCTGAATAGACGGCTGTGGGACGTGTGTTGGCCAGCGACCGCAGTCGTCACCGACTGCCGGCCTTTTCGTTTCCCAACGCCACCGTTTGTTGGAAAGCACAAGGTTGTGTGCACCGTTTTGCTTGTACCCCAAATTTGCGATGATACCAGCATATATTCTGTTGTAAGCTATATTTACGCCTATTGCGTGAGTGGCTACGCTGTCTTCTGTACGTTGTGGTAGGTTGTCTATTAACCGTCATTGCCATTAATTGCTCAGTGAGCACGTCGATTTTACGTTCTAAGGCTTCTATGCGTTCGTTTGACGTTTTGTCGACTCTGATGGCTTCTGCTTTATTCAGTGGGTCTATCGTGATAACTTTATCTGGTATTCTGCTAGTGGAAGCGACAGATTGAGGTGTTGACCTCTCGTACATGCGATCTGCGATTTCAGTGAGCCTTTCTATGTCAATGTCGTCGTCTCCGAAAGCAAGAACCTGCTGGATGTTTTGAGGAAGTCGTCGCAGCCAGATTTAATAAAAGAGACGTTTATCGATTTCTCTTCCTGCAACTAGGCTTTGCATATGCCTCATGAGTTGAGATGGGGTTTTATCACCTAACTCAACATTGCTTAACAGGTGATCGAGTGCTTGCCTATCCGAAAGCGAAGTGCATCGTAGTACCTCTTCCTTCAACTTGTCGTAAGGCGCTTCTGTGCTGGGATGAACGATGTATTGCCGTACCTGCTCGGCGACTTCGTCTGGTAGCACTGTACTCAAAATGCCAAATTTAGCTGTCTGTGACGTGAGCTTATTGCTAGCCAAATAATGTTCCAGTCGAGCAAACCAAAGATGAGGGTCTCTGGGCTTAAAAACTGGTACAGTAAGAGAGATAGCACTAACAGATCCCAGCTCTAAGTTATCAGAGGTTGTCAATGGACGTGAACATTGAACGTTTGTTTTACTGGGTCTGGCAGCCATTGGCAGGCAATTCAAGGCGCGAATGGAACGATCGCTTGCAAGTTGAAGGAAGACTGGATTTCAATACGAATAAAAACTTTGTAGTTTTCTTCAATTTAATTGCCAAACAATATAATTTCGTTCGAGGAACATTGGTGTTTTGGATTTAAAGTTGAAGAAAATACATAGTGTTTATCGGTTGAATCGCTTAAGTCTTCATTACAATAGGAACTTAGGGCTAAGTTCCTTGACAGAGGTATTGGAAGACATGTTACAATTCGTAAAAAATTGGTTTAAGAGTAACAAAATAGCAAAATTTGTGCACAATAAGAATATGGCAAAACAGAAAAATGCAATGCAGGTGCTTACCACAAATTACTGCAGGTTGTGCGATGAGCAAACACAAGAATGAGTTCGGAATATGTAATAAATATATAGATCCACGAAGGTTAAAGTTTTATTAATCCAACAAGTGTAACAACGCGTCGAGGTCAAAAGTCGTCGTCGTCGGAGTCAGCAAGTTATCGTAGGGCTCACCAATTTGTTGCTGCTATATTTTGACTGAACTAGAATACACGTATATCTTAGTACTTCTTCGCGTTTATATTTGTGTCCTAACGTTGTGATTACTCGACATCCACAACGTAATTCAAAAGGCACTTGCGAAGGAATACGACAGTGTATTATTGCAGCAATCAAAATTCAAAAATCGAGCGAGTACAAAAAGTATCAATTGTTAACATGCAAGATTTAGAGTAATAAACAAATCGAAGTACAATTACACAATGAAAGTATATTGCGATGATGAGTAATAAAACGGGTCACTACAAGTTCAAGTGTATCAAGTCTCCAAATCAATACACAATGATCCATTCCGGAAGACAGGAGTAGATTACCCGATAAGAAGACATCCCCATGTAATACTTCAGATCAATGACCTTCTGCACCTCCAAAGATACATATCAACAGTTTGCTCACCACATTCCACAGACGGAGAGAGTAATCTATGAGAAACACAAAAGTCCACAATAGCGAAAACGATAATGACAATAATAAAAGTAGTTGTAATTCTACTAGCCGAATAATACCCAAGTATATATCTCACATTTACTATGGAAGAGAAACAAGGTGATTCAGAAAGAAGCAGTAAATTCTGGAAAGAAGTCCATGTATTCTATTCCAATCACATCGAACACTAAGCATCAGAGGAAATGAAGACCAATTCACATTCGTAAATTTAATATCCGACAACAAACACAATTGCATTGATTTGAGTGTAGAAAATAAACCCGTCACAATTTGGATAATAGTAAGACTTGAAATATATACAGTTGGGATACTTTCAGACACTATGAAAATGAGAGACAGTCATGAGAGAGAAACAGTCTACGAGCTGTTTGCTATCAATGCATGTGCGAACAGCCATTTTCTATATACCGTGTGACCATAATCGATAGGGAATGTATGACACGGAAAGTAGTAGCAGTAGTTGTAGAAGTGAACAGGGAATAAATGGAAAATATCATCACTATGTCAATACTCAATTTCATCAAATCAGGTCTTGACAAGATTTTCTCAACATTGAGCAAAATCACTTCCTTAGTATTATCAAATCAGCAAGAGACAAACAACCGAGGAATAAAAGATAATCAAGTCTTTCGAGGAAATCCTTACCGTTATCACTTTAGAAAAGTGCTCATACGAGTTTCGCACAGTGTACATTAACCACTTTATTCCAATCCTAACGAATACACACATAAGAAAACTGAAGCTTAAAATAAGGTTGTTGTCATCAAAACGCATGACCTGTTGAATGGGAGGCTAATCTACAAAATATCTGCGAAAATGTATGGACATTGTGGAGCTCTATTTGAGAATTCCTCGGAGAATGTCATCCTTCTCAGTAATACACCATGCTTTCTCAGATGTCATGTCAGCTGGTCACTCATCTGTCAGAGGATTAGAGGGAGCATTTTGAAAACCTAGTGACACAGTTATACATTATAGGCGACTTTCTCACCCTACATTCATAATCCACGTCCCTCGTTATTGTTAACGTTTTCGTAGAATTCAGGCCTTATTTTGCACACAATTATTAGCATTCGCTGAACGCGATATGCAACAAAATCATCAGCAATCATAGAATGATGACTAATGGTAATTAGTTTCGGTGAAGAAATCAATAGAAAGAGAGAGAGAAATGTTAGTGTATCCATAACTAGTATTTCGGGATCTCATCTGCTTCACTGGTATTCCACACGTGAAAGAAATTTCATGATATACATTAAATCATGTGAATATCCTTAGTATTCACGTCACTATAGCTCTAATTGAGTCAGTGTGCTCAATTAACCCTCATTTGATACGCTGTCCCATACCAGCGCCTTCACATTACCGACAAAGCGTCAGGCGAATACGAATATTGCAAAGTTTGGCAGAATAGATCCAGCTTATTTGATTGCACACTAGTCAGTAACTAGTGTAATGCGTCTAGTCCTATCTTCAGTGCAGACTGAAATCTATCAGTCATGTTTGCAATGTGGCCACCATGTTAGGTGGCTCGCCATTACGGTGCACTGTGAATTGTTGGCATTAGATGGTTGGAGGCAATCGGGAGGAAGCCTTGGACCTAGGTTTCGTGCTAATTGGCACTCATCAGCAAGGCGTATCTGCAACCTTGAAGGAACTGATGTCCCTTCTGAGATTCGAACCCGCGTCACCCAGTGCTGCGGTCAGAGACGTTACCAATCAAAAATCAATCAAAAATATCCAATACAGTCCTACAGGAGGTCAGTCGCGTGCCTGAATAGCTCAGTGGTAACGTTCCTTCAAGGTTGCAGATACGCCTTGCTGATGAGTGCCAACTAGCACGAAACCTAGGTCCAAGGCTTCCTGCCGATTGCCTCCAACCATCTAATGCCAACAGATCCAGCTTATATATACCTCATGTAGTAAGTCTCCATTGCATCCACAATAACCCGATAAGCTTTTCCACTCACTACACATCAAAGTTTCAACAGTGATCTACCAAATGTACACAAATAAGTGTGCATCGATAAGCAAGTGCACGCAATGTACAGTTGAAGTTAACTTACATTTGATCGAATCGATATGAATGCACTATTCATGGGTTGTGTCATGTAGACTGAAAACCACAACAGTGTACAAACAACAGTGAATAGGAAATGATATGAAAACATGGGATTATATTGTAATCTATCCGTCGAGAACAACACGGAGAATCAATGTGAAGCTCTCCGATGACGGATGCAACCATAGTCTTGAATCCTACAAGTGTAACGGCTTCTCAACATTAAACTACCATTAAACAAACTGAATTAATTCGATTTGCATTTTTGTCAGTTTAGCCGGCAGGAGCAACAGTATTAATTACATTCAGGCAGAAGTGTAGACTTAACAATAGACATGCTAGAAAATAAAGGACGTTCGTGCAACTCAGTAATGAGACGGAAAATCGAAGTAGCTAGTCAACAGTACATTCATACTTAAGTGAGAAGTAAGAGGACGACTGCGTAATAGTTTTGCGTGGAGAGTGTTATACAATTGTAAAACTTTAGAAAAACACACATACATCAGGTCAGTATAAGTCAGCACGGTTGTCAGCATGGAAGTAGAGGTGGTTGGATGATTTTCTCTTATATACATAACTCTGGTTTCTCCAAGTGAATGGCTAAGTCTTCAGCAATACAGAGGATACGAAAGCGTATTGCATTTGATGGGTTGTTCTTCACTTTGTAGATCACTTTGAAGGTGGCATTTGTTGAGGTGGAATGACCAGTGTTGACGAGATGTTCGATTATCATACTCCTTACACAGCCACTATTACCTATTTGTAGCTATGTGGGATAGTGTTCTTGAACCCTTTTGGACAGGATACGTTTCGAACAACAAATTTACCGGGCTCCACAGAAACAACGTCGAGCACAACTCAGATTGGGACAGGATCAAAATACCACGACATGCGTGATAAAACATTTCAAGGGAATTAATTCCTCGTATCAGGTAATCGACAAACACACAGTAGAATGATGAATTCGCAGCATGTGGATTTCTATTTCATCGATGTTATCATCAAGAAACTGCAGTTTTGTGAACAAGTGCTTCTTTGCAGCTGCTGCCATATTGACTTGTAGATGAACTTATCTGAACAATCATCTTTTCCGTGTAACTCTCTGATCATCTTAAGCTCTTCATTGAGACATTCCTTTGACCAGACTATCCTAGCTACCTCTATTTACCAAACACTTGACTAAGTCGACTTTATATTAATTTCAGAAGTGCAACACTCAAACGATGTGTATACTGACCACTGAAATGTCGCTGTAAGTCTTCTATATACACCCCCTCTTATTATAGACCATCCTCCTTTTTAGTCAAAAAGATGTCTAGCAATGAAATACTATCGTTGCTCTCTTTCTTTCCTTCTCTCTTTCTCAATGCTAAAGTTGACTTCTCGATGCACATCATTCAACTTGTCGAGTATGCTCGTCGTTGCTTCCTTCACTCTTGTTTTTTCTCATAATCAAAACTGTGTCATCCATACAAGGACAACAGAATTCCGATTCACTGATTACTCCTTTCAGTGGTGGATTGTCTGACTTCTCAAGGAAAACACCAGCTAGCATTGGACCTACTGGTGAAGCCATAGCCACACCACCAGCTTACCTATAGAATTGCTTATTGAACCGCGAATGAGCATTGATAGTGCATCCTGAAACAACTGCCTTCATATGGGGATACGGAAGAGGTTACCAATGTCGATTTTCCACCTAATAATTTCATCACGTACAAAATGCACTGTTCCAATCAACGGTACATGACTGAACAAAGAGGATACATCAAACGATATCATGAACTTGTCATTCACATCAAAGCCTCCCATTCTCTTCCCACAAATTCAAAACTATCCTTTACACTATACTATGCATTACTAGTTGGCTATACGTAGGCTGTTGGAGTTCTGCCAAGCCTTCAGCCGTTGCATGATACAGGGAACTAGGCATATCCAGAACTCGCCGAAGTGGTAGACCACATTTATGCACACCTGCCAGTCCATATAATCTCGATGTGAGTGTGCCTTTAGACTTCAGTAATCTATATAAACCTTGTCAAACGATACCCTGTTCTTCACGTCCTTTCAGTGACTCAATCAATTGTTTCCCAGTTAGATTAATGGAAGTTGAGATTTTTCGGAATCTACATTGATCATTCCAGTATACTAATCATCTTGTCGATCTATTTCGATGTATCTTACTCGTCACTACCACTCAACAGGCTTGATCCGGTTTACTAATTAGTGAATTCTCATTTACCTCGACCTCATCTGAGGCTTCCCTATGCTTTTTAGTCGATATTCTATTAGATTTCTGTTTCCTGTTCACATACATAATGACAGCAACAATCGACGAGAGTTGACCCACATCTTTCAACAGCCTCGATGGATGAAGCTACCTACCTACCTGGCTAGGCAGCTGGCTAGATAGATAGATAGATAGATAGTCTGACAACAAGTCCTCAGTCCGCGTATACGTGTTTTCAAACTCCACTTGCACACCCATTTTATTAATTCGAACATGATTATCACAAAACTCGGGGCTAAGGGATAATACTCGAAAACCTATTTCCTCATTGTCGTCATCATCACCATGATCATGATCATCATTATCAACAACAACAACAGTAACAACAGCAATAAACGCATCACCACTAGATTGTTAAAATTCTCTGCATTCTAAAACAATTAGTCCTTTCTATAAATTTGGATAGCGTTGTTAGAAGACGGAGATTATCTGAGAAATGTGCTGTATTTGCGCTATGCTTTTCAAACAGTCCATCTAATCACACATTAACTTGTCAAGTCGATATATATGAAAACGATTAATGGCAATTAAATTAAACAAAGTGACAAAAAACGATTTAGGAATAATTAACAGCACAATTTTTATAGATAACCTCAATAACCCTTAATTTCTTTCACTTGACAAGTAAATGTGTGATCAGATGGTTTGAAATGCATAGCGCAAATACAGCACATTTCTCAGTATACCAATAAAATTTCTATATATACATATATATATATATATATATATGTATTAGAGTAGAACCATGGACGAGGATCTAACTGAAAAGTGATTGATTCTCCTCACTCAATCGTTTCGTTTTGTAAATGTCGGTCGACAAGCAAATGAGTCAGTAATACACAGGTTGTTCGTTAGATAGTCGCCTATTTCAAAACACCTAAACACATTCATTTACAATCATGAAGACAACAGAAGACAGAGAGTTCAATGAAGGACTTCTTTATCGACGAAGTTATCTGTAAACGCTGTACAATCGTATTTAAATTTGCACAGAAATCATACCAGTCTACTAGTAATAGTACTACTACTACTACTACTACTACTACTACTACTACTACTACTACTACTACTACTACTACTGCAACTATTGAGTGAAAAGGATGTGTGGCACAATTACTCATAAGTGGTTTCTAAAGAGAATTAAATCAATAAACTGAGTAGTAGTTGGTGAACAAGAAAAGAAAACTAAGAGTTCCTTCTATACCCTGATAAGGTGTAAATTCTGACTGGATGAGAAGCTAGGGCGGTTGAGTGAGTGTCTACTAGACGAGTGTGAAGCTGAGAAATAAGCAAGCAAGCAGCAAACCAATGGTGGGATTAGAGACAGAACAAACATCCTCCGCCAACCCAACACACGTCAGGGTTATATTAAAGAATCGCCAAAATAATCTCCGACCACTTTCTGATGAAATCCTGTATTCATCGTGAACTCTTCTAACCACTAGTCACAAGGTGTTTTTACAAGGTCCTCTGAGGTCTCCACAGCTATCAAATGCTCCCCTTAGAAAAAGTTGGCAATTAAACGGAAATTATGTGTCCACTTGTACGAGATGAGGTGCCACTGTTTCTGCCCACCTACCTACCGGAATTTTCAGTCATACGCGTAAATCACCACCACCTCCGACCAAGAAGGGATAATTATTTCATTTGGTGAAGTTCGAGTTTCTCGTTCAGTTTGCGTCTAGATCTTTGTTGTCTAATTGTCTGCAAATGATCAGGACAACACAGATCTAGCGCAAACTCCATGAGAAACGAGTAATGCATGAGATGGGATGAAGTTGGACACAATAGAAAGTTAACAAAGCAATTAACATCACCATCTGAGGACCACTCTGTTCTTCCTCAGTCTACTTTCTAATATCAATGATATTATGATACTAATATTAATAAAAATAGTAATAATTTGCTCGTGATAAACATTTCGGTCAGATAGATCAACATCACGTCACTTGATAACCACCCCGAATACCCAGAATTACTTTTCCCTTCCAGTGAACATCCAGTTACAGAAGATGATATTCTGAAACAACAGTAATAATCGTAAGGCGAATGAATTGGTTACAGATTCTAGATGTCATCAAGCTGGTCACTGAATCACAGGTCACCTTGAAATTCCCCCCTACTCAGCGTTTCTTGTAAACGAATGATGACATCTCGGATTTAATGTCAAATCTGAATATATGTATTATTTTCAAATTATGTCAGCCTACCTTTCAAATCGAGGAAAATTTTCGTGCATCTCTCGAGTAGATTATCCATATTTCCGTTGAATGAGTGATTTCTTCCTCGATCCGGTTGGCTATGATGTCAAGTTTACTGAATGTTGCATATTTGTGAATTAGGTAATGATATGCATTCCTGGGAATAGCTGGACATCGTACATGGAGTCGAGGAAGGCTAAGAAGAACTGCAGTTTCAACTCTGCATCATCACAACAACTAAGATTTTGACAGCCACCCACATAGGCAGATAGAGAGAAAGTGTGAAAATTCACTATGTGATCAGTTTATGTATCCTGAAAAAGTGGTCTGACGAAAGCAGCAAAATTATTCATCACTGGACGATCACGAACAACCAATAGAATCACACTACTGAGTCGGACCGTCATATGACGCTAAATGGGCAGAAGGTATAACACAATACAATACAATACAATAGCATACCTTTTGTTAAGTCATTCAAATGTGAATAGATAGGATTGTGAGCTTAGTTCACTACATTTTGGATAAACTTATTCAAGTGCCCAGCTAGCAATGATTTCGGGCACAATGCAGAATGTTTCGGGCAGACTTCGGGCACACAGCCGAATGATAGGGGTACTTGCATGAATGGTCATTGGCTAGATATCAACCAATGGGAGCAACCCATATGTACTTCCTCGACCAATGACAGCTAACTTTGCTTATCTGCTTTACAATGAATCTGAATCAGTCACCAGTAATATATAAATTCAAATAATAGACTTTTCTACATAAGTAATCAATGAAATATACTCTTTATTTTCTGAATATATCCTAATAGGCCTTTTCATCAGAAGTCTTTTACTGGACTGGAATCCTTGTGGGGGAAGAAGCGGTGAGTAACCTGCGTGATGCCCAACCTCCTTGTTTAAGAATTTCTCTAAGTCATTCATTGCATCCTTCTATCTATGTTTTATATTAGAACTATTACAGTACTGTCCATTTTAAAGATCATGCCTAGCGTACATGTTGAGCAGACTGCAGGAATCCGTTGGTTGACACTTTTTTCCGAAATAGTGACAAAAGCATGATAAGAGTGTAGGAACTGGCGAAGTCAGATTATCATAGACAAAAACACAGTCTTCCAGAAGTTGACCTTCAAGAAGCAATCAAATGCAGGTAACACTGTGAAAGATGATGCCAAATCAAATCTTGTATGCTTTCTTGGACTTGGAGAAGGCAGCTACAGTATTATAATAATCCCCCAGGTCCTTTTCTGTAAGTCTATACTGTAAGGTAGGTTTCTGTATTTTAATATTATGGTTAGGGGCTGTGGACAAAGTTAAGTAAGGTTAGGGTTGAATTTCGGATTAGGAGTTAGGAGTAGGTTAATGAACACTGTCGGGAATATCAATAGATCTCAAAGTACCATGACTCACATTCACCTGGGTGAATGCAACTATGATTTCTGTATAGATCATCTGTGTGATGACTTGGAGACTACCCTGCAACACGTAAGCGACAACTATTTAGTGTAATATCATGTTTGCAAAGACTTGAGTGCATTTTTTCACGGTTATTCGTCATTTCTGCACCTGAATTAGGATTGATTGCTCTAGGTCACTGTCGTTCTGGCTATGATAATTTAACTTCGCCTAAAAACGTATCAGTAACTTCAAAATACGCATAAAGTATGAGTCGGTGCATCACGTAAATCTCTGTGGCTATATTCGTGTCAAAATCCTCTCTCAGTCGTCCGGGAAAATCTCGGCTGCATCAAGTTTAGTCAAGTATCTTCGTCTCTGAAGCCGAATGTTAGGCTAGGTTTCCATCCAGTTGAGTATCATTATCAGGCGCAGACATAACAGGCTGACAGGTCAATCATTAACCACGAAGTGAAAGAGTCAAATAATTCAGATTCCAAGACAAGATTTCAATACATCCCTAGTCTTATCAAAATTATTACATCGAAATACTCCTAGCAGCCATAGCAAACAGCGCCACTCAAAGCCTCTAGAAAGCCAGCCGAAAGCCCAGCCTTGAGAAATTGATCGGTACACCTTCTGATAGACACGGTGACTGTAAGAGTGAGAGTGAGGCCGTACAGAACAACCTCCATGTCTCAAAAGGATAGGGCATCTCTGTCCGAGCACACCTATACCTAACAGGATGATGAGAATAGCTCTATTGTGCATGATTTTCAGCGCAGTTTATCGCATAATGTTTCCTCGTCATCCAGGAGTTTCAAGTGAAACAGCCATCTCCAGTACATCATGTGACGCAGTGTTGTTACACCTGGACAATGAAATAATCCCTTGTGGTATTTTCCTTTGGTCCCTCCGACAATTCAGCAACAGTAGGTTTGAAACCAATTAAAATGTGCCTGACTAAGTTTAGGCATCATTGAATGACTATAACAACAAGAACTAGTGATAATAAGATACACTGTCTCAGATGGGAATTCAGGTAGCCTAGTATTCAAGCACGCCACCATATTCCATTGAAATTTGCATTTTTACAAGTTAGGAATAATCACACTAGAATCTAATAACTGAAACTCAATTCATAGGCGAAAAGGGCATCTCCAGTGACGATATCAAGTAGCACAACACTGAAGATCCGTGCAGATGACCACTTTTAGATAAGGTGCACAAAATTTCGCCATACACAGACACCAAATTCCAAATTACCATTCCGTTGCGAAGTCTCGTGTCTTCTACCGCTACACACACAGTGTAATGTGACTATACGTCTTAAGTCGTCAGTTCAACTGATAGTCGTGATAGGTTGTTCAGTGACATTGAATACTCACTCAGAAAACCAATTTAGTCCTATGAAAACAGCCTTACTCATGCCATTGTTAACAAGCAGTGGATATTCTTTTAGTACTTATGCATCAGAACGCAGTTTAGGCGGTCACAATTTCTCCAACAAGATATTGATCGGTGCAATCGTCATCACTTTCAAGAAGAAACCTCACTGAACACACTTCTAAGAATGCTTGTAGAAGAAAAGTCTATGGTCAACCTCAGAATTATAAGTCGAAAGGACAGTAATTAAAGCGTAAAGAAATTCCAATTAACTGATCACTATACACTTCTAGTGTCTCACTAAAATACTAACGTATGATATTAAAGTATCCTGGTATCCCATAACAAAAAAATGATCAGATAAATACGCCAGTCAAAGTCAAAGGCATTTAGATCGAGTCAGTGTCAACAGACGTCTACATTTCCGAATCATATATAAACCTAATGCGTGAGTTTTCGCACGTAACAAACATTGCATTTCCTTCGTTCTTCACTAAACCTTTATTTCCTATTGTGGTGAGAGCTGTCTACTAGCAAATTGATTGACAGTAATTGAGGTCAAAGGTCAAGATGGACAGGCGGATACAGTTAACATATAGATGAACTGATACAGCCACAAGAGATGCAAGGTTAACTTTGTGTGAGAAACAACCAATCAACAGACTGTATTGTCTACTAACATTAACCTACAGTAATGTTCATCAAAATCTATAAATATGTGTTGATTTTCTGTAATAAACGATCTGTTGCCTGGCCTTTGTCTTCTGTTGTTACACTATTAGCGAATATGATTTTTCACCACGTCTCCGTTTTGTGGCATCGCTTCCTTGAATTTCAACTGAATTCCGACAATTATTCTTCTCTTCTGGTTTTCGAGCTGGCGATTTTCAACATAACGTTTCAATAAAATTACGTGTGTGTCTCAAAATCATTTGAGTATATTGAGATGAGGATGAATATGTGTAAGTAGTCTAGTCCTTGAAAAGACCTGATCAAAATTTGAATTTGTTTGTTATGGTAACACGTATTCTAGTGAATATCTGCGGTTGTCGAACACAGTTTATCTCATGATGTATGTGTGTGACATTAGGCATACATCATCAGCGAAATGCAAACCTTCTGGAGTCTTCTCGTCGGTAGTCCAGCGTATTCTTCTCTTTTCACTCCCACTCATAATCTTCTGCAGAATCGAGACGAGAACAATAACATCATCTAGTTCAGCGTGCATATGAATACGTAAGACTCAAGTGTCGTCGCAACTTTCCTGTTGGCTAATGAAGGCACATCATCTACCTTACTGTAATTCCACTGACACCAGTGGTTCGTTTCTTTCAACTCCTCGTGAAATACATTACGACTGCCATCTTCTAATCATTTGATTAAAGCATATGAATATCTCGTATACTGACACTGTGATTATTCTATGTTGTGAGTAGTTGAATAGAATTGACAAAAAATAATGACGCCACGTTATCGTGGACGATTAATTGTCCTTGTTTTCTTCGAGTCCATTAGGAGATATGTATTGCACGAAAAGCTGCATAATTTACCAAGTATCATGCAATGACTGCTAGTCTCTCCAGTGAAAATTCTAAATCTTCCTAACGTTACGAGGGGTATCATTAAGTCACAGCAGTACCGAAAGGTTATATGACGCATCCACAAAACTAGGAATTCCCATTGTATTGCACATTAGAAGCACCAGTTGACAGATCTCCTCAATACGTTAAAATCTAATCAACACGTAACTGACTCAATGTGAACGTCGTGATATGGCTATCAGGGAAACAAATATAAACACTACAACACAAGGAGCTGATTAGATGGCAAAAACGCATACTTTTGTGTACGATGTAAACTTTCGTTCGATGTGCACAACATTAGAATGATACTGGACTGACCATCGACATAATTCATCATTTCATAAAAGTCATTACAATTAAACACTTGTTACATTGCTGACAAATAGGTCTACGAAAACGGTGACTAGAATGAATACAACTGAAATAGCTACTTGTGTGCGTGTGTGTGTGTGTGTGAAGAGATGAGTAGTCAGAGGAAATACTATGACTGACCATGTATTCACATGCAAATCGAGAAACAACACATCAAATGCATCATGAATTCGATGCATGTTTAATGATGCATAGATAATTTCTTCAAGGTGGCATGTTCACAAAGAGAGGCAGGAGAGAGATTTGACTAAAATCTAATTTCATGCTTCCATATTCCTTGACTTCCACTCCATCTCAACTACTCAGACGCTTCTGTTCCACCTACTCTATCAACTTTCACCACTCTGAATTCATTCCCCTAACCATCTATCTGACTCACCAACGTAGAACTCTGTAAAAAGATGCATTACATTGGGCTGTCATACTGCAGAAAAACATAAACACCACCATCAAAGCTGAAGCTAATACAGATTAAATTGCATCACATAACATATGTGTCATTGCAAAGAATTCACCAGCAAGTGTCTTGGTTATTCAAATGACTCGTAATGCATTGAACAAGGTAAGACATAGAGGACTATGTATTGAATTCTGTTTGTGAACACATTACATATTCATCAATTAGCCCCAACGAAAATGTCCAAATTTCATGTGAAACAATTAAGTGTGTCTGTGAGAGAGACTAGTTCATACTCATGACTCACCTAAACCATCTAATTCATGAAGCCAGATATGAATCAGCCGAATTGTGTAAACCACGTATCTGTGAAGTGAATCGCGGATCTTATAAGACGCCTACATATTCATCTGGCCAACTGATCGAATTCTCTGTGACGGACTGAGATCGCCCAACATTATTCCCTGCAAACACACGCCGATGACACTTGAATCAACTCAGTTGGAGTCAGTTCCTTCACTCTGTCGGAGTCAAGCGAAGTAAGGTAGGGAGAAGGCAAGAACACTAAATTTCCATGCATAAATAAATATGTATTCTGAACGAAAAGTTACAGCATTTATTTGAAAAGACGAAAAAGAACATTGATGAATGGATTACAGGAAAAGATAAGTGGATGGTTTATTCGATAGACACACACACACAGACAGACATATAAGCAAATAAAAATTCGTGGGAAAAATACCACCTCACTATATATTTCGATTTATTCCATTCAATATTCTCTGATTTGTCACATAAACACTCTGTTAGGCGCTTTCAGTTTTGCTTCTGCTGCTCTTATTTATTCAAGTAACTAAAAAAGAGAAAGAGAGGGGGAGAGACAAGTGCTGTAAAGTGTAAGAGTTAGTAAGAATTACTGTAGGTGTGTTGCTAATATGGAGGAGAACTTTACTTAGGCAGGAGAAAAGCATGTTTCGTCTAATTGGGAATAATCACGACTGGCACATCAAATCATTCCAAGGATTAATGCTCACCTACCTACACCAGAATTACTCCAGACCACAGATCTAGCATGTGACATGCAGAGTCAGCGATAGGAAACCCCAGATTGATGGCCAACTCACCTTCAGTGACTAATTAACTGATGTCCGTGAGAAAGTTTGACGACGACTCGTTATTACAGATTTCACTTCTCATTTTCTCGCTTACCTCACAGAGAAATTCTCAAACATACATACATTCTCTTCGAGGACATATACTAACCTTAAATAAACCTCAGAATAATTTACTCCTACTCACATTATATGATCATTTCTCACATCGGAAGAGGTGGAGTGAACAGTAATAAATGTATACATATCGGAAATCAGACTACCAGTCATTGTCAGTCAACTACTCTGCAAACAGTGAATTCCGAAACCGATTACCATAACACCAGTGTCTACGAAGCTACACTGTCACATTTCAATGTCATTCAGATTCCGGAATAACTGATGCATTCAGTGTTCATATCCCATATCAGTTAGGCTGACTATTCAACCTACCAACTGTGGAGGGCCGACTCACTGACACTGAGTAGTCATAATCACGTGTGTTTGGACAAGGTTAGGAAGGTATCCGGAGGATTTTGTTCAACCACTTCAAAGCTGAGGCGATACCAGTGGCGTGTAATCAACCACCGAAGACTCGACTCAGAAAATAATCACTTAAGTGCAGAAGTGATGAAAGGCATACGAAGTTACAAATAATTGTCTCACAATCTCAAATTCCTCGCACATTCATTTTCACATAATTCACACTCATGAAATAAAGCAAGTATTACAAGTGGTCATTCTTATCTTACCGATTGTGGATGATCGTCTTTCTGCCGAAAAATGCCATTCACACTCTCCAGTTCTCTTCGTCTCTTCTCAGCTAAATCTGGTTGCTCGTGAAAACTCCTCGTCATAGGTGTCTCCACTTTATACGGGCGTCGACGTATCAGTCCTGCATTACAACCAACTCCATCCAAACACTATCATTAAAGTGACATAATGAAATATCAAAAGAAATACTACAGTTTTACCTGATTTGATGTTTATATCTGAATTGATAAATAAATAAACCGAATAATTAACTAATCAGTTAATTATCTGATACATTTTCCACAATATTTGGGGGTAGTTTTTTCCGTGAACACGATTCTCACTATGAGTGTGTCATATTAGTTATTTCGAAAGTGGACCAAGTGACTCGTGCAAACGTTCAGTCGAATGATTGCATGATTGAATGTCACAATGTTGGGAAGAATAAGGAGTCATAGTAGTAATAATAGTAGTGAATTACTGAACAAGTTATCATACGATTTGACACCTCATGTTTCGGATTACTGAGTCCCGAGTAGTATTTTCATGCAGATCGTCTGTTTCACAGACTTGTCGTAAATTAGTCAAGTCAATTCTCACTGTTAACATCATTCTCATTGAGACTTCAATGCAGGCTTGATAGAAATGCATACACACTGCCCACACAAACACACAAAACTCAAATTGGAATTATTTAGTGTGGAATGCACACAGCGTTAAAAGTTTCCAAATGAAATCTCAAAAATTATTCACTGAATAAATATCTCCGTCAACACGAGGAAACGAGGAGACATATCAATTGTCATGTTCGCGAATAATAACAATCACAAATACTGGAGGAAACAACGAGAAGAACACCTATCTATGGTGAACCGGTAGTTGTACGGAACCGGTATACTACCTCTACTCCACTACACTACACTACACTCCATGTCAGAGATATACAATCGTCTTGGTAGATAGCATACGCCGAGTGGGGTAACATCGTATCAATATGGTCCGTCAAAACACACTAATCAGTGAAAATTGAATATATTGTATTGACACTGCTGGTGACCTCCTAAAATACGTTTCCTTCAGTAGGAAGAGTCAACGTGATACACTAAATCTAAGTGAAATAAGAAAATGTCTCATCAACAATCAACGACTGTTGATTAGGACCTCCTCAGTTCACACAAAATACTCATGGAATAGTCACTATACTATTTTGAAATGCAAGTGTATACCGAGTACTAGGGGGACTGAATTAAGAGCTTACAGAAAACATGCCTACTTCATGAAAATACAGATGAGAAAGAATGACTTACTGAACTGCATGGTAAACCTTTGGATATTCCACCACATATATAAAATTCATTGGAAAGACACTGTTCACTGACCCAATTCGACGACGGTGTGTTTGGAGGAGCCACCTAAATGGAGGGTGTAGGAGATATAAGTAAGTGAAACACCAAAATTCGATTCATTCAAGTCATATTCTATAACAGCGAAATTTGTGTCGATACATGAACTGGTTTCTGTGGGATACTGCGAAAATCCTGAAACTACTCAACCGCAAAGATGATACAGAGGAAGTAGAAAGAGGATTTTCTAGTACACTGAAAGCTATGGTATCCAGTCATTAGGTCTCTCCTCGAATTCTCGAACATCTGCAGCCTCTGCAAGAACTGGCGTGCAGTAATGTTCTTGCCCACACCAAGTAAAATATTAAGTCGCATCATCATGCTGGGGAGTATAAAAGATGCATTGGATACAGAACTCTGCCACCCAAGTTGGAACAAGTTGGATTCAGGAAAGTCAAATCATGTGCTGATCAAATTGCAACTCTACACATCGTCATCACAGAAAAAGGCATAGAATGGCAGTCAAACCTCCACCTCAAACTCCTTCATCGACTTCGAAAGCGCCAGCGGTGGTCAAACCAAAACATGGCTTTATCAGTGAATGAAATCCAGAATAGTAAGTTTAAGCCAGCCACGTATGAAGGTGTAGACATCCTGGTTGGGGTCCTAAATAATTTTCCAAATCACTTCGTCGATATAAAGTGCGCCCTAATACGAAATCTCTCAAGTGATTCGCTCTTAATCAGATTGAATCTCTTCAAGGATATATTAGCACATTAGAAAGAAGTATTCCACAGAGACAATATGCTGTTGACGAACTTCCCACACATTTAAAGGAATTATTCTTAAAATACGTCCATGATGTTTCTAAAACTAGAGAAACTGAAAAAGAATCCAGCTTACAAAAGGATTAGACACGGAAATATCAGAATCCCATTTTCCCATGGACCCTGAAATGTACGTCTTCAACTTTTCCAGTGTTACTTTAGATAAGACTGCTATGGAAGTGTTGTCATTGGGCCCTAAATTTTGCGATAAAAAAGGTCATATTGGCCAATTACAGACAGAAGTACAGTTTGAAAACCTCTTCATGCAGACACTGGACCCAACACTGTCCTCCGAATACGAGTTAGACAGATTTAAGGGTACCTTGGTTGACTGTTGTTACCAATACAATAATGCCAAGATCGACAAGAAAAGTATATTAACCAAAAAGCATAGAGAATGCCTCAAAAAACTAAGGTCTGATGATAGCATTATTATCACGAAACCGGACAAGGGATCAGGTACGGTAATTTTAAACAAATGCGACTACATTGATAAGATGAACACCCTACTGAATGATCGTTTCAAGTTTCAAAAGTTAGGTAACAGCAAAGATTCGAATGAAGCAACAGAACGCCAGTTCGTCAAAACTTTGAAGTCTTTAAAAAATGAAAATCCAATTGATAGTTCCATATTCGACGCTATTAAGCCCACCGGAACTCATACGCCCAGACTTTATGGCTTACCTAAGATACATAAGCATGGAATTCCCCTACGACCAATCCTGGACATGTCGAACTCGCCCTCCCATTTAACTGCCAAATGGTTAGTTTATCTGTTAGAACCGCTACATCGCCAATTGGTTAAATATAGTGTAAAAGATGTCTTTGACTTTGTTGAAAACACTAAAGATATGTAGAAACTGTCGACTACATATGCGAGCAGCTCGTAGAAAAGAAAATAGAAATCGGAATCACACCAAGAAAATTGAAAGAATAACTACTAAAATGCACTATGAACGTTCAATTTGTATTTATTAAGGAGTATTACGGCCAAATAGATGGGGTTGCTATGGGTTCTCCCCTTGGTTCCTTATTATTATTATTGTTCCCTTGGGTTCCTAGTGGAACATGGGGCTTCAACTGCACGTCTCCACTTGCTTCTGTCTTGTGCTGTACTTTTCACTTGCGTCCATGTTATTCCATACTGTTTCATCTCCTCCTCGCACGATCTCCTCCATGTCACCCTTGGACGTCCCACTCGCCGCTTCCCTTTCGGCTTCCACTCGAGCAATGGCCTGACGCGCGATGTCACTCAACGGCCTCCTCAGCGAGTGTCCAATCCATCTCCACTTCCTCCTGCATATTTGTTGGGCGATTGGTTCCTGTTTTGTTTGTTCCCATAGTTTCTTGTTTGTGATTCTTTCCGGTCATCTGATCTTGAGTATAGAACGAAGACAGTTGTTGATAAAGGTCTGCAACAGGCTGTTGGAAATATTCTTTGTGACCCGCCAAGTTTCTGATTCGTATAGAAGAACTGACTTGACGTTTGTATTGAAAATCCGAATTTTGTTGTTGATGCTGAGTGACGAAGATTTCCATATTGGTTTCAGGTTGATGAATGTGTTTCTCGCCTTCCCGATTCTCGATTTGACATCCTCGTCCGTTCCTCCTGTGGTTGAGACAATGCTCCCCAGATAAGTGAAAGAAGTAACCTCTTTCAAATCCCTCCCGTTGATGGTGATTGGCACTGGATGTTGCTGCTGTTGGTTGGTTATTTTCATGACCTCCGTCTTGTCTATGTTCACCTGGAGTCCTGTCTTTGCTGCTTCTTCGACCAGTTTGTCGGTTTTTGCTTGTAAGTCTTCGATTTTGTGTGACATCAAACATAAATCATCCGCAAAATCCAGGTCTTCTAGGTTCTTCACGTCGGTCCAGGATATCCCTGTCTTCTCGTTTCCCACTGTCTGACGCATAATCCAGTCCACCACAATTAGGAATATCACTGGTGATAATAATAATAATAATAATTTGCTTTATTCCAAAACAGTACTTGTGATACAGAATGGAATTCTCAGCATTTTTACTACAGTATTGCATCCAGTTAGTACATTGTCAATAAATAGAATTCTACATAGATTGAGGAAACCACAGTTCATTATTACAACAGTACATTGGTATGTTCAGTAGCAAAGGTAAAGCTGAAACAGTGTTTGAAGGTGTTAGAAAAGTGGGAGCTGTCTTATTAACTGGCGTAAGCGAAAGAAAGAGACAAAGCAGCACATAACGGAAAAAGAAGAGAGAGAAAAGGAACAGAAAGAAAGGAAATGTTGAACCTATTGATGAAGTGGGTTGGAAAGATGAGATTCAGTTGTACTAATGACTATTTAATGAATTATAGGTGTCACGCCTAATGCTTTCTTTATCACCCAGAACGCGAGCTAAGTAGGGTATGGTTGAGTTTTTGTACTTGCTGGTGCGAGCATATAGTTTTCTATATTGGCTTCTGGTTTTACCTGATGAGATGCAAGGGGAGAGTTGTGAGTGAAGAGGGTGGTGTGAGTTAGATAAAATGGACTTGGCCCATTTTTCACATGAGTCCATGTGCCTGTCAACTAAAATATTAACAAGCTGGTTGAGTGGCACGTTGCTTACTCTGCTGACAACATTTAACATCCTGCGTAATATGTTATAGTCTTTCTTCAGTAGCCCAGGAAAAACTAAGGGGGAACAATAGAGAATAATAGGCAGGATGCGAGAATTAACGAATTGTAGGAGTAGGGGTTGGGTAATACCAGAATGTTTTAACTTCTTAATGTAGAAGGCAAGACGGAATATTTTCTTAGAAATTGCTAAGATATGAGACGACCAGGAGAGATCAGCAGATAGAATGACACCTAGGTATTTAATTTCCGATTTAGTTTCTATTTCAGTGCCGTCTATGTTGCATACCTCGTGAGAGCCAAACAGTTTGTTTAGGTCGGATTTATGCCTAAAGGTGAAATTGACTGTTTGGCATTTGGAAGGGTTTAGAGTAAGACCATTTTCCTTGGACCACTGGTTGATTTCTGACAGAAAGCCATTAAGTTTAGAGCAGTCGCTTTGACATTTGATAGGCAAAGATACAGACAGATCATCAGCGTATTTGACAAAATTAATGTCATTTGAAGATGGTAAGTCGTGTAGAAAGAAGGAAAAGAGAAGTGGGGAGAGTACAGCGCCTTGGGGGACTCCGGCTTCAGTGAGTGCAGCAGAGGATGATTTACCTTTGTATACGGTGTACTGCTTTCTGTTAGAGAAGTAGGAATGCAACCAGTTAGTGACCCAGGACTCAGTTTTCGTCAAAGAGAGCTTATTTAGAAGGAGACATCTGGGAACAGAGTCGAAAGCAGAAGTGAAGTCAAGAAACGTGCAGCGGACGTATTTAGCACCTTTATCTAATGATGAGACGATGTTGTTGTGTAAGACAGCTGCAGCGTCTAATGTACTCCTACCCTGTCTATAGGCAAATTGTTTTGGGTCTTCGAAGTTTTTAAGGGAGGGTTCGAGTTTAAGAAGTATTAGTTTTTCCATAACCTTTAGGAACGGGGAAGTGATGGCAATGGGTCTGAACTTTACGTTCTTGCCATTTCCAGGTTTAGGGACAGGGACAATTTTGATGTCTTTCCATGCATCAGGTACGATATTTTTGGAGAAAGAGGCATTTAGGATGTTGGTTAGTGGGGAACACAACACATCTGCACATTGTTTTAGAACATAGGCAGGTATACCATCAGGACCTAGGCTACGTGAGGGCTTGAGTGTTTTAAGACATTTTAGAACATCAAGAGTATTAAAGTCATGAAAGTTTTCAGCAACATGATAGGTAACATTAGAGGTAGTTAAAGTAGAAGGACAGCGTATAAAAGACTGATTAAGAGCATTAACATCATAAGAGGGAAAAGTATTACAACGCTTACTACTACCAGTAATTTCATTAAAAAGTTTCCACATACTGATTGGAGATTTACATGATAAAAGTGTATCATTATATAAGCATATATATAAGCACCCTTGTCTGACTCCTGTGTTTACTCGAAACGCTTCGCTGAGTTTTCCGTTGTGGATCACTTGACATGTGCCGTTGTCGTACAGCTGTTGAATAAGGTTGATGAATATTTGGGGTACGCCGTAGTACTCAAGTAGTTTCCAAATTACTTCGCGGTCAACGCTGTCGAAGGCCTTCTCAAAGTCTATGAAGTTGAGGTAGAGATTTGATTGCCATTCCGTGCTTTGTTCGATGATAATGCGTAGAGTTGCAATTTGGTCAGAACATGATTTGCCTTTCCTGAATCCGGCTTGTTCTGGTCGGAGTTCTGTATCCAGTGCGTCCTTGATTCTCTCCAGGATGATGCGACTCAGGATTTTACTTGGCGTCGACAGGAGCATGATTCCTCGCCAGTTCTTGCAGAGTCCCAGGTCGCCCTTCTTTGGTAGTTTCACCAGGTAACCTTTCCTCCAGTCAGTAGGCACCTTTCCCTCTTTCCAGATCTTTTGCAATAATGGAGTCAGCACATCTGCCGTCGTTTCTGGGTCCGCTTTCAGTGCTTCCGGGGGTATTCCATCTGGTCCAGCTGCTTTTCCAGCTTTCAGAAGCTTGATTGCATTCATGACTTCAGTTTTCGTTGGAGGATTGGTGTCAACTTGCAGTTGTGTACGTGCTGTTGTTGGTATTTCTGGACGGGTTGTAGGTGGTGGTCGATTCAAGAGTCCTTTGAAGTGGTCCGCCCATTGTTTAATCTGTCTTTCTTCTTTGGTAATTGGGTTCCCTTGGCTGTCTTTTATAGGTTTCACTTGTGTTGATCTCTTCCCGGATAGAGACTTGGTTATCTGATATAGTGTCCTCAGGTCCCTTTTGCCTGCTGCCTTCTCAGCTTCAGTAGCCAGGTTGTCGTAGAATTGTCTTTTGTCCTTCCTGGCACTCTTCTTCACTTCTTTGTCCAGTGCTGTGTAAGTTGAGTTCAGAGTCTCTTTCTCTTGTCTATCATTGCATTGAATCATTTTTTCTTTCACCTTTCTCCTCTCCTCTATTAGTTTCCAAGTGTCTGTTGAGAGCCATTCCTTGTCTTGTTTCTTCTTTCTTCCTAAAACCGTTGAGCACGTTTCGTTGAAAATTACCTTCAGAGAGTTCCAATGGTCTTCCACGGATGATTCCTCAGTGGTGCCACGTAGTGTTTCCTGCTTTGCTCTGACAGTTGCAGTGAAAATGTCCTGTGTGATTGTGTCCTTCAGTTTGTGAGTGTCGAACTTGCATTGTGGCCTATCCCCAGCTATCCTCGAGGCTTTCAGCTTCACCTTGAAAGTCCCTTGTACTAGATAGTGGTCTGAACCCACATCTGCTCCTCTCCTCGATCTTGTGTCCAGTAGGCTCCGTCTCCACTTCCTTGAGATTGAAATGAAGTCTATCTGGTTTTTGGTGTGTCCATCTGGTGAAATCCATGTTGCCTTGTGTATATCCTTGTGTTTGAACACACTGCCACCAATCACCAAATCATTGAAGGCGCAGAAGTCTGAGAAGAGTTCGCCATTTTCGTTCATTTCACCGAGGGCCTCACGACCCATGGTGAGTTCTCTTCCTGTATTGTCTCCTCCCAGTTTCAAATTCATGTCGCCCATCAGGATTTTGATATCGCTCTTTGGGACGTTGTCCATTACTGTTTGTAGTTGACTGTAGAAATCCTCCTTCTTCTTATGTTCTGAGGCGTTTGTAGGCGCGTAGCACTGAATGATTGTAACCTTTTTTCCTTTTGAGTTGAACCTGGCTGTCATTATCCTGGAGGAGATTGGTTCCCACTGCATGAGAGCTTTAGCCGCTGTTGGTGACATCATGATGGCTACTCCCTTGGTGTGCTCGTGATTGTCCTCTGGGTGACCGGAGTAGATTATTGTCTCTCCAGTTGATAGTTGGCTCCTTCCACATCCGTTCCATCTGCTCTCGCAGATTCCCAACACTTCTATTTTATATCTTCTCATTTCTGCGGCTACCTGAGCAGCCTTCCCAGCTTCGTACATTGTACGAACATTCCACGTCCCCATCCTTATTTTCGCTTTCATCGAAAGAAGGCACATCGGCTGACTGGCTTCCCGAAGGCTTTCACCAGCCCGCGTCATTTCGCTTCCCCGATTCCAACGAAAATTAAGGTCACTATTTGTAATTTTAGAATTTTGAATATATTTGTGCGTTGAAGTTTTAGTAGCAATTTGGTTAAGTTTTGGGTGTGGAGTTGCTAGCACCACGCCCCAACCCTCCCTCTTTATCCGGGCTTGGGACCGGCTAGAATACTAGTGACCTAGTAATCTAGGCGAGGTTCTTGGTTCCTTATTAGCTGACATATTTCTATCTAAATTGGAAAATGGTCCTTTAATAGAGATACTAAAGAAACTCGATTATTATTGTCGATATGTTGACGATACCTTTATCATTTGTAACAATAATCAAGATAGACAACACCTGCTCCAAGTCTTCAATAAGGTACACCCAGCTATTAAATTCACTTGTGAAGAGGAAATCCAAGGTAGTATTCCATTTCTGGATGTTCTTCTTACAAAGAGAACAGACGGTACCTTAAAGCGTAACATCTATAGGAAAGCGACGTGGAATGGACAATACACCCACTTCCATAGCTTCATACCTATACAATATAAGCGCAACCTAATTCGTTGTCTTAGTCATAGAATTAGACGCATAACTACCGACGACTGCATTGAAGATGAAATAAAAATCTCACAAACGCCTTGCTACAGAACGACTATCCTACCGACTTCGTAAAGAAGTATATCTATGAAACTACACACAAAACTAAGCGAGACACAGTAAGTAAGAAAAAGCTTTACTTAAATTTACAATTCAAAGGCGATATATCCAGCTATATATTAAACCGTAGATTAACGAGAGCAGTTGAAAGAACTTTCAGTGCCGCAAAACTGCATGTCACTTTCTCAACCAAACCGATATTGACACTGTGCATTAAAGATAGATTACCCAAAATGGCGACATCAGTGTGTGTATATAAATTCAACTGCTCCTGTGGAGCTGGTTATATAGGTCGTACTCAAAGGAATTTATCTTTACGCACTGGTGAACATATCCCGGTCTGGCTTCGGAAAAGAGCGACCAAATCATTAAATAGTGCAATTCTGGCTCTTCTAGTGGATAGCGAAAACAGCATCAAAGTAGAAGAGTCATTTACAGTTGTGTATCGAGTACCAAACAATCTCCCCAAAGGCACACGATTGCGCCTCCTAGCCATATCTGAGGCTTTAGAGATTAATAGAGAAAGACCAGACTTATGTGTACAGAAAAAAACTTATTCACTCTCTCTGTCTACCCTGGCCCACTATAAGGTCACCAGGATCATAATTTTCCGTATTATTGTTATTACCATTATTATCATTCTGTGATATCATGTCTTTATTATCCATTTCTCCACCCAGTTTATTTCACCTCATTGTTACCCTTAATTTTGTCAACCTTTGTGACTTTACACTAAGCCTACCAACTCTGTAACATCTTATTGCAATTTACAATTTAGCCTCTTTATTTTATCATTAGACATTATCGGTCAGCCCTCACATTCAGTGTCCCCTTTGTTAATGTGTGTTTGTATGTATTTTGTGGCTATCGCATTTCTCTCACCCCAATGACACTTGTATTCTGTTGACTATAAAATAGCACTATATCACCCAATTGTTCATTCACACTTCATCACATTTTTCTGACAATACACCCTATACACATTTGATTGATTATGTTAACTAATGGACTATCATCTCAACTTACACATGCACCCAAATACAGTTTCTGATATTATTTTCATTTGCCTTTATTGGCTATATGTACTCTATTATTCATGGATTTATAACTGTAGAGCCTGAAGAAGAAGTTATCGAAAACAATTGTTCGCTCAAAATCTTATTTTGATGAGAATTTACCGAAAATACATATTTGTCTAAATGATGTTCTCTAATTCGTATTTCACAGTCAACTGAGATTTTGCTGAGGCCTGATAACTAACACTGAAAAATGTACCGATTACAATTGATTTGCATATCTGAGGAACAGGAAATAGATCACATGAAAGAAGCAAGTGATAAAGGGTATACACAAATACACTTGAGACATCACTGTCGACACAGCTGCATTGATGTTTAAGACAAATTTGTAAGCAACAAAACTCATCTGGTATCGTATCAGAAGTGAATACACTGTCGTCACTTTTGATTGAGAGTCACGTCAGGAAGATATGTTATTTTATTAGTTCCATTTAATGACACCAAGCATCTTTGTTGTACAGGATGTTCAAGGTATGCATCTCAGTGTGCTTACGTTTCGCAAGATGAACGGTCTAAATGCAGGGCTTTCATCGTATTTCGAAACAACATCAGTGCTAGTTACGAGATGGACCTTCAATAAACTCACACGTCACACCACAATCTTTGACGAATGTTAGCGATATACATTCTTTTAACGCATCCCATGAAGTTATAAATGATAAGCTGTCCTAGTTTACTATCAGGTTCATATGATATTCCAGACTGACTGGTAATGATACTCAAACTACAGAATATATGAGTAACTATGAAACTATTCATCAAGAAATACATTTTTTCATAAGGAAGACTTGGAGTGCCTGAAAGTGACATGAAAGGAAACGTGTATAGGCATTTCGGGCAAGCGAAGGGACAGGGGCGAGAAATAGTTTAATATGGACACCTGATGACTAGTAGGAGAGACAAGAAAACGCCTGAATAATCAATTCAGAGGACACCTGTATCGACCATCAACAATACCACCAGGGAACCACGAGTGGACACAGATATCTAGAAGCTCATAAAGTTTCTGAAAGCAGTAGGTCTAGATGAAAGCCCCCAGAAGGTACAGTGAACAAACTGAGAGTCATCAGACGACATGCTTATAACACTACTGTGGGAGATGTGGAGAAACGTTGAGGTACATGCCGACTGTGTGGAAAGATGTTTTGTTTAACACTCCCAAAAATGCAACTCAAGCCTATGCAAGAAGTGGTGTGGCATAATATTCCTGTCCACCAAAACACAGAATATTCAGTCACATCATTCTGGAAAGGTTGAAAGAAGTCTTGGGTGGGAAACGTCACTCGGAATATTCTGAATTCAAGGTACACAAGTAATGTAGGCACTAAGATAATATTGACTGCGAAGTAAATTGGTAACTGTTCCAAAACTCTGTCAAGTAGTACCACATATCGAGTAATTCACAACAGAAGACTCAGTGGAGCGTTTGAAGTGAAGACAGTAGCAAGTCAAGACTCCCTATTATCATCGATGATATCCCTGATTATGGTGGACTGAATCATGCGGTGTACCATAGAGAATGAGGAGATGGACATGCATTGGACTGACGAAAATATACCTGAAAGTCTGTGTCTGGTGGCGCGAAACCTGAAAGATTTACGAGAGAAAACCCACAGGCTGTCAGGAGAGACAGAGAAAACAGGACGTCAAGTGACCACAGGAAAGACAGACATGTTGGAGATAACCAAAGTTTGTCGCTAGTCACCATCGAATGGAAACATCTTAAGGAAATCGCCCCTTCTAATTACCTGAGCAGCATAATTTCAACTACAGAGGGACTGTACCAAGGGAGATTTCATAGGCAGCCAATATCGGAACAGGTCTACTACCCCTACTCCACTAAACTACACTACACTCCATGTCAGAGATATACAATCGTCTTGGTAGATAGCATACGCCGAGTGGGGTAACATCGTATCAATATGGTCCGTCAAAACACACTAATCAGTGAAAATTGAATATATTGTATTGACACTGCTGGTGACCTCCTAAAATACGTTTCCTTCAGTAGGAAGAGTCAACGTGATACACTAAATCTAAGTGAAATAAGAAAATGTCTCATCAACAATCAACGACTGTTGATTAGGACCTCCTCAGTTCACACAAAATACTCATGGAATAGTCACTATACTATTTTGAAATGCAAGTGTATACCGAGTACTAGGGGGACTGAATTAAGAGCTTACAGAAAACATGCCTACTTCATGAAAATACAGATGAGAAAGAATGACTTACTGAACTGCATGGTAAACCTTTAGATATTCCACCATATTGACTGGTAAGACACTGTTCACTGACCCAATTCGACGACGGTGTGTTTGGAGGAGCCACCTAAATGGAGGGTGTAGGAGATATAAGTAAGTGAAACACCAAAATTCGATTCATTCAAGTCATATTCTATAACAGCGAAATTTGTGTCGATTCAGTACAAGAAATGCTTACGTTATTGAGACTAAAGTGACCTCGCGAAATTCCAGTCGCTTGGCCGAAACAAAAAGACTGTAAAAACTGCAATAACTAGTGATTTATGAAACATAAATTGGACAATATACAAAGAAACGAAGTGAAATCTATTAACGTACTAGCATTGGATATTCTCCATTGTGGTTGAGATTCGGTAAGCTAGAGGAAATGCGACCTCTTAATATTGACATTTCTCAGTCAAAATGACACTGGTCGTATGAATTTTCAAAATGACTAATTCTCGTCCGGAATCTCGACAAATCGATTGGAAAATGTAATTTACTAATGTAATTTAGCTGTGATGTGTAGTCATTGCGCAACACATTTTTTATTGGTCATCCACATATTGAACAAGAAAACAACTCACAAGATATGAAAGGTCAAATTTCAGTTCAATATAGGTCAGCATAAGAATTTGTGAGTAATAATAACAGAAAGGAGGGAAGAGAAAATGTTGAGAATTGGGGTGGGAGGGGGTGGAGTGTTATTATCTGAATATACAAAAATTGTGTTACCAAAGACAGACAGAAAGACAGGTAGAGTGTAAGTGTAAATGATATTTGATGACAAATGTCACTTTTAGGTCTTTTCATTGATATGCCTTCAATAAGTATGCAATAAGTATGTGAAGCATATATGTCCCCACATATTGGTTTGAAATCGCAGTGCTTAGATATCTTTGAAAGGAAGTCTGTGATATAAACTGATGTAGAAGAGGCAGGCGAATTTCTTCTTATGTGTTGCATGGAATTCATTGAATAAATGCGTTCCGGAAATCCTTTTCTAAAGTTTTGATACGGTGGTGGTTTACAATGAAAAGGCACAAATACACTAAGCAGCCTAAAATTCTCGGTGACTTGAACATATATTTCTGATGACTGAATGGATAGCGATACTAGCCGAAACTGTTCAAAGTAGCTTCTCTCCCATATTCAGTCATCACACATCTCTTGAATTACTTTAGCAATCCATGTAGACAGTACCTTCTACAGGTTAATATTTGTTAGTTTTATTCACCACAGATTTTCTCCCCATTCAAATCAATCCGTCACTGAACTGACTGACTGACTGACATCAAGTGAACTTTCAGTGTAGAATGTCGTAGAACGGTGCATCAGCTGAATTCGGCCCACCTCAGAAAACACACGTTGAGTAGGTGGAGAAAACACTATTCAAAGAAACTCTAATGAACGGAAATGTACGAGAGAAAGGATAGTTAGACGAAGAATAATCAGAATTGAATGGCTCTTTGAGTAGATGAAGAGTGAATTCATTTTCGCCATTGACAACGATTTAAGGCCATATCATCACCACTCTCAATCCAATCGTTCATTAGGTCCCGCCCTGTCACCGGCAACGTAGTCTCTACCTCCCTACGTGACTGGTTCAAAACAACACCCTTCGTCTAACCTTAGTATCACTTACTATATTGTGTCACTAAACAAAACACAGGTGACAGAATGTAAATGCTGTTGGTGAAATGAATATTCCACTTTTTCTCCTTAGTTGCTGTTGATGACGGAATACGTTTATATTGGTTATTTCTTTCTGTACCATATCACACCATTGCTGAACAAGGTCTATGCTCTGCTTACAGATATATTATTCACCCGCTTATATGTATGAATTATTAGAAGAAGTAGAAACCCGGTTTTGCTGTTCAATCATATAAACAGTTCAATGGGAGCTCTTCTTAAGTTGCATGACAATTACTTATGATTTTCACCAGGATGCATGATTTTAGGGCCTTCTATTGGATATATTTAGCGTTATCTTACTGTTTGTGAAGAATTTCAAATCTAGATAAACTGTGAGTTCGACATTGATAGACATTGATGGGAGCTCGGTAAGTATAAGTATGCTCCTTCACACATACAAGCTTCGTGATTGTCTACGTTCGATAGCAGTGAAATGGTACAAAATTTGTGAACGCTTTCCACTGGGAAATACAGAGGAGCACAAGCTTACTTAAATAATTTGTCTTTCACTTGATTGAAGCATTCATCTTCAGCTCACCTTTTGTGCAACTCGCAATCAGATTTCATGTTTTCACTTCTGATACACTGATTGGTTAACGTGAAATATGATGTTTTCTGATTTCGTTCTATTCAAGTAACAAAACTGTATTTTTCACTAAGTCAGTCACACCAAATGTATTGGCAAATAAATCAAGAAACCTGTAAGCAGGTGACCATCATTTGATAGTTGTAAATTCTGTAAGCCTATTATATTTGCCTCCAGTGATTACTTATACTTGCAACATGGATAACGTCAGCGCAAAAGTTCATGGACTACCTGATAGTCATCAAGAAATAATTGTTAAACAAAACTAACACATCTCGAATTCATTGAATATAGCGAACAACGGTAACAATAGTTCTACATATCCCGATGACACTCATGCTGTTAGATCACCTGATAAATATGAAGCAAGGCTACACTTTAACTGTGCAGATGACAAAATGAAAGCATTCAACGAAAATGACACAAAAATTAGTTCAGTGTATCCATTTGCAGCTAGATTGCTAAAGCAAGCCTATGGGCCAGTTAGGCTTAGTTTGATTCGTCATAATAGTGTGGGAGAGAAAAAAGAGTATCAGCCTCAACAGAACTGTCATTTAGGCATGAGTGAAGGGACACAACAACACCTCATCAACATTTCACAGGAAGACAGGCAAGAAATCATAGTCACATGTAAAACACAGAGTAAGTTATTTATTATTCATTCAGTTTCTATTTTCATTTGAGCAGTACAAATTTACAAAAACTATTCAGCTAATATTTCACATGAAATTACAGGTCTATACTGCAAACAGATAAGTATCAGTTTTGAATAAACATGGTTGAGACTGATGATCGACTAAATTACGCAGTTATTCTGAAAAATGCAGATTGTGGATAAGTGAGTGTAGGGGGAATCCATGGTCAGTTTTATTGTATGATATATCTTCTTCCCATGTGTCAGTCATGCTTGCTTCACTTGTGATTGTTGATGGAAATAAATAAGCAACAGCTTGACACTTCAAACCGTGTGTGGCAAATGTTTGTTTATTTGGGATTCTACCTTGATTTTCTAATCAACTTACTTAGCAAGTGACCAAGAGGTAACTACTGTTAATTTTCCATTCAATTTTGATTTTCCCGTTGATTGATTGGACGAAAAATCGAAATTGAATTAGAAATAAATAATAAGAACTGGCACGCATTGCAAAAGAGGTGGCTGTCGTGGCTAACGTAGTTCAGTGAATTGCACTTTGGCGTTTGAAACGATGAGTACTGGGTTCGAGCCTCAGTGGGTACACCATCACTCACTGAGACTGCAGGTACCCCTTCACGACGAGTTCAGAATAGGACGAAATGCTCATCCTGGATTCCATTGCTAGTCACCATTCACCAAATTGCTTCCGGAGTCAACCCTTTTTGTCTCTTGGTTTTCTCAGCCTACTATTATTAGTTTGAAGCAGTCAGTGTACTCAATCAAGTCTGGTAGAAACGCTGGTGTCTTTCAAACAGTTCCTGTGAATTCGTAAGCATGCGTTTTATCGAGACCTCATCACTTCATTCTTCCCTATGCGATATCCCCTACAGTAGGGATAGAGAAGACCAACCTTACACATAGCATGTGTTAACAGTGGTAATCAAACATGAAGCAATCGCACTCACGGCTTGGATCATATATGCTCTTTTGTGTGGTCAACAGAAACTGGCAGTCTAAAGTGTTGTACAGTTTAGATAAACAGATACTGACGGAAAGAGTGTTTCCACGATCCCCTTTTCGTGAAACTATGGTGACTTTCTTGTAATTACCATTCTGTGTTCTATTGAGGCGTGTTTATTTTTCGGTGTTTATGTCTGCATCCAACTCCACTCTTAAGTATGAGAACCGTGCAAGTTTCAAACTGCCTGCTCTCTCAAGATTTGTTATCAAGATACAGGTTGTGAAAAAATACACTGTTTGGAAATATCAAACTTGTCATCAAATCTTTAATGCATCATTTAACAAGGAAACGGTACCTGCTGACTGGAAAGAAATCAAGGTTGTACCTGTACAGAAATCATCTTCTGGAGCAGGTATACAGCTTAGACCGGTCGCTATAACATCTCCTTTTTTGAAAACTATGGAGAAACTTCTTTTGAATATTCTTTAACCTTCTTTAAAAGCTTTTAGTGACCCTAAGCACTTTGCTTATAAGTGTGGAAGAAGTACACTAGATGCAGCCATTGTACTACACCACAATATTGTTTCCTGCCTTGATAAGGGTGCTAAGTTCGTTCGAACAGCTTTTTTAGACTATACTGCAGCTTTCGACTCTGTTCCTAGGACACTTTTATTAGGTAAGATGATGTCAGCACAAACAGAGTCCTGGGCAACTAGATGGCTGTCTTCTTATTTTGAGGATAGGAAACAGCATACTGTTTTGGCTGGAAAGTGCTCCACTTCTCAGCTAACTGAAAGTGGTGTGCCTCAAGGTGCAGTACTTTCTCCATTTCTTTTCTCTTTCTTTCTGCATGACCTTCCGAACTCACCCAAAGTTAATTTCATTAAGTATGCTGATGATCTGACCGTTTCTGTCCCTGTAGTTTCCACATCGCATTGTTCCCATATGAATGGCTTCTTAGTTGAAGTTAAGGATTGGTCTGGCTCAAATGGTCTTAAACTAAATCCAACTAAATGTAATACTGTTGATTTCAGCTTGAGAAGTGAAAAAGACATGCATGGATTGATCCAATCTCATGATTGTTGTAATATTGATGGTACCATGATAGAGAGTAAGTCAAGTGTTTCTTATCTTGGCATTAGTTTCTCTTCAAACCCTTGCTGGTCGTCTCATATTCTTATGGTTTCTAAGAAAGTTTTCCGTCTGACTTATTACATAAAGAAGTTGAGGCACTCAGGTATAACCCAATCTCTTCTCATACAATTTATTAATTCATGTGTTTTGTCCATCATTCTTTATTGTTCTCCATTATTCTTCCCTGGGCTACTCAAGAAAGACCATATAATACTAAGAAGAACATTGAAGGCTGCAAGTAGGGTCAGTGCTATCTCTTTGACTCAACTAACCGACACTGTTGTCAATAGACATATGAATTCTTGTTAAAAACTTAGCTAAAGTTATCTTGTCTGATAGTGAACATCCTCTTTATTCACAATTGTTTCCTTGCATCTCTTCGGGTAAGACCAGAAGAAATTTCATAAACATTTATGCTCGTACTACAAAATATAAAAATTTGACCGTACCATATTTGGCACGAGTATTGTGTGAAGAGACAAATATCAGAAAAGAACTTTTACAACTTTTAAATCATTAACTAAACTATAAAATATAATGATGCATGTGTTATTTGTTATATTCCATTATGGGTAAATTTTATTTTGATAGAGTCTCACAGTGTTATACAGTAATATTTACTGATGACGTTTCGAGCACAATTTATTGCTCATAATCATAATCAACTTAGTGTGATTATGAGCAATAAATTGTGCTCGAAACGTCATCAGTAAATATTACTGTATAACACTGTGAGACTCTATCAAAATAAAATTTACCCATAATGGAATTACACTCTACCACAGTGCCCAAGTTTTATTCTTATTTGTTATATTATTAATTTATTATTCACTATGACCTAGAAAAGGTGTGATTTTGTTGGGGTTTTTATTTTTTCCTATTAACAATCAATATTTTAACATTTTATACATTAATATAATTATAAACAGAGCTAAACCATTGCAATATGTAAAAGAAACGCTGAAAATTCCATGCTGTAAATTGTTATTGTTGTGGAATAAAGTGATTATTATTATTATTATTTATGACTAGTCACAGAAATTGACTTTATTCATTTATCTCCAAAATCGTGAGAAATCACTCTGTGATCTGCGGTATGATGATCCTTGACGGTGTTATCAGCGTTTGTCTAAGCCATTTGAGTTTCCTTCTGCATACTAGTTGGGCAACGATTTGGTAGTTAGTTGGCTAACTGTTACATTGCCTTATTGTTCATCCGTTTTGGCTGGTCATTTCAACTTGAATATAGAGAGAAGTCAGAATATGGTGAAAGTCTGTAGCCTGTGGGGAATACTGTTGGGGGCACGTGCCTCAAGCCTCTCAACAATATGGAAGCACTAACTATACTTTAGTGTTGAAAATTAGGATCTTGTTATTTGTGCCAAGTGTTTTCCCCATGCAATATTCGCTGCATATGAAATCTCCCTTGGTACAGTCCCTCTGTAGTTGAAATTATGCTGCTCAGGTAATTAGAAGGGGCGATTTCCTTAAGATGTTTCCACTCGATGGTGACTAGCGACAAACTTTGGTTATCTCCAACATGTCTGTCTTTCCTGTGGTCACTTGACGTCCTGTTTTCTCTGTCTCTCCTGACAGCCTGTGGGCTTTCTCTCGTAAATCTTTCAGGTTTCGCGCCACCAGACACAGACTTTCAGGTATATTTTCGTCAGTCCAATGCATGTCCATCTCCTCATTCTCTATGGTACACCGCATGATTCAGTCCACCATAATCAGGGATATCATCGATGATAATAGGGAGTCTTGACTTGCTACTGTCTTCACTTCAAACGCTCCACTGAGTCTTCTGTTGTGAATTACTCGATATGTGGTACTACTTGACAGAGTTTTGGAACAGTTACCAATTTACTTCGCAGTCAATATTATCTTAGTGCCTACATTACTTGTGTACCTTGAATTCAGAATATTCCGAGTGACGTTTCCCACCCAAGACTTCTTTCAACCTTTCCAGAATGATGTGACTGAATATTCTGTGTTTTGGTGGACAGGAATATTATGCCACACCACTTCTTGCATAGGCTTGAGTTGCATTTTTGGGAGTGTTAAACAAAACATCTTTCCACACAGTCGGCATGTACCTCAACGTTTCTCCACATCTCCCACAGTAGTGTTATAAGCATGTCGTCTGATGACTCTCAGTTTGTTCACTGTACCTTCTGGGGGCTTTCATCTAGTCCTACTGCTTTCAGAAACTTTATGAGCTTCTAGATATCTGTGTCCACTCGTGGTTCCCTGGTGGTATTGTTGATGGTCGATACAGGTGTCCTCTGAATTGATTATTCAGGCGTTTTCTTGTCTCTCCTACTAGTCATCAGGTGTCCATATTAAACTATTTCTCGCCCCTGTCCCTTCGCTTGCCCGAAATGCCTATACACGTTTCCTTTCATGTCACTTTCAGGCACTCCAAGTCTTCCTTATGAAAAAATGTATTTCTTGATGAATAGTTTCATAGTTACTCATATATTCTGTAGTTTGAGTATCATTACCAGTCAGTCTGGAATATCATATGAACCTGATAGTAAACTAGGACAGCTTATCATTTATAACTTCATGGGATGCGTTAAAAGAATGTATATCGCTAACATTCGTCAAAGATTGTGGTGTGACGTGTGAGTTTATTGAAGGTCCATCTCGTAACTAGCACTGATGTTGTTTCGAAATACGATGAAAGCCCTGCATTTAGACCGTTCATCTTGCGAAACGTAAGCACACTGAGATGCATACCTTGAACATCCTGTACAACAAAGATGCTTGGTGTCATTAAATGGAACTAATAAAATAACATATCTTCCTGACGTGACTCTCAATCAAAAGTGACGGCAGTGTATTCACTTCTGATACGATACCAGATGAGTTTTGTTGCTTACAAATTTGTCTTAAACATCAATGCAGCTGTGTCGACAGTGATGTCTCAAGTGTATTTGTGTATGCCCTTTATCACTTGCTTCTTTCATGTGATCTATTTCCTGTTCGTGGTCTGGCTGTTTCGTGTTGCGAGGCGTATACACTGCCTGTATATACCTGCGTCTCAAGATTCTAGAAAGTCGTCATGTATTTTAGATCCTGTAAAGATATCCCAGGCGCTCCTGTGGCGGTCGAAATCGCCACAAACTACTCCTGAGTCAAATTTCAGCGTAGCTACATGCTCTAGTGTTTCTCTAGCAATCAAACCAGTCATTTTAGGACTATAACAAAGTCTATATATACATCCCACAAGAATTTTATTTTCGTTTGTGTAGATGCATATCTACTTAGATTCTGGGAGTTTGTTGGTAGTTGGGTTCGGAAAAGTGTTGCAGCTAGTGGATTCGGAAGCATGTATTGGACATGAGCCTTCCTTTTTGCCATTTATGTAGAGTCTCGTAGTTAGGTAGGCATGACAGTACCTAGCCGGATTTCAGTTCCAAGACTGATGTCGGTCGTTCCAATATGCCAGGCAGCCAAGCGATGTTATTTTATCCAGCAGAGGTCAAACATTTACGAGCACAACCTGAGTTGTCGCAGGAATAGCCAGTAAGCTTAAGTTTTACCGTCCCTAACTCTTGGTTGCCTATGTTATATTCAGAGGGGTTGTGAGATGAAACAGGATCAACATGTGTGCTACTTGCTGGATGAATTTTAAAGTTGCAAATAATCATTCTACACATTTAAAGTTTTGGCAGCAGCGAGTGGGCATCTGGGATCACTTCTAGATGTTAAATAGTTTGTCTTATCACGCATGTTGAACTTAATGAGGATTAAGTACCCTATTGTAACATTGTGTTAGGTGATTGTACCTGCTGGACCTCCCGAAGCCATTTATACGCTGATCGACATCGCGCGTTTACGTGAAGAGACTGTAAACCAATATATATATATATATATATATATATATATATATATGCATATATATATGTTGTGTTGATCATATTTTCTAAAACTAGTAAGGAGGCTGAGATGTCAGTTATCCTATGTATGGTAGCTAAAAGTGCCCTGTTCATTCCCTCAGGTATTCTGATAATTCATTTTATGACCCGTTCTTGAGCTGTGTTGCCAGGTATATTATAGTCTCAGTCATTATGGAAGTAATAACTTTTATGTTGCTGTTTATTCAATTTGATGTCACTTGTATGTCTGTCAACTAGCGGTTTCATGTGAATAAAGTTATATTTTTTATTAACTTTCGCTCCTCATTTGGATAAGTGCAGTTTTGCTCGTAAGTTCTGTCTCATTTATGACACCTTGTTACGAATGTATTGGTCTTTTCTAGGTTGACAAGGTTATCCTGCTGTCTGTTGGGCTTATAACGAGGAGGTTATGGGACGCTTGGGAAGAAACTCTGTATCCTGGGTTTTTCGTTACACCTTTTACTGTGAGCCCTCTTGGAGTGACTCTGATGAGAATAAGATCTGTCAATAGTAGCTGCTCATCCGTGATGAGAGCATCCATACCTATTTTATGTTTGAGGCCTACATGTTTACTTGAGGTGATCTCATGAGATTTGAAGTCCTGGCAGCGACACAACTGCTTTTAGGTTTTAATTAGCTTTTTTGTGTCGGTTTTTCTCCCGGTATTACTCAATTTTCTCTCCATGCTTCAGTGTCCTTTGGTATTTAGCACTGCAACTCCACTTTTAAATAGTTGTGCTTATGTTCGTATCCAAGGTGTTTTGCTTTACTATTATTTGATTGAGCCCGAATAGCTCAGTGACTTCAGCACTGGGCGACGCGGGTTCGAATCTCAGAACGGACATGAGCTCCTTCAAGGTTGCAGATACGCCTTTCTGACTGGTGGGTGCCAACCAGTACGAAAGCTAGGTCCAAGGTTTCCTGCCTATTAGTGTGTCGGTGGCACAGCGGTTAGCACGCTCGCCGACCATGCACATGGACTGGGGTTCGATCCTCGGGTGGCACACTCCTTTACCTCGCCTAGCTAGAAATAAAGCCGGTAAAGAGGAAAGGTTGGGTATGAGGCTAGCAACCCCATCCTGTGAAAATAAACACTGCTACAGAAACTTCAAGCCTTCAAGACCAACCCTAGTAACGCCCTTATTTGGTAAACCTAACTCTAAAGTGTCTTTAGCCTAAAACTTAACGTAAGCTTCCCCAAACCTAACTAACCAGATATCCCGTTTGAAATCATTTCACTTCATTAAGCATATTTTACTCATGATTATGTTATTTCCCTGGTTCCACTAACTTGCTGACTGAGCGTTTCAGGGTCACGATCAAGCTCTTTTGCCGCTTAAAGTCTAACTTGGTTAGGGAAACTTTCAGAGGTAACCTTTAAGAATGATGACCCCAGAAGGCGAATGCATCAGTGATTTTGAAGTAACACATGAGAAAAACTTGTGCATTTTACACAAAATACTGTTTGTTTACAAGGAAAATACAAATAATAATATTGAAACACATTGAAGTTGATATTTTCCACTAACGTAACTCAAAAATGCTTCCCAATTACACTCAGAGATATCAGTTTTCAAGTTTTTTATCGAGCGAAACGGTTTCATCTATTCAAACAATGATCCCGCCATATATGATTTATTTATTCACAAGAAAAAGGCATACAATAATAATAAAAAACCCTAACCCCAGTACGCACTCTAACACTAAACCTAGTCCTAGCCCCAATCCTGATCCTATTCCCCAATCTGCTATCAAACCCTTATTCAAATAGTACTTGAGGTCCATTATAGTTACATCAGAGCAGAAAAGCATGACGACGGTTATTTATTTCCGCGATCACCTCGACAACTTTTCTAGTTATTGTTTTTTCACAGCATTATGCACTAACGGTAGGTTCTAACTGCGACAGATGTGTAAGGCACTGGCAACGCTATTGAAATTTTACACTATACCAGCCTTAACAAATACATTTTACCCAAATGCCCACCTAATTAGTATTTCGAATATGAAGGATTTTGATAATTACATAAGATGTGCTCTATACGAAGGCAAGTATTTATTCTATAACTCCCAAAGTGCTTGTTCCACTGGAACCAAAGACAAGTTCAAATAACAAATTGACCCTCCAGAACATGAGGTATATTTTCTTGATGAGAAACACAGAGCGACAATGATTGCCTGACTACTTAGGGTTCGTACACGGATGACCGAATTTACCATAACAGCATTACAAATAGCGTGAATACTTGACCATGTACTTCCAACCTAACAAGTCAACTCATCATCCAATATCGAGTAAAGAATGCTTTAATCAAATAATTCTGAGGAATTATTCGCCGCTATATGCGCCTTGAGTAACTTGCTAGTACTGCTAAAAAAACCCGAATCAAAAGGACTCATTTATTTCCATATATGCTCTGACAAGCAATATATCTAAATGGAATGAAATTTTAAGATTAATTAGGAGCAAGATTTATGACTTATCTGGTTAGTATTCGAAAATTATGGACTGTGAAAATGTCAGAAACGCAAAATGGTGTCCAAGCCTGGTCGATTGCTCCCTCTCTGAAACAAAAATTAAAACATTTGAAGCATCCGTAGGCTAGCTAGACGTTAATTCAATTGATCTGTTGATTTCACTCCTGGATTTAGTTTTGTGCCGCAGAGGGTGCACTAAACACTGTTGGACTCAATCCACTGAGCTTTCCCTGAAGAAATAAAGCTAAAACTTAGTGTAGTCAACTGCCAGATTTGCACGTCTTAGGCATCTCGATCCGAAGAAATGTTCATCCTTGAAATCCTTCCACTCTCTACAGGCTCATGGTCATGACTGGTTCACAAGGTTCAAAAGAGGTATCATCCTTGAGTCCACGCATGTGGCAATTACTGACCTTCAAATAAACAAACGATCCATGGATCAGAGCCCTTACCTCAGATACAGGACACCACCAGTGTCCTGTAAAGATAAGGGTTTTCACAAAATACCGACAGTATTAGAGCCTACTATCATCTTCGTATTCATCTGAACAATATTCCGTAAATAACTACTACCAAACATTTAGGTCTAAACGAGTTATTCAGGATTTCTTTCGCACGACCGAATGCAGCTCATAAATTTCAGATCATCTGTGCTTTTCCTATTGCATATGATTTTTTCACTGTCTACTCAAATGAAACCGCACAAATGGGTCACCTGAAAGTTGCATTTTGATTGAGCAGACGAATATTGGGTGTCAGTTAATACTGTACACATGAATTGGGCAAAAGCTCAAAAAGACTAGTGGTGTAACAACAGAAGACAAGGGCCAGGCAACAGATCATTTATTGTGAAAATCAAGAGATATTTATAGATCTTTATGTACACTATTATTCGTTATTTTAGCACAGAAGCAACGTCTTCTGATTGGTTGTTTTCCTGCTGAAGGTTATTCTGTACTGCTTGTGACCGTTTCTTAAAAAATTAAGCCATGTATCTGCGATTCGTAATTGCACACGTTAAGTCTGCTGTGATTGGTTTTTGAGTTCCTCAAGGTTAGGCTTTGTTCTTGTTTTTTCTCATGGCCTCGATTCTGACGTAAACATTGATGTTAATTGTTGCTTACAATTTCGGCTTGCAGACAGCTCTCATCACAGTGGTGTAACGTTCAGGATCATACGTTAAATCTAAAAGAAGGTTAAGTAACGTCCATCCTCATCTTGAGTTAGAAATCGTTAATGACAGCCTACCTTGACAAAGTATTAAAACGTATTTGAATTAATTTTTCATGAATGTGGGATATTAAACAGTTATGTGATTGCATTCAAACTTGCTTATTTTGACAAATATTATGTTTCACCGTACTCCATTAATAAAAACTTTACTTTAAGTGAACGAATATATCAGCATATTTGGGGATACGTGTGAAGTCTGCAAAAAGAACATCGATATTTAATTTGATAAACATTCAGTTCCACTTGCAGAAGACGACAACAACATAACAAAACAAAATTATAAACGTTCTGACGATTAAATGTGTTTTAAGTGAATGGCTCATTCCCTTGATAATGTTGAGAGTTATAAGTAGGGTGGATAATACTTGATTTACACTGTTCGTGGTGCTTCTCATTAGAACTATCAGTTACAGCGAAATTCTCTATTGGGTCAACAAAAGTTTTTCCTACCCCGTTAATACTGTGGTTGGTAGGGTTAATGACTTCCTGACAAACACTGAGGAAATAATTTTCATAAAACAGAGTGAATTTCGATTGGATAGATAATGTATCTCTTTCCTGTAATTCAACACTTTGCGTATCACATTGTTAAGTTCCACTCTTCATTTCAGCTTTATATTCTCGGCTGAGTGTAGAAGGCTTCATTCCTGTGTTAATCCTTATCTAATAAGTATATGTGTTTGTCTAATGCCTTCTTGAACGAGTCGATTGAGGGAGTGGGCAACACTTCTTCTGGAAGCTGGTTCGGGGAGAGAACTAGTACTCCACAGCAATGTACTTCCTCTTTGGCTTTCTGACTCTGTTGCTTTGTCCTCTAGGATGACCTGACCAAGTGGAAAGGTAAAGATAAGATAGAGAAGGATCGTAATCATTTCTTAGGAACGTGAACATAATTGTGAGATCTCTCCGCCTACCATATGATAAGGAGAAGAGTTTGCAACTGTTACGTTTCTCCCTATGTAGTGAACTGGAAATACTAGGAATCATATGTGTGCCCTCCCTTTGATCTCTTTCTAGTATATGAATCTTCCTTAAAGCAAGGGCTGGTTACATGGATGCGGTCTTCTAGTTTCGACCTCACTAGAGATATATATAAAATAGACATCTGGTAGGTGATTCTGTAAAAGGCTCAAAATTATCTAAAATTATGAGCTGCTACAGAGCGGTATCACCTATTATGACATCTGTGACACTGACAGGAATGGTATTCCATATATATCATATGCGCTGACACTTGTGTACCCAGTCTGCATGGTTTCGCATTTCGCTACGTTAATTGGGACTGTCGATTCATAGGATCATTCTAATAGCTTATTGAAATCTCCTTGCAACGTAAGCATGTCGCTGTCATCCTTAGGCTGTCTTTAGACTTTTAGTTCATCTACGTAGAGAATTAGGGGAGATCCTATGAGTAAAGATAATTCACTTTTCAGGAAGGAGATTTGCAGCTGATCTAAACTCTGTCGCCTACCTACAAGGAATCCCTTGATCCACTCTAGCAAGCCGCGCTTAATTCCAAAACTTTCCAGTTTCTCAGGTATTTTTATGTCGGAAGCTTTGTTGCAATATGTGAAGATAACGTTGATGCCTTTCTTGTTGTCTGTAGACCTTATATATATTTCTCTTGCTGTAAAGACTCCCCAGAAACTTTGTGTTTTGAATGAAAAGTTGCTTATTTCCGAATGCGCCATGGTAGGTTTTTAAATTATCCTGATGAAAGTGCTGGTATGACTAATACGTCTGTAGTTCGAAGGATAATACTTAGATCCTCCTTTGTTGTTGGGGATTACTAGTGCATCCTTCCAATCACACAGTGACACTAAATTGGACAGAAATAGCCTAAATATCGTGGTCAGTGTGCCAGCTATCTTAGCTGCCAGCTTCATTAGAAGCCTGGAGGTGAGAGTCACCGGTTCCCATTGATTTCTCTGTGCCTGAGTTTTTTAAGGACTCCGATATAGTAACTTGGTCACTGCCTACAGAATCTATCCCGTCTTCTTGTGGTTCAGCCATAGGTGATGACCACTCCTGTATGAAGACTTGAGAAGTAGTTTGGCATTGCTTCCGCGTTTTCCTCATCCTCTTCAATTGTAGTGCATAACTCCGAAAAATACTGGATTTAAGCAAGACCATGCACAAATTGAGTCGCATTTCCTCCAAGACTCATGCATAGTAAAATCCATCAGAGAATAACTTCGCATATTTGACTGATAGAATAGTCCTGAAGATCTCTTTTCGACAGCTATTGTATCAAGCTTAATGAAATATGAACGTGGGAGAGCAACATTTAATTTCATGAACGCGTAACTCAGCAATCTATTGATGAACTATTTCAGGAGCCTACGTTTTTTTTTTCCACCCCCTTATAAATAATGAAATACTGACTATACAAGGATGTGCCGGTGGCACAGTGGTTAGGACTCTCGCCGACCATGCATATGGTCCGGGGTTCGATCCCCTGCCGACGCACACCCGATATCTATGGTCGGCCTGTAAAATTTGGGCTACCGATATCCACGCTGAAAATTCCATACTTCTACTGAAAATACGGTGTGGCATCAAGCTGTAACCAAAATAAAAATAAAATAAAAATACTTGTCCAGAGAAGTTTCATTGAGCTCTTTCTTCTTTTTATTAGCCTTGGTTTTATTCAGTAGCGTTCCATCTAGTTGATTTTAAAGGGGAAATACTAAAGTGTGATAATACTGATACAATTTAACACAAACACACAATAAAACTACTTATTATTGTCTCTTTTTATGCATATATATGAATGCGATTGTACAGTTATGTACATGAGATAATCGGGAAGAGAATTTACTTCGCTGAATTCTTCGTTTTATGCCTCAATACGAATTATTCGTTTGATTTTAACATATTGTTGTCTTCACGAAGTCACACTTTTTGGTAACACCCCTGATCGGTTTCAAATATGGCGAGATCAATTTCTCTAATGACTGTTTAGTCATTTCATCCTCTTCAAACTCTGCGCTGTACACACTTACCGTTGACATTTTACTGATACTAACTAGATTTACACTAGATTTAAGTTAGACTTTACTTTTTGGTGATTTTTATTATGCTTCAGAAAAAGTATAATGAATGAAAAACCTTTGATTAATGCACCTACAAAAAACTAATATTTATCATCATTAATAATAGAAATGAATTAGCTGACAAACTTAATACACCAAGTGGAAGCTGATAAGCTTTTTTTTCTCGGAACCATCAATTTTCTTTCTCCATAGAATTCTTAATGTAGTTTTTATGCGCTACATATTAATTGCATTATAAATCATTTACACGTTACTTAGCAATATCATTTAAAGTAGATTAAATGCATGTAGGAATAACGGTGTATGCGGCAAAGTTAAACTATCATAGCCAAAACCACAATGACTTTGAACAACCAATCAGAATTCAGATGCATAAAAGTTGCACAACCGTTGAAAAATACACTAAAAAAGAAATACTGCCAACATCACTTTACACTGAAGAGTTGTACGCTTATGTGTTGTAAGAATGTCACCCAGTCACAACGCAGATGATCTATAGAGAAGTTGTACCATACGCGATTTACCCATCCATCCAAGTGACTATAGGCCATGGTATTCTGAGATCCACTGGTGTTTCTGACACTATTCTCCAACCTACTCCTAACTCTAACCATAATCCTAACTCCTAATTCTAACTTTAACCCTAACCTAAATCTTAATCGCAAAAGCCATAACCCCACCTAACAGTATAGATTTGCAGTAAAAAAATACCTAGTAAATAAGTAGAATACTGTATTTATCCCCTCCTAGTCCAAAAATGCAGGCATAATTTGATTTGGACTTATATTTCATAGCATTCCCTAAATCTGATCGGTTCTTGAAGGTCAACTTTTGAAAGACCTTGACTTTGGCTACAATACTTTACCTTCGCCGTTTATGCCAATGATACTGAAATTAGCTTAGTGAAATTCCCACTTTTCTGACTAAGTCTGGCTACAACTAGCATAGGATAGAAATGAATTATTTAGATTGTTATAATTAAGCCGATTTGTACTGATATAATGGTCACACTTAAAATTCGCAGTATATATATATATATATATATATATATATATATATATACTGCGTATATACTTCACGGTATCAAGTATGCAAGGAGACTAATATCTGATAGGTGAAGTAACACTAATATTCGCATAACTCCATGCATTGAAGCGCAATAAAGAGTGAAACTGTCGACCTTCAGATATTTGTTTTGCATGATATCTCTTAGAACTGTAAAGTAAAATAGTCTCTTTGACACGAGAATAGGATGATGGAAGGAGAGAACTAGTGCGAAACAGTATAAATACTTTTTTTTTTAAAGTATATCATAATAGAACAAAATTTTTTCAGTCGGAATTTCACTATGAATCTATCAACTTTCATAATGAAAATATCCGAACAAACATGATTATGAAAACGCGAAGAAAAGTTGTTGTATGTTCCTTCCAATTGAATGACCATTATAATTCTATTGAAAATGAAACATGCGTTTCGCTTTCACAACGATATTCGAATTGCTGTATTGCCACAGGTGACAGGAACACAGCCCACAACTAGTACTGTAAAGGAAAAATTGTTTGAGAAATCTCTCCTGGACGATATAATCGGTATATTTACACTTATTTGGGTAATTCTCCTTTTTTCTCCTAGAGTGTATGTCAACGTTTTGAGATGGGCTAAGTACATATTCAACTGATCTTTATTGTTTGTCTTTTTCTCTATTTAATCCATAATTTCAATGCTTCTCTTCTCTCTGTTGTTGTGATGTGATTTTCTTTGAGTGTATCAAGGTCATTCTGATCTTGGACTGTCTGTGAGAAGTATAGGTGTGATACTCGTAGACAGAGTTTTTGATCCCAGGGAAGTGTAGGACAGCTATACAATAGGATGTAATGATCGGTTCTCTGCGTCTAGACCACAACGAGTCGATTTCAGTTGCTACAAGAATGACTATTGGAGTTACCTACTATCAACTGTTTGGCTTGTTGTCGTCTGTCAGATAGTTTATAAGTCATATTTTTTGTACTTAAATGACAATTTACTAACTTTGAGAAAGAAAGAAAACTGATTGATAATATATGTATGTATCGATAAAACAGTCGCTCTGTCTTCTGGTATCACTTGAGTGGGAATTTGTACGAATAATAAAGTCTTCAATAAAAAAATGATCATCACTACCAATCGATGAGATAGTTACGCCATCTAGCTTTGCTCAAGCTACCGTGTTGCAATAAGATAATCCTCACGATCGAAAAATATAATTTATAAAAGAAGACAGATCATTGTATATTAAAATAATGATACTTAGCATACAACACGGTAAGTATGCAACTAACTATCATGTGAACTAGAACAAAAATGAATAATTTACCTGAAACAAAGCTTATGCACATTGGGCGATTCATATTAGACAATATTTAACCACCTGCATACATAAACCAATGTATATTAGCAATTATAATCACTATTGCTTCAGGATCACAGAAATACACCCGTGGTATTGCATAGTTCAAAAGCAATCTACAGTTGCAATGAGCTAACGAAATTAACATACTGACAAGATCATACACGCTATTTTCGAAAAGATTGAATGAATTTTGGGTTCAATTTACATACACATATAGTAACACGCTTAGCACAAGCTCTCTTAAGCCTAACCCTTTTTCCGAGAAATACATGTTGAGCATACAACTACTTAGTGTACAATCAACGGACAGTTGAAACCAAAAAAATGAAGAATACTGACATACATACACTAAAATAACTACTAAAAAAAGTCTGTCTTGTCATCAAGTAGGACAGAGTCGATTGTTAATAGAAAAATGACAAATTTTTAGTAGTATTTTTTATTGACTTATAAAAAGAAAACGATATAATAAGTGGAACTGAATCCAAAACATGAAAAAGAGGAGAAAAAAGAACACAAAACACCTTCATTGCAACAAATGAAGATGAAGGACAGAGAGGACCGTTTCCAACAGTAACAGTCGGAATAAAGTTATAATACTATACTACTAGTAATAACAATAATCATAACATTAGGAGGACAAAGCAGGAATAAGATACACAGACACACACACAAATATGTTGTTATTACTGAATCAAACAAATATAGGGAATTAGATTAACAATTAATCACTCCATTTATTATTATGTCATACATCATATGCACTTCTGTATGTAACAAAAATTCCTACATACATCACGCTAATACATTCATTCATTACACACCTGGAAAAGCCGGTGTATAAAAAGAAGAGGAAGTAAACATGCACGACGAAATGAAAAAAAGAGATTGCATGGAGAGCGAGAGAAAAATAGGCAGAGAAAGTTGAACAAATGAAGAACAGGAGAGGAACAGTTATTTCTGATAAAGAAATATATATACTGTAAAAGTATTTTGATACAATTCCTCCCCACCCTGTCGCTTTTGGTGTATACACGAAACAATGTATGGAAAGAAAAGTAAGCTTTTTAACCAGTTCAGTATGCATATATATATTTAATTAAATTTTGGTTATGCAATAATAATTTATCCAAAGGATGTGTGTGTATTGACTTTGTTAAAATACTCAACAGAAAAGAAGAACACCACTATTACAATAATGAACAATTATAATTGTGTAAAGGTTGTTGTAGATAGAGAAGAAGAAGAAAAGGAGAGAGAATCATAGAACAACAGTAAAAGTACACACAAAATACCAGTAGTCCTTTGATATGCATCCACATACAGATAAGAACAGATGAGCACATTTATCGAAAAAAAAAAGAAATGAGAACCAAGAGAACTTCCACCGAAGAAGAATAAAAAGTCAGTAAGATGGATATAATAAAGAAAGTCTCTCCAGCTCACATAAAAGAAAAAACAAGACAATGATGGAAAAGAAACCTCATATATGAATCAATTAACAAGTAAACAATACAAGTGAGCTTTTTCTTTCTCCCCGCATGTATTTGTCGTCGTCATCGGCGGCGGCGATGGATTATGAATTAAGTATGCAACGTCACTTCTCTCTTTACTATTTATTAGTACTACTTTTTAAATTACCTTTTTCCGTCAAAGAAAGGAAACACGAATACGAATCTATATAATAATAATATATATACGTATATTCAGTTATTGTTGATGCAAGAAAAAGAAGTTTACCGATAAGAGGTAATTCCTTTTTCTCAAAATGAAGAGATAACTCAGAGGAAGAAAACAAAACAAAACAAAACCAAGAAAAACTTCAATCGAAATAAAAACCGAAACAAAAGCGTGAATACGACTGGATTGATGATAGTGGTTATTTCCAAATTGCTACTAAGGTTATTTATTTATTTATTTATGTACCATATTGCTTCTTCAATAAACTTTTTTACTATTCACAGAATATTATATAATCAAAAACCACCACGACAACAATAAAAGATAGTAAGAAAGAAAGAAAGGAAAACAATAATGATGGAGCAAGTGAAAGTGACAATTAATAATAATAATACACGATCAAAAACACAATTAACAATATATTTTGGATATATGAACATTTAAACGTGTATTGTTTGAACGTGTTCACCACCACCACCACCAGCCGATCGATGAATCACTTATTTATTCACCGCCTAGATGTGTAAAAATGCCAACAACAAAAATAATCGAATGTATTAGTGAATAGGTAAATAAATAAATAAATAATTTTTTATTTGTTTAGAAATTCCCATCATAAATCAAAACAATGATTGGTGAACAAGCAAAAAGAAAACACTTTTTTTTCCCTCGATAAACTTTCCCCTTTAGGTGTTATACAAATTAGTGAAGGAATATTTGTTTATTAACAAGAAGAGCAACTGTAGTGTCTTCGCAGCATAGAATAACTCGGAACAAAGAATGAGAGTTTTATACCGGGGAAGGTGTATCTGAGATGTGTAGGTAGTTCAACACAAGTGAATATATGATACTATGCAGTAATGTAACACTAAAAAGACAGTTGGATATATCATGTTTGGCGCACAGGAAGTGACAATTAACGTCCAAAGTAGATGACTGCTTACCCTATAGATATACTCCTCCATGATTTTAGTAACCATTGACAAAAGATATTATTAAGTACTCATATACACATTTCTGGTGTAAAACTCTCACATTTTGCGTATATTACTTTTGTCAATAGAACCAAACTTAAAGAAGACTTTATCGAAAAAGTGCTCCATGTTCAGTAATCAGTGTTTTAAAAGTAAATTATAAATGATCAAAATAAAGACGGCAGAATGAATATAGTGAAATAAATACAGTGTAATAACTGAAAACACGATTAGTCAACAGATAAAAGTGAATCTCCCTATTCAATACTCATTGGATTTCGACAGGTCACTTTATTCACTACGAACACTATATATTTTATTATGTATGGTGTTAGTCGTTCCCAGTAGGCCAAGACAAGATCATGGGCCAGCATTTGCTGCGTTTGGTTACAGGATTTCATCATGAGTTGACATCAGTAGGCGAACCACTGAGAAACCTGAGAGTACTGGAAAGCTCTGTTTCGCTGTGGCTTGGGACTCTTCATCAGTACGAACTCACCAGGACTTTCCGGTTGCAAGGCAAGCTCGTAGACCATTAAGTCACTGGGACCCGATCCAATGGTCCATGAAATCTAATTTCTGCAAATTCACTGGCAGGATGCTGACTACTGTGTTAAATGACACACTCAAATGTCACTGCATCTCAAAGGAAAGAGTGGTTCTAGGAGAGTCTCGTTTCAAAAAGTCAGCAATATATATATATATAGTAGTGGATTCCGAACACATTAAGTACAAGTGGTAACTGTCATAGATAATTATTTTTTCCGCTAACAAAACGGAAGGACAAGTGAAACAGCCAAGAAAATTTGCGAAATGAAATATTTTTTCCTTAAATGATAATCGTAGTGGTTGGTTGTATGTAAATTGTATGCTCTCCTTATACATCTGAATAAAATTCAACAAGAGTCAGTAAGCAAGACTGTGATTCATTCCAGTAAGCAGATATATACTACTTTGCAATTTTTTTAAAGACAGTGTTTCAGTGGCACCTTTTTTACTACACGAAGTTATATAGTGCTGACTAAAGATGAACAACACAAGGCTGGACAATATTCAATACATATTTCTTCTCCTCTAAATTTCTGAAAGATTACATACTAGACACATCACACTAGTTACTAGTGTCAAATCAAAATATCCACTACAGTCCTACAGGAGGTCAATCGCGAGCCCGAATAGCTCAGTGGTAACGTCTCTGACTGCAGCACTGGGTGACGCGGGTTCGAATCTCAGAAGGGACATCAGTTCCTTCAAGGTTCCAGATAGGCCTTGCTGAAGAGTGCCAACTAGCACGAAACCTAGGTCCAAGGCTTCCTGCCGATTGCCTCCAACCATCTAACTGCATACTTCAGTCTACTCGGAATACCTGTAAGGCAATAATTCTGAAAGCAATCAACTATGCTGCAATAAATCAGGACTGATAACATTGGACAAATGACTACATCTGATTGTTTACTTTGTCAGTATTAAATAACTGTATTTAAGTGTAGTGACATGGGGCAGAGTTTACTAAGAAATTTATAAATCTAAAACTGTATCCACAAATAATTTATAGTACGAAACAGTGATAAATAAGTCTAGAATAGGAGCTAAAATAACTGTTTTTCAAAGTAGTAGTTAACCAAATGTCAGCAACTAATCCAGTTAACGTCAAAATCGTCAATCATAATAATCATAATAGGAATTGTGGCTGTTAAACGTGACACACTAGTTGACAAAAAGTATATATTTATATATATATGTCAATATGAAAGGCGTATACACATAAGTACAATTTCACTTACATGAAAAAAGGGAAATAAACCTCATGACAAAAAATTAAGCATTTCAGTTAGTTAGCTTGATGGCAGATGACGTTGGTTAGCATGATTTGCAGAATGGACAGAGGCAGAATTATCCGAGACACTTGTCGAATGAGCAGACGACCTACTACTACCTAATGAAGGTGGTAAACGAGAGTCTAAACTAGTATTACTCATACAAACCCTATCGTTTTCACCATTAACTGTGGTATTTCTGGAATGCGGTAATGCTGATACTAATGGAACCGATGATGACAGTGATAAATCCTTTTCACCTAGATTTCTAGTTGTTTCAACACCTTGAAAGTCGGCATCACTAGATCCCATGGCTATGTGACTACTAGAACTACCATCTGCACTAGCTAATGTAGCCAAACCACCATGACGACCACTGACACCATCATCACCACTAGTGGTTTCATCTAAATGTTTTCTTTGCAGATCTTGGATACTTTGAATAAGTTCTTGTAAAGCTAAATCATGCTGACTAAGTACGAGTTGTCGTTCTTCTTCATAGCACAGATCACCGCGACTACTATCACATGATGTTTCTAAACGTAAAAACTCCGCTAAAGATGAACGACTGCTATGTGTGCGTAGAGAGCCTGTCAAGTCTGCATTACCGTCGTGACCATCAGATGAATGACTTTCATAGGAACGTCGAGCACGATCAGATTCTGTATGATTAGAAGGTATATTGCGTACAGACATAACTGGATTTTTTATTGACTTTTCAGGACCACCAAAGGATTCATGTGATGAACGATTTGGTTGAATGTATGGATATAATAATCGACGTGATAGTCCAGAACGATTTTCAAATGATTCTGATGGACTTAAATCACTACTTTGCCAACTTTTAAATGGATTTACACTGGCTATTGATGATCTTGTCGAATATTCTGATGTCTCTGGGATTGGTGTCAGTGGTTGTAGTAATGGTCGGCAGAGTAATATGTTATCATTAAGTGCATTATAAAATGTATCATAATCACCATACGGTGGTTCTGTGCTTTCAGATATTTCACGATATTCACCGCTTGGTATGATAATAACTCTATCGGGGAATTCATAGTCATCTATTCCCTCCTCCTCCTCCTCCTTCTGCACCTCTTCTTCCTCCTCTTGTTCTTGTCTCTCTTTAATAGAACGGTTAACCGGATAGTTATTAACATCCTCAGTATCCTTAACAATACTGTCATGAGACTTTAGGAAGTTATATACACTAAACTCAGGCATATTTCCATCTAATTTGAGAGACCGATGAAAGGTAATAAATGATATTTTGTTAAAGCGTTATACATTTATCATGAGAACAGATTTCAACATTAATTAGTGTTGATGTGGAGACGATAAGATGATAGGTAAACACAATTTTTATAGGATATCACATTAGTTAGGGAACATATATGTATATACACAGATTGCAGATTATTATTTTTTTTCCCAAACAGTGGCGTAACAACAAACGACATGATATTAAACATGATTAACGTTATTAACAGACAGGCATACAGGCAAATGAGTGAACGCATCGACAACAACAACAACAACAAAAAAGGCGAACCGATATGCGTGCATCCGCAATCACACACAAACACACACACATACATACATACATACATGTTTTTACACACGCACATAAAATAATATTATCAAAAGAGGTTAAGATTAGACGGAATATTTCATACGGGCATATTAGCAACAATTATGGCATGTTGTTTTATTACAATGTTTTGATGTTGAATTTTTTTTTAAACAACGCCAAATAAGAAGCAGTAAAAGTGAAACGGGAAAAAACCCCATAAAGGGAGTTTTTTTTGTTTATTTGTTGTTGTTGTTGATGATGGTGTTGATGATGATGATGATTTGTTTAATTTTAGCAACAACAAAACAAAACAGCCGACAAACGTATAAGGAGTGAGAGTGTGGAAAGAAAAGAAAAGAAAAACTAATTTAGACAACGGAAATGAAAAAAAGAAGTATAGTTTGTTTGACACTGAATAACACCTATGAATAAATAAGTAAATACATAAATACACAAATCCCTTTCCCCTGCCCCTTCACCTTTTTTTTGAAAGAGAAGACAAACACACCTTAAATACGTGATAATAGATCATAATTGCTCAGATGTCATCAATTCTTATCGTCATTCATCTGGATAACTCTCTCTCTCTCTCCTTGTCTATCATCCACTCAAATTACTCCATTGTAATCTTACTATGTTTATCCTCTCTACATATTCCTGTGTTTCACCAGAGTTTGTAAACAATCTCTCTCAATGAACCATCAACACACTGCAGACGGAATAAAAACCCTAGATAAATCTGATCTTAAACATATGAAGTGCATGACACATGCAGGAAACATTCTCTAGTATAAAAATGAATTGGTAAAGACAAAAAAGATATCAACAACCTTCTTATTTGATTTATCTGCGATTTATAATAGTCTACTTTCCATTGTCTATTGGTAAATAATGTAAATTAGCAGGGTGGTGTAGTACAAAGGTAGATGAAACAAAATTATTAGCGGTTGCAGTCGCTTATTATCATTATTTTTTTTTCCTTGGGTTCCGAGTGGAACATTGGGGCTTTAACAGCACATCTTCACTTTGTCCTATTCTCCTATGTAGTCCTCTTCCTAAAATGGCCCAACGATTGACTTATAATCTCTCGTCTCCTCCTCTATATCACTCTCGGGTCAACGCCCAACTCGTAGTCTCCCATTCAGGGGAACAATCGAGCGAAGGTAAGGTCTGCAGTGTCACGCTCAGCTTGTGACTAATCCATCATCTCCATTTTCTTCGGCGTATTTGTTGAGCGATAGCTTCCTTGATTAGTTTGTTCCCAGAGGTTCTTCTTCCTAATTCTTTCCGGCAGGCATTTAATCGTCAGCATGAAGCCAGGGAAGGCATCTGTTGATAAAGTCTGAAACTGGCTGTTGGTAATGCTTCCCGAGAGACATAAGCCAAGTTTTTGCAGCATATGGAAGAACTGACTGACTTAACATTGGTGTTGAAAATCCGAATCTTGTTCTTCATGCTGCTGAGTGCAATAGACTTCTAAACTGATTTCAGAGTAGTGAACGTCTGTGTTGCGTTTCTGATTCTGGTTTTGACATTCTCATCTGTGCCGTGTGCCAGCTAGTTGAAACGACGCGGTTCGCCGTCATTTCGGTTACAGTAAATCCGCGGAATTCAGTGTTAGCACATTTGACAGTGTAGATGTGGCTCACTAACTTGAACACCTAACTTTTAGCCGATGCGTTCCAGGTTCGAATCCCCCTGTAAGAACTTCAACTTGGGTAAACAGCTGTCTCACACAATACTCATGACTAATATAGCCTAGTACATGAGAAATTCCTTGTGGTTAACTCAATTTAAATCAGATAGTTGACTGCTTATGGTAATAAATTCTACATCTCCAGGTATGTTTCTGTGGTCATAAATAATGAAACTGTCAAAATATGTAAAACTTATTCAGTATACACATAAAAGAAAGAAATCTATTCATTGATTCACTCAGCATACAAAAAAAGTCATGCCTGAAAATGTTAAGCTACTAAGTACTCTATTACTACTACTACTAGTGAACTGGCAACTACGAACAAGCTACGAGTAACTGACATTACTATGTAATATTGCCAAACTATTAAGGGGACATACTGTAGTAAAAGTGTTCATTAAATCAATGAACAGTATATTATACAAGAGTATAGCACAGATCCTTCTTTTTAGTATTATGATCAGTGAGCGCTATTTTGCGTAGCCACAGCAAGACATAGCATTTGAAATATGTATTAATTAAACTGGATATGATAAAATGGCTCAGATCAAGCAACTCGTCAGAAAAAACAAGGCTAACTACTACCAAAAGCAAACTATGCTCAGTAAATGAATATTCAAGTAGTCCACAATGCATGAATACTATGATACAACTGTGGTGATAGAGCACAATTTCTCTTTTATTTCATCACCTTCATTTGGTTTTTGGTGTTCGGAGATAACTGAAGTTGACGAAGTTGTCGGTTGTATTGTTTTTTCCTGAGTAGATATGGTACTTGAATTATCGAGTTTACTCGAAGTGATTCCAGTTTGATCAACTGCTTGATGATGCATTGTATGCACTAATTGTTCAGATGATGTGGCTACTGTAGATGTAGGGATTTCTTCAAGCTTTTTATCAATTCCACCTGGACTGGTACCTCGTGGTACATCACGATCTGCTCCTCTACCCCAAGTAGCCTCAAGTTCACCGCATCTTGGATGGTGTTGTGCACAGATTTCTTGTTCACATGGTGAATTACTGAATGGTGTTTTACACACTTCTCTATCTCCCTCATCAGCATGCATTTTATCAGTGTCATGCAATGGGATATCACGATCTGCACCTCTACCCCATGTAGCTTCAAGTTCTCCACATCTCGGATGATGACGTGCAAAAATCTTCTGTTCATACGGTGTACCATCTTTTAGTGTTTTACAAACCAGTTCACTTGTTTTATCTTCCTGTAAAGTACCACCACTACTATGTGAAGGTAAAACATTCACATCAACTTCGGCACTTTTATTAGTGATTGTTTCACTTAATAACGGTCTGTACTTCTCATTAGTGATGACTGTTTCTGTATCAGATGACTGAGATGATTCCATGTGGCCAGACACTGAAAAATAAAAGAAAATGTGATAAACAATTAAGGGCATTATCATAATTATTACATGTTCTTATCAATTTCTACTATGATTTGTATAAAATGCACCCTGTTGGTTGGAAATTACCTCTACCAGAAGAAATATTACATTTCGTGTGAAAGTAATCTAAATGCGATGGAGAGAAGACAGTCGAAAGTCTGAAGGAAACCCAGATCTCGTAAGAACCACAGGTCTATTCAATATATTATCACAGTGAGATACTACTGAAATCGATCTAGCAATCAGACAATAAATAACGATAAAACCATTCCGACAGCTATTGAACTATAATTATTTGTATAACAATATCATACATTGTCCTTTTGAGTACATAAACACATGTCTACCCGTAATGCCTAAAACCAGTTAACTCTGGCGTAATGAACAGACAAATTGTCAATTTCGAAATCAATGCAGTGGACATCACGCACACATAAGCACTGATGGAAGTCTGAGGTCTTTAAATATAACATTACAATAGACATAAAAACCTTCAAAGACTTCGTCCAACATAACAGCAGAAGTCATCTTACAAAAAAGTCATTAATACAAGAACAAAAGTTCAGCCAAGAGTCTTTTTTCGGCGAATCCATTCACTTAGCTGTACAATCGCATTTAGATATAATTATTTGTGTGTGTGTGCGTACATTGGGATTGCCGAAAAAATAATAAGAATTAGTTAGGACTATTGTTCACGTCATCAAAAAGGTTTCGAAAATGTGACGAATAATCAAATTGTAACTAGGGGAGTGAAGATTGGTACGTATTGGAAAGGGTTGCGTAATATGAAATAGGATGTTAGTGAAAGAGCATAGAGACACGTGTCCAAAATATGTCACGCTATGTAGTGAATTGGCAAAAGTTGGAATTCATGGGTCATTGTATCGGGTCCCAGTGGCTTAATGGTCTACGAGCTCGCCTTGTAGCCAGAAAGTCTTGGGTTCGAACCCCGGCTGGTGCGTACCTCCGAAGAGTCGCCAACTAGGATCAAACAGAGCTTTCCAGTACTCCCAGGTGATTTCCCAATGGTTCTCTTACCGATGTCAACTCATGATGAAATCCTGTAACCAATCAATCAAACCTCTACAAACCACACTTGAAAATTATCTAACAGGTAGAAAGAGTAAACAAAGGGTTGGTTAAGAAAAAGATCTTACTAAGAAGTCATACAAAAATTCAAAAAAGCATTGTGAACCTAGAATGATACGCGAGATAGAAGGAGGAGACCGAAGAGTTTTTTCTGCGCGACATATTTTGGACACGTGTCTCTATGCTCTTTCACTAACATCCTATTTCATATTACGCAACCCTTTCCAATACGTACCAATCTTCACTCCCCTAGTTACAATTTGATTATTCGTCACATTTTCGAAACCTTTTTGATGACGTGAACAATAGTCCTAACTAATTCTTATTATTTTTTCGGCAATCCCAATGTACGCACACACACACAAATAATTATATCTAAATGCGATTGTACAGCTAAGTGAATGGATTCGCCGAAAAAAGACTCTTGGCTGAACTTTTGTTCTTATATTCATGTCTGGTTTGGTATTTTCCATGAATTAAATCAATTGAGGCAATCTGTTGACACTGCTAATGATACAGCTGCATTCAACAATTTCCTAATTAGTATTCCCCTTCATCAATCCACTTATCTTCATTTTGTGTTTCAATGCCTAAGAATCCATGCCCGGAAGCAGTTGGTGTTGTGACTCGAAATCATTTTCTCTTTATGGCATAGATACATTCACTTTTTACAGTCTACCAGATTCATTAATTCGTCATGTTTTTCCATGTTAGTGTATATGGAGAAGAGTTATCGGAGTTAATAATACACCAGTATGCAAATTAATAAACGCTCATGAGTTATGCGTAAATAAAAGTTATTTCAATGTACACATTCGTTTTTAGTTATTATTAGTTTATTATAATTATTAGTTTTAGTTTTAAGTAGTTAGTTTTAAGGATTAAAACCGAGTAAAAAGGTGTCAAGAATTTAGAATTATTGGATAGTAGTTTTATGTCAAGTTTGGAATTCACCAATACTGAGAATTCTGGAAGCACGTCAAATCGCACTCACAATGTGTTAGGTGTCAAAGTGAGAATGACTAATGCCAACCACTTAGGCTGTCTAACTTACGTTTGTTCTGACCACTAATTAAGAACACCATTTTTTTTACCGTTAGTAAGTACACATCTACACACATACAATACTCATAGTTGATTGGTGAAGCGTACTTTGCTTTGTTTAGAGTTCCCTACTCTCTAGTTACTTTCTTAATGAAAACTTTGCTTATGTGTTACATTCTCTCCAACAAATGCTTCATTCTTTGGCGAAAATTAAAGTCGATTAAATTAAAGTTGATTCGGATCTCAGTGGCTGAACGGTCTACGAGCTCGCCTTGTAACCAGAAAATCCTGGGTTCGATCCTCGACGATAAGTACTCATGAAGAGTCCCGAACTAGGATGAAACAACTTTCCAGTACTCCCTGGTTTTCACTGGTTCTTTGACTGATATCAACCCATGATCGAACTACTTTCATTCTTTTACAGGTAAAAAGTGGTACACACTGACTGCACACCCCTTGACAGTTTCATTATTCATATAACAGAAAAAAATATTGTAAACAGACGTTAACCTTTCCTAGTGGACAACAAATGTCCTATTGAATCCATTTCTAAAAACGGCTTAACAAGAATAAATAAGATGCTATTATGCTTTAAAGCAACAGTATAATATCTCCAGGTTCCGAAAACAAACTAAGTGAATTAGGTCATCTAGATAGATATAAGGTAGATGTTTCCATATTCACACAACTATATGTATATATAAGCAAAAACTGAAGTGTCAAAAAACTTGTTTACACCTTCGTATTCAGACAAAGAACAACATATAATGAGTTATACTTTTACAAACCGATATGCAAAAAAAAAGTTATAGCGAATAAATCACAACAGGTATATAATATAATGTACACAGAGTTAAGGCAAAAAATTATAAACTGTGAACTTGCCTAGTATAACTGGCCAGCAGTAATAGCCGAAGGCGTTAGCGGGGATATATAGTATGTATGTGAAAGTAGAATGAATGAGTGCAGTTTGATCACAGTTGAACTGAATACGCGTATCCATAGCATACTTGACAGAGCATCACCACCACAGGAGATATAATTAATATATGTGCGGACAAAATTATACATTTGTGTGTATGCGAACTAAGCGAATACAAAACAGATTACCAGTAGAATTATACCCATAAAAACGTACATACACACACAGAGTTGCATACACACAAACATGTGGTCCTTCTTCATTATCACCTGTTGAACAACATAGCAACACAAACATGACGATGACAACAATAAGATTTTGAAACACTGATGGAAAAGTGATATCATTTCAAACCACCCAGCAGTCGTCAGTCATCATCAATAGATGAGGGAATTGTTTTTGTGAGTGGAATAACAACAACAACAATAATGCACACACTGACAGACACAAACAAACAAACAAACACTGAGATATTTGTATGTAACCGAATAGTGTAATGATTAACTGCAAAAAAACTTTAGCATACTGAACAGAAAATGGAAACTAAAATAAAATCAAAATTGGTTATAGTGTTAACAAATCCATGTACATATATACATACATACATACATATAATGCAAATATGTGAATAACCTTCGGTATGTTACTACACTACTAATTATAAACTCAAAAACAGTAACCAACGGAGGGAAAATCACAATCAACACATTGAAGATATAAATTTATCAGAGAAAAACAAAGAAACAAAAAAGTTTTACCATGTAAGTGTAACTCACCTAACCATGTGAAAAGAAAAAGGAAAGGGGGAAAATGCAAATTTCAACACAGTGAATGAAATGAGTTGTTATATGCAGAAGAGATAGGAATTTCCTTAAAGGCTATTTCAAGTTTGACCATGGATTGATATCAGTTAGAGAACCATTGAAAACCAGGGAGTACTGGATAGCTCTTTCGTCCTAGTTTTGAACTCATCGACAGTACGCACCCACTGGGTTTCGAACCCAGGACTTTGCGGTTAAAAGGCAAGCTCATAGACCATTAAGCCACTGGGATTCGAATCAATGGCGCTTGAATTCTAACTTCTACTAATTCGTGATTTTAGCTCGAATGTCATCGGCGAACGTTCGTCCTCACTCTAACCGATATCAATCGATGGTCAAATTTGAAAAATAAATCTAATCCCTACAAATAAACTCTTGAACATTAATTTGTTGCTCGCTAGTGACTGTGCGTTGGTGGCACAGAGGTAGAATACTCGTCAACCACGCAGGTGGTTCGGGGTCCGATTCCCGGATGAGTCACTACTTTACACCGCTAGGCCAGTAATAAGGCTGGTAAAGAGGGAAGGTTGGGCATGAGGCTAGCAACCCCATCCCGTAAAAATAAACATCACTACTGCCGAAACTTCAAAGCTCTAGCTTGAAGCCCTTTGTTCCACTGGGAACGTAAAGGAACAAAATATAAAATAAATAATAAAATAACCGCTAGTGACTGGTTACAGGAAGGAGATTCCGATATGTATATATATATATATGTATATATTTATGTATGCATATATATATATATATATGTATATAATTGCTTACCATGAGGATATGGTCGCGATGTATCAAATTCCTGTTTCCCTGATTCGTCAAGATGACTTGCAGCACGCGTATTCCGCATGGGAACGACCACTTCTTCATCAACTGCAGCTACAGGCGGGTGGAGAGGTAAAAGAAATAAGTTTAGCAGAACTTAGCGCTTCTTTTACTTATGAACTTGTTATTTTGATCTATATATCTAGAAAACAAATGATAATTCAAACAACTTCTCTGAATAACCTGTTTTTCACTACATTCACTTAAAATCAATCTTGAACTAGTTAGATATTTCAACGCCGATTCCGTCACGAACCAAAATCAGTCAGGGAATACTGGTCAGGTGTTTCTTCCTCGTTTGAGACTCTTCATCAGGGACAAAACCCTAAAGCTTTGGACTACCATGACAACCCACTCACCATCCATACACTGGGTCTGAATTTAAACACCCATGAATTCTAATTTCTATAAATTCATGACATTTATACACACTTATCAAACAATAGTGGTGCAATGCTATCTACATAGGAATTTAAAAAATGAAGCCCATTTTACTCATTATTATTATTATTATTAATATTTTTATTATTATTGTATCCTTTAATTCCTACAGGAACATAGGGCTTCAGCAGTGCGTGCGTCTCCATTGCGTTCTGTTCTCTGCTAGAGTCTTCAACTGGCTCCAAGTCTGCCCACACGTTTTCATCTCCTCTTCACATGACCTCCTCCAAGTCACCCTTGCACTGACGACCAACTCGCCGCATCCCTTTCGGGTTCCACTCGACGGCTTGTCTAGTGATGTCACTTGATGGTTTCCTCAGAGTATGACCAATCCACCTCTATTTCTTGCTGCCTATTTGTTTCACAATCGGTTCCTGCTGGGTTGGTTCGCTCCCAGAGATCCCTGTTGCTGATCCTTTCCGACCATCTGATCTTGAGTATTGAGCGAAGACAACTGTTAATGAAGGTCTGTAGTTTGTTTGAGATGCTCTTTATGACGCGCAGTGCAAGTCCCTGATCCCTATAGTAGCACTGACTTCACATTGGAGTTGAAAATTCGGCTCTTATTTTTGATGCTGAGTGCTGTTGACCTCCACACAGACTTGAGAGTAGTGAAAGCTTGTCTTGCTTTTCCGATTATTTTACTCATTAGTGACATGTTAATTCAAAAGAGAGAGTGAATATCACTAATATGTATATGGCTATTAAAATAAAACGTTTTCTTCAAACTTTCAACTTATTTCAAACGAATATGATCATTACTTTCTTTGAACTATTTTGTAACAAATACTTTGGGAACACAGTATAGCCAAACAAACAGATGTTGTAAACGAGATAAATGCAATGGAACGTGATGTATTTGTACAACAACAAACGAGCTTCTTCTGTTAATCAAATGAACACAACACAAATTATTATGCAGATCTAATAAATAGTCTATGACAAACTGATAGCTGAATGTACTCTAATTGATTAATTTAAATGAACTTGTGTTCATTTGTAAAAAGCTAATATTCAATGAAATACACAACGGTTGAATGCCTACGCCTTCAAATGACTTTTTTTAAAGTGATTTCTAACAGACAGACAGACGGGCGGCAGGCAGGCAATGAACACTAAATTATTCCAAATCGACTAATACAATATGAGAGATATAATTGAAGTGAATGTACCACTTTGGTTGAATAATGCATTAATTTAGGAATAACAATAATAATAATAAATGTGTGCAGCAGAAAAGGCGGATAAAGTAACAAAAAATTAAACAGTAACTTACGTCCAGTATACACAGAAGTTTTATCTTCTTCAAGTACTGATGAACTTGGACTGTCTGAGAGTACACTTTCAACTTTCTTTAAAACTTCATACTTCTCCTCTTGCCGATCATGAGACTCAGACTTATTCTCTACTGGTTCCAATATTTTTTCAGAATAGAAGACACGACCAGTTTTTACTGTAACCGGTTGTATTATTTCTTGTTCAACTTCATGTAAATTAGAATTATTCAAATTGTCCGAAGTGGATAGTGTATCGCCTGTTGGTGATATTGGTTTAGTGATTACAGGTGTTGTTGCCGGTGCCGATGTTGTTGTAGTTACTAGATTAGTTGAACCAGACTGTGTACCGTATCCTGTATCAATGGATTCACTTAAACCATCTCCTTGCTTAGAATGAGAACGTTGTTCACGATGCATGCTTAAGTTCGGGGACATAGCTGGAAAAAAGCAAGGGGACAACACAGATACAGGACAATGACAATAGATAAAAATGTCAATAAATGCATAAATTAACCATATACTGATATTTGATAATAGGAAAATTTCCATTATGAAAGCGAAAGGATTCAGCGAAGAAATATTTACTTTTCAACTACATCCTTATCTGTAGCTCTACATGAGTATATATATATATATATATATATATATAAAGCAGTTTTTAATATAAAACAAAAAATTCTGCCAATCCGGTGGCGATAAGTTTGTTAACAATAATTAGTCAATATCAGCATGTCAATCGGGGTGATTATTAACGAAGACAATTTAATACAATCAATTAAAGGGTAGAAATGATTACAATAAGTGGATTGCATAATGTACATTTTTGGAGAAATAAAAAGCAATTAAGGAATACGTGAGTGCTCACGTTGATTACGTAATAAACAATTAAAGATGAAGGAGTAAGAGAAATAAAATGATAGTAATAATTATTACAAGTTACCACCATTGTCCAAATTATTTTACTTTTCTGACTCCATATCTCTACGTAATCAACTTGAGCACTCAATTACGCCTTAACTACTCTTTATTTTTCTCCAAAATTACGCATTATACGCATCCACTTGTTGTAACCATTTCCACCTTTCGTTCGTATTAATTTTCCTGGTTAATTATCACTCCTTCTCTTCTCTTAACATGTTAATACTAACTAATTATTCTTAACAAACTTTTCTCTCTCTCTGTATATATATATATATATATATATATATATATATATATATATATATAGAGAGAGAGAGAGAGAGAGCCACAGATGGAGATCTGATTGAAAAGTAAATATTTTCTCGATCATTTCTTTTTCCGTCTAAATCCCTATTATGAGCATACGTGTTCTACTCATATGTACTGCTGAAGTTTTAGCCATCGAAACAGAAAAACCGGAACTTTGTATAGAGAAGAAAGTTTGTCGAACCACTCTCTTTCTGTCATGGTCATATTATAATCCTCATACACACTTTGACCCTATTGTATTTCTCGTTTTGTTCATTTACTCTGTATTATTATTCCCTTGAGTTACGAGTGGAACATATAGCTTCAACAACACATTCCCACTTTCGTCTATTTTCTACTGTTCTCTTCACGATTGCCCACAATCGCTCATCTCCCCCTCGCACAATCTCTTCCATGTCACCCTAGGACAAGCCATCTATCGCTTCCCATTGCGACTCTCCTCGAGAGCCTGGCGCGCGATGTCATTCTATGGTCTCATTAATGTATGCCCGACCAATCTCCCTTTTCTCGTACAAATTTGTTGGGCGATCGACTCTTGGTTGCTTTGTTCCCACAGTTTCTTGTTACTTATTCTTCCTGGTCATTTGAAATTCAGTATGGAGCCAGAGAAGTCAGCTATCGATAGAAGTCTGCAGTCACCTGTAGAAAATCCTTTTCGTTACTCTGTATATCCATAGTTTATTATTTCGATTGTCATTCCTATTTTGGATTTTGCACAATTCCTTGTATGTATGTCAATTATTACCCTATATTCGTTCTTTCACAACTCTCATCATTTTGGGTAATGTGTTAATCACCTGCTAATCTTATTAGTTCTAACCCCCTCCCCCCGCCTTCAAAGATCTATACACTCTACGAAATATTGTTATCGCTCGATGAATGTTTAGCTATAATTGTGATAGTGAATATTTTATCACGACTGACATAATTCTTTTTCTAAATAAATATACATATACGACAGTACAGCTTGATAAGAAAAAACCTGTTAAAAAAAAACTCTCTTATTTGTGGCATGAATATTACACAATATGCAGGCTAATTCTTCACTAGACACAAAAGACAACGAAGGGTTAAATTTTAGAGCAAAGCGAAATACATACACTGATCCTTAAATTCATCATTCACAGCCAATCAATATCACATAGTATTCTAACGATGCAACAAGCATTCACTTCTTACAATCCTGTGAAACAAATTCACAAAGCAGAAGATAGAAAGCTTAGGTATGATGACTGACTGTCTTCCAACCATAGAACATCTACGAGCCAGTGTGCATTTATTACCCCTATCAATAATTAAATATATCGTCTAATTCTTCTACTAAATTTTGAATTTGAGATGCGGTTTCGAAGTTCTTTTACAACAAGAATCGTAAACTGATTTCAGTTTGAGATTATGAAGAGCGCATGACACAATAGGGTATAACCGTGAATTACCATAGAATTTTGAATAAGAAAAAAAGCACGAGAGGAATACGGTCTTAATCGAATTTCACTGAAACAAGTACAGATGAAAAAGGTGAAAATACAGAGCACATTTATGCTGATATGGAGAATAAGTCTGATACTATTCTTCTTCTTCTTCTTCTCCTTGTTCACAATCCACGGATTAATGACTTTTTTCTAAACTCGATAAATACATTGTTTTACATACCAACTAACAATAAGCTCAACTTACAAGCAATACCATTCAATGAACGTAAAGCTGTTGCGCGTTCATCTTTCGAAATAACAGGTGATACATTAGTCATACACTGTTCTAATACATCTCTACGTCCAATAGCCTGTAATGCTTCAGAGAGTTGTGTGCCTAGCGAAAATATGACAACATGAATTTATTGTTAACAATAATAATAACAGAAATAATCAGCACAAAATATACCTTAGTTTACTCTCTAAACCCACACATTGAGTAAAAATAAATTCATAGTATTTGACAGAGTATACAAATAAAACATGATGACTACAATTGAAAGGAAACACTACGATTAAGGTAGCAACTTCCAATACAATTGACCAAACGGTGGAATGTTTTATGAGTACTATTAGCAGCTGTCTTAACAGCAATTTCCTTTGATGATATCCATTATCAAAAGGAAGGAAGAAGATGCACACAATTAATCTATTTCCTTCCCCTTATATGCCTAGATTCAATAAAGACGCAGAAATTTAAATATCTCGCCTACTGATACATAAGCAACAGCACAGCACATTATGTAATAGTATGAGAACAATAACATTGATGGTAGCAAATATCACGATACTGACCCTTTTCTGTAATAACAGAAATCAATTTATGCTTTTGTAGAAGTTACTGTGCAGAGGCAATTACCTGCGAAGGCGAACAGATTTGCATATACTTCGCTGTCACAATTATCAGATAAGTTATTTGTCGTAATCGAATGGAATGAAAAGTGAATATTCCGTTAAAGACAATACGCTTCAACTGCCTTCACCACCCCAACTGGAATTTTAAACAAAACGCCTTCATGTTTCACTGAAGAAATTTTACTGCTGATTGAGTAATCCAAGTTAGTCAGGTAGTCGTTTGTTGAACTGGGTGCTTACCCAGGTTATCATTCAATTTATTTTATGTATTTATTTAATTTAGTCCATTTAACAAATTTTGGATGGTATTATTAGAAGATTATCTGCAAAATACGATATTATTTGTGCAATCTGATAACACACACACACACATAGGGTGGAGTAGCAATTTTTTGCACGCGAGGGTGAGAGAACATATACCCAAGTGTTTAGAGAAACGTATAATATATGTTTGGTGGCACACGACCAAATTCCTCTGAAGCGAAACATTTAATTTATATGAATCATAAGAATGATATCCAGATTATTGATAAAAACAGTCAGAGGATGATAGCACACTGAAATACGCAGAGGTATAGCTATACTTAGAACGAAACCCCTTCCCCATAAACCCTGATGTACTAAAACAATTATTATTATTATTATTAACCAACCTTGGTAATTCTTATCTGATTATATTACCAAACGCAGTCCTTATTATTTTTATTCTTAAATACCTTATCACTGTTTACTTTAATTGGTCTTTTATTTTTCTTATGAACTGATTTGACAAGTCGAATATGCAATCAGATTGTTGGAAATGTATGTTACGCAAATAGATCACATTTTTCAGATAATCTTAGTTTTCTATTAACACTATCTGAATTTATCATTTAATCTTAATTATAATTTTCATTTTTTTTTTTAATGTACTGTTGAACTCACCCGAAAATGGATTATTACCAGTACGTTCTTGCCATAATAGAAGACTAGCATAAGCGTACTCTTCATCCGGTCGATTAGGCAATGAAGTGATGTTATAGACATCTTCATCAGATAAGCCTAAGCATTGAGCTAGAATTTTCCAATCAGATTTCAGACAATAAGCAACTTGTCGTAAATCGAGTTCTGATTTACCAATTGGTTCACTGTATTGATCTGATCAATGAATACAAAAACATCAGTACAAATTATCTATTATTTTGGTAATACTTACTACACACACAAAAAGATGTAAGATTGTATATACTACTGACTAATTCATGAAAGTAGTTGGATATCACTCACATAAAATTGTAGTGTTTGCCAGACAGATATCAATGTGATCTAAACACTGAACGGCCGGTTAGTACGTCGACAACATCGCTGATTACAGCGATGCTCCCTGTTTGCCAGAGTTCAGAGGGCTGAATCAATTTAAAGCACCAGAATCTCGATTAAGTTCCTTGAACAAATTAGTAATACATTGAATGTAATTCGCAATTCGCCAATTAATCCATAAGAGAGTACAAATCGAAGGCAAAAACTGAGAAGAACGATGACATTCATGTACACGACGCCAGGAGTGGGAATTCCACGATGAAATCATTTATAAGGTTTGATAATCATATGTTTTAGAGAGAAGTGAGTTTTAAATATCCCCATCAGAGACAATAACTTCTAAATACATGAAAGTAAAGTTGTAAGGCTAATCAGGGCAACTTGCATCAAACACAAATATTATGTCCTCACTGAAATTTGTTCACGTTTAATAACAGTAACAATTATATCCCTAAGTGATAAAGAAGTTCAGGTATATTCATGTACTGATTCTCATACATGATAATGCACTTCTTAGCGAATTATCCCACACTAACCAAAGTGATGAGAAACCAGAAACTTCATGCATTTATTCCCTTTGATGAATTTGAATAAAGCAAGAACAACAGTGATTTGTGCAGATTAATATGGTACCATCATTGTTTATTTCGTTGACCTCTCATCAGCTGCTTACAGCCTAAATAGATTATTAAGTTTATGTACAGAAAACTTTTGACATACTTGCAAATCTTACATGATGTCAGTTGAAAGGAGGTTCCGTAAATAGTGAACAGTGCTCAGAAAATTACACTATGTAGTTTTTAAACAGGCAGTTCAAGTTTAAACAAAGTAAATGTATGCGTACAATGGCAAAGTAGTTACTTAATAAAGACTAAAGATGCATAAGATGACGAGTGACTGATAAATTAGGTAACGATGTACTGAGTTCAACTCAATACATAGAAACAAGAGACAAGAGAAAACAAAGACATCTCTTTCATTTGATTACGTGATCTTTGGCTTTAACCTCACCCCTTTGAAATAGAGTATTTTTCTTGTCTCTTGTTTCTATGTATTGAGTTGAACTCAGTACATCGTTACCTAATTTATCAGTCACTCGTCATCTTATGCATCTTTAGTCTTTATTACGTAACTACTTTGCCATTGTATGCATACATTTACTTTGTTTAATCTTGAACTGCCTGTTTAGAAACTATATGGCGTAATTTTCTGAGCACTGTTCACTATTTACGGAACCTCCTTTCAACTGACATCATGTAAGATTTGCAAGTATGTCAAAAGTTTTCTGTACATAAACTTAATAATCTATTTAGGCTGTAAGCAGCTGATGAGAGGTCAACGAAATAAACAATGATGGTACCATATTAATCTGCATAAACCACCGTTCTTCCTGTTTTTTTCAGATTGTTTAAAGAAGTCCAAGTTAGTCAACATGTGGAAAGATGCGAAACTATGGCTTTCTCACAACAGCCCTCTGCCTTGCGAAATGCAGCAGGTGAACATGCACACGATAGATCTCCACAGGGTGAAATTAAAAAAATATTCAGAAAATTAAGAGAAGTAATGTGGAGGTGAACAAGACTAGAGTACTCAATTATATAACGATCATTTCTCCACACTACGAAAACTCAAGCAGAAATACTCCCCCAACAATGTATCATTATTATTCTGCACAAACCACTGTTGTTCTTGTTTTATTCAAAGAAACCAGGAAATGAAATCTCAGTATCCAATTGATAAACCTGTGAATACATACCTGTGTATACAGTTTAACTAAAACAGAATTGCAAAGAAATAGTACACTTTTCTACTCACCTTGTTTAGTAGTCCATACTTGTGGAACAGACTGAGTATAAGTGGTACCCTGATAGCCAGTCTGCCCGTTATACTCAGGAATATATGATGGAATGTCATCAATATCAGTGGTTTTTAAAACAGCACCTGGTGGATATTCACTCAATTCATCTGGTAATTGAGCTTCTAGAACTGTCGCTGGTTTTATAGGTGATCTATAATAACAAGAATGAAAGAATTTCAATATACAAGATAGTAATAGTAATGAATATATATATATATATATATATATATATATATATATATATATATGAAATTTCAGGCTGCAATACATATCTTAGATTACGTTTATGGTGATCAACTTCCTCGGAATTGAACAAAATGTAACTGCAAACTGCTTGGGACTCCCCAAGTTTTGATAACATCACCAAACAATTCAATAGACATGTGTAATCTCATGACACAAGTACCTTCACTTCCTTCTTTTCAAACGAGAACAATCAAGAAGCACATTCACAGTAAACTCGGATGGCATTATTAGAGATCGAACGCACATCAAAAATGTGGCCTATTTGAGTAATACGTTTCAAACATTTACACATTTACGTATCAAATCACAGTTTGTATGAAAACTGAGAAAATGAAAGCCCAAGTAAAATAAACACAAGAATAAGGTATTGAGAGAATAAGAAGGATAATAATTAACACTACTATTGACAATACAACCAGATAAGGATAACGAAGGTAGGTTATGAGAAATAATACATTTCTTCCTCACACACACACACACACAGGGAAGGGTTATCGCCTCAACGTATCTCAGTATGCTCCCCAGCCCGACTGTTTTCACGCATTAGACTATGATAGCTATTTTGATATTAATCTTATGATTCATATCAATCAAATGTTTCTCTACGCGGACGAGGCTGGCAGTCTGCCCCCTGCATTGGCATTGTTTGACAACGTTTCACAGTTAACATTTTTCAGATAAACTCCGTCTTCTAATAAATCTATCCAAATGTATTAGAGGGACTAAATGTTTTAAGGTAAACACCCATTAGTTAGGGAATGATAAATATAGAAAGTAATGTAGAAAGCCAAAATTACATCCACTCAATTTTTTAGTATTTTTTCCGCTTAATTTATTATACTCCTTAATAATTGTTTTCAGTATTATAAAATAGTAACACACTTTAATTTACTCGCATATAATAAACTATATGAAGTGTAACTGAAAAAGTCTATCCACCAGCCATTCCCTCGCGCCAACCCTACACGCTCAACACTGATCTCTCTCTCTCTCTATATATATATATATATATATATATACAAATGTATAATTCACTGAGGGAAGGTATGAATATTTTAGCAAATAAGAAAAATCTCAAAAAAAAACTAGAAACGAAGAAGTGAGACAATGCAAGGCATTTTTTAAAAACAATAATAATCTTCACAAGAGTTTTTTTATTAGTTTGAGAAATACGCAGAAAGTGGGATAGAGATAGAGAGAGGGAAATAAAATTAAATAAATTATCCACAAAATGTTACGCTGATAAGAACAGAGTGATACAAAAGTTACTTACTGCCTTTTCATTTAATAATAAAAGAGAACGGCGGCAATTATAATGATAAAGGAATTAACCAGAGTAAGATTAGATTGTCCAAATAAATAGAAATACTAAACAGTAAAAGGTCAATGCAGTGTTATACAATAAGTAAGATCTGCTAAACATTTAACAATGATGATGGCTGGTTGGTGGATTCAACATAGAACTTGGCACCGAAGTGCAGCAGTTCGAGTTGCCACGTTCCAAATAGCACACAAACGTAGACAAGAAAATGAGTGAAGAGAATCAATAGAGTTTTGACAAGTATAAGAGTGAAACAGAATGAGTAATGGTAGAAATGAATATGAAAGATTACAGAGACTGAATACATCTGCGTAAGCCATTGACAACGATTTCGAGCCATGTCACCTATTGTCTCCAGCCATTGATTCTTAGAGTCCCGAGGGCCCCAACCCGGAAGTCTGCATCTCCCTACCTGACTCAGTTTAACTGTCAGGGATTTCATGGATGGATGCCATGTTTTTGTTTGGCCACCACTTACTCTTTTCCAACCTGCACTTATATCAGCTAGTAATGCTCGTCCGTCGGGGGAGGCGATGGCTAGGCATGCGCAGCACGTGACCTAGCCATCTCAATCTGTGTAACTTTATAGCCTCTTCGATTGATCTTCCCTCTTTGCCCAACACTCTACGCCTAACGTCAACATTACTTACCTTATTATACCACCTAACGCGAGAAAGAGATCGTAAACATCTGTGGTCAAAAACAGACAATCTCTTCATGTCTTCCGCTCTCAATGGCCACGTCTCACCGCCATAGAGAAGGACGGAGCGAACTGCTGAGCAGTATACACGTCCCTTGGCTGATAGCCGGATGTCACGCCTACGCCAGAGATGGTGTAAGTTAGCAAAAACAGCCCGAGCTTTTTGGATCCGTGCTGAGATTTCGTCACCAATCAATCCGTTGGTGCTGATTGATTAACAATGATGAAAAAAATGAAGTAAAAGACTGTTCAGGATACCACTAATGAACGTGCTTGCACTAATCTCGTAGATAGAACACTTTGACGATCAGTTTTTTGGACCAATTGTAAGATGTGACTAGTGACTGTGTGTGAGGACGTTCAATTCCATTTCACTAGTGAATGGAGTAGGCATGTCCTCTTGAACTGCACGTCTGTGCTAAATCAATGCTCACTCATTCATCTCTCTAATGAACAGTTTAAATTCAGATCTAGTTTATCATTGGATTAGTGGCACTTCAAAGTTTAGACTCATTTTTACAAACAAACAAAAAAACCAAGTCAAGTAGAATTCCCTCTAAAAAGGAGAACAGATAATAATGTTACTTTACGTCTTCTGATTATTTGACTGCTATTGAAAGCAATTGTTTAAAAAATTATAAGGATATCAGTGTGTTATTATGGACTAAATAGGCATTTAACTTTGAAGCAGTGAGTTACACACCCAGACCCTGAGCTCTAACAACCACGGTTAGGTAAGTCTGGTAGCATCAACTACCGTTACACCATGAACGTTATAACAGGCATTTGACAGTGGACTAATATTTCCACTACTATAGAAGCATAAATGTATCAACATGTGGGAATTAAAACTACATTTTTAAAGGTTGAATATTTCTAGTCTCGATAGAAAATATGCGCAATCCATTTAACGTCAAGTAATTTTTCTATGATGTCAGAAATTATGATCTATGAGGAGAAATTACTTCGGACATGTCAAAAGTTGATCATCTCCGATCTAAGCATCCTATTATTAGTTTCATAGGAGATGAGGGTTTGGCAGACTAAACAGATCGAGTCCTTACACTATGGTATGACAATAACTGCTTAATACTGCGAGACCGATATTCTACTCTACTCTAATAGAATTGTTGATTGAAGGAGAACATTACAACCTAATTTTGATTCATATCACTGTAGCTCCGTTACCAATTGAAGGATTACACCAAATAACCTTAAAATTCCTAAATGGCATTCTTCAATTCAGAGGACTGATAAATTCGTCAGATACCAAGGCGTAACGTTCTTCAAAACTAAACAGCTGTCTGACGAAATATCGAAATGAACGACAACATAAAGTAAAATAACCAGAAGTTTTTTTTTTTCTTTTAAAAAGTGAGAATAGATAAATTACCCGGCAGACTGTAGAACAGCTCGAGGATGGCGCATAAACGCTAATTTTCCAACAGCTGGTTGGGAGGTATCTTTGACACGTACAATCATATTTAACCGATTCTCACGGAATGCATGCATTCCCAATTGTAATTGTTCTTCAGTTTTAGCGACTGGAACTAAATTTCCAGCTGTTTCAATCCAATGCGGATGATCATCAAGAACCTTTTTTTTACCAATGCAAAATACAAAAAAAGCAATCAATAAAACCTATTCACACTTTGTTCAATGCATAAAATGATTAGATAGAACAAAATATCATCATCATCATCATATAACTATATACCACACACGTATAATTTGAAAGTAAAATAAATATTCAAAGCATTGATTTTATCTCTAGTGTAAATGACTGATATCTGTTGCATCTAATTTACATAACAAGATGTACAATTTCGAGGCAGACTGAAGTGCTCAAATAGACATATGTAATAGATATCTTCAAGTGTTGGTTGGTTTCAGGTTAAACAAGGAACTGATATTAGTTAGAGAACTACTGAAAGCCACTGAACAGTCTCTTCCTCCCAGTTGAAACTCATGTACCTACGGGGAATAGAACCAAGGTCCTTCTGGTGAGCTCAATGACCGCCCCAGCCACTGGGATGGAATCCAGTGAACGATGAATTCTAACTTCCTCCAATTCGTGGTGTACAGTGCTACTGCCAGTCAACGTATTTACCCTCATCACTCGACTACGTGAACCCCATCGGTCATGAATTCTCACTGGAACTTAAAGCAACTTCGTCCTCTAGTCAGTTACTAATAATCTCAACTCGTAACTTGAAGGTTCTATGTTCGATCCTCAGCGGGTTCATTGGCACATGCTGTTGAGGAATCCCAAACTAGGACGAAAGAGTTATCTAGTACTTCTGTCTGTTCTTCAAGCGATGTCACAATTCATGGTCCAACCTACGATATAGCATTGAGCTAAGCATATTTCAAACTACTCCTAAAGCTTCATTAAAAGGATGTTAAGTGGCTAACGAACAAACTAATTGATATAGCACACGATAAACACACGGGACCAGAAAACACAGTCTTGAGCTTTCAGAATCCAACTAGAAACACAATATATGTCCAAAGCATCCAGAAAAGTTTTAAATTACACCAATTTCTTTTTACCATTCATGATCAGTGTGATAAAAGAACATTTTTGTAGAAAGAGGTTTGTGAACGAAACAATTTATGTTTTCCTTATATACCCTTACTAAAGCATATTTTCCTTTACCAGTTTTTGAGACACCCCTTGAGCCACTCGAATACATCCATCGATACCTTATTCTAACAGATGAAACAGTCATATTAAGCACAAGAAAGTTTACTAATCATTTTCATTTCTAGTTTGCGTTAACATAGATAACTAACTCATCACAAATTGCGTGCGTACTACTCCACAGTAGTTCGCTCTACCCTATTATACATTTGGGAGATAAGGCTGAAGAAAATAGATATGCAAAAAAGATTACATTAAATGGAGTAACTGGTTAAGATAATGTTGACATTGGACGTACACTGTATAGAATAAGAAAGAGAAGTTAATCAGTCAGTAAGTTAACATAAGTACAAATTTCGACATCCGGTGCTGCTAACAGCAAAACCCACAACACATGAAAAAATATTCCAGTCAGTAATATATATATATATATATATATATATAGCATACATCTAGTCATAAACATGAAATTAAAATTTGTACCAAGCTTAACTTTATTTATCTACTCGCATATACTTGTATCCTGTAGAACTACAATTATTTTATTTAAGTCCTTCAGTTTTACTTAAATCAACTTGACAAGTAAAATGTGTCCGATCACACCGTTCATCTTCCTTCCATCCTTCCTATTAAACTTCTCAATTCTACTTCATACAGTTGGTTCCCTTGATAAATTTCGATAAAGAAAGGAAGACGAAATTTGCAGTATAAAATGATATCATTCTATTTCACAGGTTCTCATCAGTTGCAGACTACCTGAAATTACAATGGTTACATAAATGATAATAGCATACTTTAATGTTTGAGTGGTAGTAGAGAAGAGATACTATAAAATTGACGCATCCAAAGAAGAATGAAAGCATTACAATTTTTAGTTTAAGTTTTCATCATCAATTTATACGCTTTCAAAGTAGAAAAGAAGGGGAGGGGTAAGACAGGAAACAGAAAAAATTAGCAAACAGTGTTAGCTTGTAGGTTCACACAGCAACTCAAAAAAAGCGATTACAGTGTATAAGATTGAGATTTGCTCAGTGAGATGACAAATAAATGTAATCAAAATTCAATTACCAAGGGAGTGAGAGGTTAACTGAATTTTGATTTTGATTACAATAATTAGTCATCTAATTTAGTGATCTCAACTCACTGAGCAAATCTCAATCTTATACACTGTAATCGCTTTTTTTGAGTTGCTGTGTGAACCTACAAGCTAACACTGTTTGCTAATTTTTTCTGTTTCCTGTCTTACCCCTCCCCTTCTTTTCTACTTTGAAAGCGTATAAATTGATGATGAAAACTTAAACTAAAAATTGTAATGCTTTCATTCTTTTGGATGCGTCAATTTTATAGTATCTCTTCTCTACTACCACTCAAACATTAAAGTATGCTATTATCATTTATGTAACCATTGTAATTTCAGGTAGTCTGCAACTGATGAGAACCTGTGAAATAGAATGATATCATTTTATACTGCAAATTTCGTCTTCTCAATTCTAATTTGCACCGTTACACATTTTCAACTCATGCTAACTAAATTTAGTATTACAAAATAACACATCAGCTTCAATGCCTATAAATAAAATGAATATGACAACAACAACAAAAAGGATATCGATAAGTAAATCAGTATCAAAAGGTATCAAAGTTAACCATTGCATACCTCAATACATGGTCCTGTAGCTATGCGTTGAAATCCTTCTTGTAATTCAAGTGTTTTTTCTGCAGAATCATCAGTAAGACATAAACAACGTAGTTGAGCTTCTTCAGAATGGAATCTACGCGCATACACTACAAACTGTCCAATATAAGGCACTGCTAACGATTCATGATAGACACGACTGGCCAATTCAACAACTTCAGTTATATTAGGACAATCAACGAGCCACAATCTAGAAAGAGAAAGAGAGAGAGAAAGGGATACAGGAGAGGTATTAACAAGAGTTTCACTAATTTTTATTATAATTACCACAATATAAGTAATGACCTTATATAGAATAAGATTGATAAACACAAAATATCATGACCAAGTATTTAATGATATCATGTGTGACTAGTACTCATTATATCTAGATAGTATTAATAAAACTGTCTGTTAATGATTTCAGTACACAGTGTGTGCATGTGCCAACAAAACCAGATAAAATATAAATATTGATGACACTGTCGTGTGTAGTTGGTCATGATACAATTCACACTTGATAGCAATCCATCAGCGAAGAATGCCGATAACAATGAGGTGAATTCAGTATATGTGAAAATTAAACACACATTTTGACAGGACGATATGGAAACATTGTTTAAAATCTGCAAAGGGATTTTGAATAGGGATTATTAAGATATATAAGAATATATCGGATAGGGTAGAATTTTATGAGGTGGTAAGCACAACATTCGCCTCATTCGACCCGGCCATATTCAAGTGTAAATATGTAGAAAGTGGTTAAATTGAGCGGTAAAGTATGATTTCAAGACGGATAGGACAACTTTTTGGGGTGACTTAAAACACGTATACAAGGAAACATCAAGTTGGAATAGTGGCAAAAATAGAATATTATAGGTGCATTTATGAATTGGTCGTTCGGAGGTTCGAGTTCAATTCCCGACTGATGCACTTCTAAAACTCGGAAAAGAGGGAAGGATGGGACAGGCTGACTCTATCCCAGTCCGGTGAAAGTAACACCACTTTAACAGAAGCTTGCAGCCCATTCAGAAAGTAAGCAATGAGAGAAAATTCGCACATTCCCTGTGAAATATCCCATTTCCATAACAGATTTATAAATGGTTTATTATTCAAATGAAGAAATAGGTATACTGTTATAAAAGTATTCTATAAGCCAAAATACTGGACAATTAAAAAAATAACAATGGATGAAGCTTCATGAGAAAAACAGTCTAATGCTGCCAGTAAAGGCATCAATCAGCCTACTAATTTTCTACTAAAATCATATCACTAACATAACATACAATCATTAATATTATCATATTTTATCGTATCTACCTTGCAGATACAGTAGAAGTGAATGAAACTGCAGTATCATGTGCAGATAATGGAGAACTGCCAGTAATATCTTCCCAAACAGCTGGTGATGTACCGCCAGTAATTGAGCATAATAAACGAAGACTAGGCGAATCAACTGTTGAACGAGATTTCATACTACCACTTGACGATGAAATAGCTGTTTTTGGTAATGGTATAGTCAAAGTAATTGGTTTATGAAATTTACGTCGTCGTGGTTCAATTGTTACAATAGGTGATACAGAAACACGTGGACCAAGCATACGTACAACAAGTTCATGATCAACTGGATGCACTTGAAGGCCAACACGTATACGTTTTTGTAAAGCACCTTGAGGAAAACGAACATGTACTTCAGGTACTACACTAGATGTTAATGTACCACCCTCTGGACCAATAAGAATTAATTCTTGTTTAACACGTGTTACAAGTGCAAAATACTGTGGTAGATCATATGTTAATATTCGATGGATTGATTTTTCGCGTAACTCTTCAAACGACCCAGCATAATCTAAAAAAAAAACAAGAGTAAATTAGGCATAGAAAAATCTTGAAAACGGTAAAATGCGAAACTCTACATACAAATAAGCCAGATAATAATATCTTAATATTCAAAGAAATTTATCTGGTTTACTATTTTTTTTTTCATTTTTGAACAATGCTAATAAAAATTTCTACTTCCTGTCAGCCACAAAGATACACAACTGAGACAACAGCTTCATAGGTTGATGACTATGTTAACCCCCCCCCCCATTTTATCTTGTCACTAGGTGAACCAACCAGAATGAATATACCGGCATAATTAACACATTCACTTTACAACATTTAGAAGAAATAAGATAAATACAATTAAAAGAAGAAAAATATACGAAAACTTACCGAAATGACCGTCTAACGTATCTTGAACAGCTTGGTCTGTTGCGTCTAATGGATGCTCTTTCCATGTTTCACCATTATCTGAACGCAGAATAACAATTTCACGATTTTTGCCGGTTAAGAAAGCATAATGAGGTACTTCTAGGAGAATAGGTGAAGCAAAACGTATGCCAGTCGGTCCAATTTCAATTAAACTGTGGAGATGAAAAAAAAAAAAAAACAACAAGAGTGATGTCAGCTGCATGGAAAATACACAATGCAATGTTATGAAAAATATTACAATTTGTCAGGATCATAGTTTAGTATCAAGTATGAATATGCATTACAATAGAAAGTGGAATATTACTTGTGAAAATAACTGATGAAATCTATTTTGTAGGTTTATTGGATAAACCTGTCTTCCTAAGGCATATATATTATAGTTGAACACAAAAACACTTAGTCTGTAGGAATTTGATCAGTTTCAAATTTCATTAAGGATTGATATCAGTTAGAGGAACATTGGGAACATTGACTGGCGATGGTGCTAGAAATCACGAATTGACACAACTTACAATTTATGAGCTACTGGATTCCAACACAGTGTTTGAATAGTCAACAAGCTCACCTCATAACCTGAGTTCGAGCCCCCTCCCCTTAGTGAGGTCAGGTTAAGGGTGTGTACAGATGAAGAGTCCAAAACTAGAATGAGACAACTATCCGCAAAATCACTGCTAAAAACCTTTACACTAATAATTAATGGAGTAAAATCAAGTAATGATAAATATCGGAACTTGAATAATAAATAATAATAATAGTAATAATTAATGATAATACTCACAAGAGACTTCACTTACCGGCAAGCTAAACCATCACCATCATTCATGATAGGCGGTGAATTTATACGCTCAGGATGAACAAGACGACAGACAATACGTACTGGACCATTGACAACATTCGGTGGGATGAATATTTTCAGATCAGGATAACGTCGAGCTTGAATTAAACCACCACGTGCATCCACAATGAATGAAACTAAAAATCTACAATCACAATATATTTTCAGAAATAATAATGATGATAGTAATAATTAAAACTAAGGTGGATGCAAAGTTACAAAGTTAAACACCGAAAGAAATACATATGGATAGATTATATTAAGACAAGTAAAAAATAAAGGGTATACCTCTTAAAATAAATAACACTTGTCATTAGGTTCTGTTTCAGCAGATAGTCTGTAGACATTCTGATTAATAGTTGAATTAATAACAGTTTCCGGTGTTCATATTCAACAACAACACAATGGTTAAATCATGAGATTACAAACTTGAGCAGGGAGTAAAACAAAATGAAACGAAAAAATAAAAATATGCTACATAATAACCGTTTGAATTGCACACCACAGATTAATTGGTACCTATATTATATATTTGTAAAAGGAACTACACGTCTAAGCGGGAATTCAGTCAGCCAATCATTCTTTAACGAAGCCGAAATAATTAAACCGAAGAGAGAAACCTTTTTTTTTAAAAAAACATCAACAGAAGTAATCGAAGAAGGAAATGTAACTGCAACAAGACAACATATGCATAGTCTCAATGCTGTACTTCTATGTGTAGAAATAATCAAATGATGATTAGAAATAAGATCCAAGCACTTTTAACAAATCTCTCTGGAAAAGAGAACATCATCGAAACAAATTTAAAGAAATAATGAAAACTATTACCAAGTTTTATACCTTATATCAATATTACCAACTTAAGCTTAATAAGCGAAGGTTTGCTGCAAATGAAAGTAAATCACATGCATCTGATCATTTCACAGTAGATCAATTTTAGCCGAAAGAGAAACAGAAAAATAAGGTGAACTCGTCAGTATTCAGAATAACAACAAGATAAGTCAACCAGCACAATGCCAGTCAGAAGTGTGGCATTTTAACGTTTCTACTTTAGTGTACAGCTCAGCACATATTGCAAATAGTATATTTCTTGTGAAACGGTCAGTTGTCCAGTGTGCTGTTGTATATATATATATATATATATATATATTCAATTAAACTGAAAACATACTTTCTGTCGATATGTATTTCTATATCTTCTGATTAGTCCGAAACTGTGAAATGTTAGTCACATGCTACCTTAGTATATTCTTAAAAAGGTACTAATTGTTACTGTTAGGAAAATAATCTTACCCTATGCACCGCTATCCAATTACTCACTGTGGAAGAGACTTTTTTATATGACCTTTCATACGCGATCAAACTTGACTCCGGTAATCAATTTACACTGTTTCCACTTATTCGACAACAAAAATCGCCTTGTGAACAATACTCTGCATGCATAACCTGAGTCCTATTGTAACGGTAGAAGGTAAGGGGCTGGGTAACGGAATTCTTATGTGGAATTTCATATCGCTATTTAGGGGCATTATATACACCTTATCTGTGTTACTACTTCTACCTTTCGTATTGTGTTTCTCTGTCTTCTTTTCGTGTCTCCCAGGCTTTGTTGCAACACTGGTTCAATTGTTCTCTTGACGTCAAATCTATTTCTCCGCTATCGGATATTTTTGTGCCGATTAATGTCTATTTATATACCACTGATAAATCCTATATGTAGCAAACATCATACTATCTCCCTAAACCAACAAAAAATCAAGTTAACTTGAAAATAACTCACTCCTTTAAGAAAGAAGAAAAAGGCATATTACGCAGGATTTCATGATATTTTTCACTTTTATCCTACACACCCATATATATATATATATATATATATATATATATATATCCTATGATAACCAAAATACAATCCTCCTACATTTAGTGTATTAAACAACAAGCTAGCCACCGACTTAGAAAAATATCCTGGAGAGAATAAAGGATGCACTGATATAAGTATAAAACTTGGGCACTGTGGTAGAGTATAACTCCATAATGTACAATACTGTGTGATTTATCAAAATAAAATCTTATCCATTATGAAAGGATGCACTGGATACAGAACTCCGCCAAACCTCCTCCGCCGGAACAAGCTGGATTCAGCAAAGGCAAATCAGGTGTTGATCAAATTGCAACTCTACGCACTGTCATCACAGGACAAAGCATAGAGTGGCAGTCAAACCTCTATCTCTCTCTACCTCGATAACTTCATCAACTTCGAAAAAGCCTTCACCGAGAAGTGATTTGGAAACTACTTCAGCACTACGGCGTGCTGTACCCAAGTGTTTGTCAACCTCATTCAACAGCTGGCTATGACAATGCTACGTGTCAGTAAGGTGATCCACAAGGGAAAACGCAGCGAGGCGTTCGAAGTGCATGCAGGAGTAAGACAAGATGGCTGGCTGCCTACTATCACCGATGATATTCCTAACTGTGGTGCTCGACTGGATTAAGCGTCACACTGGATGACCAATAAAAAGGCTCTAGAAGATCTAGATTTCGTGAGTGATTTATGTTTAATGTCACACAAATTCGAAGACTTGCAAGCGAAAACCAACAAACTGTCTGAAGAAGGTGGCAGAAAGACAGCACTGCAGGTGAACATAGACAAGACGGAAGTGATGAAGATAACCAATCAGCTGCAACAACAACCAGCACCAATCACCATCAACGGAGGAGGTTTAACAAAGGAACGGATGAAGATGTCAAAGCCAATCAGAATCGGAAGAGCAAGATACACCTTCATCAACCTGAAACCAGCTTGGAAATCTTCTGTTTCACTCAGCCTGCATAAGGAACAAGATTCGCATTTTCAGCACCAATGTGAAGTCAGTCACTTCTTCTATACGGGTCAGAAACTTGCTCTGCGTGTCACGAAAAGCATTTCCAACAGGCCACTGCAGACTTTCATCAGCAGCTACTACCTTCGTTGGCTGGCTCCACACTGAAGATCAATTAGCTGGCCAAAAAGAATAAGCAACAAGAAACTCTGACCGGAGGCTATCCAACAGGCAAGAGCCGATCGGTCAACAAATATGTAGGAGAAAGTGGAGATGGATTTGGCATACATTGAGAAGGTCGCCGAACGGCATCGCACGCCAGACCAGTTCTCGAGTGGAATCCAAATGTGGAGCGAATGGGGGGGGGGTCGTCGGTGTGGGGGTGACATGAAGGAGATCATGTGAGGAAGAGATGAGAGAGTTTGGTCGATCGTGGAGCCAGCTGAAGAGCACGGCAGAAAACAGAACAAAGTGGAGATATGTTGCTGAAGCTCTATGTTCCACTCGGAACGCAAGGGAATAATAATAATAATAGCCGCCAGCTGAATAACAATGTTTACCACAAAAGTAATATGAAACCACAGTGTCACTAAAGTGCGTCAAGAAAGTTTAATAAATTCAAGAGAATAACAATAATCGCATGAATAAGCAAATCGAAATGAATGTCCACAAAAATAATAATAATAATGTCAGCTAAAGAGAAAAACAATTAAAAAATGAGAGTAAACAAACCGGAGAAGAAACAAAAGCAAGAGAGAACAAAAAAAACAATAACCGGCAGAATGACTCATTATATTAACTTTTCGTAGGAGGAATTCAATTATTTTCATTATTTTCCAATTGAATAAATGTGTATGTATTTATATATAGGTATAATCAGTTAGTAGTTTCAATGCAGACTTCGTCAGCAATGGAAATCAGTTGGAAAAGCGATTGATAACGTTTTCCCTGTGGCGTTTAATTTTCAATGGTTTTTTTGTGGCTAACATCGGTGTTTCATTCACAATTACGATCTCGCCAAGAATCAAAGATGTTCAAGTGTTAGTTTGTAGGGATTTGATCCGTTTCAAGTATGATCACGGATTGAAAACAGTTGGAGAACCACTAATAAACAGGGAGTACTGGATTGCCCTTTTGCCATTGTTAGGGACTCTTCAGTAACAGATACCTATGACCGTACTACCACCAGGCATCAAACCCAAGACCCAGACAAGGACAAAACAGCTATTCAGTACTCCCTGATCTTCAATGGTTTTCTAAATGAAGTCAGTTTGTGATAAATAATGAGGATTAGAAGCTGTTTAATGCATTTGCTGACAAGATGATATGAAATGACGAAGTGAAAAGTCACAGGTAGAAACAAAAGAGGAGGTAACAGGGCAAACTAATAACAAACACACAAAGAGAAACATACCCTGTATTAACTGGTCTTTTAACTACTGTGGTATTCTCGGATTCCAAGTCCCAATCTCCGCCAGCTTGTGCACTTTCTCCAAACATTTGAGCTTCAATCTACAAACAGAATTTCGAAGTGATAAAATTATGGATCATATCAGAGATGAAAACATGATCACAATATGCATGAATCATTGAGTTCTAATCTCTTTTTTCTTATTTTACAATACAGGCTAGTCACGATAAATGCACCGCAGTCATTTACTGATTACTGTTACGAAAATGATCATTATCCTCTCAGAGTAGATCGCTTGAGTTAAATTTAAGCTATCACCCAATCACTTGCACAGGAACTGATAAGCAGGAAAAAAATATTTATTGTTGAAAGTTGCATCAAGTGACAGCTTATCTGTTATTCGCACTGATAGAAGCGTTTTCACTGCATACGCACACACACATACAGGCTGTTGTATAATTCCACGTGACATTTTCACAAGATGGATGAATTCGTCCTTACCATCAGAAAATACGTCATAACCACCTGATCAACGCCAATTAATCACTCCCAATTGACAGAATTTTCCACGAAAAACACTAAATACAACATAATCAGTCTACAGCCTGATAAAAATGTATGCTATGACAAGCATAGTGCAAAACCTTTTCGTCTGACGACCAAAATGTCTTCATCAGAATATAGCCACTTAACCTTAAATCTAACCTAATTCATCACTGCAACACTGATAATTTAAACACAGTCAAAAATAGGCAACTAGGGCCAACCAAAGTTGATGTCGTATTAAAGAGAATTGGAGACAATTACACAGCTCTAACTATAAACATCAATTTCGCGTTTGTGTATGTTTTTGTGTGCGCATGTGTATTTGCCGCGACAAGCATTTACTTGTATGAGAGAGAGAGAGAGAGTAGGGGAAAACACTTTTGGAAGCTTCTTCAAGAAGAAAAAAGATTATAAAATATAAAATAGCATAATAAAATTAGATTCAAATGAAAATAGGAAAAGTTATTTCGAAAATTATACTTAGAGAGGGGGCACTAAAACGTCCCAACCTTGATAAACAAAAGAGACTAAGCGAATTGAATGTGAAAAATGAAAACAACAGGCGGAAAAAGAAAAAAAAAGAAAAGATAGTGAACAGTAGACGAAATGAGGAGAGACTAGTGAGGCAGATGAACAAAAGAAACAATAATAACGACAGCACTGATGACGAACAATGACTAATGCATACAAACCTGCATTAATTAAACATAAAGAGAAATCAATTTTACAGTTAGGTAGAAATATCTGTCTTTAAAAAAGGTGGTTTCAAAAATAGGCAACAGGGGAACAACTATTTATATAAACACGGTAGAATAAGTTTCGAAAACAAATAATAAAATAAGCCATCTTTAGTCTGTTTAACTTCGTTTCTCTAAATGTCCATTGATTGAATATATGGGACAGAAATGTTCGATTGCTGCTGACATGTTGGCTACTTGTACGGACGCTTCGATAATGTCTAGAGAATAACACTACTGTTATTAAGTAGATGGTGACAAGCAGTGGAATCTGGGACTCACATTTCGCCCCATTTGGAAATTGTCATCTGGATTTACCTGTATCCTAAATGAATAAAGAGTAGCCGTTGAACAAGAGGTGGTTCTCATGGCCTAGTGAATGGGTGCTGGGTTCCAGTCTCAATACCATCACTCAACTAACGAGTCCCAAAATGTGCATCCTAGGTCCGACCACTGGTCACCAAAAACCAAATGACACAACTTTTCCGTTTCAAATTCAGAAATACTACCAATTAGTGACACTTAAAGGAAACATGTTAACAGTTGATTATGCTTCAGACATTTGCAAACACTTTCTGATAAAAAGACATGTGGATTAAGGTGGTATTATTTAATGTTCCTTTAGAGATACCTAGACACGGAACAATGACTACCATGCCAGAGGTTGTAACTAACTTCTGTTTACATAGAAGGTTGGTAGACAGCAACCAATCAATTTCTTTAATCCAGAGTATTTATATCTAGCTTAGACCCCTGACATTTACTACAGTCCCGTTGCATCCATTCACTAGGAACAATAGTAAAAATGATACACCGACACATGGAAACGGAAACTTATCCAAAAGAAGTCCTGAACAAGTAATACACAGGTAGTGTTGGCAGTAGCAAAGACTGCAGTCTGCGCGTTTGTTATCTTACTTAGCACACAGATCAACCATATTTATTTTTGCTAAATATATGCTACGAAACCAAACTGTCAGTGGCTATTCCCAACAGAATTCTCATGACAATTAAGAGCTGGTTGAATGATTGCTGAATGAAGTAAGGTGAGTTATAGAATATAAGATTGGTCCACAGAATCCCTGACTTTAACCCTAAGCATTATAAAGCAGGTGATCACGGACACCTTGCTATAAATCTTACCTTACTTCAACAAATATCATCTTTTTAATAAAGTGATGGCTGGCCCCATGCGCGTTCAATTAGACAAAAATGGCTCGTATAAGCTACTCGGCAGTGTCTATACGAAGACGAAATCAACACGAATGTGATAAACAGTTTCATTATGTTAACACCATTCATTCAAATCCAATTATCCATACATGGTTTCGTTATCTTTAGCAACTTGGCCAATTTGACAACAACATAAAAATTACCTAGTGCTGAAGAACGCTGATTAAGTTGTTATAAATAAGCTGAGAATGTGTAACTTCTGGTTTAATAATACTTAGATAAAGCTATTAGCAAGATTAAATAGTGAAACGTTAGCAAAAGCAATATCGTTCATTGTTTTTCATTCATTGGTAAATACAAAACCATTTATAATCATGTTAACACACAATACAATACTGTATAGACAATAAACAGCAACATAAACTTACATTATGTACAGATTTTGGAGAAACTGTTTCCAGAATAGAGCTAGTCTGTGCAGCGATGAATTCACTTGTATTCTCATCACCTTTTGAAAAGAAATATATATATTTCTTAAATGCAAGTAGTGCACAGAATACAATTAGTTAACAATTTTATGGGAAAGATCAATTTGTTAGAGCTGCTAGAACAGATGATATTGGTTGAGGTTAGTTGATAGAGAATGTTACAGGCGAAACGGTGAACACAGTGGAATAGTAAAAACAAAACCATTCATCAGCTACTTATGAGTATTCGCAATAAGAGGTGCAGAAAATTTTCAACCTCTACGATCACACAATAAAATTAAAACAGAAAAATAAAATGGAGTGTTAACTATTCTGGTACTTCTTTTGTCCCACTAAAGATGACTCAGTTAAGCAGACTATTAGTACAGTTTATAGCTCAGCAGTTGTCATTGTGTTATGTTGTAGTAAGGCCAAGTGTATATCGTAACGCAGAAATTTCGGTGAATTCAGAAAGGGAGGTTTCTTAAGTGCTAGCTACCAAAAAGAAAATGAAATTAGACGTCAGCTCACAAATCCAAAGATGGATTACCTCACTAGTTTACTTATAATGAGAAGCTTCAATCAGGGCTTATTACAACAAAATATGGCCGCTTCAGAATTTAGAGAACTTCAAGTTACCACAGCTTTCAAATAGGTACCCAACGGAGAACTAACTAACCCAAAAGAGGAATGACACATGCATAGTGGAAGTAAACTGTTTTCCAGTCCATGGTGAATTCCCAGCACACACACACACACATGTCAATGAGACAATAATAAACAAATTCAGTTTCGATGTTTTATTTTCAGCTTATTGTTTCGAATTTCTCAACAATTAAACCTTGACTGAACTGAACACTTCAGTGTTCCATCTCTGTTGACATGTCAATTCTAAGTACGAAAGCTACAACGATGACATAGGGTTTCTAAAATGTAATTTGGGACTGATGATGACTAGGCAGTGGAATTCAGGAAACGCGTCAACTGGATGTATCAGTGCTTTCAGTCAGTAATGAATTAACAACACATTTAGTAATGTGTGGTATGTGTGTTGTAGGCAGTGAAGAAATATTCAATATCTCAGCATTTGTCAGTACACATATAACATTTCAACAATTATATATAGTATAATTTATCGTGCACTCAATTATCTACTGATAGTAAACAGATTATTATTATGTAGATAAATAAACAATCTTCACCAGTACAAAATAAAATGATAATGACAGATATACTTGCACTTTATATTCTAGAATCGAGTGCTGTGATTGCAAAACCACTCAGGTCGTTTAAGGCATTATTAATTTTGCCATACCTACTACACACACTTAAGATAAATGAGATTTTCACTATACATTTGTAGGTTCCATTATTGGTTGAAAATTGGTGACCAATACACGATGACGATCCACTTTAATAGGTTTGATCATCATGTGTACACATATATATGCTTTCGCGAATACACACAAAAAGAATGCCCTTTCTCCTGCCCGAGAATATATATATATATATATATAAATATAAATGTATTATTGTTGTCTAAATCTGTCACATAGAATTCAAATTGGACACCTGATCTGACAAACATGTACTAGGTGGCATCACATGCACAAAATACAAATGTAATATTGATAGATTGGATTATCTTAGGCAAATAAAAAACAAAACATGATTCCGATTAGCTTCTTTTTTTTCTAGTTTGGTATGACATTATGCTTATTTTATTGTAATCACAGAAACACTGTCGAGGTGTTCAACCAGCTGTGTGTGTGTGTTACAAGGAAGTAAGAAATCATGAGGTGATGATAGTCACCTGGTGATAGTTGCTGACATTAACACATTAGTAGATATTGTGAATATAAATAGACTGACTGATTATGCTTCAACTTTATAAAGCAATAATAAAATCATGCAATAGAAATCTGCAGGTTTACGCCTATCGATTCAACACATACAATGACATAAGGTTGTTCACAACACACACACACACACAGATTAACTGACAACACTGAAATCTATCTGCTCTTCATGCTAGCTAGCAACAGTTATACTATAATCAATGAAAATTCAATAATCTGTTAAGGTCAGGTAAACAAAAAAAGCACGACAATAACAACTGAACTAATGAGTAAACATATCTGTGTAACAGCTGAGCACAGTACGTATAGTGATATATATATATATATATATATAATCTGCTGGTGGCTAACTGAACAAAGAAATACACATAAACACTACACCAAAAAACGGCCATGTGTACATAACTGAACACTGACAATCAGAAACAAATTATTTACATATGCTCAACGCAAAAGAAACACACAGACACCCACATAATCAGAGTACGCAAAGCGTGCCAAATAATACAGACACACGCACCAAATAAAACGCAGAAACATATATATATATATATATATATCATATGTCATGCATTCATGGATTTCATGTTCTATTTTGACAAGAGTTCTCAAACTTGTTCACATTTCATTAATTGAATTTATTGACAAGATGGAAAGTTTAGCAAAAAGATTGAATTATATCATCCTGTAGTGGCCTAACCTGGACTTTCACAAAAAGCCAGTAACGAAATACATCACTAATAAAACATAATAAATACTGAAAAATCGAATAGTTTGACTGTTTTTCATCTGACATTATATATTTATTATATACTTCTAATGTTGATAAGGAGAATTTGCCATCACAAAAAGGAGAATATTCGAAAAATATGCGACTATATATATATATACATATATATATATATATATATATACATGAAGTAAACGTTGGGGTTAGCTAAACTGATGTAGCAGTTAGTGACATGCGCAACTCAAAATGCATATACTTCGCACTGTTTCACCACACTGCGTTTTAAGTAAAACGGTTATTATATGTTTATACTATTATCATTATTATTATTGCATCTACACAACCCAAAAGGAAGAGTCTGCAAGTTTGTCACATCATACGCAAAAGCATGAAATGCACCAATACACCGATCCATAGAGTAATAACAACAGATGACTTTCAATAATAATGAACACAATAGACGTAGCTAGCTGGTTCATAGCGTGCTACATGGGAAATCTGTTCCGAGTAATTCAGTGAATTTAGTTTGAGCTATCAAATTAAAATTCAGTAGTGCATAGAACTAATCAATTTTCGGAATGCTTCCTTCCATAGAATGAATTTATAGTAAGCGTTCACAAAAGATGGAAAAAATGAACAACACACATACTTTGGTGGGGAAAAAAATTAAACACTATAGTTATTCTATAGGCTGAGACAGGACCACATCAGAGGAAGGAGAGAATGATGGAGAGACAGAAAGAAAGTAGGAAAACAGAATCAAACTGAAGCAGAATAAGCTTGTATGTTAACATGAGCAGATAGAATAAATCACCAAATACAGGCAAATACCACAATTAGGGTTTATAATTTATCCATGCATAAGTATAATATAAATATGAATGTATCATGCATTAGATAGTAATGCAAAGTGATTGAAAAAAGTGCCAAAACGCTTTTCAAAAAAATGTGTGCTTATATCGCATACCCTTCTGGCTGGTTATTCGTTCAGAAAGTGTACCTTGAGGACCTAGATTAATTAGGTGTACACAGTTTATAAAGTGGAGTAAAATCAAAATTATCAAAAAGATAGCAGATAGAACATATTTTGGTATTTGGTACTGTGGTGGTGTGATGCAGACAATGTATAGCAACGGAATATTATTCTCACATATTCCCACAATTCAATATTGTATAAGTAACAGAATACCATACGTATATTTGAATATTCTATTTTATTTCGTTTGATGTAAACCGAAATCACACGCTCAGTGATTGGTTAACGAATATATATATATATATATATATATATATATATATATATATATACAGGGGTTTGATTAAAGGCAAATATACCATGGTATCCGTGTCTTCCCTTCTGTTGTTATAGTACTAGGTTTCATTATGATCACACAATACCGTCTGCCGAAGTTCTATAAGCAAACATGCAGCACTGACACCCATTATGCAATAAAAAGTGTATCACACCTGCATACTCTAAGTTTTGTCGAGTGATGTTAGCTGAAAGGTTTAGGTTGAATAAGAGTTAGTGGTGGTCAAATCAAAACCTGACATTTATCCATGAAGTCTCTGACAGTTGATTTGACCACAAAGGAGAGTATCGACTATCTGCTTGGAGACCTGGTTCATTCCTAAATCCATTAAACCCTTATGTTTCTCCATGTTACTATTCTGGTTTGCGCACATTACTCCTCATCACAGTTCGTTTGATTTTTTTTCGCACATGGAGTGTGGTGACTTGGACAGTTGCAATTAGGCAGAAAGTTCTATGCTGAAACTCGACCAGTCAACTCAGTCAGTTTATGAGTCAGTATTTTTCATGGACAGACTTCAAGGAAATCTATCACCTAAGATTCCTACTGAAAAATCACAACAAGCGGATTCCTTTGGTAGTCTCACTCAAACATGCTGACTGCCTGCCTGGTTTCAACGTAGAACTTTGCACAGATGTGCACCAGTTCGAGTCGCCACACTTCACACATACCACACAATGCAAGAGAAGCCAGTAAAGAGATATTCAAAAGAGAGATAATAAACACAAATATCAGGCAAAAAGAATTGTAATATTCAAGAACAATACAGTTTTATTGGATGTGATAAGTCACAAAGAGTGGATCCATCTGCACCACTACCAAGAACGATTTTCAGCCACATCACCAACTGTCTCCAGCCTTCATTGGTTTTTACTGTCCCGAGGACCCCAACGAGTCAGGAAGTCTACACCATCCTAAGCGGCTTAAACTAACTCTTGTGGATTTCATTGAACGATGAAGCCGTGTTTTGGTTTGACCACCACCACTACCACCACCGGCTCTTTTCCAACCTGATCCTATGTCAGTTAACATTCCCCACTGTCGAGGAAGACGACCGATGGCTAGGCATACGTAACACATGTCCTAGCCATCTCAATCGGTATAACTTCACAACCTCATCGATTGATTTCCCCCCCCCCACACACACACACCTACCTAGCACTCGACCAATACCTAACCTCAATATTCCTCACCCTATTATACCACTTCACACGGGAGATAGAACGCAGGCACCTATGATAAACGACAACCAGACCTTTCATGTCTTCCACTTTCAATGGCAATGTCTCACAGTCATAAAGGAGGACAAAGTGAACTGCTCAGCAGTATACTCGCCCTTTGGTTGACAGCCAGTCGGATATGACTTCTACGCCGGAGACGGTATAAACTGGCATATGCGAGACAAGCATTCTGTATCCGTGCTGAGATTTCGTCAGCGACCAACGCGTTGGGGCTGATGCAACTTCCTAAATGGGTGAATTGGTCAACATGTGCTTGGTTGATGCATATATTTTTAAAATTTCTCAAAATTCCGTTAATTGGAACTTGTGAATGTGTGAAAACACAGATTCACACAAACATGTTTGCATTTTCATCTACAACTAGTGACTAGTACTTAAACGATTATGCATAAGGCCTGCTATAAATAATATTAGTAATGGTTTTGCACCCGCTAAACCGTTTGTTTAAGTTTCATTCAGTGCCTAAAATGCACAAATATTAAGAACTTGAATAAATTATTAATTCGGCATTATACGGAAAGAAAAACAAACGCAGTGTCAATATGTTTATTTTCACACACACACACAAACACAGATACACGAGAAGGCAGACAAGCACTCACTAGGAAACAGTAGAACGTTTCACTGTAACACAGATACACACACAGTGATTTTCTTGATAGAATATAGTGCACAAAAAAACGTGCAGACATCACTGTCTCTGCCAACCAAGTTCAAACCTATCTGTAGGTGTATGCGTGTTTGCACAATAGTGTATGCACACATAATATGCTTTCATAGAAATGTTGATGCCTTACCCCAAGGTCATTTATACGTGTTTTTTAACTTTATAAATGTATTCATCAACACTAGATCAATAGATTGTGTAGCACACACTCCGTGCCAACTTACGCATACACACATACACACAAACACAATGAAGAAGACCAGAGAAAGACAAACAATCAGAAAAATCAAACAAAAAGGTTTCATGAAAAACAAAAATTTGAAAATGAAAAAGGGTACAAAAGGAATGAGATCCTCTCATCGTCATTATAATTTTTTTCTACCTATGTTGTAACTGTACTCACAGATATTGAAAGTCAACTATGTAGATGGGTTGATGACACCTTCATAACAGAGCACAAAGAGTGCTATTTGCCTAATCTCACTAGAAATTTCAAGAATTCGCTTATAATAGCTGACTGACTTCCAATGTGAAAGCATCACAGACTATTTTCATCCCCAGTCGAATGAGACATCCGTATACACAGTGCAGTCGTACAACATGATCAACAAAACCAGTCATGTCCTGCTTTAGCGACAGTTTACAGTGAAATACTTAAATAAACAGAAGAAATCTGCAGGAAGTATACAGCCATTTTCTCATGAAGAAGGGAAGAAGTCGAACTACAACACGGATTGAAACAGAAGAAAATTGATGAATAACAGCAGTTTACAATCTGGCTGGCTGAATTAATTATCACAAAAAATATGTTAATCTGTGGTAAAAAAAATAATAAAAGGAAATAGTATGAGGCCTGGACAAGCTATATAAGCAAAAATTATATATATATTGTGAACTTACTCAACGTGGTATGCATATACTCCAACTGTCCCCAAATATCATCATTCTCAGTTTCAGTTATCATAGTATTGTCGAATGCTGTAGTGAAAGGGCTAGCAAGATCTAGAAAGATTTATGGAAAAAATAAATAAATACTGAGGTTGAAAGTGGAAGAATAAATGTTGTTACACAGTATCAATTTACAGGCTAATAAGGACACCAGTGAAGTGCGGACTGGTGTGTAAAAGAATATAAAGCGAGTCGTTAACAGATTCATAAGGTTAAGAGAAATATATTTTCCTCGAGAGATCAACCAGTCACAAATACTGTACCATTGTGTATTATTATATGAAATAAGCTTAACTAATATATACGATTGGATTCCATCATAGCGACCGAAATTCTCCCCTTACAAACAAATGAATGTAGCTCAGAAGTTGCCGGTCGGGTATTGTTAATCAAATCCTCATGCGATTGGAAATCGCTCCGTCTATCGAGGCAAGAGAAGAATGGCCTAGTATTATAAGCAGACACCTAGTGTTAAGCAGTGATAGGTAACTGTGGAAAGTTGAGGTAGTACAAGACTAGAATGATATGCATTCCCTATTAATCCCATAAGAAAAACTTCATTAACACTCAATTAGAAAGGGATAAAGTTCAAACGACAACACCATCCCCCCTAATGCAGGACACATTTCTAATCAAAATACCATAATACAGTCACTTCTCTTATCCATGTTAACATCTTAAATAGTGTGAACAATTTTTTAGTTTAAAAAAAATAATGAAATAATAATACTAATAATGAAGGAGCTTACTTTTTTGATCAGACATATCGGATGAAGCCAAATTATCCTCACTAGTTTTTGTTTTTTTATTAGGCAATTTGTGCGAAATAGCCGGTGAGGGTGCTGTTTTAATCGAACAAAGTAATAAGTAAACAAAATGTAGGTAAATAATTTGTACAACATAACGTACAATATATATATTATTTTTATTGCTTTACGTTCCCAGTGGAATATAGGGCTTCAAACTACAGGCTTGAAGTTTCTGTAGCAGTGGTGTTTATTTTTATGGGATGGGGTTGCTAACCACATAACCAAACTCCCCTCTTCACCAGTCTTATTACTGGCTTAGCGACGTAAATGAGTGAGTCGGCGAACATTTTACCGCTGTGCCACCAACGCACACAACATATATATATATATACACATATATCGTCAGTACGCACTCACTAGTGTTCGAACCCGGGACCTTCCGGTTACAAGGCAAGCTTATATATACACATTATCAAATATGTAACATAATTTCCGACTAAAGGGGTCATCACTACTATATACAACTATAGAATAATATAATTACAATCAAATAACAAATTCTAATGACTTGGACACATCCCTGTCACATATCTACACATCTCTTCCAAGCATAGTTCACGACTGTGAGGGATACTTTAACCCATCCTCCGCCATTGCATTATGCATCATTTCACTTACTCACTTATATTTACTTATTATTGCCCATAAACATCCCAATTCATGTTCACTTTCCACATTGTTGATTAAAGGAAAAAATAAGGAATACTGGCGTACAAAAATGATTGCATAATTGGGTGAATAACAGCTTCGAATTGTATTTCACACTTCTCTTGTAAACGTAAAGTAATACTATTTATTTATTGTGGGATTACAATACTGTATAAGATTAATTAATATTTAATGTGGTTTGATCTTATTACTGCCTAAACCTAACGAATCCTTTATCTGTACAGTATAGTTAATACTGCGTCGGTGGCATAACGGTTAGGTTGCTCGCGGACCATGCACATGGTCCGGGGTTCAATCCCCGGCCGACGCACTCTTTTACCTAGCTAAGCCAGAAAGAATGCTGGTAAAGAGGAAAGGTTGGTCATGAAGCTAGCAACTCCATCCTGTAAAAATTAAACACTGCTACAGAAACTTCAAGGCACTAGCTAGAAGGTGCCATATGTTCCACTGGCAACGTGAAGGAAAGAAAAAAAACAGTTAATACTGCATTATCATAGTCCAGTGTTTTGAAGCTTCAGATGCCTTATCACTATAGATTCATGTTTTTTAAATATATAAATCTAGGCAATATAATCGTAGGCATATTGTCTCAATATTTAATATAGTATATGATGAAATATATCTTATAGGGTAAGTACTGTTTCTTCACTAAAAAATGAGGAATTGCAAAAATATGCAATAAGCATGGCGTGATGAGCCATCCAAAAGAAGTATCACGTGTAACTATTCTAATCAATTAAATATACAGATAAGAATGAGAGATTCTAATAATAAGCATAATAATAATAATCCACTATGATAAAATTATCTAATTAAAACAGAATAATTTATAAAATAATAACTGGGATTTACGTTCAGTACATAATTTCAAGTCGCTAGAACGACATCTGTAGTTTATGCAAGAACGATTAAAACTATCGAATTAAACAAAATCTTCCGTTGTCTATTACAAAAATAAATGTGTTACGCATTTTCACACGCCTAGCCCAGTGTTATGCAACCGAATTTGGAGATGAGTCAAAATTACCGATCAATAAGTTTAAACAATGCTAACACCTTAGTCTTTTGAGAAGCATATATTAAGACATGTTGTCTTCAGTCAACACTACTGATCTGCAGCAATCACGTGACTATATATGACAGTAATAATAAGGCTTTATTTCATAAAATATGTGTACACAGTACAGAAATTTTCAGTGTTTCGAAATAGTTCGTCTTCTTATAGGATTTACATGTAAAGTGACAGTGTGAAGTATATTATGTGACATAACATAGTTGTATATGAATACAGAACCAATTCTCTATGCCTTTTCTTTACTTCCTTCAAGAATTACACAGTGTTTCGTTGAAAACTAATTAAATAATAAGTGCACGAGTTCATATAGTGATCGTGGAAGTTTTCAGTTTGATCCCTGGTAAAGTTATGAATGACAACGTCCAAGAGCAAAACATGCTATCCGGTGAAATAAATTATATTTCAATAGTCTACACACAATGATAAGTTTTTGTTTTGGTAATATTGCGAGCAATATCACTACCGTTGATCACAACAACAGAAGTTAGAATTCATGGGCCATTGAATCGGATCCCAGTAGCTGAATGGTATACGAGCTTGCCTTGTAACTGGGAGGTCCTGGGTTCGAACCCCAGTGGGTGCGTACTGCCAATGATTCCCAAACTAGAATTAAGCGGCTGTCCAGTACTCCCTGGTTTTCAATGGTTTCCTAACTGATATCAATCCGTGATCAACTCGTAAAAACAAAAAAAATTTATAAAAATTCCAACAGCTGGTGTGATCACGGGCAGTAATATTGCTCACAATACCACCAAAACAAAAACGCACTTGATCTATTCCACAATGCCCAAACTTTTCACTGGCAGTAAAAAGCAATCTGGTGTCCGAGCATACTCTCTGACAGTTCTCTAAATGATCTAGCCTCAATTCATGAACAAATCTGAATTGCAATTTACTTAATATTACTAGTATCACTCAGAGCAAGTTTTAATCACAAATCCATTTAAAAGTTCAGTACATCAAGCACATAGAATAAATTAAAATATTGAATTTATTGATTAATTCGATTAAGATGAACTGAGTTGTGATTACATCTCAAGTGTTAACGACAGAGAAACATTGATTAACTTCAACTTTTTTTGTTTACTCTGAGCTGAACTCATGTTATTTCTTATATGCAAATGTTATATATAATGAATATCATTTGCCCAATGCTCAAATTTTTTCAAACTGTTAAAAGTGAACTTGGTTTGGACATATATTATAATAATGATAATAATAATAATAATAATAGCTATTGTAATTCCAATAGGATTTAAAATATAAGAGTGCACTGAGCAGTACACACAAACACTGATTATAATGTCTGTCTGGACAAATATAAACACCAAACTACTTAGCAAAACTATTGATATGTGACTCACACTATTATTTCTCTAAACTTGTATATACACAGAAGAAAGATCTATTTTTATTGTCAAAGCCCCCAAAAGCTTTGGTAACTGGTTCACACGGACTTATATGTATATTTCTAAACTGAAGGGAGTAACAAACTCTGCAACTGGTTCCAACTCATGTTATTACTTCAATCACTACATACAGTATATTGTCATATAACCCATTTGATACTGTTTATTTATTAAGGCGAAACGAAAGAGAGTAAAAGAAAAGGCATATGTAAACCTCCAGGAAAGTAGTAAAATCTAGAAGAACAGAGGGACAAATATGTTTCAGTATGCCGCCATATTTATCTTATTAAGGAGTATATGCCCCAGTTCAACTGTATGACTGATTAAGATTTTTTTGCATTCGGCAGTAAGATTCACTCTGAATTACCGACTTCTCTCTAGTTTAAAACATAGGCACACATAACTTCATGACTTATAATACTGATTAGAAAGATCGATCAAACTTCATTCGTATCAAGTCTTCACTGAATAAGGAGAGTGTCAACATAACATTAGTGGTTTTTTGATCTTTGGAGACTGGAAAACATTTCTAGTTCAAAGACGAATGATACTGAACGACATTCGACGACTGAATGGAACAATTCTTTACCCAACTTAGACGAAAATTATTAGAATTTGATTGAGTTGTTACGTAAAATATACAACATTGTGTGTGTGTGTGTGTGTTAAAGTTTGACAGTCAATGGAAATACTAAAGTGCGATAATAATGATGTATGGTGGGGGGGTGGGTGGGAAGAAGTAAAGGTTACGCAAACACACAAGATGCATGACATATATATGTATAAAGGAATCAGTGTAACCAAATACATTTTCAAAATACTCACCAACACCATCTTCGTCGAATTCAGTAAATGGATGTTCACGCATAAAATCTGGATGTTCCAGCATCAAAGTCTGATCGAACTCTTCGCGTTCCTCTTCCCAGCTGACAACAGTTGTAGTCACAGTTTTCAATATATCGAATATTGTAACATAGTGCTGTTTACGTGCTATGTGCGCTGGTGTTAAGCCTTGCTGTAGGAGTTAAACATTGCCCATAAATATCATATTGTAGTTTATAATTCAATATGAAACAAATAAGATAAACAAGAGAGAGAGAGAGAGAAGTGTGTGAGTTTCACCATAAATTAATATCTGTGTTGTGTAAAAAGAAAAAAATAGAAATCATCTTTAGCTTATATACGATCATCCAAAACACAAAAATACGCAGTTATATGTTATACTTATCTATATACCACCTAGTAAACGAATGCCCACACTCAGAAGGTATATTGTAGGGATTTCATTTTTTCAAACGAAATGATTTGGGTTTCTGAAATCATAGGGCAATAGGCAGTTGATTTATCCCGAATGAAAGAGTCTTTATTCTCGTGTGACTGTACAGCAAACTACTCAAACTAACGATATTCATTCCACTGAATAGCTCAGGAAACTTGACATATCACAAAATCATAAAACTATACAAACACACTCGAAACGTCTCCATGCCTTAGAATATCACATACACTTGCTATAATTCCAGTTACCATTCTAGACAGGAGTTAAAAGTCAGGGAGAATAAGAGACCTCTCGAACTATGAACCCGTGTCAAGCACTTAATAGCCAATCACTGGTATCCATTGGGATTACTGTTTTACAACACAACATGTTTATCCAACCTAAAGTTGAATCGCTTACTTTCAGCATATAATCAATTAAAGGATTACTGTAACGGAAAAAAACATTGCAATTAAATAACTTCAAGTAAATGTATAATAATATCCATACTCGAATGGTTGTTTGCTAGAAGCGATCTGATTCAGAATACTTCAAACTACAGAGGCGATGGTCAAAAGAAAAAAAAAACAATAGTCATTGGAATCACCAAATTACATGAAACACTGTATGCATCCTGTCATCACTGTTATTCTCATATTTCTTTCATGAAAAATCCCCATTAGAACATTGATAGAGAGAAGACCAGTAGTTCAGCGAGGAGTCTCTTTTCGGCGAATTCATTTTTACAACTGTACAATCGCAAATATACATGGTTATTTTGTATGTGTGTGTGTACGTTAAATTTGTCAGGTGAAAATACAATTAGTAAGCTTTTTGGTGGAGTTACATTATACAAAAAGCATTCAGAGGTATTGGATGTTGATATAAGAGAGTAGTAAGAAAAGCGATGAGTTGTCACAAACGATTGTTAAAGAAGAGTTACGTAATGACATTAATAGTTTAATGAAAGAGTTGTACTCAGGGTTTACATGGAAACAAAATATACCGAATTACACATGGGTTTTGAGTAGAAAAATAAGCATACAAACAAAAGGTAAGCCAAATCAAACCAACAAACAAATAAAAGTTAAGTCAAATCAACACAGTTGTTACCATGGGAGTAGAAGTGGTTGAATAATTTTCTTTTGTATGCACAGTTCTGGTTCCTCTAGCTTATTGGCTAGGGCCTCTGAGATGCAAAGAAGACGGAATCGTACTGTCTTTGGAAGATTGTTCTTCACTTTGTAAATTACTTTGAAGGAGGCGTTTGTTGAGATGGAATGACCAGTGTTGACGAGGTGTTCTATTATTGCACTCCTTATGCAGCCATTACTTCCTTTCTGTAGCCACGGTAGATAATGTTCTTTGACCCTTTTTGACAGGATACGCGTTTGTGACAACTCATCACTTTTGTTACTTCTCTCTTATATCAACATCCAATTCATCTGAACTTACTAATTGTATTTTCGTTTGACAAATTTAACGTACACACACATACAAAATAACCATATACATTTGCGATCGTACAGTTGTGAAAATGAATTCGCCGAAAAGAGACTCTTCGATGAACACATTTCTTTATATTTTGACTTGACACTAGTAACTAGTGTGATGTTTCTAGTCCTCTCTTTGGTGCAGACTGAATTCTATCAGTCAGGTTTGTAATATGGCCACCATTCTAGGTAGCTCGCCATCACGGTGCACATTGATTTGATGATATCAGATGGTTGGAGGCAATCGGCAGGAAGCCTTGGACCTAGGTTTCGTGCTAGCTGGCACTAATCGGCAAGGCGTATCTGCAACCTTGAAGGAACCCATGTCCCGAAAAGCTCAGTGGTAACGTCTCTGACTGCAGCACTGGGTGACGCGGGTTCGAATCTCAGAAGGGACATGAGTTCCTTCAAGGTTGCAGATACGCCTTGCTTACGAGTGCCAACTAGCACGAAACCTAGTTTAGGCTGGGTTTCCTGCCGATTGCCTCCAACCATCTGATATTTCTTTATCTAACGCTTCATGCATACACGCACAAAATCCTGTTATATTAATAGTGTTTTCTTCATCCGACCTTTACTAATAGCATATATAACTAAACTGAATAATATTTCAGATTCAATCATGATAAACCAAACAGTTATTTACCATCTGAATTATTGAATATGAACTATTTCGAGTAACCTTAGACATACATTATCTTGTGTGTACACGTATATGTGCTAACAAGTAAATGTTGTGAAATTTCGACAGTGAGGTATCTACCATTAATCACTTTAATAATAATAATACACACATTTTCAAGTAAAACTTTATTACTGTTAGCCGAAAATAGCACCAACTGTAACAAGCGTACAAGGACATATTGGCACCAGCTGTAGCAGTGAAAAAAAACATCTACTATTTAGACTATCTTGTAGGGACTAACTAACTAAATTACTGTCATCAGTGTTACATGTACTATAATACCGTTACACCAAGTACTCGTTTGTTTTGCAAAAATAAACATTTTTTTCCAACTTTGTACAGTAAAAACCTGGACAGTTAACTTTTTCCCTTGTACAATAATAATAAGATTGTGCCAATAACTTAAGCGGTAAATTTCACCGATTCATTGTGATTTTTTCAAGTAATAATAATATTATTACACAGTGACTTAAAATAAAATTAAATGTGTAATTAAGTATCATCATACTGTGTGAGACATTCATAAATAAGACAAAGTATGAGGTGATTCACCTCCTTGCAGAAGACGCTAAACACCAGCAAATCGACATTAAAATTATTCGTCCCTTGAGATTCAAGTGAAGTATACGGTTGCAACGACACAGTCAGTACGCTAATCTAAGTCACACAGCTTGCGTTACATAAATCTTCTGCGTTTCATCACTCGAACCGCTGAGTTAAAAACAGTGAATATCTCAATATTGAAAAAAGAGTATTTGCATAGACTGAATATTTAAAAAATATCACGATTAATCATGCACAGACAATCTGAAAAGAGAAAATGCATACATTAAGTAACAATCATCACCAACCTGATTTCTAATGTTACTGTCAGCACCCATTTCTAAGAGAAGACGAACCACTTGTGAATGACACTGTTGTGCAGCTAAATGCAATGGTGTGAAACCCATTTGAGTGCGTTGATTAATATCAGGTGCATTGGGTAAATCTAATAAATACCGCACCATATTAATTTGTCCAAAGTGACATGCAGTGTGCAATGGACTATAACCAGCTCTTGTCAACGGACTGATCTGTGCACCAGCTGATATTAGAATTTGTGCCACTGAAACGTGATCTTCTTGTGCTGCCAAATGTAATGGTGCAAGACCATTCTAAAATAAATAATGACGGGGGGAGGGGGAGGAAGGGTGAAAGTCATAAACTTAGATCACAAGATCATGTAAAGTCTTTCATAAAAATCAGTTCAGTTTTTTTTTGTGTGTGCAAAAATGACAACTTCAAATCTAGTCAACATAGTTTTATACTTCCTTGGAATCTTGTTGTTCTCTCCTTCAGGGTTTCTCGCTTACCATCATTCTACATGTCAGTAAAAATGTTGCTTCTTCGGCAGGCTCAATCACGAGAAAATTCAGAACCAATGTTGAAAATTTTTGCCCTCCTGTTGACAGCACCAACTTCTTAAAAATATCTACACAAGTGCTAAGGAGAGAGAGACTGTACTTTCGATTTGGTGAATCACATCGTCACTGACTAACTAGTATCATTTGTAAATTAAACAAGCAAATATAAGCTGCTGGGAGAAAAGATTGTTAAATAGTGAGTGAGATCGGTTAAAACGAGAAGTATGATAAACTGTAATGTCTGTTGGTAACGCTGGACATCTATTAAAATATCCCTATTATAAACAGCCTTCAGAACATATTTAAAGAATAGCAAACAGCACTGATACCCCTGGACATTTATTCCGCCTTTTCTTCAGTCAACTCACTGGTGTCCATGAATGATGATGCGCTCATTATTTTCTTCAACTAAGAAGTCATACAACTGCTGTTTTGTCGTTTCACACACCATTTACTTTGCGGCTTTTAGTAGTAGTAGTCATTAGTTTCAGGAAAGAGATTCTTCTAAAAAAAACTACATACCAGTAAAGCCCCGACTATTCTGTGTTGTTGTTTTTGTTTTTAAAATACGTTTTGCGTTCCGACTAGAGTATAGAGCTTTAAGCTTTCAAAATTCACTAGAGGTATGTGATGGTGGAGTGTGTTTTCACGCTAATAGGTGGGGTTCAACAGGTTTGTTGGTCGAGAAGGGAACACACAGCTCTCTCGCATGGACGACGAACATTCTACCACTGAACCATCCATCCATCAGCAATACTTACTACTCCGTGGTGACTCACATTTTATCGAAAGAAAAACCAGAAGGAAATAGATGAATCACTGCAAGTTATAATATCGATGGAAACATACCTTAGATTGGTGATTTGGATCAGCTCCATGCTGTAATAACAAAGAGACCATATCAGTATGACCTTCTTGTGCAGCTAAATGTAACGGTGTAAAACCACTGCGTGAGAATGCATTGGCGATTTGTACATGATCAGATTCATGAGCCAGTAAAAGTGTGGCGATATCTAGGTGATTTTGTTTGGCTGCCATATGTAATGCTGTATAACCGTTGCCAGCCTAGCATGAAGGAGTACAATAAATAAAGAAGAGAAAGGAAATCTCATGAAGTCTTAATAACAAAACAAAACATGACAAACAAATCGATTGAAAAGAAAACAGATGGTGTTGTGACTAGACCATTTATCAAAGTAAAAAATAACTAGCTTCCAAATCCAGAAATGTAAAGGACAATATAAAAACCTGAAATAGGGCTAAATATGTAAACTGACATACTGAAGAAATATATTCAGGAAGAACTTTTTTTAAAAGAATCCCAACTTTTTTGCATTCACGTTGTTTGTTTAACCGCCTTAATAAATCTAATCATTATGTCAATCTCCTTTTTTTCTATTATGTGTGTATATATGGCGTATACGTTATATCCGACTATCGACCAAAGTGCGTGTGTACTGCTCAGCAGTCCGCTCCGTCCTCCTTTATGTCTGTGAGACCTGGCCATTGAGAGCGGAAGACACGAAAAGATTAGCTGTCTTTGATCATAGGTGTCTGCGTTCTATTTCCCGCGTGAAGTGGTACAATAAGGTGAGCAATATTGGGGTTACGCGTCGAGTGCTAGGTAAGGAGGGGAAATCAGTCGACGAAACTGTGAAATTACATCGACTGAGATGGTTAAGACATGTGTTACGTATGCCTAGTCATCGGCTTCCCCGACGGGCAATGTTAGCTGATGTAGGGCCAGACTGGAAAAGAGCTAGCGGCGGTCAAACGAAAACATGGCACCAGTCAATGAAATCCACGACAGTTAGTCTAAGCCGCGTAGGAAGGTGTAGACTTCCTGACTGGTTTGGATCCTCGGGACGGTACAAACCAATGGTTGGAAACAATTGGTGACATGGTTCAAAATCGTTCTCAATAGCTGGCGCAGATGCGTCCACTCCTTGTGATTTCCAATTAAACTATTTTGTTCTTCGTTATTACTATACCTTTGTCTCACACCTCTGTTTACTGTCTATATTATGCATTTCTCCTACTTTCTTCTCTTCCTTTGTGTGCTATATGGAGTGTAGCGAATTGAACTGCCGCACATATGTGCAAAGTTCTATGTCGAAAACAGACAGGCAGATTATGTGTACAGTAATCCCCTAAGTTTCTGACTGTGAAGCAATACAACCAGTAGTCGTGTAAAACATATTGATTTCTTTTCTCTTTCCTTTCCCTTGTGCTCACCGTCAAATGAACAAATGAATAATATTAATAATCAAGTGTTGACCACCTGTTGACAAGTAGGAACACTTGTATGAACATATGCAATGGGCGTGTAGAATAATGAGAAATAGTGACTATAACGCTCAGTATGAGTTATAATCAATCAAGTCATAGAATAGAGTATCATGTGTTGCGATTGGAATACAAGTGTGAATATCATCATTTGACTTTTAACACCAAAAATATGAGTGGGGGAGGAGAGACCGTTTAGTCATAGTGGTGTATATAGAAAGAAAGAAGTTATACTGCCAAGAAAATAAATCATACAACTTAAGTCATGTGCACAAAGAAGTAGTCATGTGTGTGTAAATACTGTATTAATTATTTATAAATAAAAAAGAAACATGACAAAAGAATTTCACGTTTACAAGATTTTATGGTGATTTTGTGTATTTTACCTTTTCTTTTTAACCAAGAAAGTACACATTCAAGAAAGTCGACTTTAAGTTATTACGCTTAAACGCAGGAATAAAAGATAGGTAGTTTAGGTAACCTGAGTTGTATATCAAAGGTGGTACCCTGCTAAAGTCACGAAGCAGGAGAATACTTGTCGACTGATGAATGTTCTTCAATGCTCATGAAAGAACGCACATACACAACGAAATCAAAAAGAATGATAGCAGCAGTGATACAATTTACCTTTTCGATGGATAAATATCTTCGAACTATGCAGATTATTCGCAAAATATGTCTACTTGTTCAAAGCTCAAATAAATTAATGATTTATTGAGTCGTTGAACACTTGTTTCTACCGAATGTTTAAGAAACGCTTTTGTTAGTATAACAGAGAAGTAGTGACCTGAGAATTTATCAATGCACATTTAGTGTAACAGAAATATTATAAAATTAGGAGAAGACCATAAGCTAAAAACGAAGATTTGCTACCAGATGATAACGGGAGAATAAAGAACGGATTGATACAAAAAAATACAAAAAACTAATCAAATAACTAGTCACTTACTCGACAGTCAACTTGTGCATCACTATCAAGCAATAATTGTACAACAGGTAGACGATTATAATGTGTCGCTATATGCAATGGGGTCAAATCATTCTGACCAGTGGCGTTGACACTTTTGGGTTGAGCGTAAATCAACTGCTTAGCCACTTTAGCTTGACCTCGCTTAGCAGCTAAATGCAAGGCTGTAAAACCCTTCTGTAAATTTGAGAGAAAAAAAAGAGTCAAAATTGACAATAACTCAAGAACAAAAAAACATCTCCACCAACGTAAACATTGAACTAATTACTCATTATTTTGAGAAAATAAACCAGATATCAGAGTTTCTTGTATAGTAAAAATATGAATATCGTAGAGCCAACAGAGTTCCGATAAATTGGAGAGTTTCGTCATGAACTGACATCAGTTAGAGAACAACTGGACGGCTGTTTCGTCCTAGTTTCGGACTCTTCATCAGTATGCACCACCGGGGTTCGAACCCAGAGTCCCTAAGACGAAACAGTTGTCCAGCACTTCCAAGTTTTCTAACGGTTCTCTAACTGGCTGTCAGCTCATGATGAAATCCTCCAACCAATCAAACACAATCCCTACAAATCCAATACTTCAGAGTTTCGATAAGTTAAAAAAGGAACTGATTTTAGTTTGGATTCAATTACTCGGAACAGGCTATGAGCCACGCCCATCATGTGATGACATGTGAGGAGGAGCGAGACTAGAAATTGAAACCCACTGCCTACACTTCAAGTGCTTAAACCAATGATATGACTTACAACTAACAAACTTTCAATGAATAACCAATAGGTGTAAATTAATACAGTATTCAGGGGAGACTACTTATAAATAACCCCACAAAGACTAAATTCAGTGCGTCACCGAAGTCCCTAAGAGATGTGGATCATTTGCTTGAATAAAGCTTTCACTTTACACTGATAACATTTTAGGTCATTTTAATATATACAATGAATTTATGACAAGTGGATGGATGACTGATAACTGAAATTACTTAAATATTTGTAATCATAAGTTTGTGAAAAAACTCAGCAGTTCACAACCATGAACTCACTTCAGTTAGGGGTAGAAGAAACCTAGTTCCAGTCTTATTCATGTATCTAACCAGTTTAAGATAAAATAATGGTAATACTAAACGCGAATGACTGTAGATTGCTTCAAGGTAGTTTCACATATTATTTCTTACAGCAGAAAACTAAATATGTAGTGCCAAAAAGGCCAAGGTGTACTTTATTCAGATAGAGTCGATAAATAACTCAGTAAAGGGTGGGCATAAAAACACAATATAAAAAAAGAGGGAATGAGAACTAACCTTTGTACGAGCATTTATATCAGCACCAGCTTCCAAAAGTTGTCCCAAAATATCATGGCGACCTTCTTTTGCAGCGATATGCAGTGCTGTATAACCATCCCGAGCTGGCAGGTTAGGATTAGCCTTGCAAGATAACAGGACAGAGATTAATTCAGGCGTCCCGGTTAGACATGCCACATGTAAAGGAGTTTGTTCATCCTAAAAACAGAGCATAATTGAAAAATGACAAATATATTGAGAAATCGTAAAAAAACAATTACATTGATTTGCTTTGACAGAACTGAAAAAGAATCTTATCAGTGCTGTCAAACAGCAGATCTCGCTAGTTTGGGTTCTACAGTGTCACATGTTTACATATTAAAAGAATGACAGAAGAAATGCCTACAACTAAACAAACCGAATGATTAGCAAAACATAGTTACACAGACTAGATATGTTGACTGAGCCTTAGTTAGAATACTGACATGACCTAAAATCGATACAGAACCTAAAGGAAGAATGGTAAAATGTGTTGGAACGCCTGTTCATGAATTACAATCCTAAAGAACGCCTGCAAGATAATTTTAAAAAAAGACTGAGCATCTACTTTATTTTGGATTAAGACTATGTGGCATTAGCGTTCTATACATCAAGATAGTGAATGGCTTTAAAAAAAAAAACATTTTTTTGTTAAAACAAAACACTTCAACTTCATTCTGATCAACATGTGATTTACAGAAAAATTGGCTAGAATATGCATCTCCATAAAACTGCATAAATTTAATCAAAACCAACAGACTAGAGTAATAACGAGGTTGGATTAAAATCTTCTTTGACTAGAGCAAAAGTGAAAAAAACCAACGTCTTTAAGTTATGCAAAGGTGAATGTAGGATGACAGGTTGGCGACATGAGCAGTCAGTCCTTGCAGATTAATAATATAGGCCAACGATTGTCACAAAATATATTACAAAAAAGCTATCCTTTAATAAAATATAAACGACAGCTTATTCATAGAGTTAACAATGGTTGAGAAGGAGGGGTAAGAAAGAAAGAAAAAAAAAGACAGAGGGATAATGCAGCCCTTCCTTGTCTTGCGAAACCATACTCTCATGGTTTTGGCATGTGTCATGCAATGCATGACTATTGTTGTCACGAAAGATGATTAATGATTGATTGAAATAATAGTTAGTCTAATGACCAACCATGAGATTCATAAATATCGACTCATAATACGTTTACAAAAAAGCTGAATTATCAAATAAAGCTAGCAAACTTTTTCTTATCTCGTATACTGAAAGTTTTGAGAATGATTCAACAATTTCCACAGAAAAACAAATTAACATGCCTCACAAAAGCAAGGACCTCTTCCACTACTACATTTTCCAGCATTCTATCTCTTTATTGTGTGGAACTGTATCTATTCTGTTCGACTGAAGCTAAGCATGCCTATTTAGGTAAAAACTGGGATAAAGGTCATATGAAAACACAACGCAGAATATAAAATGTCAATGCATGTAGTAGTTCGTCAGTGGTTCATAGGGAGAATGCCCGCCAACTACGCACATGTTCACGGTTTGATGCCTGGACGATGCAGCTCTAATCCTCGCTTAACAGGTAGAGTAAGCCTAGTATGGAGGGAAGGTTGGGCTAGCAACTCCATTATCGCCACTGAAACTTTAAAAATCAACATTGAAACCCTATGTTCAACTTGGAAAGAAAGGGAATTAGAGAAAATGGATTTTAAGTTACCAAAATAAAGACTATTTATTATTGCTTTAACTATTTAAACAAATATAGACACCTAAAACACGCAATGAAAAATTATATATATATATATATACATATATATATAAGATGAACTCGATTAGAGTGGTGGGTGCGTACTACTCAGGAACCCTTAACTTCAAAAAAACAGCTTTTCAGTACTACCTGTTTCTCAACAGTTCCCCTATTGACGTTAGTTTATGTTCTTACTTGTAGCGTGCACAGCTAAGCATTAGACAGGCTCAATATACATGGGGATATTCATAAAGTATATTCTGAGGAACATTATTCATCACTTATATAGAAAGATATTAGCAACAACATCATCGTCACTGACTTAAGTTTATAATTGTCGGAAAAACATGCACACAGATACATACATCACAATACATCTGCAATGTATTGAGAGGTAACGACTGACGCATACTGTTCAACTGCTCTGTCTCTCTCCCATTAATGCACATTTTAGTAGCACTACATTTTTATGCAAAGAGAGGATATCAGAGCTGGTGACAGCCTAGGAAAACTCCCTTACATAATTCAAAACTAAAAAGGTCAGGCGACTTTACGAAACAAATGGGCACAACACACACACGTACACACAAATATCAGTTGAACACGTTACATATATAATGAAACAAGATACTGTAGGAAAAACAAGGAAAAAATAGTGAAAATGTCAACCAACTGTGGATATTTATTTATGATGTGGAAGACAAAAGTGAACTATTCACTGGTGGACAGATGTTAATCAGATATTCACAAAATTCTCCTCACTTTCATCGAATAGTATAACAGAAATACAAATTGAAGAAAGGAAACCATGAATAAACTGGTGGGAGAATAGCAAAGTGGTCAAAGAAGGACATCTAGTGGGACTGCGACGTTGAAATGCTTTCAGTACATATTATAGGCTGAATAGACAACATGTAAGCCAAGTAAAATGCGGCGTTCTATCACAACTGTCTACTCGAGGTTAGAGCATCTGGAAACAAATCATTGGGATTTCGCACTCAAATCGGATGATTTGCCAACTTCGAGGATATAGAAAATGTGGTATTACTTGCCCAACCATACTAGTAACGAATCTGTAGCAGTCGTAGGCAGTCGACGTGGGCGAAAATTACTGAGACCTTTACAAACAACTCAATATTTAGGTGGGTAAATATGAGGAAAACAGAACGAATACGATATTCTTCTATGTACAAACCCTTTTTCCATGCATTATTGATAGTTATAATAAGCACAAAATGACGCTCTCATTTCTTTCGCGCTAATTATATAGCTAGAAGAAATTTATGCCTAAGAGATATTTTCGTTGAAATCTCAACCGAAAATTTCCAGTAATAAATATGTTGGTGGGGATTTGATTTGTTTCAAGCTTGCCCACAGATTGATGCCAGTTAGAGAACCACTGGAAACCAGTGTGGGACTGGATAGCTATTTTGGGACTCTGCGGCAGTATGCACCTACCTCCTGGGTTCGAACCGCTGCGGTTTCCTACAGATGAAGAGTTTCCAACTAGGACGAAACATGTTCCCAGTGCACCATGGTTTCCAATGGTTCTCTAACGGGCATCAATCAAAGATCAATCGCAACTAAAAATATTTTATACACACACATACATGCTTGCAACCATAAGGATGCACTAACAGAGAAGAGTTCAACTTGATGTGAGGATCCAAAGTTAGTTAAGAAATACGGTTGACCACAAAAAATTAATTAAACTTAGGAAAAAAACACGAGAATATTCAGTTATAAGCTAAAAACCTGGTTTACTTATTGTCAGTAGATTCGGTGTTCTGACTGAACAAAACATACATTTACATATACCTATCAATGGATAAATCTACAAAAATCACAAATCACGCAATATATACTGAGAATATTTTTTAAAAAAAACTGCTCAGAGGTAATAAACAGACTGTAAATGAATAGAGCTGTTGAAACTGTTCCCACTGTTCTTAAGGTATCCATTATACTGCGTCATCACTGAGTGCTAATCATATTAATATTTACTATTAGCAGCAAAATACATTTTTGTGTAAGACAATCAAAGTGGGGATATTAAAAGAAATCCATAAAAGTTCAACTGTTAACTATCTTAAGCAACAGGGAGAATATATTCCAACAATAAAGCATATATATATATATATATATATATATATATATATATGTACACAAAGCCACAAACTTATGTCCGCATTCGCGGGTGGAGCAAAATTTTTAAGATATTGTAGACTTCAACTGGATCACTTGATAGGCTATAGGTTACTCTGTATGATAATTGACTATTGCATTATGCTGTTTTCACTTGTATATGGTAATGCCGTAAAACTGGAAAATCAAAGGACTCAATCATTGGAGATTCCAGTTAGTTGTTGGGGGACAGCTTTTGCCATTGACGTTGTTGAATGTGAAATCTGAGTAATTTAATAAACATATCCTTGATTTTTAATGCAGTTTGCTATAGGACAAAATTACTCTTCATTATTGCATATCTCTGGTATAATCTTCCAGACTTCTGTAATCACTTGAGCTAGTTGACTTCTGTGCTGTGATTTCAGTCATACAATGGTCCTGATGTCGATTGTTTCGATGTCTTCAAGTGGCGTGTATGTAGCTGTTATATTAGTCTTTATGTTTCTTATTTCTGTAAGAAGTTCGTGTGAACAGTGAACACAGACGTCGCTGAGATTTTCTCACAGCTGAAATTCTCCAAAGCATGCTTTATTGTTGGAATATATTCTCCCTGTTGCTTAAGATAGTTACCCAATTACGAATCAAAGTGAAAACCGCACATCATATTTCAAAATGCTTACATTAGAGATTATAACCAGATAGCTCATATGAATAAACAGAGATGGAGAAAAACAGCTGAGATAGAAAAAGAAAAACGGATGACTGAGCAGAGTATTGTTGTGCATCTAGTAAATGATTACAAAAAATTGACATAATTAATGATATAATCAGTGAACATGCTGATTAACTGTGGCCCAATAATTTCGCTGGAAATACCTACTATTTAAACACAGTATAACGATCGCTAAATTAAGTGCGATGATGCCTAGGTTATATCAATCAAGTCAATTAGCTACATAGTTAGTTAGTTAGTCTAAAAACCTTATCCATCCATCAAATTCAATCAAGCTTCTCTAAATAACCTAGTTAAGGGATTTTAATTTTGTGCATTATAAGGCTACGGGTGAATTCAAATGCGTCATGATACAAGGCTAAGAAACGGTATCAATGTTGAAAGTGTGATTTCCATGTTTCTTCTATAACTGGGAAACTGAACACATATCATAGCAAACCAAAAATAAGACTCATTTCTCCTGACTTTTTCTTTATCTTTAACTACCCAACAAGAAATATTACCTCTTAACACTGATAAAGACGCAAAACTGAATAAAGTAGAAATTTGTAAAGCGTTTTTGTTGTTTTTTGTTGCAAAACTATTAATTGTCCTATCACATTATAACAGTTATGTAAATACATGTGGCTAATGCCATGGGCCCATGAATTTTCTTATCTGCAATCATACATGTGAATTACTGACGCTTCATGGCGTAAGGTAGTAAGAGCAATCAACAGAAAGATTTTTATGCATGTTAGGCAATAACTTACAGCAAGGCTCTCTTGCACTCAGAAAGTAACTAACACTTTCATACCCTGATATGTTAGTATTACGGAATGCGGCAATGAGCTGAACAAACGGACGAATTATGATACAGGAGTATGAATCAAGAACTTCAGAGTCCTGGATGTCAACAGAACTCTATTGATTGGGATCGCAATGTGATCATAAAGTCCTAGGACGCAGATCATCGTCATGCCTTTTGAATAATAATCTTGAGCATTAGTCAGATGTAGAAAATAACCACGGAAAACAGTTTTACGTAAACTTTATTAATGTTGGTTTAACTGCGTCTATTCTACACTGACAGGATAGAGTCAACGAATTCTAGCCAGGTTTGTAGCTATAAATGTGTTAGACAGTAGTTTGACGTATCGACGTATATGTATATCAGTGACGGATTACAGAAGTAGACTCTTTAATTCACTATTGGTATCACTTTCAAAATTAGTAGCTGGCAGATTATGAGATTTTGTGCCCAATAACTCTCTATGATTAGTTTTGCTCGTCCACAAGTGTTGCGTAAATGCTACTACCAAAAATAATATTCAATGTCAAAGTATAAGCTGCTTACACTATGGCGAAGGATTGAAAATTTGTAGAGGTGGCTGAAATAGATGTGAGAAAAGTGAAGTATTTCTCGATCAGTGAGACCATACACATAACGCGTCAAGTTTATCAGAATTCAACAGCCAAATATTATATTACAGCTACACAAGTGTGCATGAGATACTAAGCCTTTATTCAGAAAACAGGGTATCCAGTTGAATAATGCTGTTGAAACTAGATAGCTCCATGAAACGTGTCGATGTCTTCCGCAATCTTACCCTGAGCACGCATACAAAGACTGCATCTTGTGAATACCATAAACACTGTTCGGTTTAAAACAAACCCACCGGTTGTGAGATAATGACTAGTAAGTAAGAAAACAACAGTTGCATAATACACTCACAGTTCGAGCACGAAGAACAACTTAATTGAGGATCGCTTGATGAAACTGTGCACTTTTGTGTCTTTGTCTTTACCGATATTAGTTTCACGAACACCTACCTTCAAACTGAACTCAAATAAGCCTTTGAAACATAAGTTAATGTTTTGTTACGGGATTTCATCATGAGCTGACATTGGTTAGAGAACCATTGGAAAACCTGAGAGTACTGGACAACTGTTTCGTTTTAGTTTAGGACTCTTCATCAGTACGCACCCACACTACGGGGTTCGAACCCAGGACCTTCTGGTTACAAGGCGAGCTCGTAGACCATTCAGCCACTGGGACCCGATCCAATGGCCCGTGAATTCTAACTTCTGCCAATTCACGACATAGCGCGACCATTTCACAATGTCTTCGATGAGTTACTGCCTCATCTTCAACCTGCTGTACCCTACTGGTCACGGCTTCCCACTGGAACCCCAGGTAACTACCTACCTGAATAGGACCAGTCAGAGGACTGGTGTTGTAACAGAAACACATGAAGTGGTGGTGGAGGCAACGCACTGAAGGTAATTGAATATTAAAATGAAAGACTTTTCTGAGTTGAGCTATATACACAGACAGCATAAATTCTGCAATTTGCAAGTGTCAACAGTCAACTAGGCTATTGTCAATGTTTTGTTTTTTAAACACTTATTCAGTGAATAAAGTTTGAAAAAGATAACAAGTATTCATTCTCTTTAATCGGCTTTGTTTAAGCATTTGTTTTAAAAAAATTTCAACAATAGTTAAACAGGACCAAAAGTATAAACAATGAGGCTTTGATCTCTGAGTAATAGAAACAGAGAGATTTAGTAGATTTTAGCACCAGAGAAAATTTTTAGAGAAAAAAAAACACAACAACAGGAAACACATTTTATTCTAATATTCGAGATCACGTATTTTATTTTAATTAGGACCAGTGTTCGTATTCAGCCATGATGACTGCCACACACCTGTTAATCATATCGTTTGGCAGTTCAACTTTTATACGTGTACGTATGTTGTCATGTATGATAGAATGAGGTTCTAGCTAATAAAACCTGATATTGCACAAATACATACACACATGTGTACGCACAAACAAGTTATCTGTCAAAATTCCACTATCAGCAATTGTGGTAGAAGAAATAACCAGTGTTTATCAAGACTATCACACCGAAACTTTACTAACAGATGATATATATATATATATAGAGAGAGAGAGAGAGAAAGAGAGAGAGAGAACACAAGCATCCAAAAACTAGGTAACATGTCATTACAATATCTGAATTTAGAGAAATCCGCTACTGTTTAACTGTACTGACTAAAGCAATGAATCATTGAAAAGAAGAAGAAACAAAACTAGTTTCATGAAATTGTGCATGATGAATAATAGGGTTCAACTTATGCTAACGTTAATACTGTTGTATGAATGTCAATTAAAGCAAGTATATGTGAGATTCCATTCGTCAAAAAATAATCGCGGTATATTACACGCAGAGAGGAACATACAACAATGGTTCATTGAATAGAGAAAAAAGATAACTGAAAAGCAACAAAAACTGAATCTGGTAGCTTTAAGCGTCACAAGAGAAGTGGAAAAAAGACAACAAAAATATCAACAGAAATTGTTACTCACTCTAGCCTTGGCATTTACAGACGCTCCATGATAAATAAGTGTTTCAGCGACATCAACTTGTCGATTACGTACAGCCAAGTGTAGTGCTGTTTCACATCGCATTGTAGCCTGATTAACTAATGCACCATTTTGTATTAACAGTTGGACAATCTCTGGTCCACCGATAAATGCTGCCACATGTAATGCTGATAAACCAGACTGTTTATTGAAAAAAGTAATGAGAAAGAAAGAGAAAACATGACAGTAAATAACCAAAAAGAAACAATAAATTATGCGGAATAATGACACTGCCAGATAAGCGTAAAAAATGTGAATTTTTTTCTTTCAGACTGGGATTTACAAAACTCTGCCAACTCAATTCTTAGTAACTGTTCTTTCCCCTCGACGTCACTCTCCCGACTTCCCCCCGGAAAAACAGTGTTGACCTTTTTAAACATTTGCATACGTATGATATGCCAGACAACTGACTTCCGACAGTCAATAAGCAGTGAGTGAGTGTGAATATAAAAATGTTATTGAGGCATGCAGTTCTGATGTTAGAGATACCTGATACATGAGTATCTTTATACGCATGAATCAAAACTGCATGTATTTAAATAGACTTTTGAATGTAACTAGGCTAATATTCACTGAAGACATCATATAAGAGTAAGAGTGTCTTGAGAACTGCAATTCTTCGACTTATTTTAATTACTGTGTATAGTGATCTGATCAAGTCATATGAGCCTAGTGTTATACGAGATAAAATAATGCACAGCAGACAAAGATGGTATTATTAAAGTGTGAATGGACCCCTCCGAATCTCAATTCTTCAACAACAAAAAAACAGTTTACCCAAGGTACAAAAGCGTTTATTCTAGTTAAGAATTTATAAGCACCAAACAGAATTTTACTTGTTTTACACACAGATGACCAAGACAGGGGCCACCATCTCAGCAGTGTAAAAGAAAGTATTCACACCTTATAATGTATTACTTTCCATCCGAATGGAAGCGTCGCAATCATTGTGTAAACAAACTCTACAGGATGATGATTCTTTGCAATCTGCATTTATCTATAGAGATATCGAAAAACGTTGTGCCCTTTTGAAGCATGAATTCCTGAGTCGACTTTAATTCATACTGTTAATCGTCACAACAACATGATGGATGTCACATCAAAAGAAAAAGAATACCGAAAATGATTCACACCTTAGAGTCGTCGATTCAAATAGATCTTTCTTGGTCATATTTTAAAAAACCATCGTTAATAAAAGATTCGCGTTGTACTACAAACTTAGGAAGAAGATTTAACAAATTCTTCAACAATAAGTTAAGCATACACTTCACACACACACACACATACGTTTCAGAAACACATGCTAAGATTGAAATATGTGGACAGAGGAGTAAAATAAGTGAATCATCATCAGACAAGGTGTATAATTGCCCCAACACTCCTCCTCCCCCTGTCTCCCTCTCTCTCTCTCTCATCATAAACACTATTTACGAGTCGACGGTTCCAATAACCAATTTGTAGAATATAAAAAAAAATATTAAAAACTAGATTAGTCATAATTGTGTACACGTGCGTGTTACCAACTGCAACAAATATGGGCCGCAACAACTATCCTAGCATGCATATATTCAAAACACATGTGACCTTGATAGGTAAGAAAGACGACAGAAAGTAGGAACGTTGGGTCAAACAAAACAGCAACATAAAAATATTCACCAGACAGAGACAGACGTGTAAATAATAAAAACCAATGGAAAGTGAATTCAATAAAACAATTATTCAATTCCTTCATTTACATTTAATATCAATGACTTAAGTGTGAGAAAAAATGTTCAAAAATGCATTAATGTTAGTATCAATATGATTGGATTAGCGTAATACGACGCAGCGCATTCGGTAAGTCTACGAGTAATCAGAAGAATGAGTCACTAGTGGTAAACTACTCGTATATCATTATCAGACAATGTTTACAAAATGTCTTCTGTAGTAGTTTCTAATCGCCAATTCAAAGTTAAGACAGGTTATAGTAGAGAACGTGAATTCAGAAGTGATTCGAAAGTAAGCTTATAGACACAATGCATTAGTAGTGATCTGCAAAAAAATGACCGTAAAGCGAATCTCAACTAAAAAAAATTGATCCACACAACAACAATAACAACAAGATGAGAACGTAAATGCAGAGACGAGGTGGAATTCAAATTCAAACTTTCCAATATCTCTTGTCAGTAATTACTTAAAGAAACAATTAGTTAACAACCTGTTGACAAAAAGGCAGATTTTGAATAACATCTGATTGTAAGATAACATCAGAAATTGGAGAGTAAGAGTACACATCTGTAAAGATCACTGAATTCCACATAACCGTCTAGGCTTTAACCACGATATCAAGAAAATATAAAAGACGTGAGGATCACTCCTTTTATAATTATGATAAGCCGATTTTCAAGAAATCGTAGGAACACAACCTGCCCCCCTCCTACACACATACACACACAAACACTGGTCCACCAACAAATCGATCACCGTCAAAAGTGTAGTGAATTGATACAAAGAAAAAGCTCATATTGGTAACAAGAAATCCACACCAAAAGTTGTACTGAATATCATTGTAGTATCGTAACCATCTCAATCAGTATAACTTCACAACCTCATGGAGTGATTCCCCCCACACACCTACCTATCACTCGACCAATGCCTAAACTCAATATTGCTCACCCTATTATACCACTTCACACGGGAGATAGAACGCAGACACCTATGATAAAGGACAACCAGACGTTTCATGTCTTCCATATTCAATGTCAATGTCTCACAGTCATAAAGGAGGACAAAGTGAACTGCTCAGCAGTACACTCGCCCTTTGGTTGACAGCCAGCCGGATATCATGCCTACTAAGCGAGAGATGGCGTAAGTTAGCATATGCCAAAGGAGCCTTTACAGAATGGATGATTCCCATTTTCAAAACTCATAAATATTATCTTCTGACATGAAATAAAAAAGAAGAGGGAATGAAAGTCACTTACTTCTGTCGTCATATTAATCTGAGCCCCGTATTGTAGAAGCAGTTCTATAACACGAATTTTTTGTTTTTTGCAGGCAATATGGAGCGGAGTAAAGCCATTCTATTATGCAGTTAAAAGATTAATTTTACAAAAGAATTATAAAAATGAGGGTAAGAGTAAGAACAAAAATAACAATCAAATATTAAATACACTCGGTGAAGATAATATATGTATCCCTGGTATATCTCATGCATTGTGATTACCAGTACTAATCATAATGAAGCAGTATGTTTCGCTGCTAATATATTTTTACTGCAAACAGATTTACACAGCGGTCCACGGGGACCACTAGTAAGCGCAGTGATATTCAGTAGAACGTAAACATAAACAGACGAATCGAATCAAACACCTTTATTATCATTATCATTTGTCACTTGAGTTCAGTGTAGAACACGCAGGGCTTCAGCAGTACATTTCCATTTCACTCTGTTCTATGCAGTCATTACCTCCTCGTGAGATCTCCTCTAGATCAGGCTCGCGCACCCAACTCTGGATTTCGAATTGGGGTCACATTCGAGGGTCTGATGCCTGATGTCACTCAGGGGTCTTATCAGCTTATGTCCAATACATCCCCATTTCTTCCTGCACATCTTTTGGACGACAGATTGTTGACTCGTTTTCTGTCTACCAGAGTACCTTGTTTCTTACCTTTTCCAGCCATCTGATCTTCCGTACTGCGTGAAAGCAGCTGGTGATAAAAGTTTGCGGTCTGTTGGAAATGCTTTCCGTGAAGTATACACAAAGTCTATGAGGCATGTAGAAGCACTGACTCCTCACGAGTGCTGAGAACTCTGATCTTGTGGAGTGTTAGAGATCCCTGCAGTAGAGTAACGATTGGAGGTCTGGTTTTCAGGACCATTTTAATTACATTCATTTTTATCTTTAGGATAATACGACAATTTGTGAAGCTGTGTGACTAAAATTGATATGATTATGAGCAGCAATAATTTATGCTCGAAACCTTGTCAACCAGTTGTTAATACTGAATCACTGTGTAGTACTTAAGATAAACTTATCTAATATGGAATTACATTCTATCACAGTGCCCAAGTTCTACACTTACATTAGGATAATACATAGACCCAAGATAGTAGACAATAATATTCAAGTGATGGTTTGCAGGAATCTAATTGGTTACCAGTTCGACCACGAGCTGACACATCAGAGTTAGAGAACCATTGGAAAACCTAAGAGTGCTGCACAGCTGTTTCGTCCCAATTCGGGACTCATCATCAGTATGCACATAATATTCAAAGCAATCATTGATACATTAAATCTCATACTTCCACTACATGCATTCACTGACTATCAATGACGAAAACAACTAAACACTTTACAGTTGTATAATGCAATGCACGAACGAAAAGAAATAAGTATGTTCAGAATTAAAGATAAAACAAGTGGAATAAATCATACACTGAAGAATATGTCGACAGAAACTTACTAAAGCACGAGCATTTACATCACATCCATTATCTAATAGTACACGTGCAACTTCTGCATTTCCACAATGAGCAGCTACATGTAACGGAGTTAAAGAATCCTTTAAAAAAGAAGAGTGAAAATAACAGAAATAAATAATTAGATAGGAAAACGGAAAATTGAGCGAGTCATAAAGTGGTTTATAATAATAACTTTGCAGATTAATCAGTCCAGTTTAATGCGATCCTATGTTAGAGGATACAAACTCGTCGTCATGTTACGATTTCACTTTCTGCGTCACTGGAAACAGGCATTTTGTTAGATTGTGACACTGAAGCTCAAAAGTCAGTAAAATTCAATGACAAGTGGAGAATTGTCTGTCCATCAACTAAACTCTAAGCGCTTCACAATCGCCATACTCAATGTTTTCGATTGTCGTATGAAATCAAAACATACGACTGCATAAAAAGCAACCTTGCGAAAGCATCTAACATTTCCACTAACAAACTCCGTATCTCCACATTTAGTTTTCATTAAAATAGCACTGTATTGCTACGTGACGCGTCAGTGGTTCGGGGTTCGATCACCGACCGACGCACACCTAAACCTCACACTTAGTCGGTAGTAAGGCCGGTACAGAGGGAAGGTTGGGCGTAAGACTAACAAACCTCACCTCGTAAAATAATACCACCGTTACCGGAACTTCAAAGCTCTAGTCTGAAGCCCTATATTCCACTTGAGACGTAAAGGAATAGAGAAAAGACGATTTCTACGTGACCCTTACTTCGCATATTGTAATATATGTGACTAAGGTTCACATCATCGTCGGACTAAGTATACACATATACGTTTTGTCATGATAACATCTGTATGTGCAATTCACTTAAAATCAATATACAATCAGATGTAATGATGATGCATTGCTATCACATTCATTCCGTAGAGCATCAATGGACGAAAGAATTGACTACCACATTGGAATTTTATGTGACTCAGTGTTTATCAGTGATCACATCACTTTACACACAAAAAAGATTTTTTTTTAAGGTGTCAAAGTGTTCCCGAAAAAACAACTTTATTTATCGTTATCTGGATACCGGTGAGGAATATTTAAACAGAAAAAAGGAAACATCTCACACTCGAATACTGAAGTGCGCCAGTTAATGCCACACAACACACACACAACGGTTGATCAGTCTACACGCTTTTATATTTATGAGTACGGAATGTTTGGTTTGGCAAGAGAAAACTTCTTTTTGTATACTTACGAGAAAATAAGAGTCATATCACTTAAATTGGATCATTCATGAAAAACTGAGTACTAGTCAAAAACGGATTAAACACAGATTAGTTTTAAAATATTCACTAAGGTTTAATCCACAATACTAATATAATTGTAAAAGGAGATGAGAAAAGGTCACCAAATATTTTCTCTACATGTCAATAAAACAATTTAGGGAACAGCCATGCTTGCAAAATACAATGCAAGTTGATGAGAGAAAAAGATCAATACTAAAGACCAGGACCGAAGTACATCAACTATTTAAAGTTAATGGCAAGCATAAGATAAATGAAAAGTCTATTGATATCCCCCATATATAACATCCGATGAATGAATCAATCACCTCTAGTGGTTTACGTGGCACATTTAATTGTTGTCACTGTTTTTTTCCGGTCGGTCGGTCGGTCGGTTTTCGATATAGAACTTTGCACATATGTGCGGCAGTTCAAGTCGTCACACTCCATGTAGCACACAAAGCAAGAGAAGAAAGTAGGAGAAATGCATAATATAGACAGTAAACAGAGGTTTGAGACAAAGGTATAGTAATAACGAAGAACAAAACAGTTTCATTGGAAATCATGAGTCACAAGGAGTGGATGCATCTGCGCCACTGAGAACGATTTTGAACCATGTCACCAATTGTTTCCAACCATTGGTTTTTACCGTCCCGAGGACCCCAACCAGGATGTCTACACCTTCCTACGTGGCTGATTTAAACTAACAGTTGTGGATTTCATTGACTGATGCCATATTTTCGTTTGACCGCCGCTAGATCTTTTCCAGTCTGACCCTATATCAGCTAACATTGCCCGTCGAGGAAGGCGATGACTAGGCATACGTATCACATGTCTTAACCATCTCAGTTGATGTAATTTCACAGTCTCGTCTACTGGTTTTTTCCAGTGAGTATTGTCACTAGGCTGCATTTCAATGAAGTTTTTAAAAATACATGGAGAACATATTCGATATTTTTCCTATAATGGTTCCAAGCTACACTGCTATGTACATAACTATACATACTTTCTTTTTACACTAAAATAATTACTTCAAAATGATTTCTCATCCTGGAAACTGTGTATCTGAAGTTATAAAGCAACCTGGGTTGCATAGTTTTAGAGTTGATACATAATTAAAGTTAAGTGGTACGCATAGAATAAACTGACCAGCAGAAAATCTGACGTTAACAGCCTTTAGTCAATAAAGCAGAATTTCTCGTTATATGGTTATCGCATATCTGAAATTATCATCATCTATCTCTTAGATGTTGTCTATTAATAGAGTAATAACGCAGGAAAAAAAAAGAGAAATGAGCTATGCATTAATTACAACACGCAACTAAGACAGCAACGGCGGATTAAAATAAAACAAAAAACTAGAAGGCTAACTATATAATATATAATGTACACATTTATCAGTAACACCGCACAACGCACCATTATAATTGACGTTACCTAAGATGATGGCAGCCTACTGACATAGATATACTACTAATATATAACACGCAAAAATACAATTTATTATTTTACATTTCTCATTAGTATTCACTGCCAAAAAACTACTGCTCTACTTGGTTTCTACTTATCTCATTCACTAACACATTAGTACACATACATACCCGAAAGAACTAATACGAAACCAAGTAAAATATGCGTGCACATATATCAAGGTGGATATTATGTTAACGAAGTTTTGAACACAAACAAACAAAACACACAGTGAACCTTTAAGGATTAATTAAGCATTCACTGGAAACAAACAAGCAAACTATAATAAGCGTTGAAAACTATCGAAGCCTATAGTGAAAGTAAATAGCCTTGTACATATCAATTAGATACAAAAGAAACAATTACACACTATTGACAATTTGAATCATACTGTGATAGAAAACAAAGCGGTAAAAAAATTATTACAGATGTAGAATAAGTCAAACTAGGTTTAAGAGGCAAATACTTAAATCAAATTGCTTGGGCCTGTTAACAAATCTGATGAAATTTATTTTATTTTGCATGTTTTAAAATCTGAGTTAAACTTACTCCAGTTCTATCGGCTACACTTGCTCCACAAAGGATAAGCACTCGGGCAACCTCTTCATTATTTCCTTGAGCAGCCATATGCAAAGGTGTTAACCCACTCTAACAAATTAAAAACATGTAAAAAAAAAAGATGCATGAATTTCATTGAAAAGAAAAAATACAAACAGTAGAGGTTGAAGTGAAATTAGGAAGTGTAGGTCAGTTGGTAGAATTTTGACCCGAATTCTGCTAGAACCAGAGTCTTTATTTTCACTGTGTTCGACTATGAAACTCAGAATATATACGACCACGTTGACAGTGTTAATACACCACCAGTACGCTAATTAAGCAGACGACAGCTTATCCTTCTTTCAAGGGGTCGAACAACTATGATGTATGTTTAAGTTTATTAGTGGAGAGTTCATAGCGTTAATCATGCTCATATACATGAGTGGAATATTCACTAACTATGCACGTGGTGTGGGGTCCGATTCCTGATTGATGCACTCCCTAAACCTTACTTAGCTGGTCGTGGTCGCGGTATAGAGAAGCCCCATGTTCCACTCAGAACTCATGGGAATAATATATATATATATATATATATATATATATATATACTAACATAGAAACCGACTAAATAAGAAAGACAGTGACGAAGTCAAACGTTTAATTTAGTTTGGAGCTATATGTGCTTGAGATTATATACAAAAAGAAATATTTTGCTATAATGATTACAACTGGCTAGGCATAATAAATTTAGACACTGGGCTATAGAGGCACAGGGACTTTATGAGTTTAATTACTGCTGTCCTAACAGAATTGCTGTCACCCAGTGACAATAACGTAGCAGCGGTTCTGAAATCCGACGGTGTATATGTTTACACAAGGTGGAAATCGTCTATCAATAAATGATGCCTGCTTGGGATGCGAAATTCAGTGACTTGGACACATATTACAAATGCCATTATTCCTAGAGATACCACTCATGGAAAACAAACTTTAGTGGCCTGATAATATAGAATTATGAGAACAAAAACAGATGTGCTGGATTAGTATTGGTTTATCCATCAAGACTTTTCTGTGGGGAACTGAGGTAATGCACGATGATATCAGATACAACACAGAGTTGAAAACAATGTCGATCATGCTGCAATGCGCTTATTTATTTATTTTACTACTGAAAACCGTATGGAAGTTATGAATGCTCGTTTGAATTTAGTGAAAGTATGAAGCATATCTACCTTTTTCATCATTCTGTTAATTTCTAACTATTGATTCACTTTTATTTATATCGTTACTAGATTATTTTGTATGGTATATTTCTTAGCGTTTGTAACGTCCTAAGCATACGTTAATAAATATATGGCAACCACACCATAAAAAAATCTTGGATATTAGTTCCATGTTACCAACAATCCATTCGTAAAGATAATGTAACCTTTTATTCTTGAGATATAATAAAATAAGTTGATCGGTATGCGATATGGTGGCAATCCACAAATAACGTTCGACACAAAGTTATCTGATATTCAATAACTCAAAATGTTTATCCCGATTTAATGTGAATAATAGCCGTGCACTAGGATATAACTCAATATATTGCTGTTGGTAAATGAATTATGCCCGAAGTATTGATGACCGAATCCCAGTAATGGCTAAGTGAAAAGCTTTTGGCGTGCTTTCTCAAAAATCAGAGACTGAACAACATTTCGGCACAAAATGGTACAGAAACAGCAGATGCTGGTACCCGAGATTGTTGAATCCATGTCAGCATACAAGCACAGATTACACATAAAACTGATCAAATCGGAGTAGGAAAGAAAATGTTGATTTCGGTTTTCTAATTTTCCGAAGTACGGTAGTTATCCAGTTACTAGGATACAATTTTAACATTTTACTGTTTAGCCCTAATTCAGACAAGTGAATGACCTACGATATACACACAGAGTCAGGAGTTAAAGCCAGGAGGAGAATGAAAACCAAGTGGTTTATTGTGCAAAATTATTACCACACATGATTTATCTTCATGTACGAGGAGAAAAACAAATATGAACAATCATATTAACGCAGAGTAACTATGACAACCTCAATCAATCAATACATACAAATAGGATCAAGTTACTCAGACGAGAAGACATTCTCTAAATCGGTTACCTTGGTAACGTGTGACGTATGTAACATACTTCGGGACATGTGATAATTCACCACAATTATGTGACATTTAGAAATGATTGTGGTTTTTCTAGAGAAACACACCCACGAAAGCATATATATATAATACATTTTGGAAAGAGAATTTTAAAAAGCAATTACCACCATCATGATACAGTGAGCATCAATCGATCAATTACTAATTTGATATATATATATATATATATATATATATATGTATAATAATGGTGAAAATAATTCGTCTGAATGCTTGCTTTTATTCATTTTTAAAGCAACATCCTTTTCAACACATCATAACACTACACTTCCACCGGTGAAAAACTGCGAGAAGAATAAGTAAGCAGTTGTCCTACAAGTGAACAGTTCTCTAAGTACTTAGCAGTGGTCACCTCTGATTTTAAACCGACTACAATATGTCACCAACATAGTCTCCACAGGACAGAGATGATACACTACTACACGCACAATAATTGGAATGGTCAAGTCGGAAACAGTTGTGGCAGCTGAGCAGAACTGTATATATGTTGAACACACCGACGAAGGATGTAAGTCAATTAGTCAAAACAGCTGTCATGAATAGAAGAATTAATATACTGTTTAAGATAAGTATTCGTATTTCCATGAGTTAACTCGTCCATTTAATACAGATGAGAGAATCAACAGAGGAAATGAAGAACTAATTTATGAATAAGCCTTGATGATGACTTCTAAGTATATTTAACGGTTTGGACAATCAAGTCACCAGTTGATACTCATCAATATCCACGATAATGAAGCTGAGAAATCTTTGACATTGGAACAGGATAGCTGTCAGCGAATGAACTAAAAATCAGTTGTACTATTAAGAATGATAAAACAGTGGAGAATATCTCACTTGTAATTACATCATTCACAAATGAATTAATTAGACATAAAGTTAATATAAACAGTCATATAAATACGTGTTGATAACTGTTATTCAAAAAATTAAAAAGGGAACACATACCCTTGTTTTAGCCGATGGATTCGCACCAGCACTAACTAACAATGAAGCTAGTTCTCCATGACCTGACCTTGCAGCGCAATGCAGTGGCGTTAAACCATCACGTGTACGACAATCAACCAGGGCGTTTGCACTTAACAGTAGCTGAACCATTCCACCACGACCCCATTTTGCAGCAACATGTAGAGGCGTGATATTATTCTAAAAAAATATACAAATAACGAAAACAATTGGGAACAAATAATGAAGAACACGCATCGATGCGCAGTGTCCCGCCCATCTCAATCGATAAAGCTTCACATTCTCACTGACTGACTTTCGTTTCTTAGTTAATATCCTATGTCTTATATTATCATTGACCAAAATGTACAGGTGATATGAGATTGAGCGAACCTACCGCTAGCCTGATAAATTCTGATTATTAATTATTCTTTACCTTCGTATTTTTTCTGTTTATTATACTTTCCATGCATTTTTATCTCTATCGTTATATATGCTTTTATGAAGCACGGTAGCTAAGCACCGACATAGATAAAAAGCCACTTGGACTACGAGGACGGAGTGATAAATTATTATGAATACTCTTCAAGTATTGGTTTTTGTAGGGATTTTGTTTGGTTAGTTGGAGGATTCTATCACGAGCTGACATCAGTTAGAGAACCATTGGAAAACCACCTGGGAGCACTGGAAAGCTGTTTCGTCCTAGTTTGGGACTGTTCAGTAGTACGCACCCAACGGGGTTCGAACCCAGGACCTTCTGGTTACAAGGCGAGCTCGTAGACATTTATAACGATGGTGAGCATAAAATAAATACATATCAATAAACAACACATGAACTGTTTACCTTAGCTTGAAAATTTACATCTGCTCCACGATCGATTAGCAGACGTGCCACAGTCACATTACCATAGTGTGCAGCAATATGCAGAGGAGTGAATCCAGGCTTTTATTGGGAAGGAAAAGGAAACAGTGACATAGTCATAAATATTTTTAAATAATATGGGACTATTCAACTCTGAAATACAACAGTTCTTATAACAGTGAAAAATTCATTTAATTATGATACTCTATGAAAAAAGCATAATCTTCACATGTAGTCGAAAACAGATTGGTAGTAAAAAATAAAGATAGGACAAAAAACTGCGTGAAAAAACAGTCTAGTTATAAGAGCCACAAATAGTCAACTAAGTTACCATATTCATATATAAACATTATTCAATGGAATATGAAAGAACAGCAACCGATAATTAAAGGTAGTGATTTTAGTTTTAGTGACTGTTCAACACCTATCGCTGTTAAATACTGTCGTTTCTTTTCGAGGTTTCTTTGAAAAGGCTTTTGTCTGCTTTCAGATATGAAAAGGCCGAATCTGATATGTATCCTGCAATTCTGCCTATGGCATATAAAAGCACACAATTCTGCTTCTTTCCATTCACTGAATGTCGGGAAAATTTCCCCAGACCGCTTCAAATTTACTTTGTATGAATCACTTTTACAGTTAAACACTTCTCCATGCATCAATTTCAGGGGGTGGCAGCGAGTGAGGAAAACCATTCAGGAAGACAGCTTACATATTCAATAATTCATTGCATTTTTTTGTCCCCTCTATTCTCCTACCATTCATTTCCTTTTGTTCATGGAGAATAATAACTTGGACTGGTGAAAAGTTCGGAAGTTTTTGGTAGCCCAAGTTTTAAGCAGACCGCCACTCGTCCGTTTGTAAAACCCAGAGCTAAAATGACTGCTCTGCGTTCTGCATTTTACGATAGTGTTAAAAACTACTTTTATACAAATTAACAGTTCACCAACTTTTTTCATTTAATGAAAACACACATCTTTTTCTTATTCCATATGAAACACCCATGTAACTGCTAAAGTCCAAAGGTCAAAAACTCCTTATGTTAAAGTGAATCATAAGAAAAATCTGAAGACCAAATGAATATCTAACAAAGAAAGACAGTGATGTAAACCAACCTATTTGTATACAACACTAGGCGAGGTCACTGATTAATATGAAAAATAGGTCAACATATACTATCACTAAAGATGAATATATGAGAAAATTTTAATGAACAGTTAACATTCAGTGTTTAGTATATATATATATATATATATATATATACACCATAGGCTGAAAAAAAGTGAAACGGAACTGCTTTTAAGAATAAAAACAGAAACTTAAAAGTCTTTTATATAGGAAATTAAACATATCAATTGTAAAAAGGTTAGGGAAAAAGCATCTGTTATTCAAATTTAAAAGACTAACGACAGTGATATATGTATGTATATCTTCAAGTCTTCACATTTCACAACAACATTTACGGAAAATATAATGCAAAGCGAACAGATACACGATAACGTAAAGTGTAGGTAGTCGGGATGTCGAAGACATGAAAGATAACAGTCAGATTATAGGATTTGTGGTGATTTTTGATTAATTCCCACTGTTAGATTTTTGTCACAAACCAGCATCTTGTAATCTGAAGATCAATAGGCACCTCGCTGATGGCTACTAGACGGATTTTCGTCCGCCATATCAAAGTGAAGTGGATGCTAATGGAAGGCAGTGGTGAGAGCAGCGCTATGTCACGAGTTGACAGAGTTAGAATTGGATGGAGGATTTCATCATGAGCTGACATCAGTTAGAGAACTACTGGAAAACCTGGGAGTACTGGACAACCGTTTCGTCCTAGTTTGGGACTGTTCATCAGTACGCACCCACCAATATTTGAAAATTAACCTGATGCTCATTAGTGACTGGTCCTATTCAGGCAGTGACCTGGAGTTCTAGTGGGAAGCCGTGACCAGTAGGGTACAGCAGGTTGAAGATGAGGCAGTAACTCATCGAAGAAGACATGGCGAAATGGTCGCGCTATGTCGTGAATTGGCAGAAGTTAGAATTCATGGGCAATTGGATCGGGTCCCAGTGGCTCAATGGTTTACGAGCCCTCCTTGTAACCAGAAGGTCCTGGGTTCGAACCCCAGTGGGTGCGTACTGATAAAGAGCCCCGAAATAGGACGAAACGGCTGTCCAGTACTCCCAGGTGGTTTTCCAATGGTTCTCTGACTGATGTCAGCTCATGATGAAATCCTCCATCTAATCAAACTAAGTCCCTACAAAACCAATCCTTGAGAGTTAGAAGTCACGCGTCACTGAATTCCACGCAAAGCAGTTGCATGGTCAACGATCTTGGTTGGATCCCTGGCAGGGTCGCGTGTGCGCAGTACTGAAGCGTCTTCAAAACAGGACGAAACAAAAAGTCCAGTGCTGCTTGGTTTTTAATGATCTCTCTAACTGATGTTGGAGCGTGACGAAAATCTAACAGTTATCTGCATAATGACCGTTTCACACAAGGCTAATATTCATCAGATTACTTATCTCACTAATTTGAAATGACCTAAACTCTCATACACCATTCATAAGAGAAAGGTATTCCAAACTCGTGGTGTGATATGGATTCATGCTAGCTGATATACTCTCATTCATGCAGACATTGATACACTAGGCATAATACACATTTTGAAACAAAACAGTTCATCTTCGTTCATAAGTATAAACTACAGTGAATAAAAGGATCGTATACGCTATTACACTGGAAATGAATGCCTGCATTCAATGAGCCCTAGTTATTAAGATGTTTACACCCATCGACTGAATGTTGTAATTGAACAAATTATGCTGCTGCTGCTACCAGAATAATAATAGTAATCAGTTCATATACCACCAATTCACTAGTTTTGAACTGATTTAAGCCCTACGAACATAGCACACACTAATTACACTTTTCAAAAGAGAACTGCTATTAAAGTAGTACTGCATAATTTACAGACAGTATTCTCCATTGTCCAACTTGTTGAACAAAACGATAGAGAATCATGAGCAGATGAGCGAATAAAGTAAACAGGGAAAGATGAAAGTTGCTTTATAGTAAAATTGACGCTACAAAATAATTTTTTTAAACTCATCAAATTTCTTGTAAACACTGCGAATGTGATTATGCTAAAAATTAGAAAGCATAAACAAAAAGAGAGCAAAAGCGAAAAACACTAACATAGATCCCATACCAACTTACACTACACTACACTCCCCCATATACCCAAATTTAGGCTAAACAACTAGTAAATAGGGTACAGTGGTGAATAATGATGAACACTTTTGACAAAAGTTTACAATTACGAAGATTTTTCGGACTTGATACTTATTTTAGAAAAGAGGATGTAAAAGATGATGTACGGTGTGTTCTTCTCTTCATACAAGTAAATGATTTCCAAAGGTAAACACTTCAAGAACACATCTACTATAGAGATGAATCAAGGCGGAACTTTATAAAATAAAATAAAACCGTTCAAACGTCATACTCAGCGACGATACAAAAAATGCGAATGAGTAGAAACAAAAATAATAATAATAAATATGACAGAAATATAAATACAAACTATAATGACGTCATGAGTTTTAAAAATGAAGAAACTCCATTGATCACGGTTTACCACACTATGTGAATGACAACTCATAATCCGAGACTGATTCTGACCCTGACAGTTGAATGCATTAGGATATGCTTTAATTATACACAAAAGAAGCATTTGAAGGTAACAGAAAGTGAATGAACCTAATCGCTTCAACGATATGTCAATGGAGGTCGTGGATATATATAAACGAGCACACTCGTCAATATAACAGCGTATTATAATAGATTCACGGACAATGAAAGTGTACTAGTACCAACGTACACATACACAAAGTAATTAAGAATGTGTAAACAAAAATATTTTACACCTATGAACTAAACTGCATACAAGATGAGTATAAATAACATTAAAAACTGTGACATTAAAACAGTACTAGTGGTAGATATGATACTGTAAACTTGAATAACACTAGTAAGATAACCATCATAATAAACCATGTGAACGGAATTTGAAACTAGTTATCAATTATTCACAGATAAATTGTTTCACAATAAAACTGCAGCTTGGATGGTTTTATCCACTTAGTAAGAAATTTTCACATGTGTGTAAGTGTGTGGCATGTATGTACAGCAGAATAGTGGTTTCAATACACCAGAGTTTTATATCATAAAATCTGGAGGTGAGATTCAAATACCAGTGAGATGATCTAGGATTCGAATTGACTCCATTGGTTTAGTCAAGATCAATAAAATATTAGCAAAAACTTCGGTAAATTGAATAGAGCTTAACGGCACACAACTGAAATCAAATCAATCCATTTATTGTGCAGTGAGTTGTATTTAATTAATAATAATTAGTACAAATTAATTAATCACAATGTTTAAGAAGTAGTGCTAAGGCGAGAAAAAAGTAGTGGTCACACAGAACTCACTTGAGACTGATGGTTGACATTGACTTCTGCATTATTTAACAGAAGACTGACAGCATTTGCATCATCTTTTCTGGCTGCAATATGCAGGGCAGGCATACCACCACGACTACGGGAATCTCTTTCTAAAAGATGTGCAACAACACGATCATGACCTTGTTGTAAAGCCACTGCTAGAGGAGTAAAACCATCCTATTGGGGAAAAGAAGACAATAGTATAAAATTTTTTTAACTCATAAAACAGGATGCACTTTAAAAAGAATGTGATTTTTTTTTCACATAACTTCCACTCGTGTAAATTTTGTGAGTACTCCGTTTCCACAAAATAAATACTAAGCACGAAACTTCTGTCGCATTAAAATTGTCTGAAATAGCTTTCATCCATAAACTGACTTGTATCGCGCACATTTAAGTACAGTGATTTCAGTCTGAATTGAACAAATTATCTATTTGAAGTTTGATTGAGCCTTCTAGTCTTAATGATAGATCACTGATTTCATCGGTAGTCGGAGAATTGTCATTTATCTGAACACTTGCAATTTAAACGAATTCAGCGCCAAAGAGAGTCAGTATGGCTACAGTTCCGAAAAAACCAATGTTCATAAAATTGCAGTTCCTCGATGACAACATCAGCAAATAATAACACAAAGCTTGAAGAATGCAGTTAAAAGAGCTTATTATGCAGCAGAGGTACGTTGTCTCTTCAAAACCACCCCTATTCTATGTTCGAGAAATAAGGATAAACCACCTAATTTTGCCTCTTCTGTGTGTATCTACCAGTTTGACTGCAGCTGCGGAGCCAGCTACATTGGGCGTACAATTAGGCAGGTTCATCGTCGTATTTCCGAACATCATCCAACATGGTTAAGCAAGGGACAAACAAGATCTATTCGTAGTTCTATTTTAGCACACCTTGTTGATACTGAGCACAAAGTTGATGTTAATACTGCATTTAAAATTATTTATCGCATTCCGACTAATCTTAACTTTGCTCTACGAGTTCGTCTTCTACAGACAGCTGAGGCAATCGGAATCCACCTGAAGAAGCCAAGCCTATGTGTTCAGAAGAAATTTGTACAGCCACTTTCCTTACCGTGGCCATCGTTACAAGAATGCATAAACAGGACTACGTCGCCCCCCCCCCCTAAACCTATAAAAATTATAATTGTCCAAATTATTTTATTTTTATTTTGACCACTTCATCTTTAATTACGTGTTATCCTTGTAAAACTAATTTATTCTAACCATTTCTACCTTTTAAATGTGCATTGATTTTCTTCGTTAATTATCACCCCATTGACATGTTGATACTGACTAATTATTGTTAACAAGCACATTGCCACCAGATTGGCAAATTGTTGTGTATTGTAATAAAAATGCTATATATATTAGAGTAGAGCCAGAGATGAGGATCTAATTGAAAAGTAAATATTTCTTCGCTCAATCTTTCTGTTTTTAAATGCTTTTCACAGCATCATAATCACTGAAATCTACATGCGCATGTAATGCAAAATAAATGAATCTTTCTTTCTGCTTATCTGATTTTACTGTTTACTAAAGTGTTGTAATATACAGTGTCGTTTTCTTTTTCTCCCTTCTCAGCCCATTTCCTACATACAAATATCAATAATTACATCATAAAAAAGCCTAAACAAGGAGGACATCATTACAATCCTATATGAATGCAACAGAACATTAGGAGGTAAATACACACTGTTTGGTTGTGTGTATATATATGTGTGTGTGCATGTGTACATTTGTTTGGTTTTGTGTTTTTATTTTACAGAGATTTGTAGGAATATTTCACTCAGTTAACTGAAATATTTTTTAAGTTAACTTTTCCTACAATAGATTAATTTCCTTCTTCCTTTAACTGAAACTATGTTAATTAATATTTAGTTATTTGTACATATTTCTGAATTACAACAGATGGACAAGAAGCGATGCATAAAATAGCATATATATATATATATATATATATATATATATATATATATGATTATTCCCTTTTCAAGCTATTATTACACAATCACCCTTCCTTCCTATCCTGTCATACAATCTTGATTTGTTAACAGTCATTCATCCATACAGCTTAAAATGTACTAGAAGTCGAGAAAAATATCAAAAATCTAAAGTCACCACTTGAGGAGTTAAAATACAAGTTACCATTTAAATGAATGACCACTAGTTAAAGCTAGAAGAATCAAAGCATGACAAGAAGTTGGATTCAAAAGAACCACGCAGGCATTACAGTCTACCTCTTTATCAACTAACGACTATAACTTAATTCCACGTCTAGGTAGAAACCATCACATTTTGTGAGTAAATACACTGTATTCAGACTAAAATGGTGTCGGTAAACACTAGGCAGACTTGAGAAAGTAACTAAATCCATAAAGTATGCTGAATGAAAAGAATCCCACTGTCTTTCTTTGGCCTAACGTATCAAAGCGCATCTAGTTGTGCTTTTAATTTATCAAGACTTTGGTAACACTAGTAAGCACTGGTCACTGCCAAAGCGACGACTACCAACTATAATTTGCTAACTGTTAATTAGGCGTTTTTCTTACACACACCCACAGAGTAATAATAAATAGAATATTGAACTACTGTAACTACTATTCACTCGGCACGTTTGTTGTATAACGGGACAACAAGTGCAACTTACACATGTCACAACATCTGATATCTCGGGATCAGTGTCACCGATTCAATAACACTCCCTACTTAATACATCAAAACACAGAATCTAGTATAATACGAAATGTTATGGGCATACTGAAAAATGTACTTGGGAAGTATTTCAATATTTGTAGCAATGATCTCTTTAGATTATTCAATATATCAACCATGTATAAAAGTCCTTATAGAGGCTTTAGGCAATTCATGAAGGTCACCAGTCAAGTGACAATGTCTATTGGAGTAGATAATGCAGAAATAAGATTCTCCTACCTGTAGAGATTTCGACCGGAAAATTCGCAGTTTTGACAAATACTTTAAGATAGAATAAACTGCAGCGTTGAACAAAATCTCATTATCATTTCTTCCCCGCCAATTCCTCTTCGCCTTTTTTCTACTTTTAACACAATGTCCGCCTAGTTGATTTTTGAGTTTCTGTGAAATATGACAGCTTAAAACTACCTCTCTTTGTGTAAAACTCAGTAATCTTTCTCTCTCTTTCATTACAATACTAATGTCAAAAAGTGGGAATAAAGTCTACCAAGCGAAAACAGAAACACTTTAAAAGTGTTCTGGATAAATGTTGTAAAAATAAAATTTACCTCCGTAGTTAACGCCTGATTAGCGCCACGTTGAAGAAGGAGGTCAACAACATCAAGATGATTTTCTTGAGCCGCCATGTATAACGGAGTGAATCCAATCTAAAATAAGCAAAAAATATTGCTTCATGTTTACTTTTACTATCACTTGGTATTGACATTACACTGTTAAAAATTAATGCAGTGCTGAATCGCTTACTTGAACCATAAAACAAACCACGTTTGAATTTAAAATCTACAGCCGAATCAAAGTTCACGACTATTTATTTTTAATGAAAACACTAGTGGTGAAATGAAGTCTTGAAGGTATTATTATGTAATCAATGCTATCAATCGTATAAACACGTAATACAGGACAATATTATTGCGTCTATATAGGAATTAAAGAGTGCAAATTGCATCATAAATTAGGTATGTTGGACATGTAACAACGCCGCTATGTTTAGCACTATATACCAGTCCAAATAGTAGATTTTCCCGTCAGACAAAACTAGGTGATAAATGAATATGCTTCAATCTTTCAAGTACAGAACTACTATATATGCTTGAGAGGAAAAATTCAAAACAGAACTTTTTGTGCTATATTCATGTAACAATCAGTCTACAAATGTTTTACAAAACATGATTTGCGTTCAACCAACTTCTAGTCTATAAAGTTATACGTAAATTGTGAACAACAGGCGAGACACAAAATTAATAATGATTTCCAGAAATCGCTGATAGCAATGCTTACTGATCTATGCGATATTATGAAGAAGGTGTTTATAAATACTTGCTTATGTAATAAGATTAGTTATGGTGCGATGTTGACGTCATTCTTAACTGAGTAATGAATAGAGATAGTTCATTGATGGACTTTATATGCACACAGATTATAGTGAGTTGCCATTGCTCGGAAAAAAATAGGACAAAAGTGGATGTCACTAAGATAAATTATTGTGGAAGATAAAATAATTAATTGAAGATTAATGATTTTCAGAATTTCGAGGAGGAAAAGATGTGAACAACAATCTGCACCACAATCCCCAAAAGTCTATAACCATAAAGCCTTATAATTCCCTAGATCCCAAAAAGACAACCCACACCTTGCCTACTCTTTGGAACAGACCTACTACTTTATAGATCGATGCCATTTATAGATCTAGACTGCTCTTAATACCTTTCTGAACTTTCAGTCCTTTTTAAGTCGCCACTATTCTCAGAGAGGGTGGTAGCTGCATAGCATGCATAATATATGTCAATCACCTGAATCGTTGAAGATTAACTGTATTGATTTATTCTCCTGACCCAGCTAATACTGATACCTAGTCTCATTATTTTTACCATGTTGTTTCATCATAAATAAACAATGAAAAGAAGACAAAGATGTCAAGAAAATGTGCAGCCGAGTTTGTGTGTCCACTGAAAATGTCTCATCTGTAAAGAACGAAACGAACTGCTACTCTCTCTCTCTCTCTCTCTCTCTCTCTCTATATATATATATATATATATATATATATATATATATATATAATAGGTAGTCGGACGCTGCACCGTTTCTAATAATGATGCAGGTCAGTGAGTGTTAAAGAAGCCTTTTGAATCCATTCTGAGAAATCGCCAAAATCAAATCAATTAAATCTGATGGACTTCGCTTGTGAATATTTTCATTCTCTCCACTTTCTATAACTAGGCAGAGTATCAATACAAACTATTCCTGAGATGATAAATAATAATAATAATATACCAAAAGCAGATACTTCCAAATTACTACCCAGTGTTTAGAAAATGTATTTCTTCGTATCTGTTCAAAAGGGTGATTTTGTTATAATGACAAAAGTATTTTCTCGTTATGAAGTCAACCCCTGTTAAGTTAGATGGTAAAAAAAAATACCTAGACGAATGAAACTAAGAGTTTTAGACCGTTAAACATTTAGGAAAGAGTTGCAACGTTCTGGGGTTACTTTCCATTAAAATAAACTGCTAAAGGTCGCATGGATCAACGTTATCAAATATCATCTGATAAGGAAAGGCGGCTACTAACGTCAGACACCAACAGGTGTTCCCACGCTCAACGACCTTACAGAGGACAACCATTTGTTCGATAAACCAACAGCATGGCATCACACTTGCTTGGCTAGTCGACTGTGGCTGCACATTATAGTATTATGGACTTTAGAAATTGATGAACCCAAATCGTAGGTGGCTATCACAAAAGGTGTTTTCTTTTTCAGAAAAATACGGAAATCAGCTTTTGAAACAATCCAACGAGAATCCTATCCCACCTTACTGTTTTTACATATGTCTTGACTGAGTTTCAACATAAAAATTTGCACAGAGGTGCAGCAGTTGAAGTTGCCACATTCTATGGTGGCACAAAAAGGTAGGTAGAAGAGAGGGAAAGAAATTCGAATGACCTATAATGAGCAGGCATGCACGAGGGAAAACCTAATAATATGAAAATATACATGAGGGTAAATTCATCTACGCCAGTGAGATAGGTTTTTCAGCTGTTCTTACCAAATTGAAGTCACTTTCAAATGTTTGCAATCCTATACCAATATCTCATCTCAGCTGTAACTGTTATTCATGACCAGGTAAAACTTTTTCAAAATGTTTTGACCTTGTGCAGGAACTACTTAACCATTGCTTATGGTTTCCACAATTTTCATATATATTGAGTGAAAACTGAAATCGCTTAGCTAGATTAGCACTGCAAAAATGCAATCTGGGAACTTTTGCTAAACTTGTCCCTCCTATTCAGACCGCGAAATATTCACTCACGATGATCCCATTTGAATGTCTGGCTTTTCACTGCAAATCAGATAACATTGAGTAAAAGTTATACTTCGCATTAACCTAGTTAAACTTAGTTTCCTTGTGAAACGAAGCACCACTGCGTCCCTATCTTCACCCACTACAACACCACGTGAATACAGTTTGCTTTAAATGTTGGATTTAATAATGCAAAACATAAGGAAGCAATACTTTGGCAGGAAGGCATATATATATATATATATATTTGGAGACAACAATAAGAATACCAATAATAATAATAACAAACTTACAACTGACTGACGGTTTAAGTTGGCACCCGCATCTAAAAGTAATTTGACTACTTCAAAATGACCAGCCAAACTGGCAATATGAAGTGCAGTATTCCCTTTTTTTGTAGGGGCATCGAAATCTGCTCCACGCTGAAGTAACTCATCTACGACGCGGACATAGCCCTCTTTTGAGGCTAAATGAAGTGCAGTAAGTCCAATCTGAAAGCAATCATATAAAAATCATGCACAATTTAAAAGAACTTTAATAATAATAATAATAATAATAATAATAAAAAAGCGACATTAACGATACAATATGAATCTTTCAGTCTGTTGACTGACATCAATAAAAATCAGTGATATAAAGAATAGAGTAAGATATAATGCGGCCAAATTCAGGTAACAAGTCTTGAATCACATTTTATGTGAGTTCTGATGGTGCTAACCAGTTACCCAGGTTGAAAAAGGTGGAGCGGGATTCGGAATCGGATAGTACTGGCTGAAAATCGGGTATTCAAACCAAAGAGCTATATTTTCCACCTTTTGCTAGATTCACCTGTCTTGGAAATACCGAATATTTTATGATCAGTCAGTTCAACTAAATCTAGTTACTTAATGACCACTGACCAATTTCTTAGACACAGCTTGCAACATACAAATTCAGTCACGAATATTTACCATCAAAATCAGTTGGTATCTTTAATTATCTAAAGTTGGTGCCTAATACAATTTACTGTCGCCAAAAACGGTGGTTACTGTAACCAGGTGCATCAGTATGTTAAGCTATGCCCTATTAGTCCAATATAAAATACTATTTTCGTGTAGATCATTTGTACTACATGGATGATGTGACTACAAATAGCTGACTTCGTATTTACAAATATAAGTACTGAAACTTACGGCATTTGAAAGATTGATATGTACACCGGCATTTAAAAGTTCTACGACTCTAGCCAAGTCTCCAGCTCGAGCTGCACGCAGAAAATTCTGCTCAGTTTCACTCTGTCGAAAACAAATGTTTACGTTTAATACTAAATGATTAAAAAATGTAGGAAAAATAGCTTGAACTGTGTAAGTAAGTGAAGAGTCCATTAAACACACTAAAACATTCACTTGTTTTTGGTGTCACAAGTTTAGTTCTCAATCTAAAAACACGATTTTACGTTGACCAGTGAGTATCACTCAAGGCTGTTAATTATTTCACAGGCAGTAAGTACACAGTCAGTTCAAAACAGATTTTTGGATTGACAGATCTTCAAGATCGATAAATACGCCTAACATTAAGTTTTTTCAGATTTGCTTCCAGTAACTTCTGTATTAATCGATACCAAACCTAAAACCTAGGTTTGAAAAATAGGCTATTATTATTTCTTCCTTGAGTTCCATGAGGGCTATATACGACTTCAGAAGCAATCCCTCCCTTAATCAACTTGGCTATCTGCCATCACTTCCAACCAGCTGCAAAGCTGCTCAAAAGCTTCCAATTCATATTCTTACGGTTATTAGCTGCCATTGGGTTGCAGACTTTTTCTACTCATGTATATTCGACTGAGGATTGGTATATCTGATGTTTTGGCAAAAACAGGAGGAAATCAAGTCATATGAAGATGACACATTAACATTGTTTGTTTTTCTGTTTTACAAAAAATACGAAAACCATTGCTTGTTTGGTTTAACATACAAGACTTTTTTAATAGTCGATAATACGACTCAAAACAAATAGTTTGTCTGAACTTATGACTACCACTAAAGTAATAATTAATCTTACCAGTCACTGAATTACCGCACATCTGAGTGGTAAACTATGTGATTTTTCTCGACTGGCAAGTATAATGTAGGCCGGAATCTGAGTCACGGTTAGGTTTTTATTTTGTGATATAGAAAGTTGAAGGACTAACTGTCTTCAAAAAACCACTATTCATAACTCGTGAACCATAATTCAATGACCAAATCAATACTAGACGTTATCTGCAACTCTAAGGCATCTAGAAATGTTTTCCTATTTTAATCCATTTCAATTTAAACTGCTATTCCAAGAAAGCGGGGAATTTTCATAAATGACACACGACTCTAGCTAAACTGCCTGAATTATGATTGTATTCTGACATCAACCCTAAATTAACCTATTCCATTATTCCACCAAATGCAAAAAACCACGAAAACACCTATGGGCCCCTTTTCATATATTTGCTAAATGTCCTTTTTATGTGACTGGTGTTTTGTTCGAAGTTCAAGACATTTATACTGAGAAATTATTTGAGTTAAATATTTCTTGAAAATAATCTGTTAGCTTTGTTATGATGCGTGTTTAGAAAATTCATATAAATGATGAAAGCAACTCAATTTCTACACTATGAATCCAGGAAATCGAAGATGACATGTGACCTATCTAAAACCTAGGCAACAATAACAAAGTATGAGAAACGGGAGAATAAAATTATATTCGTGTAAATCGAGACCAATGCCTGCTAGGAACCAGTACTTTAGACTGAATTTCTAACAGAACTTTTGCACAAAACTGCAACAGATCAAGTTGCTACACAACATACGGTACACAAAGCAGAGAGAAAAACTCGAAAGAACTATAAGAGAAGTGTGTAGAAAGAATAAAGGTTTGGAGAATAATGAGAATGTAATGGGTCTGGGAGACTACACAAATTGAATGAATTCTCTACTGCGCTACTGATAACGATTTCGAGTCATATCACCAGCGGTCTTTAGCCATTGGCTCTTAGAGTCTTGAGGACCCCACCCAAATCAGACAGATTGCAGCTTCCTACGGTGACTCAAAGCAACATTCAGAGATTTGGTGGATTCATGCCAAGTTTTGATTTGACCACCTCTAAATCTTTTCCAACCCAATCTAACGTCAGGTAGAATTGCTCGATGACAATGGAGGTGACATGACATGTGCTAAACGTGTACTAGCCGTCTCAGCAGACAGAGCTTCGCAATCTTCCGCTTTTTCACTAGCAATACGCCCGGTCTCTATATTACTCACCATATTTTACCACTTAACAGTGTAGACAGAACGCAAAAACCTGTGGTCTAAGACACATCACTCCATATTCTTAAAGTGGGTACAGACATGTGGCATCATCTTCCATTTGGCAGCGGTAAATCGCAAGCCAAAAACACTACAATTCCTGTTCACCGTGTCCGACAGACTACATTTTGTTAGTGTATTTACCTAGAAGGATTTACCATCTACATACTCTAAGTAGACCAGTGTCCCCTGGTAACAAATCCATCCTTAAGTCGCTCTAGTCGATTAGGGTTTCATCTGTTAGTACATTTTTGATGAAATCAAATAAAAATGGGGACGTTAGGCACATTACCGGTAGTCATCACTTCAGTTGACAACTCTCAATAAGCTTTAAAATGGTTGTGTGAATCCAAATAGATTGCTTTGGTTAGTACAGCACTCCTTTTAAGGCCAAACATTGCCACAGCACCTATCGGTGCACAGAGTCAAATACCGGCTACAAATCAAGGAATATGGCGTTTGACGCCTATAAACATGCCTATGCTTCAGAATCTGTCGAAGGGTGAAGGGTGTTTCTCTCGAGAGCCACTTAGACCACGCACACTTATTGAACCTAGAATTTTAAATGTTATTCAAATTAATCCCCATATTATTATAACTGGAAGAATTGTCTCCCTTCCGAAAAACTGGGATAATCGATGATTTACACCAGTCCAACAGAATCATCTCTAACTCACCATATCACCAATTATCTTAAGTGACCCAGATAATAGTCAGTCACCACTATCTTTAAGCATCTCTGAAGTCATTCCATTAAGTAACGCTACTTTGCCTTTAGAGAGGCGGCACTTTTAACTTCCACTGCAGTTGGAAGACCACTAGCACTCAGGTAGGTATCGGATACTGGACAAATTTGCTGTAGCCCCTCACGGTGCCCCCTCATGTATTCAAGTCGCCTATACTGAGAGGTAGAGCACCGTTTTCTTAGGGAGTTATTCCACTTATCATTAGCCTTCTTACATCTCACCCTAATGAGTCGAAATAGTTGTACCAACGCCTTTCCTACATTCGGCTGTTAACACCCGTCCATGTTTACGGTGGTTACGGAGACTGGTTTACATTTGAGCAGCTTTTGCTTGTTCGGGACCCATCAGAATCAGTATTTTTGCGTTTATCAGTCTGGATGGGGCAGCAGCTATCCACTAGTGAGGACTGGTTGGTTCTAGGCTATCAACAGTCTTTAGCACTGTTCTTACAGCTGGCTAGTTTTCTTTAGGATGGATTTCGTTAGCAATCTTAGTTACGCGATTAATGATTATTTCTCAAAGTAAAGACTGTGCTGTCATCAGGAATTTCGGGGCGCAGAAGTTTTGCAGCTACCTGATTTCTATGTTCATTCAGTTGTAGGTATATGAGTGCACGGACTAGTGGGTGATCGAAGTCTACATATATGTTCCAGAAGGAGCTTAAGTCTTCTAGCGACCCTCTCTATCGACAGCTTACGTTTACCTAATCTGTTTGAGTGCATCGTGCATTCGATGATGAAGATTATCACGTCAGACAATGTCCCTTATATGTAGAATTAGTGGTGATATAGGACGGATGACTATCTGAACAGAAGTGTAGAAGACTTTTCTTCTGTCTTAAGTTCAGTATGTTATTTTTTAACTTGTAGGGCAAATGTATTTTGATAAGCAAAGAATCTGACTGGGGCACTTACAGGAAGCCTTTTCAAAGGCATTATATTTTACAAATTAATTGATATAGAACCGTTGCGTACAAAGGAAAATTAGTTACTAGAGTTCTTCATCGTTCTAACATTAAGGAGAACTTGAGCAGGTCTAAAAGGTAAAAACAAATACTACTGTTGCATTTCTGCCATATGATATCAGTAGTTTTTTATTCCACGATAGGGACAGGCTTAACAGTATTAGCAAGGGTAGCATGATTTTTTGGTCAAGTAGAAAATTAAACAACGGATAAACATATCCTACATTTATGGGCCGGTATACTAGGTTCATAGTTGAACTGCTTCATCTCACGATTTTGGCATAGAAGAAAACACATGCACTAAATTGAAAAATCGATGCTGCTGTTAGAGTAAAATAACAATAACCACAAGCAGTTGTGTGAATGACTTAGAACAAATATTATATGTGGGTATTCGTCAGTAGCATTGGAAAGCTACTACAAAGTAATTCATAGGATTTTAGTTACCATGAAGACTGAATTCAGGTTGAGATTGACACCATAAAGATAGACGTGCAAGGCTAAACGCTAAGTTACAAGACAAAAAATCTTGACTGCGGTTTACAAAATATACTAGGACGACAAACACTGCGACGAAACCAGTCTGTATTACGCCTTCTCAATAAATGCGGAAAAATGCTGAATGAAGTCATCGAGGAGTTACGAATACTTTCATCATATAAGACCATGCATATATAACTACTACCAAAAAATAAGTCAACAAGGAAATGGGGAGGGATGACTAGCCACTACCACTGGGAAGAGTGGTCATGTGTGAATTATCATTACTATGGTCTGATATTGCTTATCCTTTCCCCACATACATGATTACAGTTCACGTATGACGAAGTCACATGAAAACGAAAATTATACTAGAAAAAATACGGTATGGATAGTGTACATTCTACAGATGAAAACATAAACTTGTCATGAATGAAATGTAACGAATTTCGATTTTAGTTTCCTAGTGATGAATTCATACATCGGAACCAAAAAAAATGGGAACAAACCAAAGGGGGTACACTGATGTAAACTCAGGGACGAAAACTTATATTGTCATCAGCAAAATGTTCACAGCTATGCTTACAGTACACCATATGACTACTGTTTACCTGTCATTTATCTTAATATCGAAAAAAAGCGGATGTCTGGCTAGAAGTATATAAGCGGTGGTCCTTAAGTTTAAAGATCATTATTACAGGATTTATTAGGCAAGCAGGTGGTTGAGGTTTTTGATGCAGACTATTTGCCCATTTTTATTATCAGGGAAACAACTGAGATAATGTGTTAGATACGGGTATTCGATACTATGCAGCAAGTTGGATTAGAAGCATACCTGAATAACTGCGTGAATTCTTCGCACACGGCTACTCGACGAATTACCAATGTCATAAACGGTCACGTGGGTCGGTTGGTCGGTATTCGACATAGAACTTTGCACATATGTGCGGCAGTTCAAGTCGCCACACTCCATGTAGCACACAAAGCAAGAGAAGAAAGTAGAAGAACTGCATAATATAGACAGTGAACAGAGGTGTGAGACAAAGGAATAGTAATAACGGAGAACAAAACAGTTTCATTGGAAATCATGAGTCACAAGGAGTGGATGCATCTGCGCCACTGAGAACGATTTTGAGCCATGTCACCAATTGTGAGTCAATTTTTAGTGACTGATTTCTGGAAACGCAAATGCGTACGTAGAGAACAGGTTCTTTTGGTTTCAAGTTCAACTATACAGGGAACAGTAGGCATAACTAGCACTAGGAAGTTTACCACTGTGTCTCAATAACTCAGAGACCGTAATAAGCATTATTATGCAACAAATACTTTCAATAGAACATGAATTTGTTCCTGAAAAGATGACATACGAAAAACTGAACACAAGGTCAATTATGGAACTGTTTTTATCATCAGATGTTACAGCATTTGGTGCGGAGGGAATGTCAGACTATCCGTAAACTCAGTCGGCGTGTCGCAAAAAGCATCAGAGGTTTGCTAAAAGACAGTAGTATGTCTGCACAAGGTGTTTACAATTATATTGGCCTGAAGGAAATTCTGCAGCGTTACCTATATAGTTGGGTTGATTACAGTACTTTTCAACATGTTAATGTGCAACTAAACTATGATAGCTTACCAATATCGAGCACTTCTTCGCAACAATATTGGACATTTCTAGGTCCTAAGTGTTCCTTTGACAGGGTTTCGCAGCTCAGAGAGAAGAGAAAATGGGCAGTAAATTGATGACAGCTATAAATGAAAGTCTACAACTAAGTAAGAACCACATTCTTTCTGGTTCGTTAGCTAAGTTTAACCAATGGAAGGCGAAGGAGTGTAGAATGCTCCTATTATATTTGGGCCCCATTATACTCAGAAACACTGCTGCTGACTCTGTGCTTCAGTTCCAGAAGCATAATTACTGCAGAGTTTCTGTTTTTGGATGCTGCTCGGAGAGATATAAGTAATTTCTTATGGCAATGAGAATTGTTTCAGAATCAAACATGTTGTCTACTATATTTTTCTGCAACACATAGCTGGTTATGTCTAGCTGAATGTGCCATTGGAAGGATTTAGTGCATTTTCATTTGAATCTTATATGCGTAAGATCAGGGATTTGTTGACTGCGGTTATGCTATGGCCAAGCAGGCAGCTCAGCGTTATGTACGTCTAAACCAAGTTCATTTTTACTTTAGGCAGTGTTACGAAATGCAGTCACTTCTAATAGCCATGGTCTAACCAACATGTAGTAACTATAACATTATTTTTAGACATAAGTATAAAACTTGGGCACTATGGTAGAGTATAACTCCATAATAGATAACATTTTATTTTGTTAAATCACAGTGTTATACAGTAATATTAACTGATAACGAATGAAGTCTTTGGCGGAAAGTTATTTTTGTAAGTACACCTTTCCAAATGTAAATGCCTAAAATGTAATGACCATCTATATTTCCCAACTAATCTTAGATTTCGCTCACTTGCAGGATGGTGCCAGTGGACCTTACTTAACGGATTTGCAATTAGATGGAACCGTAGTATGGCGAGAATAAGTACTCCAAGTGGAAATACTGATTTCTTTGATCCCATTCAGTGAACTTCGTGAGCGAAAGGTGTAGCAATTGATATTCAGCAGGTAGCGCGTTTCTGTCGTGCATTGAAATATGTCGGTTTCTTCAAAAAACCACTTAGGAATTTCATCAGAATAAGTCAAAGGAATGATGAAATAAAACTAGTTAGTACTTCATTAGGTATAAAATAACGTTGAGAAGACGTGCCGATAGGAGCTGAACTAAGTAGGATTGTTGTGAATGCAGTCAGCTGAAAGCACGCTGATAAAAAACTAAGTAGGTTGGGAGCTACTTCTGCCTATGATGAGAAAGAGCACAGGTTGGTGAATTAGTGTCAGTGATGCTGAAAAACAGCACTGAGTTCAAGTTTGTGCAGGAAACGAAACCGTTTCAGAACATTTGCAGAATTTACTCACTACAGAAAGTCAACGTTGGTCAGGAATTTGCGAAATTCACCTCAGCATTATTGTCAGCTTTGGAGGTGTCGGTTCCTATATAACCTCGCTTTAACCTGAAAATATGCTCTAAGTACTTGCAAAAGTCCTAATACTTTCGATTGTAGGGTCTAACTATACCCAATAAATACAAATCCAAGAAATTTTACAGACTTTGTTTACACTTCTACACAGAAATTAGCTATCTGGACTAATACGCACTTTTAAATGAAAGCTTACAAAACGTTAAGAATCACTAGTTGCCAAATTAAAACATAAATCAAACTCACTAACTGATTTGACGCTTTTTTATCATCGCTAGATTTCGTCATGTTTCCTGAGTCTCAACTAACGCGGTTGAAGGTCAAATGTTCGAACTTTGTTTGGCTGTGTAAAAGAAACGAAAAGTGTGCGAATAGCTTAAGTATGTCATAATGTAGTAGTAAATGTATTGATGTATGCTTGGAGAATCTGAAATATTCATAGAAACTTCATCACACTATCTCATTAGGAAAAACGCAGTCCAATGTAGCATTGAGTTGCTTAGTCGTAAATTGGAATATTTAGACCATGACAGACCATCTCTTTGTAGCATTCTTTTAGAATGGAAGATCTTTTTTTAGGCCATATTGAACTTCGTGATGTTACTTTTAGTGAAATTTTATGTACCATGATAGTGCACCATATATTCCTTGATAAACAGTTGTTGGTATATGGAATCTGTTTATTTCAACCTCTAAGTGCAAACCGAGGTCATACGTTTCCACCCTTACGAAAGTTACAGACTTTCGATGGTGTACGGGAAAATCTGCCGAAGTGGAACGCACAAACCCTGAAAGCACTGTTTAAAAATGTATAATTTTATAGCCTCACAAATGGTGACTTGTTCACGCAGCATTTTATTGATTCTTAAGTCAGTTCGGTGGGACATACTTCGTAGCACTCCAGAATGCACATTCCTGTAAATGTATGACTTTAAGCTTTTCATTCAGTTAACATCCAGGAATCTGCTCAAGGAGTGACTGATAACTTGTATTACTCATAAGATAAAAGAAACTTATTAATAACACTCGACTGCGCTAGTGAGCTTCCGAGCCCTGAATTTAGGCAGAATACAAATTCTAGGTGTGGTCTGCCCGGAATGAATATCTGCAGCCTCAAACAGTCATCAAGTTAATACCTTAGTATTGCTTAGGGGAATTATAAATATAGGATTCATTCAGAAAACTTTCGTAATTACCAGGAGACATATGATATCCCCCTACTGAAGTATCGCCATCTTTGTCATCCAGTGGGCATCGTCATATTTCACTGAAAAAATACTACCATGATTTTGGGATAGCTGCATTCTTTAATCCAATATATTGCACAGATATCAGTACCAAGCGACATTTTTCGATAATAATGCAGAAAATGTAGTGGAGCTCAAGAATATAACGCCACTGGTAATATGTAATTCAGAAAGGGATTTTTAATGAAAAATTCCATTTAGAAAGCAAATCCAGTCCATAACTTTCCATCGAAACGCCTTGACAATGGTGTATGTTTCTACAATTAGTGAGAATATGAAACGAAGCCTTTCTATCCTCTTTCCAAACACTGAGAATCAGTCTACATCTAGATCAGAAGTTGTATTGCATCAACACAACCTTCAGTCAAACTCATTTGAGTGCCATCAGACGTCAACTACATAAGACTTAACAAAATCCGAGTTTCGGAAGTCCTATTAAACAATGACAAATGTTTGGTAAAGAGTTTTTCAGCCCATGAACAGAATGTTTTGATTTCCCTACCCCTACCACATTCATCTTTTGTTATGGCAATATTTAGAATTTAGCGTGGGTAATTTTATTAACCCAATTCCACAAGGAGGTACGAGAATGTCTATAGGGATGCTATTAATCCTTTGGGGAATTGACGTACAATGAGGGGGTGGAAATTGTGTTATAACGTCGAATGTAAGAATTCTCTCAAGAAGATTCCCTTACGGTCCCGGTATTTGTCCCGAGTATTTAAACTTAATTTCTAATTTGTATCTCTCACCCTGACCAGCGTAATATTTATTTTGGGTTATTTATTATTCTATAGATTTCATCCCATTATTGTGTAACGCCAACCTGTTAACAATCATGTTTTTTCACCGCTGACAAGAATTCGATTAAATGAACTCAGGATACTGGCGTGGAGAAGTAGCTTGTTCTTGGACTTTCTGCCAGGGTGGAGTTTACTTTCATTTAACTATGGCGAATTTCCGATTCTGTGGTTTGGAATACTCTCACTGATTTCGAGATATTTTGGGATTGAATTACTTCATCTGAATAGTATGTGAAGAGCCTTTAAACTTTTGATCAAAATCATTTTGGATTTAACTTGTCATTGTTTAGTTCTACTTTGAGTTTCACCGGACAAAGCTGTATTTTGATATTTTTACAGTGAAAACTCCCACTGTACGTTGCTCAAAAAAAGTATAGCAAACAATGCCGAATCATGCAGTAAACTATTCGGATTGCAGTAACTCCTTATTCTAGAGTCATTTCCTCAGTTCAAACCAACATACCTGAACTTCGGTCGTCAAAGAAATATTTGCCGACTTTGTGTCACAGTCAGGAAAAGTGTAGTGGTCATTTATGCAGCTCATAAGGGAAGAAAGAAGGTGAAGAAACCTCAGAATAATCCACAGAAACTTTTCAAAAGAGAAAATTTCTCGATGAGGAAATTATGTCGCGTTGCTTTCTACCCTAAGAGAAATGACAACTGTCAGTGCAAAATCGGCTTCAAATGTCTCCGAAGGTCACCGAGTTTCTGTAATAATCTAGAATGTCTGATTGCATTCTAAAGGTTGTTACGAACTTTTATAATTCATTAGGTGAGAAGCTAGCATTAATCCAAAAAAACTAAATACAATCAGATACACAGAAGCACCCACAAAAATTACTGACAATATTGTCCCAGTAGCTTTAATTGACAGAAATGGGTTGATTGGTACGTACTTATCGACTCAGAGTAACTTTTGGGCAGGAAAAAATTGACCGACCGTAGCATTGTTAGCACGGTGGAAGAACCGTGTACCGACCAACTTAAAGCCATTAAACACTCACAACACTGCTACTAGTGAATCTACTTTTCACCATCTGAGATGGATGACCTGAATATTTATCGTGCATCTACTGCTACTGCCTATAAAATTGTGTGGTGTCCAGAAATCTTTCAGTCATGTGATTTATTAGGAATCAGTTAAAAAGGAATTCATAACACACTCGACGAAGTTTTCTGAGTTGTCGACCTGCTGAAAAATAAACTCTGATGGCATAGTTTGCTCTCACGAACAATAAAAATATTAAATCAGTGGATTTGAAAGTTTCCATTAAACGTAAGAAACAGCATCTTTATGGTTGGCAACGGGGTAACATCGAATGATAGCTGCTGAGATTATAAGTACAAACTTACACTCCCTGTCAAATAAAATTTACTGCCTGTGAAATCTCATGTTTTTCGATGTACACCGCAATACAGGGATTATAAACCGGGCAAAGTTCAACGATACAGATCCATGGAATAAGAACAAACTGCTGGCCTTGAGCAAGCCAATCAAAAAACCTGTAGTTTAACAGATAAAAATGCTTATTTACAGGAGAAATACAGTTTTATGATAGAACACACTAAACAGGATACTTGTCCACTAAATGACTCACAACTATAATGAAGAGTATCTGTCCTTAGGTTCAACCAGTTACTGTGCACGTATTAGCCTAGGTGACTGAAGGTGAGCTATCTTTCCAACCAGTTTATCGCTCTTATCCTGGTTTTCAGCGCCACTATGTATATATATATTTATTCCTGTTTATGCAGGAACATACCAATTGTACAGGCATGGATAAGTTATTATATAAATTACAGTTTGTTTGTTCAATCTAACATTAGAGTCAGTCAGAACAGTCTGCAAAATAGTCTGTCTGTGTAACACATAAAGAGATATAGAAATATTGTCTTCGCATTAACAAAAAACCCAGACTTCAGATGAATGTGATACAAATATCTGGGAAAAATAAAGCTTGAAGTCAATTCTCCTATAAAACTTTGTTGTGAACAGCATCCGTGAGATAAAGCTTATTGATGTATTATTTTGATTCAATAATGTATTTATTCCATTTTTGTCAGCAGTCTTATCGTAGTTTTATAATAGGAAAGAAATTTGGGCGAACTAAAGTGAGGATTTCATCCTAAGCTCATTTCAAAGTGCTTTCCGAGGGTGAGGGTAGTATACTAACTCAAGATATAATACCCACAACTCCTACATTATTCGTTCCGCGCAGTCCAAAGGCAAATCAAAACACTGGAATTGACTGCCCAAATAACTGATTATATTTCGGGACCATATCGGAGTACGAGATGATCGCTTGACCAGTCAGGGATCGTTCACGAACGAACGTAACGCGATAGCATGCAAATGGAGTGGATGTTGACAGTTAGCATTCAGCTAAACAAACCGGCTAACACAGTGAGGGTCAACATTCAATGTTCAGTTGTTGTGATTCCCCATACATATGGATCCTTTAGGGAATCAAATTGCTCTGTGTTTCTGTACTTGATGTAGTTGCGATTCGAAATTTCCGATTACAGAAAGAAACTTCTGCTGTTTCTACTCATAACAGTTACAAAATGGTAGACGTCGAAATTGAGACAGTACTGGACAGTTTATACGTATTTAACAATTACTTTGTTTTACCATGAAGGCAATTTGTAGACACAAATTTGTAGCCTAATAATTTAGTAATATTAACTCGGAGGTCTTTCAATAGTCCGTTGGTATACATACTTTACTAGTGGAAATTTTCATACTTTTCACGAAATCCTCTTCGTAATTATTGGTTTAAGTTATGATTAGCTCGCTACTGTTCTTCAGTGCAAAAGTAGTCTCACTCTCTTATTTTAGGAAACTCAAATTCAACCATCACGGTTCTGTTCCTTTAATCACTATACACTGGGGCGAAATATTCGACAGATTAATGATGGTCTAAAACATTCACAGGTATAAGTTAATAACTACTATCAAGGACTTATTGTTGAGTATGTTCTCCTGATTAAAATTGATTTACACGTTATTTAAAAATTACTCATATTCTGCTGTCTGAAGATGCGAATCGATCACCCGATCTCCTTTAGTGCGTTGAAATCTTGACCAATTCTTTTCATCTGTATTGGATGTCGCAGATCCACTGTTGTGTGTGCTCGCAAACGAAAACTTAGTTTTAATGGAATATATTTCTAGCTTTTATCGTCAATTGTATAACGTTCGCATGAAATAAACCGTAACCGAAAGTGATATATCGCCACTGTGATTATATGCTTATTGACAGAATAAAAGTAGTTAATTGAAATGGCGTTATGTATATATATATATAGATTTCAATTGCTAGGTGTCATTATTCCAAAGTAATGCGTTCGTCGTAAAAAAGAAAAGAATATTAACTGTTATTTAAGCTGCTTCGTCCACCTATTTCACCTGTTCGTTATATATTCTGAAGAAGTAAATATATTTCTTTTGCGTTGGAAAAGTGGACAAAGGATTAAAAACCTTTGAATCATTAACGTTTCAATCTGTAAATTAGTTTATTGTGTTATAGTACGTCAACTATAAAGACCTCATAATTACATTGCTCATGTTTTGTTGGTAGCAGTAAAAGAAAAGTATGCATTACAACGTGTGATGTATATATAGTTGAACGAATAGGATAATCATTTTTCCGGGGGAATTATGGAAGGAGTTCGGGTTCCTATGCATGTTCGTTTCTGGCTTTAACTCAGAATCCATGTCGAGTTTATAATTAACCCTAGTAATCAATAATCCTGTGGGTTGATCTCATACCTTGGTTGAGTGTCGTGTATCAACCGTTTATCAACCCAAAAATCTCAATGATGACAATTTGCATACTTTGTGTCATCTAAACAAGTCATTATTACTTGCTTGGTGCGTGAATCATAGTTATTCGTTTGTTTTAGATTTCAAAGTTTTGGTATTGTCTCATTAGTTATTGTGTAGTTACGTATAGCAATGAGTAACTCGATTGGGCGGGAATTCGCTCTGACAATTAAATTAGATCTTGTTGCGTCCTAAAGCCTCAATAACCATAAATTTCAGTGCTTTCCTTCATCGGAGCGTTGCCTTGTCTGCCTAGTTTTACATATTTCATGCATCGTATTAACTGCTCAGTAGTAGCGTTAATTCCAAGCTATTTTTTTGATTTACAGCTTGATTCCACACTGTATTTTCAGTACAAGTGTGGAATTTTCAGCACGGATATCGGTAGCCCAAATTCAGGCCGACCTTAGATATCGGGTGTGCGCCGGCAGCGGATCGAACCCCGGACCATGTGCATGGTCGGCGAGAGTCCTAACCACTGTGCCACCGACGCACATATTACGCGTATAAGTTCAGATTGCTGTGACTCCTCGTGTATTTCCTTTGACACATAGCTTTTCTGTATGCGAAGAATGAAGTCGGATTTCTGTTTTATACATACATATGTATATATGTAAGCTGTTTTGCTGTTTTTTAGACAGCCATCTAATCATTTGAGGTGCTCACTCTTACTGGAGTTAGAGATTGTGTTTAGTTGGTTTTCAGTTTTGAATATGCACATGCTTGTTTCAGCATAGGCACATGCATTTTGTGTCTAATTGAAACCAGTTGGCAGAAATAAAAGAAAGTCTCTTATGCTCTTGAATCCCGTAAAAAAATTCAGTATCTTCTTATTTTCACTCAGGAAGTTTGCGTCATGAATTTGCACTGCATTCTTCTTTTTCTTATCTGCTTATCCCTTTTCCCCTTCTTGATTTGTACTAGAATGCTTGAATCAGCTGTTGACATACATACTATTATTTTGTGCACTGCTAATTAAATCGTGTAACCCATCTATACTATGTGAACAGGCTGGCTGAAAATTTATTTTGTGGGAGTAACAGGGCAGCAACACCCTAACGCTTGTTAAATCTCCCTAGAAATCCAAGTTCATTTCAGGCTTCTTTCTCGGTTCAAGTGAAGTTTCATCTCTTCAAATTCCTGGTTTGTTATTTTTGTCAATGAATCTTTGTAGGTATCGATTTTGGATGAAGATTTCTCTCAAAAGATCTAATTCTGTTTCTAGAACATCGGGACTACAGATTCATCGGATGTGGGTGGCAAGGTGTTTCACTGAATTCCGCTTTTGTTGAATGGGTATCCAGCCATAGAAGCTTGTTAGTTGACCATTCCAGTTACCTTTACTATGTATCGATCTTCCTAAGGTTCCACCAGTTCTTCGTGTTAGTTCCACATCGATGAAGGGGATTTTCGCCTCGTTTTCGACTTCAGCAGTGATTTTTATTGCTGGATGGCAGCAGGTAAATGTCTGCAGCAGTAGGTTAGCGTCATTACTGTTGTCACAAATAGTATGTCATCTACATATCTTTTATACAGTCGTGAATTGTCACTGCTCGGCTTTAGTGGACCTTTCTCGAGGCTTGCCACGAAGCAATCTGATAGTAGTGGACCCAATAGAGATCCCATTGCAATACCATCTTTTTGTCTATAGACAGTGTCTTTGAAAGTGAACTGTACGTTCAGAGTGCATCTCATTAGTAGATTCAAGAAGACTATTCAGCATAGTTGCGAAAAGGCCATAGTGGTGCTATAAGGAGTGCGATAATTGAATACCTGGTTAACACTGATCATTACATCTCAACAAACGCCTCCTGCTTCAGAATAATCTACAGATTCAAGAACAACCATTCAAACGCAGTACGTACCTCCACCCGAAACTTACTAATTCTCACCTTTTTAGTTAAAATAACCATCACCAATTGTATTTTCTTTGACAAATATAATGTACACATGCATATAAAATTACTCATAAATATTTGTCATTTTACAGATAAGAGAATGAATTCACCGCCGAAAACAAACTCTTCGCTTAACTACATGTTTTGTTCTCATTAATGCTTGCATGGGGATTATTCATGAATTTATGTTTAAACGCATTTATCGCAATGTGTTTGCGTAATCTAACGCAATGTCTAATAACATCAGCATTTGTTTGTAGCGTTACTCTGGTATAGATAATAAGTAATATCTTCCTTCCAGTGGTAGGGGTTAGTATGTGCAATATTTCTCTAATTTCAGTGGTCTTTTTAATCGACTTCAAAATAATAAGGTTGATATCGCTTTTTACTGTAACAATTAAGCTTCAAGGTATTATGGCGTCAAAAAGATATTAGCAGTTGAAGAGGAAAAGAATGGAAATTTAAAGACTTAGGATTTCGATTGTCACACTACATTTACTCAGTTACATAAGACTTATTTCTGTGGAGTTTCTTGCCAAAGAGTTGTGGAACTTCTTGTAATTATTTGCCTTTCGAACACTGAATCTGTGGATATAATCTTGTTGACCGATAATACCCGTAACTATCTGCCTGCCATTTTGTGACTGTCTAACACTAACTAATATCTATATGTGGATATAACAATGGAATTACATGTCTAAGTCGGCTCAAGTCAGTGAGTCTATGATTTCGGTATCATTTTTGTTAACTGTATCTGACTGTGATAATACTGCTGAGGTTATTTTCTTTATTGTTGTTGTCTCTGCCCTTCCTGTTGTGAATTGTTTTCCTTTAGCTGGTGTTGTTCCGATTGCTTTATTCCTTGTTTTCCTGATTTCAAGGGGAACACCTCACAAGGTCGCTCCTCTGTAAACTATATGTTAATGTAACAACCCTCCCTGTAAACAAAGTTGCTACAGAAACTTCAGCAAGATGAATCTCCTTGCGTCAAAAGAAAAAGTCTGTGTGGGGACATGGAACTTCCGCACCATGTACGAGATTGGCAAAGCTGCCCAGATTGCAAACGAGATGAAAAGATACGGAATTCAAGTACTGAAAATATGCGAAAGCAGGTGGAGTGGGAATGGACTCACGAAATTGTCAATGGGAGAATCAGTGATCTACTCCGGTCACCCAGAAGACAACCACATGCACACCGATGGCGTGGCTATCATGATGTCCCCAACGACGACGAAGGCCCTGATGCGATGGGAGGCGATCTCGCCTAGATAATGACCGTCAGAGTTAAATCCAAAGCAAGGAAAGTGTCAGTTGTACAATGCTATGCACCCACAAACAACGCAGACCTCGGAAAGAAAGAAGAATTCTGCAGACAACTACAGGCAACAATGGACAATACTCCAGCTGGTGACATTAAAATACTAATGGGAGACATGAACGCCAAACTGGGACCAGACAACACAGGAAGAGAAGTCATCATGGGTAGAGAAGCTCTCGGAGAAATGAATGAGAATAGAGAACTCTTTGCCGACTTCTGCGCCTTCAATGAACTAGTGATTGGTGGCAGAGTATACAAACACACGGTTATCCACAAGGCCACATGCGTTTCATCCGATGGGCGTACCAAAAACCGAATTGACTTCATCTCAATCTCAAGGAAGTGGAGGCGCAGCCTACTGGACACAAAAGTAAGAAGAGGAGGAGAAGTTGGCTGAGACCACTATCTCGTACAAGGGACAATCCAAATCAAACTAAAAGCTTTCAAAGAAACAAGAATACCGGCAGAAGCATTGAAAATGGACCCAGAGACAACAGCGGACTTGATGACACCACTACTGGAGAAGGTGTGGAAGGAGGGCAAGGTACCCGAGGATTGTAGGAAACGCTACTTATTCAAACTGTGAAAGAAAGGAGACTTAAGTCAATGCAAGAACTGGCGCAGAATTATGCTCCTGTTCATCCCAAGCAAAATACTAAGCCGCATCATCCTGGGAAGAATCAAGCAAGCCCTCGATGAAAAACTTCGACCGGAACAAGCTGGATCCAGGAGAAACAAGTCATGCATTGATCAGACCGTCACATTACGGATCATCATTGAACAGAGCTTGGAATGGCAGTCACCTCTCTATCTCAACTTCATCGACTTTGACAAGGCATTCAATAGCGTCGATCGAGAGGTGCTTTGGCAACTACTTCGCTACTATGGGGTGCCACCGACAACTATACACCCCATCCAACAGCTGTATGATAATGCTGCATGTCAAGTAATCCACAACGGGAAACTTACGGTATCCTTCGAAGTGAGTACAGGAGTAAGACAAGGCTGCCTACTATCGCCAATGATTTTCCTGATTGCAGTAGATTGGATAATGCGACAAACAGCAGGCTGAGTAACGAGGAAACAGGCATAAAATGGGCTCACACAAAAAACTTGGAGGATCTTGACTTCGCCGATGATATATGTCTGATTTCCAACAAACTGGAAGATATGCAAGCGAAAAGTAACAAGTTAGCAGAAGAAGCATCAAAGATAGCAAGGACTTCAGGTGAACATAGAGAAAACAGAGGTGATGGAGATTTCTGGGCAACACCAACAGCAACAACAACAGACAACAATCAGCATAAATGGGAGTAACCTGAAAGAAGCTACCTCCTTTACCTATCTGGGAAGCATCGTTTCAACCACAGGCGAACGGAAGTGACGAGGATATCAGTGCAAGGATCGGGAAAGCAACGCAAGCTTTCGTTTATCTCAAGTCTGTGTGGAGGTCAACAGCACTCAGCATGAAAAATAAGATCCGGATTTTCAACTCCAATGTGAAGTCAGTGCTCCTATACAGATCAGACACTTGCACTGCGCGTCATAAAGAGCATCTCAAGCAAACTACAGACCTTCATTACCAGTTGTCTTCGCTCAATACTCGAGATCAGATGGCCGGCTAGAAAAGATCAGCAACAGGGAGGGATCGCTGGGAGCGAACCATCCAGGAACCGATTGGGCAACAAATAAGCAGGAAGAAATGGAGATGGATTGGCCATACACTGAGGAAACCATCAATTAACATCACTAGACAAGCCGTCGAGTGGAACCTGAAAGGGAAGCGTCGGGCTGGTCGTCAGTGCAAGGGTGACTTGGAGGAGGTCATTTGGAGAGGAGATGAAAGCATGTGGGCAGACGTGGAGCCAGGTTAAAACTTTAGCAGAGACGTGCAGCTGAATCCCTATGTTCCTCTAGGAATTAAAGGAAATAATAGTAATTCTTCTGGTAATTCCAAACTACTGAAACTCAAAACGAATCTGCCTAAAAGCGAACGTTCTGATTAACCTATCAGATGAACTCTCAGGAAATGCGCGTAATTCAGAAAACCATTAGAGACATCAAATTAATCATTGCGAAAATTTGGTTATACGGGGCAAGTTTCTCGTACATGTCTCTAGAAAATTCCCTTATTGGAGTCTTCATTGATAGCCCGAATCCATTTCTGTTCGTAAATCCATCTGGATAACCATATACGGTAAATCCTTGTGACGCATTAACTGCTTTATACCACCTATGAACCTTAATGAGGAAAGGCGTATCTCGTTGGTCAGACTTCCCGTGTTGACATCTTGCGTATCTATGTACATCCATGTGGAGAGGGTGTACGTAACTCTGTAAGGAAATCGCTCCACATCTGCAAGCTTCCTTTAGGCCCATTATTCCGACAATTTTCCAATATTAATTCTTGATGGAGTTCGCAACGTAATTCGTGTACTGCTATTTGGTAGTGATCACAAGTGTGAATCGCTCCTATATGTAGGACAGCAACATGCATTTTTTTGACAGCTCGAGAATTAAACATGAGTTTAGATCCTCAATATAAAAAAAGAAATTAACTTAAAAAAACAACTAAAACAATAATGACTGCACAGATCTAAGTTATAAAAAACGCTTTTTCTCCAACTACCTACAAGCCTGCTAAGTTTCTTGTCAAGATGCTACCACATGGGCCATACACAAGTTCGCTAGACATCCAACAGGTTCTAATCCTTCAACCCAGTTCTCTCTGAATTGTCACTTATATACTCCATGACAATCCTTCTATCTAATCACTATTATACTCTACTTTATCTCAACTCCCTAGGCCTTTAATAAAGCTGAAATCTACTCTCTTCATTCACACTCTTCTTTCGCATAAAGTTCGGTTGGTCTGATGAGGAAAAAAAGCATAACAACAACACCTAGGTCTGAGAATAACTATATTTTCATAGAAAACGTCATAGTTTTCTATGGTAAGACCAATATGGTTAGCATCATACATTGCAAATGTGTATTATCGTTTCAAGTACTACATAGCTTCTTCTTGTATTTATCTTCTAAATATACTTCCAATAATATATTATCCATAAATGCATTCTATACCATTTCGCAGCTGCACCAGATTTTCTTCACTTCCTGAAATAGCGTCCAAGCACGTGGGGGCATACCACTCACTCAAATATATGTTGTTTATCGATTGGCCATAACTATCATCAGGAAATGGAACGAAGTTTGGGTCGTCACTCAACTTCGATGGTGACCTTCGTGAAAGATTTACAAATTATAAGAATCTGTTCCAATTGCTTGTACTATAATTCAAAAATTTGAACTTTTGAAAAAGTGATGATCTATGCTAATTCACAATTGTAATTTGTAACATAATTGATCGTGCCTGTAAAAATGGCATGCATTTCATGTAAACTTATACGTTTATACGAAATACATATATTATTATTCTCCTGTAGGCTTTGATACGCTTAATAAGTCATTCATATATCTTCCAAAAGCTGTAGTAATTTCTAACGCCGCAAGTGTAAAGAATAGTCATTTCTCAGTTTTAATACAACTGGAGTCCCTGAATGTCATCAGTACCTGGAACCTACCCAGCCCCTTTGGCTAGGCACCCAATTTGGATACAAATCAAGAATAAGATTCGGTGCAATACACACCAAAGCTTCATTTCTTCCCAAGTATTTGCAATCCATCCAACACATACTCGAGCTTTTTGTTAATGCAAAGACAATATTTGTATATTTCTTGATGTGCCCCATCGAATGACTAGTTATCATATTGTTCCTGCAAACTAAAGACAAAAATCATCAAACACGTAATTTCACAGTAAACCAACTTTATGTGATTTAAAAAACACTTATCCATGCCTGTACAACTGGCATGTTCTACGTGGATAGGAATAAATATATATTATTATTACCCTTCGACACTCCCGGCTTTCAACTTGTTACTTTCAGGAATACCACTAGGGACAGAGTGAAGCTATTTCAGTATAAGCCGCGTGCTTGATAGATGCAGTAATAATTCAAACTCATGCTAAAAATTTTTTGAGCACATCTAAACGCAGTCTTTCAGTCATGGGTTTGTGTTAAAACAACTGTGAAGAATGGGTAAGTAAGCGGGCATGGGCATTATATTCTCATTTATTGACGAGATCTCGGACATGCCACCTGATTGAGGAGGGCATACTAAAGGGTCAGCCAGCACTTTGGCCAAAGTGCGCATTTGACAGGACAGATCAACACACTAGTTATTACACTGTGCTGTAGTTGTGTATTCTTATGACCTCTGATGATCTTAGCAGCCCAAATAAATCCACGAACCGCCATCAGTTCGACATTCTTACTCCATTAGCTTAGAAATGTTCGGCTTAACCTGGGCACGACGTAGTATTTGGTCGAGATAAGCGGTTAGTAACCAAGACTTTAATATATTAACATGAGTGGCCACACGATAGTTAGTGAAATCTTCCTGAGTGAAAAGTAATGAGAAATTATCGTCTTAATTTCCATCATTCGGAGTGCTTAGATATCACTCATTAATCCTGATATTTAATTTTGCCAAATTACTTTATGAGCTGTCATTTTCCCACCCTTATTTCCTAGTATGAATTGGCCCTACCTTCTTACAGGCCATGTAATGATGAGCGGTGTTTTCTACGACTTAAAGTTTGATATCTGCGCCGCACGATGGGAGTAGACACCGCCAAGCACCAACCATAAATATTCCGTTTAAGAATTTCTATGAAGTTTGTAGTAAATCGAGAAATTCGCTTTTACAAATCCCTTTTCTTGAACTTTATCAAATAAAAGCTGGACCTTGTATCCAGTGGACTAATTTGACATGTTTGTAAAACCTGAGAGCAACTGAATATAAATAGTTTCATGGTTTCGTTCGGCAAACTGGTCCGAACTTCTCTAGGGAAATTAATCAGAATTAAAATAGCAAAGGCATTTGTATTAAAGTGGACATATCTTGTCTTCAAAATGTTTGTCCTGTCATATGAGTCATCAATAAATATAAAAATAAACAAAATTGCAGGAACTGCGATCCAACTTTGATCACGGACTTACTGTTAGTCAATGTCTTCATGCATGTATTTCCCTTGTAGTACAAGTTGCATTGATCTACATTCCGACTGAAGCTGAGAAACAATTGAAGTCACCTACTCATATATTATCCTTCAAGGTTTGGCTAGTAATGGCTCAGCATCCTTGATGAAATCCACTGTCACCATAACAAGACGCTGTACGGCATCTTATACAAGCACTGTCAACGATCTAAAATGGCTTTTATGTAGCTTTCTACGTGTTTATCAACTTACTCGTGCGGAACAACCGTGCTGTAACAAATGGCGGGCTATGGGTGACTTCAGTGCAGTAAAACAAATCTGCTTGACAATGACCAATATTAATCTGCATTCAGTTGAACTCACATCTGGTATTACTTGCAAAAAAATGATGTAAAAATCATAAAAATTAATCATTCATTTTAAATTAATACCCAATTTGAACATAAAACAAGGTACGATGCCGCACACAACAAAGTTATATGGAGGAATTGACTTCAAGCTTCATTTTTTTCCCAAATATTTGTAATTTATCCGACACATACGTGGGTTTTTTTTGTTAATGCGAAGACGATATTTCTATATTTCTTTATGTGCTCCATTGAACGACTAACTATCAGAATGTACTCACTAACTGATGTCAGAGAGGACAGCAACCATGTAATTTCACTATAAATCAAATTCATGTAATTTAAATAATACTTATCCATGCCTGTAACCTCGCCTAGATTACTAGGTCACTAGTATTCTAGCCGGTCCCAAGCCCGGATAAAGAGGGAGGGTTGGGGCGTGGTGCTAGCGACTCCACCCCCAAAACTTAACCAAACTGCTACTAAAACTTCAACGCACACATATATTAAAAATTCTAAAAATATAAACAATAACATAATTTTTCGCTAGAATCGGGGAAGTGAAATGACTCAGGCTGCTGAAAGCCTTCGAGAAGCCAGTCAGCCGATGTGCCTTCCTTCGATGAAAGTGAAAATAAGGATGGGGACGTGGAATATTCGTACAGTGTACGAAACTGGAAAGGCTGCCCAGGTAGCCGCAGAAATGAGGAGATATAGAATAGAAGTGTTGGGAATCTGCGAGAGCAGATGGAACGGATGTGGAAGGAGCCAACTATCAACTGGAGAGACAATAATCTACTCCGGTCACCCAGAGGACAATCACGAGCACACCGAGGGAGTAGCCGTCATGATGTCACCAACAGCGGCTAAAGCTCTCATGCAGTGGGAACCAATCTCCTCCAGGATAATGACAGCCAGGTTCAACTCAAAAGGAAAGAAGGTTACAATCATTCAGTGCTACGCGCCTACAAACGCCTCAGAACATGAGAAGAAGGAGGATTTCTACAGTCAACTACAAACAGTAATGGACAACGTCCCAAAGAGCGATATCAAAATCCTGATGGGCGACATGAATGCGAAACTGGGAGGAGACAATACAGGAAGAGAACTCACCATGGGTCGTGAGGCCCTCGGTGAAATGAACGAAAATGGTGAACTCTTCTCAGACTTCTGCGCCTTCAATGATTTGGTGATTGGTGGCAGTGTGTTCAAACACAGGGATATACACAAGGCAACATGGATTTCACCAGATGGACACACCAAAAACAAGATAGACTTCATTTCAATCTCAAGGAAGTGGAGACGGAGCCTACTGGACACAAGATCGAGGAGAGGAGCAGATGTGGGTTCAGACCACTATCTAGTACAAGGGACTTTCAAGGTGAAGCTGAAAGCCTCGAGGATACCTGGGGATAGGCCACAATGCAAGTTTAACACTCACAAACTGAAGGACACAATCACACAGGACATTTTCACTGCAACTGTCAGAGCAAAGCAGGAAACACTACGTGGCACCACTGAGGAATCATCCGTGGAAGACCATTGGAACTCTCTGAAGGTAATTTTCAACGAGACGTGCTCAACGGTTTTAGGAAGAAAGAAGAAACAAGACAAGGAATGGCTCTCAACAGACACTTGGAAACTAATAGAGGAGAGGAGAAAAGTGAAAGAGAAAGTGATTCAATGCAAAGATGGACAAGAGAAAGAGACGCTGAACTCAACTTACACAGCACTGGACAAAGAAGTGAAGAAGAGTGCCAGGAAGGACAAAAGACAATTCTACGACAACCTGGCTACTGAAGCTGAGAAGGCAGCAGGCAAAAGGGACCTGAGGACACTATATCAGATAACCAAGTCTCTATCCGGGAAGAGATCAACACAAGTGAAACCTATAAAAGACAACCAAGGGAACCCAATTACCAAAGAAGAAAGACAGATTAAACAATGGGCGGACCACTTCAAAGGACTCTTGAACCGACCACCACCTACAACCCGTCCAGTAATACCAACAACAACACGTACACAACTGCAAGTTGACACCAATCCTCCAACGAAAACTGAAGTCATGAATGCAATCAAGCTTCTGAAAGCTGGAAAAGCAGCTGGACCAGATGGAATACCCCCGGAAGCACTGAAAGCGGACCCAGAAACGACGGCAGATATGCTGACCCCATTATTGCAAAAGATCTGGAAAGAGGGAAAGGTGCCTACTGACTGGAGGAAAGGTTACCTGGTGAAACTACCAAAGAAGGGCGACCTGGGACTCTGCAAGAACTGGCGAGGAATCATGCTCCTGTCGACGCCAAGTAAAATCCTGAGTCACATCATCCTGGAGAGAATCAAGGACGCACTGGATACAGAACTCCGACCAGAACAAGCTGGATTCAGGAAAGGCAAATCATGTTCTGACCAAATTACAACTCTACGCATTATCATCGAACAAAGCATGGAATGGCAATCAAATCTCTACCTCAACTTCATAGACTTTGAGAAGGCCTTCGACAGCGTTGACCGCGAAGTAATTTGGAAACTACTCGAGTACTACGGCGTACCGCAAATATTCATCAACCTTATTCAACAACTGTACGACAACGGCACATGTCAAGTGATCCACAACGGAAAACTCAGCGAAGCGTTTGAAGTAAACACAGGAGTCAGACAAGGGTGCTTATTATCACCAATGATATTCCTAATTGTGGTGGACTGGATTATGCGTCAGACAGTGGGAAACGAGAAAGCAGGGATATCCTGGACCGACCTGAAGAACCTAGAAGACCTGGATTTTGCGGATGATTTATGTTTGATGTCACACAAAATCGAAGACTTACAAGCAAAAACCGACAAACTGGTCGAAGAAGCAGCAAAGACAGGACTCCAGGTGAACATAGACAAGACGGAGGTTATGAAAATAACCAACCAACAACAACAACAGCAGCAGCAACATCCAGTGCCAATCACCATCAACGGGAGGGATTTGAAAGAGGTTACTTCTTTCACTTATCTGGGGAGCATTGTCTCAACCACAGGAGGAACGGACGAGGATGTCAAATCGAGAATCGGGAAGGCGAGAAACACATTCATCAACCTGAAACCAATCTGGAAATCTTCGTCACTCAGTATCAACAACAAAATTCGGATTTTCAATACAAACGTCAAGTCAATTTTGCTTTACGGATCAGAAACTTGGCGGGTCACCAAGAATATTTTCAACAGGTTGCAGACCTTTATCAACAACTGTCTTCGCTCCATACTGAAGATTAGATGGCCAGAAAGAATCAAAAACAAGAAGCTATGGGAACAAACGAAACAGGAACCAATCGCCCAACAAATATGCAGGAGGAAGTGGAGATGGATTGGACACTCGCTGAGGAGGCCGTTGAGTGACATCGCGCGTCAAGCCCTCGAGTGGAACCCGAAAGGGAAGCGGCGAGTGGGACGTCCAAGGGTGACATGGAGGAGATCGTGTGAGGAGGAGATGAAACAGTATGGAATAACATGGACGCAAGTGAAAAGAACAGCAGAAGACAGAAGCAAGTGGAGGCGTGCAGTTGAAGCCCTATGTTCCACTAGGAACCCAAGGGAACAATAATAATAATATCCATGCCTGTACAGCTGGTGTGTCCTACATAAATAGGAAATATATATAATATAAGACGTTCGTTCGTTATTCCTTAATATTGTTAATAACGATTCTACAGGTATTTACTTATAATTTGTTTCGTTCAGACTATGAACTAGGTGTCGAATATTTTTTGAAACCAGATGAAATTATGGAAGCCTTAAAGCTTTCTTTACGCTATGACTTATTCCAGTCTAGAGGGCTCTTTACCGCCAAACAGATGGTATTCCTATGGAGTAACTAGTGTCTTCGTTAGTACACGAACTCAAAATATATTCGTTAGAAACAACTGTAATCATCAGATGCTCCGATCCTCTAAGATTGTGGTTAAGATACGTGGATGATACTTTCGTCATCACCAAATGCAGTATACTGAATTAGATTCCCCATTAAATAAAAAATATATCAGGCTCCATTAGGCTTTCAAAAGAGGTTAAATCAAACTCACAAGTTTGAATTTTCTGAAGTGTTAGTCGAAAGACAACCAGATGTTAAACCATAGGTCGATATCTTCAAAACACCTAAAAGTTTTGTTGCATCTCTTCACCACCGAAGTAATCGCAGCTAAGGAGATGATTAACATATCCAGATGTCAGTTTTGTGTGGAAGAAGAGACCAGCAGAGAGTTAAAATTGTTTCGTACTACTCTTGAATGGAACAACTACCAGGTTTTTATTAAAATGTATTTCAAAAGGGAATATCAGGATGCTTCAGAACCCGATGTTAGGAATTGGGCTGGTACTACAGGGATTCAGTTTAGCAAGGAAATATTGGGTGAAACAAAAGGAATTTTGAAAAATCATGACATAGTAGTGTTTCCAGCGTAACGAAAACCTTGCTTTAGTCACTGGCGAAAGTTAAGGATAAAAATGAAGAAGACAACTAATAAAATTGAGCGCGGCAGATACATTGTGGTGATTGTGCTTAATGTGTAGAAGAAACTGCCAAAAAGGTAAATGTGAGTTAAAGAGCGTAAATAGTGTCTAAAGTTAGTTTCAATGGCCTTTCCAGATCTGAAGAAGTTAGAAAATAAATCATTGATAGCACGACACTCTGCAGAAAGAGGAGATAAGATTTACTTATATTAGACGAAGGTTCTACAGAAAGGTTTCGGTTCGTATGAAGAAAGACTGACCGCGCAGGACCTACGTTTAAGAGTGAGTCCGTGAATTTGAACAGGTTTGAAAGTGCTATATTAGCTGACGCATGGCAATGATTTAATGGGAATAAAATGATCACTTTATTCCAAGCAAATCCTGAATAATAAATAAAGTGCATATTTGTCTCTGGTTTCTCATGCTCAGTCTAATTTTACCGGTTATATTAATTTACTGATAAAAAGGCTAACAAATAGTTTAAAATTGTTCTCACATGTAGATACATTATTAATGTATAGAAATGTTTTTCATTCTGACCTTTCCACTACAGTTATCTCTAGTCCGACATGATAACTAATATCCTTTGCATAAATACACACTGTTTACAGTGTACAACAAAACACTACACTAAGTCTGCGATCAAAGTTCGGACCAGTTCGTTGAACAAAACCTTAAAATTGTTTTTTCAGCTTCACTGGGCCTCTACAGATATATTAACAACCTACGTCTATTTTCAGTCGAGGTTGAATTCTCGTGGAATTACCCGATTAATCTTGATCAGTTTTCGTATATATTTGGTCTGTTGCTGCGTTTAAATGTTTGCGACCTCACTGTTTTCATTCCTGTAGGTCCATGAATAGGAGTGCTGTCATCGACACCACAAACTATGCTTTTTCAAAACCACCTACCCTTAAATTAACATTAATACTTTTCCAGAAAGATGATTTTCATGAGACTACTTTTCAAAATTAGCCATTGGCTAGCAGTAAAAAAGGTTTACAACAACTCCACAGTTCGGGTGTGAATTTCCCTGTGAAGTTCAATTTAAGGTTGGGAATCTTCCTTTCATCGTCCTACACTAAAACAACTGGACAATTGGGTGTGTGGAGAAGAAACTTAGTGCCATAATGATTTTACTTCAAACCTAGGTCATAAAAACTATCTTTTGCAGAATTCTCTGCACAAACCCAATGGATTAGAACTAGAAGTCAATCTCTTACCCACCTCCAGATGTCTCAAGACAAAACAGGTGTCTGTTGTTACGAGCTCTGCATGACAGCCGATTATATAGTAAATCCCCTCTTAGAAGTGGCGCAACCTGCTGCGCCTTGTTGTCCTTTGCGCGGTCTAGTTGGTTAAAGTTAGGGCTAGTTTTTGTTGTTTGGTCTGGGCAGATACAGCTGATGTGATTTCGATGCTAATCTGGCTCTTGATGGGTGAATTTGTGTGAAAACTGTTGCTTGTTTTGTTCCTAAGCATGGACGTATTGTTTTTGAGACAAGACACTTAAACTTGTGGTTCATGTAGTGATTATTTGGCACACCGAGTATCCTTCGCGTAAATTTCGGCAACTGGCCTTTGAAACATTTTCTTACATCTTTGTGGCAAGCTGTAGTCGGTCGTAAATTTTCCGATCAGTTGTTGCACAGCACCTATTTCTGTTGCAGAAACTTAAGAATATGGCTGATATCGAATTTGTGATACAGCGTTTTTTACGATTTTTGATTGCTTAAAGTCAATGGAATCAGTATTAATTTAATAATAATAATTTATATTTTCATATAAACATAAATTTACATGAAAATGCATGCCATTTTTACAGGCACGATCAAGTATGATATAATGTCAAATAGTAGATTGTCTACAAGTTAATAATGTTTGAACAGCCATGCCGTATAGTTATTGAATTAAACAGTAGTCCTCCAGGTTGCGCAGGAAGATCAACTTCGTTTCCTTTCCAACCCGTAGTTGTAGGCATACGATAACCAACCAATACTGAGGTAAGTATGACGTTTACAAGGGATAGTAAGCTGTTTTGGAAAAGTAAAGGTGCTAAGGTGAATCATTAAAGTGTAATGAAATAGGTAAATGCAATGTGTCATTAATAGATGCATTCATAAAGATAAAAGCAAAGATTGATGTTCACATATGGGCAGAAACTGCTTTATGTTTTACACTTGAAACATTCAATGTTTTCTACTAAAATTTTTAACTGGGTTAAATGCACACTACAAAATATCCTTGCACCTTGTTGGATTTGAATGACTTAAACATCGTCGAGATCAGGTACGTAAAGACATGTGAGGTGTGTCATCTTTTCCTACTATTTTGTTTCCTTTCCTAGACTTCCTGCTTTTTGGTATTATCTTGAAGCTACATTATGTGTGTTTGTACAACGATAACTATCAGGATTATCTTTAGTCATGCAGACGTAGTGCCCAACATTTTTAAAGCTATTAACATAAAGTTTAGAAGGAGTCGCTACATATACTTCTGTCAAAAATATTGACTGACTTAACCGCACACTAATACAATCTCGTAGTAATTCTTACCGCCTTAACTCGTTAACTATTAGACTAATAGTAATATTCATGTTTACATCCTGTGAACCCTTGTTTTTTAGCTACTCTGTAATTCCGGTGACCTCACGGAATTCGTTGCTGAAGAAATCGGTCTGCAGTATCGTTGATATTATATTATGTATTGAATCTCTAATAAATGTATTCCCTACTTCTCAAATGGTCATTCCACCTGTTAATAGTGCGTCTGTGTAAGGTATCGCATTTCACAAGCATTTCGTCTACATGACCAGAGGGACACTTTCATGAATGCTTAGTCCACGAATTCTACTTGTGCCCGTAGGAATTATACAACACAAAGAATTCCCTGCCAGGATGTGATGCAGTGTTGCACTAGGATTCCTCAGCTTAAAGGTAGATCACACTTTTATTAATATCAGTAATACCGTTTTTAGTAAGAAAATAAATTCGACTGTGTCGCAGATGCTTTTGGCTGGATTTCTCAATACCAGATATTGTTCCCTATGAAAGTTCGGTAAAGAAACCCTGCAGGTAGATGTTGCAGCTTCGCCAACAATCGAATAGAAGCATTCCCTTATACAAGATGTAAACAGTAATGAGTACACTATTAACTCACTGCGCTCAGCACTACATTACTGTATAAAAGTTTCTTGTTTGGAGGAGAAACATGTACAAATATATTGTGCCAGTAACTGCTAATACACATTAACATCTAAATTTCATACTCCTTCCGTCTCACTACACCATATATTAGTAGTCTGATAGTTATTTACGAACGCATAAAAAGGACTTCGTAGACCACGGTTAGCACTTCATACTAAGCAGAAGTATGGTAACTCGGTAAATATAATCTCGAGAACTAATACGATGGGGTTAGCTTTTTTAATATATACGCACTTATCAAGGCAGTGAAAAGATAATGACGAATTGTTATCACAAGTATTGTGTTTTCTGTGTAGCGATTGCTATTACGACCAAACTTCACAGCAACATGTTCAAGTGTTGCGTGTCATTGCATCAGTGATATATGAGCATGCTAGTTGTACTATAGCTCAATATGAATAATCTGAAGGCTTTGTAATAACAACTTTGTGGGAAGTAGGTGTATTGAAGACTGCTTGCAGACGACATCTAGTGGAATGTCTACGAATACTGATAACCTGCAATAAGGAAGACAAAAATGAAACAAATAGTAGACACATAATGGATATGATGCGTATTTTAGTTAAGTATACTACAGGGATAGAAAAATCGTTCATCTCATTCATTTCTGTTCACACTATTTCTTTTGTCCGAGTTACTGACATCTGGTTCATGGTTTCTTCTTCGGTGCACTTTAGCGGGACAATTAAGCAGTCGGGAAACGGTATTTATAATTGTTTAAACCAATTACCGCCCCAGTGAGTTGTGAAACCAGTCAGCTGCGGAGACAAGTGCTGACTGACTGAGTTTTAACGTAGAACTCAGCACCGAAGCGCAGCAGTTACATTCCACACTTGGGAAATATTATATTTGGTCGGTAATAAGCAACAAATATTTCATCAGATGTGTTTCGACTTTGCACTTAGGTTATGGGATGAGATAGAGCAACTTATGAGATTCGTCTGGACAAAAGCTGTGAAACTTATCTCTAGTAAGAGGAGGGATTATTTTGAGATAACTCTTTTTTTCACTCAGATGATAACCAGATGAAAAGTTCGATTACCATTTGTTGACATTTAGGTGATTATTATCCACTTTTTAGCATTTCTTTATATCCGGATTCTATGTCATTCCGACAGACTGACTCTCAGCATAGAAGCTTGCATGTAAATGCACCTGTTCAAGTTACCAAATTCAATGTGGCACACATAGGTAGAAAAACAAGCAATTAAGTTTTTTAGTCATTCTGATATAGATTGATTCCACACAGTATTTCGGTACATTTATGGAATTTTCAGCGTGTGATATTGGTAGCCCAAATTTAGCAGGTCAACCACTGATATAAGGTGTGCGCCTGCCGGTGACCGAACCCCGGACCACGTGCATGGTTGGCCAGCATCCTAATCGCTGTGCCACTGACGCACACTGAGCATAAATGTGAGGGGGAACGGATAGTGACAAGAATAAAGCATAACGCCTGATTAGATACGTGAGATTACACACAGTGAATGCATCTCTGTCACATATGTACCTAACACTGCACGTTTAACCCTAATATTATTCACCATACTATATATGCTACTTAAAAGAGAGAATAAGGTGAAGACACCTACGATCCAACAACGGTAGAATTTTCATATCTTCCAGCTTCATTGGTCACATTTGACAACCTAGGTGGACAATATTATCAGTACACTCAAATTCGATGAGGCCGTTCCCTGGTAAATCCCTAAAGTCAATGTCAGAAAATTCCATGAATATATGCATGATGAAATCGAACTGAAATTACAGATGTAGAAATGAGCCTTATGTCAAATTCTTCTTGGAAATATGAGTTCCCTCTGAGTTTGGTTTTATTGTTAAGTGAATTGAATGTAATTTGTAGAATTCGTGAAATTCACAAACTGACGCACTACATTTTCAAAAACCTATTTAATTTTTACTCAGAAAAGTGAGAAAAGGGTAATGTGGTTGTGTAACCTCAATAGATTGTGAACTGCCGAAAAATGAAAATGGCAACAACTGTAAGAAATACGAGTCATAGTTTTACCTTGATTGCTACATTCAGGAATTGTGAAATGACCACTTGATGAACATCAAATCTATACAGGAAGATTTCGTAAAACATATATACTTTTGATTTCACTATTAGCTCTCCATGCCAAATGTATTGCTGTAAGGCCTTACACGTTTCACATATCAAATCATAACACTAAGATGGAAAAACTTCTACTTGTCCTTACTGAACTTAATATAGAGAGTCTCGTGAAGTAATTTCTGTGCTATGAAGTTTCTTATTCAGAAGAGATGAGAAAGGTATTCATAATCTTTTGCTGCATGTTGAAGTTCAGTGCAACTCAATGCGCAATAGTATAATACGAATAAACTGAGAGATAAAATTTTCCTTACCTTCTGAACAACTTGTCCTTATTCCAACTAAGATAATAACCAACATTCACCTATGGGCCTAAGTTATTTCTGTGAAATCGGAATATTTTAGCAACTAGACCTAGGGCTGAAATATTCACATAACTTATCATTTTCTGAACATATCCCCAAACAAGTGTCAAAGTCACGCAGACTTATCGGCTTTCTACTCAGGAACTTCTACAGAAATGAGTCTAGAATTCTGTTGTACAAGGTTTGTGTGCGTCCTTTATTTGATTACTGTTCATTCATGTATAGTAGTATACGCATAGAGGACAAATTGAAAGTCGAGGGAGTGCAGAGGTACTTCACGTTAAAATTACTCGGAACCGAAAATGGTGCGAACTACTCCACTGGATGTGATATCCTAGGACTAGAAACACTATGGCTAAGACGCCTGAGACTAAACTTGACACTTTACTATAAGCTTCTAAACCACTTAGTTTTTACCTCTACTAATGGCACTCGACTTTCAGATGACAATGGCTACAAACTTAGACACACTAAGGGTACAGTAGCTATCGAACAATGTAAAACAGTCACCAGGCAAAAGTTTTACATGATTAAGTATGCACAGATATGGAATAAACTGCCAATGGAAATGCGTCAAGCAAGTACATTGGCCTCCTTCAAAAAGGTGCTTAATGACAAACTACAAGATTTTGCAAACGATAGTAGTTCTAGTTCCTATCTGAGAGCCTCCGAAATTATAGGTCCATTTAGTGTATAAGCTTAAATACTACACCTGTTGTTTTTTGCCTATATTTATAATGCCAGATAAAACATTAACGGTTAAGATACGTATCCTCAAACAGACAAGAAATCTCGTTTGTAAAACTACTACCCAACACAATAAGTGGAATAAAATGGACATAAACCGACAACATGAAAAAGGTATAACTCACCACAACATCACAAGGACAGATGAACACTCGTTGGGCACCATATATCCCTCACCAACTGCAACCCACCTTTCCTTAGATAATGTGATGAACTTATATCCATAATGTTGCTGAGCAGTTAATATTCTCAACTCCTGTCAGAACAGCTGAAATTCATAAACCTTCCTCACGCTAAGAAAATACCCACAAGCAGTAGAAATCCATTAATTAATGCGTCTGAAGCTTATGTATTTACTCCCAACAATGACATTGCAGATCAAATGAGATAAACACATCACTGATTTCAAAATAACACATCAATGAGCTATAACTCAAGGATCCTGCACACAACAAAGTTATGTATGAAAATTGGCTTCAAGCTTTAATTTTTTTCCCAGGCACTTATAATCCATCCACCAAAGACCTGGTTTTTTTTGTTAATGCGAAGACAATACTTCTGTATTTCCTGATGTGTTGTACTCACTGACAATCTAGCAGATTATTCCAACTGTACACAGAAATGATTGTATATAAGTGAAAATGCTGTTTTATACTACTGGGATTAACATTTATCAAGTGTATGCATAATCTCCAGCGAACATGTAAAGCATATCCTGCTACTGCCTGTAAATTGTGATTGAACTATATTGTTCTATTTCTGTAACAATTTGATGATGCCTGTAAACTGGCGTCCCTCATGTACTGTACTATGAGAATAAATTTATTTATTTATTTATAAATCTTCCCTCAAAATAAAGGCCACTTTAAACACAAGTTCACATTGCTTCATATTATGACCATAGTGCTAATGCTTTTTGTCTTAAAATGAAAAGCAGACTGTGATGCACAGATGAAAACTGAAATTGAACTAAAAATACCAATAACTACCGAACCAATTAAGACACAAACGTCCCAAGCCGAATATACCAGCATGATTCCATGAAAATTCAAAAATATGCGTTTAAATTTTGAACTTCCTACCTTATTTAATCCATCACATTGCGCAGATATCAGTATCAAGCGGCGTTTCCTGATACAAGTGCAGCAAATGTAGCGCAGTTCATTATGCCACCAACATTATGTACGCCCGAAAAGTTTTTTTAATGCAAAATTTCACTTACAATCATATAAAAAACATAACTAGTCACTTAACCAACATAGCTGCAGACATTTACACTACAATTAGGGAAGATATGGTATTAAGTCACTCCTATATGACACTCGGGACATTTGTTCGCATATGGAACATTTCCTGTGGGCGAATCTGTGTTCACTCTTCGTTCCCGTAGTTGTTTTATTTTATTCATCACCAAGTCATTGTATAACATGCTCAAATGATATGCTTCTTTAATATCCGTTTTGTGTTTTATTTATTTATTCATCTATTATTTTTTATTTTTCATTGCAGCCTGATGCCACACCGCATTTTCAGCACAAGTATGGAATTTTCAGCATGGATATCGGTAGCCCAAATTTTGCAGGCCGACCATGTGCATGGTTCGGGGGTGCAAAGTATACAAAAGTGCTCAGTAAATTAGAACTGAAATAAATATAGGTAAACGAGGATGACATGGTCATGAAAACAAACCAGGTTAATACTACACTGCCTTATAAGTACTGTCGAGTTTTAGAAATAATGTGCTTGTCAGTCAAAATATAATATCTTTATACAGGATTCTAATAATTCTTCTAGATAACATTTAGCTTATTGCAGTCGTGATAAAATGTGTTGGCAGACTAGTTTTATGATACAGTTCCATCTGCAGGTGACACTCCAGAAAGACTAGGTAATGAGAATTTCTAGATGTTTTGATTGAGTTTATGAAGACCTGGGAGGCAAACACTAACGTTTATGAGTCATTTTTCCGGAAGTTCAAAAACTTTACATATTTAAATTTTTTGGAAATAATCCTATAATATAGTGCCACCTGCGGGTGAAATATTTTCCTAAAAGTTGTTATAATTCTTCACTTCATCGTATGCTGGAACACCTACCAATCCTTATGATTGGACGGTAGGTCGACCAAGGCCCGCGCAGCTTGTTTTGGTTTCGCTTTTACAACGGAGTTGCGTGTATTTAAAACTTACTTATCGGTTGAATACCGATCCCTCATTTACTCCATACCCGTAAGTTACCAGTCTGTACTGGAATTAATGAAGTATAGGTGATTATTTTTCCCATGCGGTCATTCTACGTCAAAAGCATTGTTTCTTAGGGAACTTATAAAATGAATGTTTTGTTTGAGAATCTCTTCAGATAATTTTTCTGTTATTACTTTCTCTATGTTTTGTTTGATAATAAATTGAGTTTTTTTAGCTGTTGCTACTCTCGAGTTTGGTCCACACACCTATAAAAATCTTTTTTTATTGCAGATAAACCTCATAGCCAATGCGAACAAGGTTAGTTTATGTTTATTGTCATTTTACAAATGTCTAAAAAAGTTGATTGCGCACATTAAATTAGGGGTTATTTTAATATCTTTGTTAGTTGCAGATTAAATGCAGATTACGTTTAACGTTTAATAGTGGTGTGGTATCTGGTCATAATCTTGTTAGTCATTCATCTGCGTTATGTTGCAATTAAGCCTTTAAATTTGGTATTCTAATAACGAGATTATACAGTGCATGGAGATAAAAACCTATATAGTATTCACCTACATGTACCATGATGCATTAATACTATATATATATAAACATATATGTATATACTTATGTCAACATATATAGGTATATATATATATATATACATTGTATATATATACATATATATATATACGTATGCGTATATATGCATATATAATTATTGAGACTTTATTTAAGTGGTTTTGAAATTCGCCACTTCGATTAATACATTGTAACTTAGCGTGAGTCTAGGTCTTTGAAGTATTGTTAAGTCTGTTATTTTCTGTTCATATGTTGTGTATGTATTTCTGATTTAGAAACCGTGGCCAAAAGAAATCTATTGTTTCCTCTCTCGGGCTGGGTCCGAGACAGAATAGGCACAGATGTGCTTCCGACCTCAGTCCTACTATTGATGTAAAGCGACGCTTTGTGGTTGGTGCTCAGTGTTTGAAAAGTCGTTTGTCGTCACAAGCTCCACGCGCTGGGGTGGGACGTCATGTCGGAAGACCAAGAATTCGTAGGCGCGGCAGTCGAGGTCTTCGTGGAAGTAGTCGACTGTTGTGTTCCGTTCTTTTAGATTCGAAGAGCAATGATCTTTCATCTAATCCCACGTTACATTCTGTTTATGCTACACGAACAAGAAATAAAAACGGGGGTTTGATTTCTATGATGGGTAACACTTTGTCGTCACCAGGCCGCATTTGGAACAGAAAGGATGATGAATCTACTAAAGTATGTAGTGTTGTACCGAAAAGATTGTCAGTCTCTAGAGGCGCGAAGAGAGGACGTCCAAGATTCTCCAGTGTTTTTTCTCGTGTCCCAGTCTTTGACAGGAGTGCTCACTCATCTGTTAATCGGCCAACTTTTGTAGATAGCAAATGTGATTCTCCAGTTTCTGATGAACCTGCACCAAATTGTTCAGAATTGAAAGATGCTGTAAAGTGTGGGGAAGTTGAGAATTTCGGTTGTAAATCCCCTACAGATTATAAGTTAGATATACCTAGCATTAAGAAAGATGATTTCATATTCGATACTTTGCCAGTTCCAGCAAAGCGGAGACGTGGAAGGCCTTCACTGAAGAGTTATACGACGCCAACACTCAAAGTTGATTCTTCTGTAAAATCATCTGCAAACAAAGAGCATGCATTTGGAGATCTGCATAATTCAGCTTCTCTGCATTCAGAATTCACTAAGGAGAACGATTTTACAAGTCAAAATCTTGTTCGTGTTTCGTGTACCAGCTCACCTACCTTATTACATTTTGGTGCTACAGATGATGTCTTACAGGAGGTTTTGAATGAAGTAAATGTGAATGGTTTTGTTAATTTACCTATCAAACGTACTCGTAAAGGTCTCCAAAATCTCTCTACTTTTGGCAAGATTGATGAAAATCACCTGGCAATGAGTTTTAACTCAGCTTCTGTTGAAAAAATTTTCAATTCTATCTGCGATGAGGGCAATTTGAATGAAGAACTTGCATCAAAAGATTTGTTTCTAGCAATGAATGGCCTTCTCCGTCCTGGTGTTTGTGAAGTTTGGCGCAGACGACGAGAGGATCGAAGTAAGCAACTAAGTCGAGATTCATTGGGTCGTTTACGTCCTAACCCTCGTCCAAGGCGTTATTCTGATATGATATCCCAAGGCAGTAGACATTCTCACGTTGACGGGCTTATTCCGCTTGAAAGTGTCCACAATAGTGGGAAACTGCTACACCAGTCAGCACGACCAGGTATTGTTTCTGCGGCACGACTCACTGCTGCCAAAAAGCTCATTCGAGCTAAATCACATATTCAAGGCGGTTTACAAATTGCCTCCATCAGATCTCAAGACTCTGAATTTGTTGATGAATTATGTGGGCGAAAGTCAGCGCATTTAGACACAAGAACATGTAAGAATGCTCTTCGTGTTCCAAAGATGACTGTTTCAGTGTCATCTAGAACTACCCGTCATCCGGATGTAAGTCATCATATTGATTGGAAGTTTTGTTATGTCTCCTCGAATAAATCAGGTGATGTCGCATCAGTTAGTAATGATATACAGCGTCGACAACATCAAGCAAACCTCACTCCTAAGGGAAAAGTCGAAGGTGTTGGTGACATTTCACCTTCTAGGTCAATTGACGATGGTCCTCATAATTTTGAACGGGATGATTCGAAGGAATCTTGTGACATTCACACAGCAGAGACCTCTGATCAATCAGCATTTAAGTCTGAAAATGTGACTGATATTCGCAATTACAGTACTAATTTTGACATATTTGGCATTAACCGTAATTCTTCAATGCAGCTGACGGATGACCAGTTACTGGAAAGACAACGCAAAAGACGGCGAGTAATTGCATTTCAAAGAAAACGACCTAATGAACGGTTCCTAACGTCTCACAAAGAAAAGCAGTACCTAGGCAAAGAGCATTCACGTGATGATTCTTCAGCATCTTCTTCAACTTCGATAATAGACGCTTATGGTAGGTCCTTCCGCCAAGCGAGGAGATGGTTTCATCACCACCCCTCTAAACATATGCATTCAGAAAGAGTGGAACTAAGTTACGATTGTCACAGTCGCTTTGAATCACGCATACCACAGGAATCAGAACAATCAGTAAACTCACGATGTACACATTCTATTCCAATTCTAAGTAATCCCCGAGTTACTCCTGAACTGATTCCCATAGCAGAGACTCGTCCTCGCCCTCCTCGACGACCTGATCGAATGTGTCAGCTTACTCTCCTCGACCGCTTGGTTCTTGGACTTAATTGCAGCGTATCACAAAATGACGACGAAATCCACATTAAACAACTTCATTCTAATGAGCTGAATATACTCACACAGCGTATGTGCCGAACGGGTTTCTTTATACAGTCACTAGCGCTTCGGCAAAATGCCAATAATGATGCGGAATACAATATTGTCCTCACGTTCTCTTCTGAAAATGAGCCAAGCACAAGACGTACACGTTGCCCAAACTCATTACTTCGTTCGAAGTCGGATTTATGTGAAAGAGCTTTAAGCTGTCGCTCGTCTTCCGTAAGTGATGAAAACTTGTGGAATAAAGTTAAAAATCAAAGTTGTCCCAAAGGAATTTCTTGTTTAGCCTCAAGGAATGCATGTCAATCCAGCTCCCGCTATACAAACATGTGTCATCTTAGTAAAGAGTCAAATAATTCTTCGTCGCTCAATGGATATCAGAGTGATTCAGGTTTGTATATGCGGCGTACTGCAAGGTATGTACGAGAGTACCACTCTGATTCCGAGGACTCAGATTTTCACAACCATAGATACTTTGAAAAGTTGAATCTCAGCAGAAAGACTAGATCACGTGTTTTGCGCAGTCCTGATAACAAACTCAGTCATACTCACTCTACTGCCGAGTCTGTGGACAAAGGCCAGTCCCGTCATACACAAAGTTGTTCATTCAGTGGGACAAGTAAGGTAGAGCTTCAACGTTGCCAACAGTTAGAAAATGACCCCACAGTCAGTAACGTAGAGGCAAATAAACGCCCCACAGCACTTTCTCGTATTTCTCCAATAAAGGAAGATGTGCAGGACAATGCAACGTCTGAAGAGTCATCGGATATACATGGAAATAACTCTTTGAGTTTCAGTGCTAACAGTTGCAGCCACGGCTTGTCCAAACGGGAAATAAATGTTTATGCTCCTGGAGCAGTTCAGTGTCTACCGTTTCGCCGTCACAGTCCCCGGAAAGTTATTCGTAAAGTATATACAGGCAGTTTAACCATCCCAAAAATATTAAACCGAAAACGAATTCCTGGAGTTAATACGAGCCAAATTAGTGGTCCGAGCGTCACTATGTCAGTCACATCTACCAATTCCTTGACAAATTCGCTAGCAACGAGTTCATCTGTTAGTGCTGCCTCTGGCACAACAAATAATTCACCTGGTCATAGCTCAACTTCCACCCCAGCCGTTGCTATTCACGAAACTCAGTCCATGCCAGTGTATTCAGCAGCGAACCAGTTCAGAAGGCTGCAAGCTACTGCAACATCGTTAGGCATAGTACAAAACCCCGTAGCAAGTATGGAGCAGACTCTAACAACTATTCCTTCGGTCATTACTGATTCACTACCAACCATCAATGCAAAATTGAACGATGCTGATACAAATTCAACAATAAATGATCCTTTTAATAAAACAGAAATAGAAGTATCGGTTAGTTTAGCTGATTATGGAGATTCCAATGCTGATCATCCAATTAGCTGTGTAGTCAATGAGCGTGTTGATGAGAATGGTTGCGAATGCAGTGTAATAACTGAAAATCAAGGTGGCGAAAATGATTCTGTGATGGATACTCCACAACTTGAAGTGGAAAAGAATGTGTGTGTAAGTTACTTATTCATCACTTCATATTATGTCAGTTTGCCTTTTAAAACTAAAATTTTAATTGGTTGTTGGATACTCTAAAGAATCCTCTATCATATTATCCCTTGCCTTCAATAATATTTCAAAGTAGTTGGCTTTCGATGTCATTGATATAGAAATACCATAATTAACGGTTATGCATGTTAACTCTGTAGTAAATAGTCTTACTTATACAACACAGACAGAATGGTTATTTTACATCTGCAATAGTTACACATTTGCCTTGGATGAGCTTTGCTCAAGATTTGTAGAGTTAGAAACTTCTCCCCAATTGTCTAGCTTATGAATCAGCTGTGTGATTAAATGGCTGTTCTCCAAACTTTCTGTTAGCGATTTCTACCGGTTATCATTCATATTCTTCTGGAATTGTAGATTACTTAGCCTTGCTATTTGGGGTATTATTATTCTCTCGGGTTCCTTGTGGAAAATAGGGCTTCAACACATCGCCGTCTCACTTGGTTTCCTGCACGATTTTTAGCTGGCTTCATGGTCGCCCATAACCTTTATCTCTTCACAAGGTCTTTCCAATGTCACTCTCAAATACCTTATTCCTCGCCCCCTTTTTGGGTTCGGCTTGACGGCCTAGCATGTGATATCACTCAGTTCTTTTCTCACGTCATATCCAGTCCATCTCCATCTTTCTTCCTGAATATATCTTTTGGGCATTAGTTCCTTGGTCGGTGCGCCCCCAGAGTTTTTTGTTTACCAATCGTTTGATCTTCAGCGTAGAGCAAAAGAAGCTGTTGATGAAAGTCTGCGGTCTGTCGGAAGTGTTTCTGGTGACGCTCACGCCGTCTCTGAACTATGTAGAAGTACTAACTGGACATTAGTGTTGAAAATTCGGACATCCTCCCCCAGCTGAGTGTAGTAAATTTCCACATTGATGTCCAAGTAATGAAGACCTGTCTAACTTTCTGATCTTCAGTAGTCTTGTTAGTGTCTTCTTTCCCGCCTGTATTTGGAACTATACTGTCCATGTCAGGTAAGTGAAAGAGACGATTTTGTTTAGATTCCTATCATGTTGGTGGTTGGTGCTTGTTGGTGTTGTTGTTAGTTGTGGTTATGGTCGGATGTTTTCGTCCCCTCTGTTTTCTCTATGTTTACATGAAGTCGTGTATTCACTTTGACTTATGCCAATCTGTTGGTTTCCTCCAGTAGATTTTCCAGTTTGTGCGATATTATACTTTAATCATCGTGATGTTCAGATATTCCAGAGTTTTGTCGGTTCAACGTATTCATGTCTTCTCTCTCCACACGGTCTTTCGCTGATCCAGTTCACCACAATGAGGAATATTATGGGTGATAGTAGGTAGCCTTGTCTTCCTATCACAAGTTTCGATAAGATAGCAGTTGTGAATTACTTGGAATGTTGCATTATCATAGCTGTTGAGTGAGTTTGATAAACGTTTAGGGTATTCCGTATGGTTGAGGCAGTTTTTGAACTACTGCTTCTGATTCCAGCCTGTTCCTGCCGGAGTTTCTTATTCAGAGCATCCTTTAGTCATTTTAGGATGATACGGCGTGATATTTTACTTATGTTGATCATGAGCACGATCCCTTGCCACTTCAGCCAAAATTTTAAGTAGCCCTTTGGACAAGGTAAGCTTTCTTTCAATCTTCTCTTTTACCTCTTGTGCAGTAATAGCGCGATCATATACATTGAAGTCTCTGAATCCGTTTTCAGTATTTCTGGATGGAGTTCCATCTTGTCCTGCTGTTCTGCCAGCTTTCAGTAACCCTACGACCTTCAGAACTTCTGATTTGGTCTAAGACATAATGTTCGTTGATGGTTCTTTGTCTGGTGGTGGTATTTCTCGTCTAGTTGGATGTGGTTACCGATTCAAGTCTTCTTTAAAGTAGTTAGCTCAGTATTTACTCCCAGTGTTCTTTCACACAGGCTCCCTCAGTTAATGTTGCTTAATGTGTCTGATTTTTCCCTGATAGCTGTAGTGGTGTGCTTTGTAGCTTCGTTCTTCAGTTTCGGGATGTTGAGTTGGAATTCTCGTCAGTGATTCAGTGGTAGGATCGTCGCGAACATCGCACTATTTAGGGGGTCCATCCCCCGGCCGACGCACTCCTAAACGTCGCTTGGCCAGTGGTAAGTCTGGTAAAGAGGGAAGGTTTAGGGTTAGCAACCTTACCCTCTTAAAAAAGAACACCACCATTACTGAAACTCCAAATCTGATGTTTGGAGCTCTGTGTTCCACTAGGAACCCAATATGAATAAAATAAAAATAAACTAAAAAGCGTCTTTGAGGACTTTCAACTTGTTCTTAAGTGTTCCTTGCACTAGGTGGTTTCTGAGCCTAAATCTCCTTTTTGACCCAGTGTTCAACAGGCTGCATCTCCATTTTCTTGAGATTGAGATGAAGTCTGTCTGATTTGGGGTGTGTCCATTTTGTAGAACTCATGTTTCCCTGTCTATATCTTTGTTCTACTACACGCCTGCGTCCAGTCATCGAAACATTGAAGGTGCATAAGTTCGCGAAGACTTCTCCTTCATTTTGCCGAGAGCCCCACTACTCATGACTTTTCCTTCTTTATTTTCTGCTCCCAATTTGGTATTCACATCACCCACTAGGATTTTGATGTTGCCATTTGGTGTCTTGTCCATTACTGATTGCAGCTGTCTATGGATGTTCTCCTCCTTGTCGTATCGTTTATAGATGCGTAGCATTATATACTTGTAACTCTCCTTTCTGAGTTGAATTTGTTGTCATGATCCTGAAGGAGATTGGTCCCAATGCATGAAAGACTTCCATGCTGTTGGTAATATCATGATACTTCCCTAGTATGTTCGCGTTAGTCGTCTGCGTGACTGAAGTAGATTATTGGTATTCCAGTAAAGAGTTGATGGAGTCCACTTCCATTCCATCCGCTCTCACATATTCGTGGAAATTCTGCAATCTGAGCAACCTTATCAGCCTCAAACGCGGTGTGGACATTTAATATCCACATGGTTATTTTTGCTTCGGAAAAAGTCGCATCTACTGACTGGCTTCATGAAAGTTTTTATTAGCCCACATTATGTCATCTTTCCAGTTTCAGGGAAGAGTTCGTTTATTCTTCGTATTTTTTCTGTGCATTAAAGTCTCGGTAGTGATTGGATTGACTTTTCAGGGTAGGCTGTATCACCTGATAGCCTTGCACATATCGTGTTTGCTACCGATGAGTTGCGCACTATTTCCCATTGAATGAGAAATAATTGTGTATCTAGTACAGATTGATATCATTCTGTGAATATAGCTGCTTACTTTCTGTTCACTGTTCCTATTTACCTTGTTTCCGATTTTCAATAGCTCACAGAAACAGTCGCTAGTGAAAGTGATATGAAAGATGATGCTGAATCACTGACAGTCTCAAGTGACGTGTGTTCTACAAGTAACATTTCACATAGTGTTATCAGTGTTGGCACTTCTCAAGTTCCTCCCGTTACAAATTCGATGAATAATGATGAATTTATTTTGGGAACTGATGATTCTCACACGCCAGCTAAATCTCTCAGCGCAAGTCAACTACTCAAATTAAAGCGTCTACACGATGAGACGGGCCGATCTGTTTGTTGTAGAGATTCTAGATCTCAATGTTCTTCTCAAGCATCCCCTATTCACCCTTCACGCACTCAAAACCAGTCACAGGTAAGGTTTTTGATTGATTTACATAATTGCTTAAATTCCATGTACTGCTTTCTCAGACATCAGCTCTTTCCTCTTCCTCCATCTCATGATAGATGATTTGGAGCTTGAGTAACATAAAGGTTGCTTTAAAATAGTCAAAACTAGAGACGATTCTGATTAACATAATCTGAATTTTATGGGAAATCTTAAAATTAATGTCAGAGATTACTAGTTTAGGCGTGTCATCTGATCTGCTTTAGTAACACTTAAATGCGGATTATATATTGTCAGCATCAGATGTTTCACTATATTCTGTTATCTTCGTTTTAGTTCTTTCCTTTTGTTTACAGTTCCATTGAGATCACGGCTTTAACTCGTCTATGTCCTTTTTTCCTGGTAATTTTCGTTTTTGTCCATGTGAATCGTGGTCACACTATTCTGATTGGTTGTGCACAACTTCCTCACTGAACTATTTGAATTTATTCCGTCTGACTACAACCGAGATATTTTGGAAGACTGTTTTTATTGATAAAACTGATATCATGTTTGCATATCAGTCCAATCTGACATGTTTTATGCCAAATAATCTGGTAATTTCTAATGAGAGTAGACTATGAAAGTAACCATTGGGGATACTATTTGCAGTCTTAAAATGTTGTACTTTTGCATTTGTCCGCATGTACTTATTCTTGTGCTATTTCTTGTTTTCCGTAAGGAGACGAGAAAAAAGTTATGACCTAATAGGATTTTCGAAATCCATTAAGAGAGCTTTAGGCAGCCACGAACCCCAAATGTCAGTCATAGGCACACCGTTTACTTTTCCTGAAGCCTCTTACGTAATCTATTATAATCTCATCTCAGTAGTTGAGATAATAATAAAGTGGAAGTATGAATAGGATTTATAATATGGCCAAAGAAAAGGCAGATCTATGCCAGTGAACCCCAGCCTTCTCATGTAATAGGTGCAACGAAAGATTTTGGAGATCCTGGAAAACATGAAACCACTGACACCGAGGAGAAAACAATGCCAACGTCAACAGTATTGTTTATGAGATTCACAGGACTTAAGCCATCCACACAAGTCTTGGTTACATCTGAAATTATAAATAAGCCTGACACCTATATGCACCTTTTGAGTATTTCCTTTAATATTGTAACTACAGGCGGTTGAGTGTATTCATGTTTGTTGTTTATCTGACTTTCTATCGAATTGTTAACACTTGTCTTTATTGCTTTAGCTGCTTCTGGTGGTCAAGCAAGACAGCAGTCATCAAATTTTACGAAGTCTTTTAGAAAGGTGCGTGTTTGGTGTTATGTTGGATTATGGTGTTTGTTACTTGTTATGTTTGTTATTTCTTAACAGTTAAGTTCCACGTTTTATGAGGATGAATTGTATTACTTTTTTAGCCCCCTGAATCAGAGACAAGTTTTACCCAGTGCTTGCAGTCTTCCCAGTTCCAGCAAACTCAGCCATCAATACAGTACAACTCATCAATGCCACCAAGCACCTCTGGGACTAACCTTGACTTTCGATCATTCCCCTTCCACCTAAATCATGATCCCTCTACTGAAACCAACCATAGACTTGAAATTGATGATGATGACGACGACATGGAAGATTTCGAGCTCAAGAATTTGACTAGAGTTTTTGAACCCAATCTGTCAAATTCGTATCAACCTCCTTCTGTACCGACTCAGAAATTGACTTCAAATCGATTCTTCGACAGTATTCCTTCATCTTTCTCCACCTTGCAAACAACCATACCCACAGAACCTCAGAATCTTCCTTTTATGAGTGCTCACCACCCAGCACTAATTAGAACCCCGCGTACCAGTTGGCCAGTTAGGCGTCCAACAGTCAATCCTGCATTTCCTGCCAGTTTGCGATTACAATCTCCGTGTTATAATCCTGTAACATCTACAGTTCTCTGTTTTCCTGAAACAGATCAAAGTACAAGTACGTTGTGAATAACTTATGAATCAGTTGTTTAGAACCTTTTATTTTTGTTATGTATGCATGATAATATAGATAGAGTATTCTCGTCTTAAAATATTTAAATTTTCTCATCATAATTTGAAAGTTAAATTGTATCAGCTGCTTAGAATTATACACATGATCCGGATGTTGCAAAGGGAACCCATGTCATTTCGAAATATTGATGAGTCTTACTGAGTAAAACATATGGCTAAAGTGACTATATACCTTTGAGAAAAGTCTCACATAATTCTCTAAAACTTAACAGGTGCTCCAAGTTGTTATTTGACTTAAGCTCACTAAATATCAATCACAATAGTTATGAGGTACTTGTTTTCATTTGTTTCTATTTATATACTTTCCTTCTGTTGTACTACTGTAACTGGAGCCATTTTAGTTTCTCACAAGTTTAAACACTGCACCTTACGACCCATCTTCAGCGTAAAACATTTAGGTCACTTGGTGTTTCAATTAAGTTGTGGTGGTTTCTCATAGCTTCATAATATCAATTACCGTGGATAGAAAAATTAAAGGTCCTCTCTTGAATAGCGGTAACAGATCAGATTTTTAAATAGCTTGTGTGGCTTGATGATCATTTTTCCAATGTATAGTAATAAGGTTATATGCCATGAAGAGTACATACATATTTAGTCATCACAGAATTAGGAATTCCCTGTTATGAAAGTGGTGTAGTAATTATGCTTAAGACTACTAGCTGTCTTTGATAGAATGTTTGGGTTTAATTTTATTTAAATCTATAACCTACTCACGGTAGTATCGAAGATATCAATTTTGCGTGAATATTCATACTGTTTTGTCTCCTGTGTTAAGTGTTGCTCAGTGTTGTAATTAATTGTAAAGTGGTAAACGAGGAGAGAAAGTCAATCAGTGAGGTTGTAAAGCTTCATCGATCAAGATAGTTTCAGCACGTACTACGCCCCTGCCTTTCCTGTCGAGCAATGTTGACTGACATCAGATTAGGTTCTAAGATAGTGGTGGCGTAATCGAAAATTGACATGAATTCATGAAGTCTTTGACTATTATTATGAGTCAAATTAAGAGGTGTTCTTGGCTATGGTCGATTAGACTCTAAGAAACAGTTGCTTGAGATTCGGTGATATTGCTCAAAGTTGTTCTCAATGGCGTAAGGGAAGGTATTCACTTTGTGTAGTCCCCCATGTCCATTAAGTTCTCCTTATTCTCCATGTCCTAATTCTTTCTCCCATATATTTCTGTTCATTGTGTTTCTTTCACATTTCTCCTTCTGCACATGTGTGCTTGTGAAGTGTGGTAGCCTGAACTACTGCACTTTTCTACAAAGTTCAGACGCGAAAAATCTCAAAGGATATGGGATCTGAAATAGAATGTTACTACACTACTGCGTACTGTGGAGTCGGAAAATGATAAGTAGTAAATACATTTGTGCTATTTTGAAAAAAAATACTGGAGCGTTTCACTTAGACTCTTAAACCATTGATTCATAGTGTCCAGTTGTAGTGTTTATGAGTTAATCAAACATTCACCGATCAAGTGAGAATATTGAGGGCCCGCAATAAAGGCTTTATTCGTTTTATAATTCCAGTATAGAATCTGGTTTAAACAAAAATGAAAGATGTGAATAGTGTATAATATAAATGCTAAACGTTTATGAAAATGTTCACACCACATTCTTCTCCCCTTTTGTTTGAGAATACAGAGCATAAGGAGTCAAGACTTTTAAAATTGTTTAGACTTCGCGGCTTCTCAGATTGTATGGACGAACCCTTCGTTGTTTCTCTAGTAAAGAAGATGGGTTCGGATCAATTTTGACATTTTCACTTAAATTGTCCGTCAAAATAGAAGTTTCAGTATCTGTAGAACGGGTGGATATGTCGTCTTCAGTAAGTTGATTTTGGAGGCATTCTGGTACTGCGTCTGGAATCGGCATGCTAACGGGCGATTGAAATATATGTTCTTTTGGTGCAAGATGATGAATAGATACTGTTTCCTCACGTCCATCTGGAAGTCTCACATGAGCATACTTGGGATTACATTCAATCAGTTCAACTTCATCAACTGGAGATTCATATTTAGAACGTACATTACGGCGCATCAAGACCGGTCCAGGAATAGTTAACCAACTGGGAAGAGAAACACCAGACGTTGATTTTCGATTGTACCTGAACATCCGTTCGTGTGGAGTAGTATTTGTGGCAGTACATAAAAGAGAACGGATAGAATGAAGAGCGTCGGGGAGAACAACCTCCCACTCACAGATTGGTATGGACCTAGATTTAGCAGCTAGTGATATACATCGCCAGAGAGTGCCGTTGAGACGTTCAATCTGTCCATTTGATTGGGGGTTGTATGCTGTTGTTCTACTGGTAACTATTCCTTTATCGTGGAGAAAATGTTTTAATTCTGCAGACATAAACGACGATCCTCTGTCTGAATGCATGTAGGATGGCATACCAAACAGGGAAAACAACTGGCACAGGCAATTAATAATAGTTGATGCTGTCATATCCTGGCAAGGAAAAGCGAACGGAAATCTAGAGTACTCATCAATTATCGTAAGAAGATATTTGTTCCGGGAGTTTGAAGGAAGAGGTCCTTTGAAATCAATATTTAGACGTTCAAAAGGAGAAGTCGCTTTAATAAGATTTCCTGTGGATACTTTGCAAAACCTGGGTTTCAGCTCAGCACAAACTGCACAACTAGATATCGTCCTCTTCACATCATCAACAGAAAAAGGTAGGTTCTTAGAACGCACAAAGTGAAGAAGGCGAACAACTCCTGGATGGCACAGAGAGTTATGTAGGTCTTTCAGATTAGTTTCACCCATGACAGAAGCAGAATATCCGCGAGATAATGCATCGGCGACTTTGTTTTCTTTGCCACAACGGTAGATTATATCAAAACTGTAACAAGAAAGTTCTATTCGCCAACGCTGAATCTTGTCATTCTTTATTTTCCCATGGTGGTTCATATCGTACATGAAAGAAACTGATCGTTGGTCTGTAATGAGTTGGAAATGAGTACCAAGTAAATAATGACGCCATTTTCTAATAGCTTCGACGATGGCATAAGCTTCTTTCTCCACCACTGAGTGATGCCGTTCACTTGGTGATAGTGTTCTGGAAAAAAAATGCAACGGGTCTACCATTTTGTGTTAACGTGGCAGCTATAGCAGTATCCGAAGCGTCGGTTTCAACTATAAGGGGCAAGTCGAGATCCACAGTAGTCATCACAGATTGAGCAAGTTCATTTTTTAATGCTGCATATGAGCTTACAATAGTACCTGGTAATGGAAAGATTTTATTTTGTATAAGGGGTTGAATTTTATCGGAGAAATGAGATATCCATTGTGAATAATACGCAAAGAGACCAATGACTCGCTGTTGGGATTTAAGATCTCGTGGAGGTGATAAATTCCATAATGCTTGAAGTCTATCGGGATCAGGTTTGATCATTTTATGAGAAACTTCATAGCCTAGAAGTTTTACTTGTTTAACGCCAATAACACTTTTATTCTCATTGAATGTTAGCCCATATTTTCTGGATGCTTCATAGAACCGGGCAAGATTTTTTGCATGTTGTTCTGTGTTTTCACCACAAATAGTTATATTATCTAAATAAGCAAATGTAGCTTGAAGATTTTCATTTCTGATAATCTGACTGATAACTCTCTGAAAACACGAAACACCGTTTGTGACACCAAAGGGAATACGACGGAACTGATAGAGGTTGCCGCAAGCTTCAAAAGCTGTGAAGAGTTTCTCTTCTTCTTTGATGGGTATTTGATGGTAAGCACTCTTTAAATCCAAAGTGCTAAATACAGTATATTTTGAAATCTTTTCAATCATCTCATCAATTTTTGGGAGTGGATAGGCATCCAATAATGTGAAACGATTTATCGTTTGGCTGTAATCAATCACCATTCTACGCTTGTGGCGTTCATTAGTAGTGACCAAAACTTGGGCGCGCCAAGGGGAGTTAGATGGCTCGATGATCTGCTCACTGAGTAAATTTTCGATTTCCAGCTTGATGAAATGTTCATCTGAAGTGGAATGTCTTCGTGATTTTGTAGCGATCGGAACACATTTGGGTGTTAGGTTATGAAACAAGGGAGGTGGATCAATATGTGCAGCAACAAGATTACACAGTGAAAATGGATTGTTTTTACCTTCAAATGGAATTTCGAGTTTATTATGCAAGCGTAAAAAATCATGACCTAATAGCACATCAGCACACAGATTTGGCAACACTGAAAGTTTGATATGTGAGTAACTCGAGTCTTTATAACGTAGATTTACATAACAGTGACCATGAGTATGAGTTGTCAGACTTGTGGAAGCCATTGTGATTGAAGTGCGAGAATGCTCTACCTTTATATGTTGTTTTTGAACAACTGCACAAGAAATATAACTGTCTGAGCTCCCAGTATCTACGAGGGCTTGTAGGGGAATGTCATTTACAAAAAGCTGCACAACCGCATTGGAGAGAGACTGTGGAGCGGCGGCTAGAGTCATGGAAGACAACAAAGAACTAGTAACTGATGTAGTTTTGGTGTACGATTTTGACCGGCAGACCTTCTGATAATGCCCCTTCTTACCACAGAGTTTGCATACTGCATCCCTTGCAGGACATTTAGAGCGAGGATGTCTAGTAAATCCACAGAAGTAGCATTTCTCATTTATTGAAGCAGTCAATCCTGTTTCACCCACATAAGAGTTTAGTTCATTTGATGTATCACTGTTTGATATTGCAGCAGAATTGGAGAATTCGGAAGGATGAAACGAATGTGATTGTTGATAAGCCATTTCTAGGGATCGAGCTTGTTCATAAGCATTATCAAGATCAAGTAATTTGTTTTCCAGAAGACGTGGTCGTATATTATTAGATTGCATTCCACTTATGAATGCGTCACGTATTGCATCATTCTGATTTTGTTCAGCCGAGACAGGTTTGAATGAACAATCTTTTGCCAGAGATTTCAGTTTTTGTAAAAATTGGTCGAGGCTCTGTCCAGTTTTTTGTTTGCATGTGGATAATAGATGTCGAGCAAAAATCTCGTTCTTTGGTTTGACATATAGTTTCTCAAGAGTACTAAGAGCGCCGTCAAATGTTTTACATTCAGCAATGTATTCATATACAGTAGGTGAGATACAGTTGATGAGAACATCAAGTTTGTCTGAATCAGGAGTTGAAGATTTAGTGATAAAAGTATTGAATGTACGAAACCAATGATTCCAAATCTTCGAAGATGTTTGACAATTGGAATCAGCATCAAAGCGTTCAGGACGTAATATCTTGTCCATAATAAAACGAATAAATTGTAGTGTTTATGAGTTAATCAAACATTCACCGATCAAGTGAGAATATTGAGGGCCCGCAATAAAGGCTTTATTCGTTTTATAATTCCAGTATAGAATCTGGTTTAAACAAAAATGAAAGATGTGAATAGTGTATAATATAAATGCTAAACGTTTATGAAAATGTTCACACCACACCAGTTTAGGCTCTCTCTCACACATACACAATTCTCACCTCCAAATATAGATCAGAACAATAGTCAGTGAAATCATGGATTAGTGCCGTGTTTTGGTTTAACTTTTTAGGTTTTCTAGTTTGGTTGAACTTTAGCTAACGTCGGTCATCATGACAAATCATATATAATACACGTATAGGCTGTCTCATGCTATGGAACTTCCTAGCTCATCGATCCACCTTTTCTCCTTACCCGAAGCTACGCTTAACCTTATTATTACTTAATATATTGCTACATTTAGTATGGGTAGTGCGTAGGTGGCTCAGCAGTAGATTACTCACCAACCATGCACGTGGTCCTGAGTTCGATTCCCTGCCGGTGCAAACATTAACCCCCCTTAATCATTTGTAACCCTGACAACGAAATATTAGATGTGAGGCTAGCAATCCCATCTCGTAAAAAGCACCACTGCTGCTAAAACTTACAAGCTCAAGTTTGAAGCCCCATGTTTCACTGGGAAGGCACAGAAATGAAAAAAATCTAGTCTGGGTGATTGGTCTAAGGTTCATATGGCCGAAAACCTCTAGTCATTTCATATTTACTGACTTATACGACTTTATCTCAGCCGTAGAGCGGGAATTAGGATGGATACACCGTCCAATGGACAGTCATATTTCATGGGCGTCTAAAACGATAAGAGTTGATGGATGGCAAGCTTTGCCAAAATACCGTGATACTTTCACGTTTTACACAAGGAAAAAATAACTGCTGAATAATTATAAATCCACATGTACTAATGTGGTGAGAGATGGTTGCTAGCCAAATTGGTTGACAGTAATTGAGGTCAAAGGTCAAGATGGACAGGCGGATACAGTTAACATATAGATGAACTGGCACAGCCACAAGAGATGCAAGGTTAACTTTGTGTGAGAAACAACCAATCAACAGACTGTATTTTCTACTAACATTAACCTACAATAATGTACATTAAAATCTATAAATACGTGTTGATTTTCCGTAATAAAGGTTCTGTTGCCTGGCCCTTGTCTTCTGTTGTTACACTAATAATGTAACGCGAGATTAATAAGTTTTGCGGTAAGCAGTTACAATGTGCTTGATTTTCAAACCTGGGAAATTTAAATGCTGGGAATATATTAGCATAGCTTTTTCCTTCTAAAGTGTTAGATATTAATAGATTTAGGTTGTTATCCTTGATGTGAATTCATCACTTCAGCTGTTTAGTGCGTGTGCATTGTTGTTATTCTGTAGGTTTTCGATAACATAAAAGACCATTATTTCACTGTGCGCGACAACTTACACTAAGTTTGATTGCATAAATTTCTTTGCTTTTGTCAAAAATTGAGATATTCATGTAATGGTACACTAAACACATCAGTGTTTTACGTTTGGAATTGTTTCATTTTAATTATATGTGGCTATAATTGTAGATAGAAGCGTTATCTTTCATCATAGTTGCAACTGTAGATGATATGATAGTGCACTAGTTTCTGTCTTTTCAGGAACAAAATTCATCCAAATCATACAATGAAAGCATGACAGCCTATAACCTTTATTGATCTGATGTAAGAAGTTGCATCAGTCTCTTTATTAGGTATGAATATCGTACATATAGTCGCTGCCTTAGATGTATAATTTCTAGGGTGGAAGAATTTTTTGTTATTTTCTCCACTTATTTGCATTTTAGTGGGTTTTTTTATATCTGAGAAGCACCATCTGCAAACAGCCCTCTTACACTTGCTTTTTAAGCTCTTACACAAAGTGGCAGATCTTCTGGCTTAGTAATGATATCCAGCTGGAATTAGTACTAGTAAGCCTTACCTTTTTGTTTCTAATCTAGGTGATCCCTTAGCCAATGAGTCACTAGCTGCATCAAATTTTACTTAGAATGTTACATTGAGTGGTAATGTTATTTTTACATTGTCTCGATTAGTATTTGTGTAACTCATGTTTTGAACGTTTATCGGTCATTCAGCCTTTTATTTGAATATTTCAGCTCATTTGCGTTTTGTATTTTCAATTCTAGGTACTCATAATATCAGTCAAAGCCTTACAGCACCTCAAGTCTCTGCAGTTGAAAATGTTAGTGATCAATTCTTTCTATCAAGCACATCTTTTGTATCTCCATCTTCACCTCCTGCCTCCTCTGTTTCCAGTGAAATATCAGTTACGACCACTATGCAGTCACCTACAAATGTTTCTGTTTGTTCACCTGCTCTCAAAAGAACAGTCGTCCATAAGTATCATTCATTTAGAAAGATTTTACCAAAAGCTGATCGTCCTATTATGCTTCCGACAACCCCAGGATTTAGCATATCTCCATTCGGTGCGAATACCGTCGGATTAGGTAGATTTTCAGTACCCAATACTAGCTTTGGTGTTTTTACGTCTGAGGTAGTCACAACTAATGCCGTTTTGCCGTGCGAAGTTGCCACTGATGGCACGTTTATCATGGACTTAGGAGCAACTAGCTTACCTGATGATGGTTCATCGCTTCCTATTAGCCGTAATTTGTGTGCAACATCCTTAACACTTGTCAGCTCAAGTTCTTCTGTACTAGCTACAAATCCAGCCTCTCAGTTGCTTAAAAGCTTACTGGAACGTGATGACACGCGTTCCAACAGTGTTACTACCACAAATACAATGCCATTTACTCTACCGACTATCGCCAGTACAACAAGTCCAACTTCCGTAAGTGGTAGTCCACTTTGGAACCAACCGGCTCATCAGAGTCGTGGAACTTGGCAACTGGGTAAGCGGGCTTCAAATTCTTCTACTCAACGTTCTCCTCCGGATACTCCGTGTTCTAAATTATCTCAATCTGTTTTCCCTGTGTCCATTAACTCCGTTCATTCTCAACCACCTCCAACATCTGATGCTCCATCCATTGTGCCACCAACTTTGCGTTTGACACCAGGACCAACCTCTCGGCTGCAACAACTTCAACAGCATTATCAACGCCAGCAGGAAGCTCAGCGACGCTTCGAACAAGACTCATTGAGCAAACTGGGTGTTGCAGATAGCGCATAAATGATACTCTTCAGTAAGTAGTTGTAAATTATTGTTCATAGGTTTTTGTGTTCTGTTCAAGCTAGAAAAGAGGTATTATCGTCTTTTACCTCCTAGGTAAAACATGAATAAATGAGTGATTCGCGTTTTGTTTTATATTAATCACACTTTTAGCTCTTTAGAGCTGAGGGAAAATAATCACACAAATGTGTTCGTCTATCTTCCTTAGTAATGTGTATTTTAGTTTTGCTAATACGGTAATATTACACACTGTAATATCATGCAGAAACATGGACTTGCCTGTGAGTACTTTTTCGTGTAATTTTCGTTACTCAATATCTAGGCAATTTAACTCAGATAATGGGCTAGTTACTGCACTGGATTTGGTCAGCTATTTCTCACACGGTCAAGGAGAGTCATAATAAATGAAAAAAGGGTTTCCTAATCACTGTAGCTTGTCGTCACTTAAAGGTAGTTTGTGATTTTCCTTCTATCGGGAAACATTAAGTTAAAAAGAGCATAATTCCAGCTTTATATATTTGTTGTTTAAGCTTATTCACTTAGTATATGTTTAGAACCCTTGAAAATATTACTATAGGTCTCCCTTGTGGCATTGTATTGTTTTCGAGTTTGACGTAAATGTAATTTAATTTATCACATTCTAGCCGTATTCTCCAAAAAGCTGTATTATATAGTACTATGAATTAGGATTAGTAACTATGCAAAAATTAATTTTTCGATTGTAGTCACCTCATGACTTGATAAATGATAAACCAAGAAAAATTATGCTGGTGACTGATAAAGCTACTTTTCGCTTAATTCTTAGTAAATGGATACTGGCTTTTCTGTAGTCGCGTTCTTCTAGCTGGGTGATTCAGTTGCGAAGCTTTCATTCACCCTCTAGACAACATCTTATAGTTTAAAAATTAGTATCATAGAAACATACAGATGTTGTAACTGCTTATTTTTTTTGAGATCGTAAACAAAGCTTTTATGAACTTGACTTGTACGTGTATGTATATGTAGACGCACTAATGTATTAACTGAAGATTCAAGGTGTAGTACATCATTTCCTCAAGCTGCTCTTTTCAGACCCAACTTTTATGGGCTTCATTTGAGAATATTCCTTTAGGTGTTTATATATGTGTAAAACTTGGGCACTGTGGTAGTAAGTAATTCCATATTAGTTTGTTTATTAGATGTATCACACAGTGAAGCAGTATTATTTACTGGATGACGTTTCGAACAAAATTTACATACAGATTTACAAATACATAGGTCAAATTAATAGAACAGGGGCAGTCAGACTAGCCGAGCATAAAAGCTTAGCAAAATCTAGATTAGTTGATCCGAATAAGATAAGAAATCTAGAGAATAGTTCAGCTATAGCACTACATGCAATTACATACAACCGTACAATAGGATAAGATGACAGTTTCAAAATCTAATGTCACATGGTGGAAGGAAAGATTGATAACAGAAGCTTTGTTTATCGAATCAACTGCAAACACGTGTAATAGGAATGATTCAACACCTGTTCCAGATATCTGGAAAATTCTACTACCCCTACGACAAATAGGAGAGAACAAAGAAAACTGTAAAACTCAAGTTCCGAAGTCGTGTGATTATAATTGATGTGATTATGAACAATAAATTTTGTTCGAAACGTCATACAGTAAATAATACTTTTTCACTGTGTGACATATCTAATAAACAAACTAATATGGAACCTTTAGTTGTTTGTTGAAATGACCGAATTATGGAAGTAGTTCCCATTTTTCTTAACGCGATAGATTCATTTGCCTCTATTTCGAACGTCCCTATCACAAAGGGAAGAACTTATTTCAATGGATGTGGGTTTGTAACAACAGTAGGCAAGACACGAAAGCCAAAGGTTTATTTTCCATTGATCAAACTGCTGTTCGTATATATACAGTTTATATTCGTTAACCAATCACTGAGTGTGTGATTTTGGTTTACATCAAACGACATGAAATAGAATGTTCAAATATACGTAGTATTCTGTTGTTAATGCCGAATTGAACTGTGGGAATATGTGAGAATAATATTCCGTTGGCACACATTGTCTGTATCACAGCGCCACAGATTTATTCCTGTTAATTGAATGAATAGCCCTCCTGAGAGCACGTATCATTTTCCAATATATGCATATGATGAACTGCAATTTGAGCATAGTTATCTTAAGGACTATGGTGGTGGCATGCCTGTTAGTGAATAACTCCTAACGGTATCATCATTTTATCGCTCGGAAATACTACAAACTTGTCTTACTTTGTATTTATGAGAAATACCCGTGTCTTGATGTTATCTATTCACTAAACCTGCAGGTAGCTTCTAAGCATTACAGTTCTTATTCTGAAGTTTGAAATATAAATTTAGTCGGTTAGTAATTCTTTCTAGTTCTCTTAGTTGCACAAACAAAGGAATTTATCAATACTTCATGGGTTGCTTAGTTCTGTCCTTGTTAGGTCCTCAAAAGTCACATTTGCAATTTTATGTATTCATCCCCAAATTCTTACTATTGTTTACCACAATGTGGTATTTTCCTTCGCCAAAGAATGTTTAAGTAAATCTTCAGTATTCTGCAATTCATTTGTAAATTTGTTCACAGTGATAATATAGTTAGTTATTCATACTCATTAAATGTTTTTTATGTTTTTACTAAATCTGTTTTTTTAGCATTTCGCCTCTTCTTGCCTTCTCATTTGATATGGAACGAAAATTATAATGTACAAACCAAACAGGCGGCTGCTTATTGTTTTCGGGACATCTATGCGTTATCCTGTGTGTCATTCCTGTCATATTGTGCATCCTGTGTGGCAGCTATACCACAGATGTGTATTAATGATCTCCTTTTATATGTAAATATTGTCCCTTTCCTTTACTACCCCACGTAAGGTCATGAAATAAATTATCTGAATCATTTATTTTAATAATTGGGAGTATATATATATATATATATATATATATATATATATATATATACATATCCCCTTTTATTTCACACTGTTATGGTTTTTAGAAAATTATCCTCGTGACTAATATACACTTTTTTTCTGTTTCATACTGAAATATATTTTTTTCTTGACTTTACCATTCAGAAAGCTTAAACTGACGCGTCTGTTCCGCGTGTATTTCTTTTATGTTATAATATTTCTGTTATTTCAGATTGTAACAAACATTTTGCCTTGAGATCTTCATACTCACAAATCAGACTTGAAGTCTGCATTTGTATGCCGCTTTCATGTCTATTTTATGTCTTGACTGGTCCCAGTCTTAATTGTGATTATTGACATTTATTTCTGCTCTTGAGATCAGAATATTTGTTAAACGAAGGCGCAAATAGAATCAGTGTTCTTTTAATATATATTTTGTTTGTATGTGATGGAAAGATCAGATTGTTATGACTTTTATATCCCGTTACCTTCTAGACTGTAAACGCCAACATAGATAACTTTTCGTTTTTAAGGCTACACCATAGGTTTTTCTTGTTGTTGTGATTCCCCATACATATGGGTCCTTTAGGGAATCAAATTGCTCTGTGTTTCTGTACTTGATGTAGTTGCGATTTGAAATTTCCGATTACAGTAAGAAACTTCTGCTGTTTCTATTCGTAACAGTTACAAAATGGTAGACGTCGAAATTGAGACAGTACTGGACAGTTTATACGTATTTAACAATTACTTTGTTTTACCATGAAGGCAATTTGTAGACACAAATTTGTAGCCTAATAATTTAGTAATATTAACTCGGAGGTCTTTCAATAGTGGAAATTTTCATACTTTTCACGAAATCCTCTTCGTAATTATTGGTTTAAGTTATGATTAGCTCGCTACTGTTCTTCAGTGCAAAAGTAGTCTCACTCTCTTATTTTAGGAAACTCAAATTCAACCATCACGGTTCTGTTCCTTTAATCACTATACACTGGGGCGAAATATTCGACAGATTAATGATGGTCTAAAACATTCACAGGTATAAGTTAATAACTAATGTCAATGACTTATTGTTGAGTATATTCTCCTGATTAAAATTGATTTACACGTTATTTAAAAATTACTCATATTCTGCTGTCTGAAGATGCGAATCGATCACCCGATCTCCTTTAGTGCGTTGAAATCCTGACCAATTCTTTTCATCTGTATTGGATGTCGCAGATCCACTGTTGTGTGTGCTCGCAAACGAAAACTTAGTTTTAACGGAATATATTTCTAGCTTTTATCGTCAATTGTATAATGTTCGCATGAAATAAACCGTAACCGAAAGTGATATATCGCCACTGTGATTATGTGCTTATTGACAGAATAAAAGTAGTTAATTGAAATGGCGTTATGTATATATATATATATATATATATATATATATATATATAGATTTCAATTGCTAGGTGTCATTATTCCAAAGTAATGCGTTCGTCGTAAAAAAGAAAAGAATATTAACTGTTATTTAAGCTGCTTCGTCCACCTATTTCACCTGTTTGTTATATATTCTGAAGAAGTAAATATATTTCTTTTGCGTTGGAAAAGTGGACAAAGGATTAAAAACCTTTGAATCATTAACGTTTCAATCTGTAAATTAGTTTATTGTGTTATAGTACGTCAACTATAAAGACCTCATAATTACATTGCTCATGTTTTGTTGGTAGCAGTAAAAGAAAAGTATGCATTACAACGTGTGATGTATATATAGTTGGACGAATAGGATAATCATTTTTCCGGGGGAATTATGGAAGGAGTTCGGGTTCCTATGCATGTTCGTTTCTGGCTTTAACTCAGAATCCATGTCGAGTTTATAATTAACCCTAGTAATCAATAATCCTGTGGGTTGATCTCATACCTTGGTTGAGTGTCGTGTATCAACCGTTTATCAACCCAAAAATCTCAATGATGACAATTTGCATACTTTGTGTCATCTAAACAAGTCATTATTACTTGCTTGGTGCGTGAATCATAGTTATTCGTTTGTTTTAGATTTCAAAGTTTTGGTATTGTCTCATTAGTTATTGTGTAGTTACGTATAGCAATGAGTAACTCGATTGGGCGGGAATTCGCTCTGACAATTAAATTAGATCTTGTTGCGTCCTAAAGCCTCAATAACCATAAATTTCAGTGCTTTCCTTCATCGGAGCGTTGCCTTGTCTGCCTAGTTTTGCATATTTTATGCATCGTATTATAACTGCTCAGTAGTAGCGTTAATTCCAAGCTATTTTTTTGATTTACAGCTTGATTCCACACTGTATTTTCAGTACAAGTGTGGAATTTTCAGCACGGATATCGGTAGCCCAAATTCAGGCCGACCTTAGATATCGGGTGTGCGCCGGCAGGGGATCGAACCCCGGACCATGTGCATGGTCGGCGAGAGTCCTAACCACTGTGCCACCGACGCACATATTACGCGTATAAGTTCAGATTGCTGTGACTCCTCGTGTATTTCCTTTGACACATAGCTTTTCTGTATGCGAAGAATGAAGTCGGATTTCTGTTTTATACATACATATGTATATATGTAAGCTGTTTTGCTGTTTTTTAGACAGCCATCTAATCATTTGAGGTGCTCACTCTTACTGGAGTTAGAGATTGTGTTTAGTTGGTTTTCAGTTTTGAATATGCACATGCTTGTTTCAGCATAGGCACATGCATTTTGTGTCTAATTGAAACCAGTTGGCAGAAATAAAAGAAAGTCTCTTATGCTCTTGAATCCCGTAAAAAAATTCAGTACCTTCTTATTTTCACTCAGGAAGTTTGCGTCATGAATTTGCACTGCATTCTTCTTTTTCTTATCTGCTTATCCCTTTTCCCCTTCTTGATTTGTACTAGAATGCTTGAATCAGCTGTTGACATACATACTATTATTTTGTGCACTGCTAATTAAATCGTGTAACCCATCTATACTATGTGAACAGGCTGGCTGAAAATTTATTTTGTGGGAGTAACAGGGCAGCAACACCCTAACGCTTGTTAAATCTCCCTAGAAATCCAAGTTCATTTCAGGCTTCTTTCTCGGTTCAAGTGAAGTTTGATCTCTTCAAATTCCTGGTTTGATATTTTTGTCAATGAATCTTTGTGGGTATCGATTTTGGATGAAGATTTCTCTCAAAAGATCTAATTCTGTTTCTAGAACATCGGGACTACAGATTCATCGGATGTGGGTGGCAAGGTGTTTCACTGAATTCCGCTTTTGTTGAATGGGTATCCAGCCATAGAAGCTTGTTAGTTGACCATTCCAGTTACCTTTACTATGTATCGATCTTCCTGAGGTTCCACCAGTTCTTCGTGTTAGTTCCACATCAATGAAGGGGATTTTCGCCTCGTTTTCGACTTCAGCAGTGATTTTTATTGCTGGATGGCAGCAGGTAAACGTCTGCAGCAGTAGGTTAGCGTCATTACTGTTGTCACAAATAGTATGTCATCTACATATCTTTTATACAGTCGTGAATTGTCACTGCTCGGCTTTAGTGGACCTTTCTCGAGGCTTGCCACGAAGCAATCTGATAGTAGTGGACCCAATAGAGATCCCATTGTAATACCATCTTTTTGTCTATAGACAGTGTCTTTGAAAGTGAACTGTACGTTCAGAGTGCATCTCATTAGTAGATTCAAGAAGACTATTCAGCATAGTTGCGAAAAGGCCATAGTGGTGCTATAAGGAGTGCGATAATTGAATACCTGGTTAACACTGATCAATACATCTCAACAAACGCCTCCTCTTTCAAAGTAATCTACAGAGTCAAGAATAGCCTACTAAAGGTGATACGGTTTCGTCTTCTTTGTATCGCTGAAGATCTGGCCATTCACATAGAAAAACAGGTGTGCATATAAAAGAGAATTACTCCACTGCCTCTACTATCATGGTAACAACTTTGTTGATTCTTGATGACTGACTTAATTTTGTTAGTTTGCCTGTTTCTCTAGTTGTTTATAATTCTTGTGTTCATTTACAACTCTTATGTGATTTCGTATTCTCTACTTTGTTCCTATGTGTATCCTGCGTAAAGCATTCAATCATCAAATTATTCGTATTATTACGCAACTCCTTTTTATCAGCTCTTTATGACAAGTTATCACCTTTATTACTACACTAGTTTCATTAACACCCAATTTTCTTGACCGTTTTTGTATTACGTACCTCCACCTAAAACTTATTAATTCTCACCTGTTTAGTTAAAATGACCATAACCAATTGTATTTTTCGATAAAGAAAGGAAGACGAAAATTGCAATATAAAATTGATGATGATAACTTAAACTAAAAATTGTAATGCTTTCATTCTTCTTTGGACGCGTCAATTTTATCTCTTCTCTATTACTACTCAAACATTAAAGTATGTTATTATCATTTATATAACTATTGTTATTCCAGGTAGTCTGCAGCTGATGAGAACCTGTGAAATAGAATGATATCATTTTATACTGCAAATTTCGTCTTCCTTTCTTTATAGAAATTTATCAAGGGAACCAATTGGATGAAATTGTATTATTGTTTGACATATTTAATGTGCACATGCATATAAAATAACTCATAAATATTTGTGATTGTACAGCTAAGAGAATGTATTCGCTACCGAAAAGAGGCTCTTCGCTGAACTATATCTTTTGTTCGTGTTAATGCTTGGATGAATGTTTGAACGCATTTATCGCGATGTATTTGCGTAATCTAACGCAATGTCTAATAACATCAGCATTTGTTTGTAGCGTCGCTCTGGCATAGATAATAAGTAATATCTTCCTTCCAGTGGTAGGGGTTAGTATGTGCAATATTTCTCTAATTTCAGTGGTCTTTTTAATCGACTTCAAAATAATAAGGTTGATATCGCTTTTTACTGTAACAATTAAGCTTCAAGGTATTATGGCGTCAAAAAGATATTAGCAGTTGAAGAGGAAAAGAATGGAAATTTAAAGACTTAGGATTTCGATTGTCACACTACATTTACTCAGTTACATAAGACTTATTTCTGTGGAGTTTCTTGCCAAAGAGTTGTGGAACTTCTTGTAATTATTTGCCTTTCGAACACTGAATCTGTGGATATAATCTTGTTGACCGATAATACCCGTAACTATCTGCCTGCCATTTTGTGACTGTCTAACACTAACTAATATCTATATGTGGATATAACAATGGAATTACATGTCTAAGTCGGCTCAAGTCAGTGAGTCTATGATTTCGGTATCATTTTTGTTAACTGTATCTGACTGTGATAATACTGCTGAGGTTATTTTCTTTATTGTTGTTGTCTCTGCCCTTCCTGTTGTGAATTGTTTTCCTTTAGCTGGTGTTGTTTTGATTGCTTTATTCCTTGTTTTCCTGATTTCAAGGGGAACACCCCACAAGGTCGCTCCTCCGTAAACTATATGTTAATGTAACAGCCCTCCCTGTTAACAAAGTTGCTACAGAAACTTCAGCAAGATGAATCTCCTTGCGTCAAAAGAAAAAGTCTGTGTGGGGACATGGAACTTCCGCACCATGTACGAGATTGGCAAAGCTGCCCAGATTGCAAACGAGATGAAAAGATACGGAATTCAAGTACTGAAAATATGCGAAAGCAGGTGGAGTGGGAATGGACTCACGAAATTGTCAATGGGAGAATCAGTGATCTTCTCCGGTCACCCAGAAGACAACCACATGCACACCGATGGCGTGGCTATCATGATGTCCCCAACGGCGACGAAGGCCCTGATGCGATGGGAGGCGATCTCGCCTAGATAATGACCGTCAGAGGTAACTCCAAAGCAAGGAAACTGTCAGTTATACAATGCTATGCACCCACAAACAACGCAGATCTCGAAAAGAAAGAAGAATTCTGCAGACAACTACAGGCAACAATGGACAATACTCCAGCTGGTGACATTAAAATACTAATGGGAGACATGAACGACAAACTGGGATCAGACAACACAGGAAGGGAACTCATCATGGGTAGAGAAGCTCCCGAAGAAGTGAATGAAAATGGAGAATTCTTCGCCGACTTCTGCGCCTTCAATGAACTAGTGATTGGTGGCAGAGTATACAAACACACGGTTATCCACAAGGCCACATGCGTTTCATCAGATGGGCGGACCAAAAACCGAATTGACTTCATCTCAATCTCAAGGAAGTGGAGGCGCAGCCTACTGGACACAAAAGTAAGGAGAGTAGGAGAAGTTGGCTGAGACCACTATCTCGTACAAGGGACAATCCAAATCAAACTAAAAGCTTTCAAAGAAACAAGAATACCAGCAGAAGCATTAAAAATGGACCAAGAGACTACAGTGGACTCGGTGACGCCACTACTGGAGAAGGTGTGGAAGGAGGGCAAGGAACCCGAGGATTGGAAGAAAGGATACTTTTTCAAACTACCAAAGAAAGGAGACTTAAGTCAATGCAAGAACTTGCGCGGAATTATGCTCCTGTCCATCCCAAGCAAAATACTAAGCCGCATCATCCTGGGAAGAATCAAGCAAGCCCTCGATGAAAAACTTCGACCGGAACAAGCTGGATTCAGGAGAAACAAGTCATGCATTGATCAGATCGCCGCATTATGGATCATCATTGAACAGAGCTTGGAATGGCAGTCAGTTTTCTATCTCAACTTCATTAACTTTGAAAAGGCGTTTGACAGCGTCGATCGAGAGGTGGTTTGGCAATTTTTTCGCAACTACCAATTGGTGCCGCCAGAAAAGCATACATCTCATCCAACAGTTGTACGACAATGCTGCATGCCAAGTAATCCACAACGGGAAACTTACGGTATCCTTCGAAGTAAAAACGGGAGTAAGACAAGGCTGCTTACTATCGCCAATGATTTTCCTGATTGCAGTAGACTGGATAATGCGACAAACAGCGGGCAGCGAGGAAACAGGCATTAAATGGACTCACACAAAAACGTGGAGGATCTGGACTTCGCCGATGATATATGTCTGATTTCCCACAAACTGGAAGATATGCAAGCGAAAAGCAACAAGTTGGCAGAAGAAGCATCAAAGATAGGACTTCAGGTAAACATAGATAAAACAGAGGTGATGAAAATTCCTGGCCAACACCAACAGCAACAAAAACAACAGACAACACTCAGAATAAATGGGAGGAACCTGAAAGAAACAACCTCTTTTATCTACCCGGGAAGCACCGTTTTAACTACAGGCGAACGGAAGTGACGAGGATATCAATGCAAGGATTGGGAAAGCAAGACAAGCTTTTATTTCTCTCAAGTCTGTGTGGAGGTCAACAACACTCAGCATCAAAAATAAGATCCGGATTTTCAACTCCAATGTGAAGTCAGTGCTACTATAGGGATCAGAGACTTGCACTGCGCGTCATAAAGAGCACCTCAAACAAACTACAGACCTTCATCAACAGTTGTCTTCGCTCAATACTCGAGATCAGATGGCCAGCTAGAAAAGATCAGCAACAGAGATCTCTGGCAATGAGCGAACCAACCAGGAACCGATTGGGCAACAAATAAGCAGGAAAAAATGGAGATGGATTGGCCATACACTGAGGAAACCATCAAGTAACATCACTAGACAAGCCGTGACTCTATCAATGAAACAACATACTACCGTCGATACGTGGATGATACTTTTGTTGTTTGTAACGACATGAGTCTGGCATCCGTATTATTTGACCGCCTAAATGAGGTCCACCCAAACATTAAATTCACCATGGAATACGAACACAACGATGAGTTCAATTTCCTAGATCTAAATGTAAAAAGAAGAGACGATGGAACGGTCGAAAAGTCCATCTACAGAAAAGAAACTTGAACCGGACAATACCTTCCCTACAACAGCTTCTGCCCTATGAGCTATAATCGGGGATTAGTAAGGACACTGTATGACAGGGCTAGGAAGTTATGTTCGCCCAACAAGATAGAAGAAGAATTAAGCTTCGTGGAAAATGCCTTAAGGAGAACGGGTATCCAAAAGGATTTCTCCAAAAGTACAGCAAAGAAAGAGATGAGAAAGAGAAGCATCCAACAGTTGAAAAGAAGAAAGTATTCATTTGCCTCCCATACAAAGGAGAAACAGTATCGCGAAAGATTGAAAAAAGGATGAAAGGAGCAATCAAGAGATGCTTCCCTGCAGCCAATCTAGTGACACTATACAGTACTACATGCTCTATAAGCCAATCGAAACTGGATAAATACCCTGCTGATGTCAACTCCAACTGCATCTATAAATTTACGTGTACCTGCGGCAGAAAGTATATTGGAAGCACAGAAAGAAGGACTTCTATCCGGTTCTCAGAGCATATTCCGAGAAACTTATGCCTAAAAGGAAGCAAATATTTACAAAGTGCAATTACCAGACACCTTGTGGATACAGGCCATTTTGTTGAGATTTCCAAATCCTTCAAAATATTAAACATACAAAGGACAGCGAATCTACTACGATTTGCTGAAGCAATTGCAATCAAACGCCTCAGACCAAACTTATGCACACAGAAAGAGAGTGTAGTCAATCTCTCACTCCCTTGGTAACCATATCACTTTCATTACAGTGATTACTCATAGACACTAGTGAGTTCAACTCACTAAGCAAGTTCTCAAATTGATGAACTTTGACCTTGTTGAGTTGCCATGTTGACACTGTTTATTAGATTTTTCTATCTTCTCTCACCACCCCCTTTTTTCTTTCTTTTTGCCATAGTTTGATAGTATATAAATTGATGGTAACTTAAGCTACAAAAATTTTAATCCTTATATTCCGGATGCGTTTATCTTATAATGCTTTCTGTATTACCTTTCAAACAATGAAGTATGAAATGTTATTATTTATAACCATTGTAATTTCAGGTAGTTTGCAGCTGATGAGAACCTGTGAAATAGAATGATATCATTTTCTACTGCAAAACTGGTCTTTCTTTCTCTATCGGAAAATAACTTTGGCTAATCAAATGCTACATTGCCGCTCTATTCTGACACTGATCTTTACTTGACCCTCTTTTAATTTCAGTTTATCCCAAGTCAATTCTATCGATTGTAGTGCGTCGTTCAATCCACTTTTATACTTTATTTCTACAGATAGAACATACAAGTAGCTTGGTTTGAAATAACCACTAACAAATCTAACTGTCAAATAATTTAATTCGTCCGATTAGGAGGATTGTAGAGAAGTGATTATCCTTCAAAGTGGAGTATAATGGATCACTCTACTTCAACTAATTTTTTTTTTCGAAATAAGACGATTGAGGTTTTGATTATTTATTATCTCTCTATGGCATTTCTCCGTGGTGTTGCATACGTGGAGTTGTGTTGACAGTTTCGAAACTCTTATCGATTTTGATTGGTGATGAAAATCACATTGAAGAATATTTATTATCCTCCTCTGATGTGACTGGTGGTTAAAATATCTTCCATAATCCCTGGTATTTGCATTGAGTCATTTCTGTTGCAAGTGTTGGTTGTAGACTCAATGAACCAGGATTCAGTAATTAATCTCTCTCCACCAACTTATATCACTTCTTGGAATTTTAATCCCCCCACCCTATTGTGTGGTTGTGTGTTAATGCATGCAGTGTGATGCTGAGCTTTTTTCTAAATTACTTATCTTCGTGGGATCAATCGTTCTAACCTTAGCTAAATTTTTATGTTGCAAAAATCTGACTACTCCCAACCTACTAGTTTGACTGACCTATGTAGTTGACCTAACTCACAGTCATTGCAAGGTATTTTGTAAATTATATTATTTTGTTTAATTGGGGTCACCGGGTCTTTCAGCCTACAGACCTTTTCCCTGAGTGAATTTGTAGGTTTAAATGCCACCCTAATTCCTGCTTTATCGAGAATCCTACGTAGGGCCTCAGATGTCCCATCCTTATATGGTAAAACTACAGATGCCTTATCTTCTTTCTTATTGATGTTACCATTATTAGTTTCACCATTATTTTTCTTTTCTTTTGACCTTTCTTGATCTTCCTGATCAATTTTATAGGATACTTACTCAACACCAACACCTCTTCTATCTGTTTCATTTCATCCTACAAAATTCGTTAGGAACATCTTATTTCCCATCTAATTGTAATGCATCAATAACACTGGTAATATTATTTCTGAATGTACATTATCTTATTCTGATTTTATTCAAATGTCTAATCAATTTCAGTCATGTATGTAAATGAAGTGAAAAGTTGTGTGAGTGACTTGATATGATTATGAGCAATAATTTGTGCTCAAAACGTCACCAGTAAATATTACTGTATAACACTGTGATATATCAGAATAAAGTCTTATCTGTAATGGAGATATACTATACCACAGTGCCCAAGTTTTTGATACTGATATCAATCATACATTCTAATTTACTGTACTGCAGTAATTAGTTACGCTCTTATAACTACACTCCGACTCTTTTTCTTTGTTAATCCTCTACGTACTTTGTATACACCTCCATTTTTATTCATCATGTCACGGCCAATATTGATTATCTAGTCTCGCCTATTGTTCCTTAAGGTTTGCTAAATTATTCAGATTTTAGTTAACCCATCAGGAAAACTGAAGCACTGAGAGCGCAGATATTCGCCGTTGGTATTACAGTCGTGTATCATCAAGCCTATACTCCTGACCGCCTTTCGACTTCAGTTGAGCTCTGTGGTGTGTTGTCAATTATGTTGCGTCACTCAAGTCACTTATTGAATCAAATAGAAGCACGGAAATGAACTTCTTACGACTAGGCATTAAGAGAGTTCAACTTTGAACTGGAAATTGTTTAACACTTTGAAACTATTGTTTGTATTTCCTCACTAAAACGAAATTTATCTAAAGTTCGGACAACAATAAAAGTATTTTGTTTGTTACTGAGGTTCCTAAGTGAAGAAATGCTTTTGAAGAAATAAACGGATTATTGTGCATATATGTTCGTTGAAAAATTCTACTGTGATATTTCAACTACTTTGATAATTTTAAGTAGTGTAAGTATTTGTACGATATTATAATGAACCATCTGAATTATCCAAATGTAATGCTTTGCAATGGTAAGTTTTATATAAATATCTGGTATGATTACATAATGTGTTTAAGATGGTTCGAATTATTTTGCCATATATATGCATATGTATAAATCCGTGCGCGCTAAATATCTTCTAAATAAGTGATAGTATAGTAGTTTTACAATTCCTCAGAGAGGCAAACAAAGTTGCCAAAACTCCTTAGTACTGAAGTACAAAATCATTCTTTAAAGATTGGAATCATTAATATTTAAAAAGTCATTCAAAGATTATTAAGACCATCTGGAGCGTAAGTGTTGCAAACTGATAAAGTGGGTATTGAGAGATGTTTAGAACTGGATAATTATTATTGAAGACGGTTTAAGTCGAATTCATAAAAAACAAACTCTGACATCATCTGTAACTTTAACGCAAAAATTCAAGTGCCGGATGCATTTGCCTTTGGAAATCACTTCACGAAATTGTCTGGCTGTGGCGCTATATATTAGGAATCGGCAGAAGTGAGAACTCATGGGTCGTTAGGTTCCTTTCGAACGGTCGATGAGCTTAACTTATAACCTGAATGTCATAAGTTCGGTTATTGGTGGGGCCATCGATGCGTAATGCTAGACGTTCCAAAATTTGGACGAAAGTTCTGTTTAGTACCCTTTGGTTTCCGGTAGCTCTTTAACTGTTGTCATCCCATGATCTAACTTACAATGAAACAAATCTCTGAGATTCAACGCTTAAAAATTAAAATCAATCATTTTAAACTCAGAGTGTACCTGTCACTTCAGAAGAAAAATGTTTCAATGGATTGATGCGTAAGTACATTGATCTGCCCCAATTTTTTCTTCTGTGCGTAGAATAATATCGAATCATCTAGTGGTTTATTAAAGAAACTTGAAAAAGGATATTACGCAAAGCTGATCAATAGTTGACGATTAGTGGAAACAGTCTAAGAGATTATGCGTTTTTTCTATCTGGACTGCGTAGAATTTATTATGGTGAGAAGGAGCTATTCAGATGGATTCTCACAAAATTAATGTTAATTATAAAACTACATAATCAAAGTGTAATTTTGAACAGATTTTCATTTGGTAAACGTATATGCCTCACAGAATGCACGAGAAATAGTCTTCATAAGCTGCTGAAATGCTCATCCTAAGTTTAGCATGTGTTATTAGATTTTGGTTCTTTTAAGTTCCGATTGGAACATAGGGCCTCAGTAGCACGTCCTCACTTTCTTCTATTGTCTACGGTTCTCTTAAACTTCCCCAGCGATTGGCCATAATCTCTCCTCTCTTCACATGGTCGAGCGAAGGCTAGGTGCGTGATATCACCCCGACGGTCTCCTCAGCGTGTGTCCGATCCATTTATATTTTCTTCGAGATATTTGTTGAATGATGGGTGCCTGGTTAGTTCGTTCCCAGGGGTCCTTGTTGCCAATTCTTTCTGCCATTTGATCTTCGATATGGAGCCAGTGAAGGCTGCTGTCGATAAAGGTCTGAAGTGACCTGTTGGAAACGCTTTTCGTGATACACAGGCCAGGTTTCTGACCCATATGGAAGAACTGACTGACTCAACATTGGTGTTGAACACCCTAACTTTGTTTTTTATGCGGAGTGCAGAAGATTTCTCAACTGATTTCAGTTTGACGGTGGTTGGCGTTTCTTTTCCAATTGTGATTTTGACATCCTCATCTTTGGCGTGTGTCTGCAGTTGGAACGATGCTTCGTAGATAAGTGAAAGAAGTGACCTCTTTCAAATTTCTTCCAGTGCTAGTGATTGGTGCTTGTTGCTGTTGTTGTTTGGTCGGTTAAGTATGTTCATCACCTTCGTTTTCTCTGTGTTCACTTTCATTGCTGTCCTTGTTGCTTCTCATGTCAGTTTGTTGGTTTTAGTCTGTGTGACAGTAGACATAAATAAATTTTAGCTTATACGCAATCAGTTTCGATGAGCGAATCTAAATGGTTTTCTCCTGAGTTACTGTACAAATTGTACCAATATTGTCACCAAAACCTAAATGAAATGTACATCATACAACTGGTTCCCTTGATAAATTTCGATAAAGAAAGGAAGACGAAATTTGCAGTATAAAATGATATCATTCTATTATCATTATTATTATCATTTATATAACCATTGTAATTTCAGGTAGTCTGCAGCTGATGAGAACCTGTGAAATAGAATGATATAATTTTTTACTGCAAATTTCGTCTTCCTTTCTTTATCGAAATGTACATCGTTTACATGTGTGAAAGTGAAGCACTGCAAAACCAAATACCTTCAAAATCCTACATAAGTGAATATTTGATCTACCGTGAGATGCAAGATTTCAGTATTTATAGAGCTAAGAATAAAAACCGATGAGGCTCGAGGGGATGTTTTTTTCGAGACAAAGGTGTTGTAGGTACCTTATCTTTAATGCTTTATTTGCACTTCATTTGCAAACTGGTGGACCATCACCACATTCGATAGCTTGTTGGATTCTGCACAGTGTTTGTAACGTTCTTCGTAAATTTCTCTTCTTTGATTGATTTTTTCCCGTGCCCAAAATCTATTGTCACTATCCTGAATTCGTTTACTGATATACTACTTAAATCTGATTTTAAGTAGCACTCACCACAATAGCTCACTTGCTGTAAGCTTATGGTATAGCTATAGGTGTATTAAGGTACGAGAGTTTTTTTGGGAATCAGTCAATGACTACTGAATAAATTCCTGTGTGATAATTACCCGTTAACCTTATCATAAGAATTTTATTAACACTTGTCTTAATATATAATCACTCGATGAACTTTATAAGATAATTGAAAAACTGATCGCTAATGACGAAATCAATAAAATACGCATATTCTGGTAGTCTGACGTATGAAAGTCTTTTGAGTTTCCAGTATTCAGTAATTGCTCTTCTTGCATGTATATTGCATTGTATCACGATTATAGGTACTGTTAAACTTTAGTTTTTGGGATTTCTCTGGATTATCTGTATCGTATTTCAAATTGTTAATTTTATGAAATTTGAGATAAGCAGATTATAGATGGGTTAGTAATGATTATTTTTCTTATTGTTCTTCTTATTTTGGAGAGGAAACCATTCGTAGTGAAACAGTTTGTGAGCAACTACTGAGACTTGTTATTATCATTATGACTGTTCCCTTGGGTTCCTAGTTGAACATAGGGTTTCAACCGCAAGTCTCCAACTGCTTCTGTCTTCTGCTATACTTTTCACCTGCATCCATGTTAGTCCATATCGTTTCAGCTCCTCTACACACGATCTCCTCCATGTTATCCTTGAACGTTCCACTCGCTGCTTACCTTTCGGGTTCCACTCGAGCTATGGCCTGACGCGCGATGTCACCCAACGGCCTCCTCAGCGAGTGTCCAATCCACCTCCACTTTCTCCTGCATATTTTTGTTGGGCGATTGGTTCTTGTTTTGTTTGTTCCCATAGTTTCTTGTTGGTGATTCTTTCCGGCCATCTGATCTTCAGTATAGAGCGAAGACTGTTGTTGATAAAGATCTGTAACAGGCCGTTGGAAATATTCTTTGTGACCCTCCAAGTTTCTGATCCGTATAAAAGAATTGACTGACTTGACGTTTGTATTGAAAATCCGGATTTTGTTGTTGATGCTGAGTGACGAAGATTTCCAGATTGGTTTCAGGTTGATGAATGTGTTTCTCGCCTTCCCGATTCTCGATTTGACATCCTCGTCCGTTCCTCCTGTGGTTGAGACAATGCTCCCCAGATAAGTGAAAGAAGTAACCTCTTTCAAATCCCTCCCGTTGATGGTGATTGGCACTGGATGTTGCTGCTGTTGTTGGTTGGTTATTTTCATAACCTCCGTCTTGTCTATGTTCACCTGGAGTCCTGTCTTTGCTGCTTCTTCGACCAGTTTGTCGGTTTTTGCTTGTAAGTCTTCGATTTTGTGTGACATCAAACATAAATCATCCGCAAAATCCAGGTCTTCTAGGTTCTTCACGTCGGTCCAGGATATCCCTGTCTTCTCGTTTCCCACTGTCTGACGCATAATCCAGTCCACCACAATTAGGAATATCATTGGTGATAATAAGCACGCTTGTCTGACTCCTGTTTTTTGCTCCAAACGTCTCGCTGAGTTTTCCGTTGTGGATCACTTGACATGTGCCGTTGTCGTACAGCTGTTGAATAAGGTTGATGAATATTTGGGGTTCGCCGTAGTACTGGAGTAGTTTCCAAATTACTTCACGGTCAACGCTGTCGAAGGCCTTCTCAAAGTCTATGAGGGAAGTTTAGGTAGAGGTTTGATTGCCATTCCATGCTTTGTTCGATGATGATGCGTAGAGTTGCAATTTGGTCAAAACATGATTTGCATTTCCTGAATCCAGCTTGTTCTGGTCAGAGTTGTGTATGCAGTGCATCTTTTATTCTCTCCAGGATGATGCGACTCAGGATTTTACTTGGCGTTGACAGGAGCATGATTCCTCTCCAGTTCTTGCAGAGTGAGGCCTAAGTCGCCCTTCCTTAGTAGTTTTACAAGGTAACCTTTCCTCCAGTCAGTAGGCACCTTTCCAGACTTTTTGCAAAAATGGAGTCAGCATATCTGGTGTCGTCTCTGGGTCCGCTTTCAGTGCTTCCGGGGGTATTCCATCTGGTCCAGATGCTTTTCCAGCTTTCAGAAGCTTGATTGCATTCAAGACTTCAGCTTTCGTGGGGGATTGGTGTCAAATTGCAGTTGTGTATGTGCTGTTGGTATTTCTGGACGGGTTGTAGGTGGTGGTCGGTTCAAGAGTCCTTTGAAGTGGTCCGCCCATTGCTTAATCTGTCTTTCTTCCTTGGTAATTGGGTTCCCTTGACTGTCTTTTATAGGTTTCACTTGTGTTGATCTCTTCCCGGATAGAGACTTGGTTATCTGATATAGTGTCCTCAGGTCCCTTTTGCCTGCTGCCTTCTCAGCTTCAGTAGCCAGGTTGTCGTAGAATTGTCTTTTGTCCTTCTTGGCTCTCTTCTTCACTTCTTTGTCCAGTGCTGTGTAAGTTGAGCTCAGCGTCTCTTTCTCTTGTCCGTCTTTGCATTGAATCATTTTCTCTTTCACCATTCTCCTCTCCTCTATTAGCTTCCAAGTATCCGTTGAGAGCCATTCCTACCCCACAGTTTTTGAGTGTTGAACTTGCATTGTGGCCTATATCCAGCTGTCCTCGCGGCTTTTAGCTTCACATTGAAAGTCCCTTGTACTAGATAGTGGTCTGAACCCACATCTGCTCCTCTCCTCGACCTTGTGTCCAGTAGGCTCTTTTTCCACTTCGTTGAGATTGAAATGAAGTCTATCTGGTTTTGGTGTGTCCATCTGGTAAAATCCATGTCGCCTTGTGTATATCCTTGTGTTTGAACACACTGCCACCAATCACCAAATCATTGAAGGCGCAGAAGTCTGAGAAGAGTTCACTATTATCGTTCATTTCACCGAGGGCCTCGCGACCCAGGATGAGTTCTCTTCCTGTATTGTTTCCTCCCAGTTTCGCATCCATATGACCCATCAGGATTTTGATATCGCCATTTGGGACGTTGTCCATTACTGCTTGTAGTTGTCTGTAGAAATCCTCCTTCTTCTCTTGTTCTGAGATGTTTGTAGGCGCATATCATTGAATGATTGTAACCTTCCTTCCTTTTGAGTTGAACCTGGCTGTCATTATCCTGGAGGAGATTGGTTCCCACTGCATGAGGGCTTTGGCTGCTGTTGGTGACATCATGATGGCTACTCCCTCGGTGTGCTCGTGATTGTCCTCTGGGTGACCTGAGTAGATTATTTGCTCTCCAGTTGGTAGTTGGCTCCTTCCACATCCGTTCCATCTGCTCTCGCAGATTCCCAACACTTCTATTTTAAATCTCATTTCTGCGGCTACCTGGGCAGCCTTTCCAGTTTCGTACACTGTACGAATATTCCACGTCCCCATCCTTATTTTCACTTTCATCGAAGGAAGGCACATCGGCTGACTGGCTTCTCGAAGGCTTTCAGCAGCCTGAGTCATTTCACTTCCCCGATTCTAGCGAAAAATTTATGTTATTGTTTATATTTTTAGAATTTTTAATATATGTGTGCGTTGAAGTTTTAGTAGCAGTTTGGTTAAGTTTTGGGGGTGGAGTCGCTAGCACCACGCCCCAACCCTCCCTCTTTATCCGGGCTTGGGACTGGCTAGAAAACTGAGACTTGTAGGATAACTAAATGTGTATTCACGCTTCTACTGATTATATTTTTGGTAAATGTGACAGTTATTAGTAAAAGTGGATAACCATCAGTTATATTGGTGAAATAAGTGACTCGATGTTTTCGGCATACATTCCTGCAGGATTTCAAATTTACTAAAAGTGTATTTCATTTAGATTATTAGGTCTGATCATGAATTGATGTCAGTTTGGTAACCATTGGAAAACCAAGAAGTACTGGATAATTGTTTCCTTCTAGTTCGGGACTCTTCGTCTGTACTCACCTGCCAGGGTTCTAATCCAGGACCTATCAGTTACGGCGTGAGCTCGTTGACCAGTCAGCCACTGGGCCTTAGAGTTCTAGTGAGAAGTCGTGACCAGCGGGTTTGACCAAGTCAGGTGAGAGGACAGTTATTTGCCGATGACACTGACTGGCGGTTGCGCTACATGTAGCAAATTGGCAGAAGTTGAAATTCATAGGGTCAGGTCGCAGTGGTTGAATAATCTACGAACTTGCCTTGCAGCTTAAAGGCACCAGATTCGAACCCTAGTGGGTGTCTAATGAGTAAGAGTCCAAAACTAAGATGAAACAGCTGTCTAGTACTCCTTGGTTTCTAATGGTTCTTTGACTGATGCCAATCTTTTATCTAAATTGAACTCTGAATTATTATTATTATTCCCTTGGGTTCCAATTGGAACATATGGCTTCAACAACACATACCCACTTTCGTCTATTTTCTGCCGTCCTCTTCAGCCATGTCCACGACTGACCATAATCTCTCATCTCCTCCTCTCACGATCTTCTCCATATCACATTCACACCGACGACCCATTCGTCGCTTCTCATTGGGATTCCACTGGAGCGATGGCCTGCATTGCGCGCGATTTCATTCGACAGTCTCCTGAGTGCGTGCCCGATCCATCTCCATTTTCTCCTACATATTTGTTGAGCGATCGGCTCTCGGTTAGTTTGTTCCCAGCCAGAGTTTCTTGTTACTGATTCTTTCTGGCCCAATGGCTGCCGATTTGATCTTCAGTATGGAGCCAGCCAGCGAAGTGGGCAGCTGTTAATAAAAGTCTGCAGTAGCCTGTTGGAAACCCTTTTAGTGACATGCAGAGGAAGTTTCTGACCCGTATATAGGGACCGACTTCAGTTTGGTGATGAAAATGCGAAGCTTGTTTCTTATACTGAGTGTAGAAGGTTTCTAAACTGGTTTCAGACTGATAAAGGTTTTGATATCTTCGTGCGTTCTGCTTGTAGTTGAAAAGATGCTGGCTGCCTAGAAAAGTGAAGGGGGTAACCACTGTTAAATTTCTCCCTTTGATGGTGATTGGTGCTGGTTGTTGTTGGTTGGTTATCTTCATCACCTCCGTTTTCTCTAAATATATCAGTATAACAAATATATTTTTATATTATCAGATAATACTAAGTTTCTTTTTTTAAAGAAAGAAGCAAGCACAGTTTTCGTCTTCGACTTCAGATCACTTTTCTTGGGGACATAATTATTGTATCTTATCATCAATGAGTCTCTCAGAGGATGATTCGTGATCTGCATCGTTTAGCATTAAAGTCAATTCATGCCTACTGACTTCAAACAACTAATAGAAAAACAATATAGTCTTTTTCTTTCCTTCACGTTCCCCAGTGGAACATAGGGCTTCAAGCTAGTGGCTTGAAGTTTCTGTAGCAGTGTTTATTTTACAGGATGGGGTTGCTAGCCTCATGCCCAACCCTTCCTCTTCACCAGCATTATTTCTGGCTCATTTCCCGGCCGATAACTGCTACCTTGCCGTGGCGGTCGGGCTTGATTGCCGCAGTGACCCAACAAGCTAAACTGGCTGGGACTCATGTCCCTGCAGGTCCTACTATGTAAGGAAGGTTGTTTGGATAGCGGTTAGACTAAAAGCAGTTACCATGGGGTACATGGACTCCAGAATCCAATCGGATCAGATGGCGTATGAACCCAAATGGGTCACCGGCAACCATGGGAACGCAGCACCTGACGCTGCTCCACTGCCTTGCGGATTAGACTCCAAGTCAAAGGCTCGGGGGGTGGTCCCTTAAAAAAACCACCTGCTTCAGTCTGTGCGCTCGGGCAGTATCTCAGCCCTCACACAATAAATGAAATGAAGCAACAAACTGTTATGGAAACTCACCGCGCGCTCGTAAAAATGATTCCAAAAAATAATGATACATCAAGCAACTTATATCCTTCCAACCTTACTCTTATTTTTATACTTAAATTCCTGTATTTTACCTTTGCTCACCTTGACTTCTTAACCCTCGACAGCCTTTCGCCTTTGTCTGGATTCCCAGGCTATCTGAGTCGTTTCGAGATGTTAGTGAGTAACCCTCAAAATGGTTGCCCCCAATGTGACATCTAACACAGATATCCTGAAACCGCGTGCCACGTTCAAGCTGGCTACCTACAATGTTCGGACGCTGATGCAAATTGGACAAAAGGCAGGGTTGGTTAGAACGTTGGAAAGCCTCGCTATCGATGTCTGCTGCATTTCGGAGACTCGCATTCAAGATCCCAGTGAAGTGCTTCGATTATCCTCTCCATCTGGAAGTTCTAGTAGTATGTACCACCTGCGCTTGTCCGGGGACCCTGTGGCGTCGGCATCCGGCGTAGCTGGTGTCGGTGTCGCACTGAGCGCTAGAGCCGAAGCTGCACTGCTCGACTGGATTCCCATTAACAGTCGTTTATGTGCTGTGAGGCTGGAAGGATATACGAAAGTAAGGAGTAGTAGGCCAGATAGGTGGTGTCTATTTGTTGTCTCTGCCTATGCACCAACGGATTGCAGCCCGGATGCAATGAAGGACGAGTTCTACCAGCAAATTTGCGATCTCTTGAGACAGGCGGGTCGGACGGATATCGTAGTGCTGGCTGGGGACTTGAATGCACAGGTCGGGCATCTGAGCTCAGAGGAAAATCGTCTAGGTGGTCAATGGGGACTACATGGTCGCAGATCAGATAATGGGGACCGTATTCTGCAGCTTTGCGCGGATCACAACCTATTTCTGGCCATCACCAACTTCCGCACAGCCATCGCCGTAGCGCTACCTGCTGTCCTCCCTCTGCGAAGCAAGCTTGGACTCAGATCGATCACATTGCTGTCGGTTTCCGGTGGCGAGGATGCATACAAGACTGTCGCTCCTTCTGGAGCACATGCCTGGACTCCGATCATGCGTTAGTGTGTGTCAAGTTCGTCTTGCGATTTGGTGGGGTTCATAAAATGCGTCGTCTAAACGTCGATGTGTGCAAAATAGTAGCACCTGCTACTTCTTTGAAATATCAGAATGAGTTACAGTCAATGCTTGCCAGCAACCCCTCAAGTAGTATAGATGAACATTGGCTTCATCTGCAAGACGCCATGCAAAGAGCGAGTGTAGCCGCTTGCGGCTTGAAAGAATGCTCCGCCAAAAACCACTGGGTTTCTGCGAGTTCCTTGCAACTCCTGGGTGAACACCGGTGCGTTCCGGCTGGCAGCGAATACAACAATAAGCGAAAGGCGCTTACGCGCAAGATTAGACAGTGTTTAAGTGAAGACCGCGTAGCCTGGTGGTCAAAACGCGTATGTAAGATGGAGTCAGCTGCTGCATCTGGCAACAGTCGGAAGCTGTTCCAACTCATCCGAGCCGCCGGCAGCAAGAAACAAGGTGTCAGCGAGACGGTCTGTGGGGCAGATGGCACGCCAATTACCAGCTTGAAAAGACGCCTGGAACGCTGGGTAGAGCACTTCGGGAAACAGTTAAGCTGGCCACCAGCTTCAATATCTGCTGTCATTAGCCCGAGTGCTCCTTGGTCGGTTAGTACCGACCCACCCACCGAAGCGGAGGTCCGTAAGGAACTCCGCGTGTTAAAACGCTATAAGGCGCCCGGCCCAGACAATTTACCTCCGGCTCTTTTTAAAGATGGTGGCGAGACTCTCACAATGGCTCTAACTGGGTTGTTCAGGAAGGTATGGGAAACTGAGAGTGTACCATCAGTGTGGAACGAAGCCACTATCGTCCCCATCTTTAAAAAGGGTCGACGTAATTCGTGTGACAATCATAGGGGTATCAGTCTGCTACCAGTCGCGTCTAAATTATTGGCTGCTGTCTTGCTTTGCAGGCTGTGCATAATACGTGAAGGATTGATTCGCGAAGAGCAGGCTGGGTTTCGTTCAGGTCGTGGATGCATTGATCATGTGTTCACTCTTCGTCAGTTGTTGGAACACCGCCACACGTATTGCAGGCCAACAATCGTTGTGTTTCTTGATATTAGGGCTGCCTTCGATTAGTTGGACAGAACTGTGATCTGGAACTGTCTGTTAAAGAGAGGTGTACCTGAGAAATTTGTTAGCATCTTGAAAGCCCTATACAGGAACACCTCAGGTAGAGTGAGGGCATACAACCAACTATCACCACTGTTCCTAACCAACAGTGGGGTTAGACAGGGTTGCCCAATCTCTCCATTTCTCTTTAACTTTGCCATCGATGACATTCTGGAGTGAGCTCTGAAGGATGTGCGTGAAGGTGGTGTAGATCTGCTACCTGAAGAGAGACTTTTCGACCTCGAGTATGCAGACGATATCGTCTTACTGTGCGATAGCATGCAGGCTGCCAAAATCGCACTTCATCAGTTGGTAATCAGTGTCTGTAAGTATGGTATGTGCTTTGCGACGTCTAAGTGCAAAGTAGTTACAAGATTGGCAGGAGCCTGTAATGCACTCACCCTTGCAGGTGAACCACTTGAAGTTGTTGATAAGTTTGTGTATCTGGGTAGTTGTGTGAGTGCTAGCGGAGGGGTGATGGATGAGATTTCCAATCTTATCACGAAGGCTACGGTGGCATACATCAAATTGAGCCACCTCTGACGCCGTCGCGACGTTAGCCTGGCTGTCAAAGGTCGGGTATACAATGCTTCGGTGCGGGCTGTCTTGCTCTACTCCTGTGAAACCTGGCCTCTCCGAGCTGAGGATGTGCGGTGACTATGCGTGTTCGATCATCGCTGTCTCCGCAGGATTGCTTGCGTTCGATGGCATCATCGCGTGAGTAATTCTGAGGTTCGGCGGCGTGTGTTTGAACACAGTGGAGATCACCATTCATTGAGTGTCGTCATCTGGAAAGACCGGCTCCGGTGGCTTGGACATGTGCTGCGAATGTCATCCCGGAGGCTTCCGTACAGGTCTCTGTTCGCTAGCCCTGGGGCGGGATGGAAAAGGCGGAGGGGTGGTCAGTCTATGACGTGGCGTCGTGGGATGAAGGATATTTGTGCTAGATAAGCATCGGTTGGTGTGTCACGACTCCCTGGTTGGGGTCCGCGAGATAGGTCGGATCGATGGCTCGAAACGTTATCGGATATGGCCAAAAATCGTAATCAGTGGCGAACGTGTTGCAATTTCCTTCTTTCTTCCCTTCCTGATGATAGTTAACGAATACTTCGTAAAAAATTATATTTGTAAAATCTCAGCGGTATTGAAATGAGTAATTCCAACGTTTCGTTCGGCAATCTGGTCCGAACTTCTTCAGGGAAATTAATCAAAATTAACATAACAGAGGTTTATATATAAAAGGCACATCTTTTGTTTTTAAAAACTTTGTCCAATCATGATTCATAAAACAAGTATTAACAAGTATAATAAACAAAATTGTATGAGCTGTGATCAAAATTTGACCTCGGACTTACAAATATTGGCCTACCTTTGTTAAACATTCTAAACAGAGTGTGTGTGCGTGTGTGGGTAAATAGTTGTAAAACATTTCTTAACGTCTCCATAGGAAGATATAGACATGTTAATACTTGTGTTTATGAATCATGATTGGACAAAGTTTTTAAAAACAAAAGATGTGCCTTTTATATATAAACCTCTGTTATGTTAATTTTGATTAATTTCCCTGAAGAAGTTCGGACCAGATTGCCGAACGAAACGTTGGAATTACTCATTTCAATATCGCTGAGATTTTACAAATATAATTTTTTACAAATGTCTACTTCTCATTCGGCGCCCAAATATTTTAGAACTATTCTGTCAAATCTTGACGATAGTTCATTTGAGTTAACGAATACTGTTTGAACTTCTTAAACATGACTGTTTTCCTTCCAGATGAAGTTCTTTATCCATTTTCTACTTATATTTTTACTTTTAATCTATGTTGTTTTATTATTATTGTGTGGCGCATCTTTCTTGGTGCCATATTGTACCAAGTTTTTCTGCGTCTAAATAAATAAAAAATAAATAAATATAGCGACGTAAAGGAGGGCGTCGGTCGGGGATCGAACCCCGGACAATGTGCATGGTTGGCGAGCGTCCTAACCGCTATGCCACCAACGCTTTGCCTCCAGAAATTATTTTACTACTTTCTATGACTAAAATGAGTTGATCTGAAGTGCTAATAACTCCGAGACATTCAAATAGCTCAAAACAAATTAACAGTGTTTCTGATTGGTCAATTTACGTCCGCCAAAAAAATAATAATAAACTAACACTAAGTTCATTACAAATTAGCACATAGAAGTATTAACACACATGTATGTAAATGGTTATCAAAAAGAAAACATTATAATAAAGGTTTCTGTATTTCCCAATGAATGAAAAACAAAAAGAAAACAATTGTTTATAAATATGTGAGTAGGAGAAATCAAAGATTGAATTTCCTTGTTTTTCTTTCGTTTTAATACTTATCACCTACGCCCGACATGAGTGTTTGTCACTCCCTATTGAAAGTGTATAAATAATCATCGTCCCTGATTGTAATAATCTCCTGTGTTGAAAAACAACAAGTAAACTATTGGGTTTTTTTTGTTTGTGGACAGAGTAATCATAAAGTGAGTTATAGTCTTCTGAATATATATATATATCACTTCTATTTTACTAAATCAAAATAAGTATCCTATTGTGTAGGTTGCAGTATACCTAGAAATTATAGCCCGTGGTTTGGACGATTATGCTATATAGTAGTAGTTGAAACCGAGAAATATTTGCTGATCATTCGTATTTGGGTGAATAAGGTTGGTTGAAATGTTTTACAAATTTCTTTTGCAAAGATTAAAGTGTATAGTACCAGTAAACAGTAATTACTATGCTATGAGGTGTTTTGAATGAAGTCATATACTCACTTATATTTACTGTATAGATCTTGCCGGTATACGTTGATTTCGTTTTAATGAAACACAGTAATAATAACATGTGCCAATAGTCTCTAAATAGACTTTATTACATCTGGAGCATGACATTATTCAACTTTCAGAAAACACTTCATGTACTTCATGCATTATTTCCACAATAGTAAAGATTTTATTTGATATAACACAGTATCGAAATACGCAGTGTTCTATTCACCTAAATTCATGAACGCAGTTGGAGTTGACATCAGCAGGGTATTTATACAGTTTTGAATGGCTTATAGAAGAAGTGGTGCTGTATAATGTTAAGAGTTTAGCTGCAGGGAATACATTTTATTTGATATAACACAGTATTGAAATACGCAGTGTTCTATTCAGCTAAGAAATATCTCTTTTCAACGACTTCATCATCAAGCTGTACATTCTTATTTTGTATTACGGAAATAAGGCATTAGGTAGCACTAGGAATTGCTCAGTCAATATACATATAATAAGAATAAAGATATTTCATACATTTGGTTCCCTTGATAAATTTCTACAGACAAAGAAAGACCAAATTAGCAGTATAAAATGATATCATTCTATTTCACAGGTTCTCATCAGCTGCAGACTACCTGAAATAACGATGGTTATATAGATGATGATAACATGCTTAAATGTTTAAGTGGTAGTAAAGAAAAAACTATAAAATTGGCGCATCCGAAATGTAAGCATTACAATTTTTAGTTTAAGTTTTCATCATTAATTTATACGCTTTCAAAGTAGAAAGGAAGGGGAGGGGTTCGACAGGAAACAGAAAAAATTAGCAAACAGTGTTAGCTTATAGGTTCACATAGCAACTCTAAAAAGCGATTACAGTGTATAAGATCGAGATTTGCTAAGTGAGTTGAGACCATTAAATTAGATGACAAGTAAATGTAATCAAAATTCAATTACCTAGGGAGTGAAAGGTTAATCACACTCTCTTTCTGTATGCATAAGTCTGGTTTGAATCGTTTGATTGAGATCGCTTCGGCAAATCGTAGTAAATTTGCTGTCCCTTGTCTATTTAATATTCTGAAGGACTTAGAAATCTCTACGATATGTCCGGTATCAACAATATGGCTGGTAATTGCACTCTGAGAATATTTGCTTCCTTTCAGGCACAGGTTTCTTGGAATATATTCTGAAAACCGGATAGAAGCCCATCTTTCTGTCCTTCCAATTTACTTGCTCCCTCAAGTGACCTAAATTCATGAACGCAGTTGGAGTTGACATCAGTAGGATATTTATCCAGTTTTGAGTGACTTATAGATGAAGTGGTGTTGTATAATGTTAATAGTTTAGCTGCAGGAAAGCTTCTTTTTATTGTACCTTTCAGTTTTTGTCAGTCTTCTGTGACACTGCATCTTCTTTGAATGGGAGACAAATAAACACTTTCTTCTTTTCTACAGTTGGGTGTCTTATCTTTCTTATCTTTTTCTCTGCCATGCTTTTGTGTAATTCCCTTTGGATATCCATTTTCTCTTAGGTATTTCTCAACTAAACCACATTCTTCCTCCAACTTGTTTGGTGAACATAGTTTCCTGGCTCTGTCGTACAGTGTCCGTGTTAATCCCCACTTATAGCTTATAGGGCAGAAGCTGTTGTAGTGAAGGTATTGTCCAGTCCAGGTTTCTTTTCTGTAAATAGACTTTCCAACTGTTCCATCGTTACTTCTTTTTACATTTAAGTCAAGGAAATCTAACTCGTTTTTGTACATATTCCATGGTGAATTTAATGTTTGGGTTGATCTCATTAAGGCGGTCAAATAATACGGATGCTTAACTCATGCCGTTACAAACAACAAACGTATCACCGAAATACTGACAATAGCATGTTGTTTCATTGATAGTGTCATTCAGTCGCGTCTGTTCGAGATAATGTATGAAGATGTCGAGTAGAATAGGTCCTAGAGGTGAACTCATGGCGACCCCATCATTTTGTTGATAGAAATGGTTGTTGAATTTGAACTGGATGTCTTGTGCAAAGAATTAGTAGGCGCTTCATCTCTGTTTCCGTTAATGGCAATAGATCTGTTTGTTTACAAATGATGCCTATTGTTTTCGTCACTGGTTCATTTGTAAATAAGGCAGTCACGTCGTATGACACCATTAGTTTATTTGATATATCAATATGGTCGACTTCTTTAGAAAGTTTAAACGTGTCATCCAAGCAATGATTTGCGAATTTCTGTTGAATTGGCTTCAATGAATCAGCTAGCCATCGAGCTAGTTTGTGACATGGTGTGTTTACCATTGATAATATGGGTCTTAAGAGCACATTGGCCTTAAGGATTTTTGGCAGACCGTACATAAATGGAAGGCGTCCACCTTTTGACCTGAGTTCGTTGTAAGTTTTGTTGTCAATCAGTTTCTTGATGAGGAGTTCTTTGAGGCATTTATTTACTTTATTTTCAAATGACGTTGTTGCATCCTTCTTAGTTTTGTCTACCTGAAATTTCTCGGGATCGCTAAGAATTGTCAACATTTTATGTACATAATCAGTTTTATTCATTATAACAACTGCAGAGCCTTTGTCGGGTCTAAACATGACGATGTCATCATTTTTACATAGTCTCTTTAGTGCCGCTTTATGCTCCTCAGTGAGCGTTTTCTGTTTTTCGGATGTTGATGTGTGGTATTGGTTGGCTATATCAATCAGTTTGGACTTAAGCTATCCTCTTTTGTCTTCGTCCACAGGTTGCAGGTCAGAAAGTTGATGGTATAAGTATTCAAATTGCGTTTGTGTATCTATGCTGTTTATGTGCTTCTTGGGGACGCGAAACTTGAATCCCAAAGAATAGGCTTCTAATTCAATTTTGCTTAATTGAAAATTTGACAGATTAAAGGCGTAACTTCCAGGAGCTTCCCTGACTAATGCTCTTGTCGGTTGGTTTTCATGTTCTTTGCAGTTCTGGATTGTAATTCTTTGATGAAGTTCAGGAATTTGAGCCAGCAAGTAATATTTAGCTCATTTATTAAACTATCATAAGTAGCCAGATTAGACTTCAGATTGGAAAGATATTTGTACGAGGATTCAATATACGACTTTGTTATTCATCAAAGGTTCTTTTGAGTAGGCGGGAGTTTAGTTGATCGAACTTGCTTCAAGAATTGTCGTGGGAAACAACCTGTGTGCCCACACTTTTCGTAGAACTTGATCTTTTTCGACTCTCTCGATATTCTGCATTGCAAAGTCAAATTCTGCATATCTGGTCTTTCTTTCTTTATCGAAAGAATAAAGATAATTAAAATGATGTATTAAGAAGGTCGAGTTAAAGTGGATGAATTACAAAACTTTTAAATATTACTAAATAAGTGAACTGGTATAAAGTTAACAGTTCTACTTATCTTGGTGATCAGTAACTGCAGTCATAATTGAGTGACTCATGTTCATGACCATAAAGGCAGTAATTATGAATGCTCAGACTAAATATCTTTAAGCTAATATCACTGGTGTTCGTAATGCGGAATCGGCTATCTGAACATGTATCTCATATTAGAGTTCAATTATGTGAGCTTATCTAACTGACAGGATAATTATTGTCAGGGATTTTATTTAGTTCTTTTCATGAGACAGAATATTTGAGTAGAAAGCTTGGCTAAGAGATATCAAAGTTTCTTGGTTAAATAATTCATGTCTATTCGAACAAAGTTGGATTTTGTTGTGTTTATTTTTTTCATTGATAAATGGGAGCCACTTTTAAATTACCCTCTAAGAAAGAAGAATTTTTACTGATACTTGTACCTACATATTCACTTGTTAACTATATTCTTTTTTTAATAAAAGTAAATCTTGTTTGAATAAAATGAAGCGAAATAACATCTTCTTCCCTGGGTCGAGTAAACTTAGTTTAAACAGTCGAGTTAGTACTCGCCTTAGCGATATGCCGGTTTATCAAAGTAAGCAGTCAAGGCAATCAAGAAAAAGGTCATTGTGGTCTGAAACAAAACATTTTCTGAGCATAAAAGAAATATTTCAACCGATTATGAATATATTTCCTACTGTTGATCCAAAACATTCAGTCAGTCAGTTTGATTTCTGGACAAAGTTTACAAAGAGTCCAAATGCCATCGGTCACATACACTTCTCGCTTAGATATGCATGTACTTTACGAACACTGAATGTTGTTATTAGTCACTTAACTGGTATCAGTAATTTTGAAAAGCGTTTCACTGCTTTTCCCAGTCAAGTTGAATCAACATTCGTTATTGCTTTACGACTGCAACAAAATAGAAAAAATTCAATTAATAGGGATGAATTTCAAGACGACAGTGATGGTTTAAGCAGAAGTTATTTCACACTACCAGTACGTACATCGTCAAATCCACATTTTGATCAGTCATTTGTATTTCCTGTCACCCTGAACGAATTGCGAAACACGGAATTAGTATTGACAGTTATGCATGTAATATCAACAGATGAATGCAGCAGTGGATACAGCAATATAGAAGAATCGCTTATTCTCAGTGAGGCACTAAACTCACTAACTTCTCAACAGCCTGATCAATCTAGTCAGATATCACTTCATTCACGGCTGATCCCTGAGGAGATGAAATGCATTGGTGTTGCATTTTACAGAGTCGATCATGAAAAGCTAGTTCATTATCCAGAGGAATTACTACATGTATGGCAAGAATTATTCAAGCCATTAGACAATGAAGACTTTACTTATCTCGACAAATCAACTAGAGAAATGAAACCAATTTCGCCAAAAGAGCACTGGAAACCCATTGAAAGTAATAATCAAGAACAGGCGAGTTTCTATGTATGTGCTATAAACCTTATCACTTATTTTAAAAAAAATGTTTATTTTCAAAGAGTTTACTCAACTGTTTCAGGTTGGAAAAGCAATCGGGTAGTGATAATCTCTAAATTTGTAAGGGATAAATAATGATTGAGTTCGGTGTATTGCAGCAAAGGCCTTAATGCTTAGTCACGATATTGACAGTCAACTATTCAGTAACCAGTTATCACTCATTATTCACTTTGTATGCAAAGCGAATAGTTAAGATGACAATAGGCTGGTGTTGGGGTTTCCAACTTTCAGTCAAAAGATGGTCAGAAGTTTTAGGCAGATATATCACTGATGATTGTCGACTAACATTAAACCTGGTTTTAAGAATTCTTTGTTGTATTACTGCGGAATTTGCTGACAGCAGGGTTAAGTTCAATGTTTTGGCTTTACTACTTACAGAAATAAATACCTGCACAATTGAAGCAACTGTCTTACAGATATGAGTTTTCTTGTTTTCAGCACACTTTTATCTAATCAATAGAAACGCTTTAATGAGAAAATAACTACTCTCCGACCATGCACATGGTCCGGGGTTCGATCCCCGGCCGACGCACTCCTTTACCTCGCTAAGTCGGAGTTAAAGCTGGTAAAGAGGAAAGGTTGGGCATGAGGCTAGCAACCCCATCCTGTAAAAATAAACACTGCTACAGAAACTTCGAGCTTGAAGCCCTATGTTCCACTGGGAACGTGAAGGAAAAAAAACTACTATGGAAAGTTTGTACATTGTGGAATAGATCAATTCAATGGTTGTTTACACAGAACAAGTTTCCTTCTTTTAAATTTGAGTAACATTTCGAGCGGAACTACTACCCATTGTTACAAGTTATTAATATGTGAACTGAAAACAATACAACCTGTCAGTTATGTCACGGCAGTAATTCGTCTCGAAATATTATCAAAACCAACAATCTTACAATTGTATGTCAATAACAACTGAAATATAATTGTAGTTTCATATAATTGCCACAAACCAGACAGATTTCATATCAATCTCAAGGAAGTGGAGACGCAGCCTGCCTGCTGGACACACAGTCAAGAAGGGGAGCAGATTTGGGCTCAGATTATCATCAAGTTCAAGGAACCTTCAAGATCAAGCTGAAATACCTGCAAACAACTGGAGACAGACCACTGTAATTCAAGTTCAACATTCAGAAACTGAAGGACAAAACTACAAGGGATGCTTTCGCTACACATCAGATCAGAGCAAACTTGGAAGCACAAGGTGGCATCATCGAGGAAACCTGTTTGGAAGAAGACTGGAACTCTTTGAAGGCGATATTCAAGGAAAAGTGTGCAACTGTTCTAGGAAGAAAAAACTGACAAGACTGGTTGTCAATGGTTACCTGGAAGCTATTAGAAGATAGCAGAGGAGCATGGTGAAAGAGAAAGATGGTTCAATGAAGAGATGGGCAACAGAAAAAGAATCTGAGTTCAATGTACACTACACTGAATAAAGAAGTGAAGAGTGCTAGGAAACATCAAATAAAATTCTACGACACACTGTCTGGTGACCGAAGCAGAACAGGAGGACTGGAGGTAAAAGAGACCTAAGGACATTGTATGAGATAATCAGGTCTCTATCCAGGAAGAGATCGAATTCCATTGGGGGTAACGAGTGGGTCGTTGGAGTAAGAGTGACGTGGAGGAGATCGTGTGAGCGGAAAATGAACGATTACTGTCATTTGTGGCCGCGGCTGAAGAGAGCTGTAGAAAATATACGAAAGTGGGTATGTGTTGTTGAAGTCCTATGTTCCACTTGGAACTCAAGGGAACTATTATTATTATTGCTACAGAAACTTCAAGGGAACAAAAATAAAATAATAATATTTGATGAGAGGGATTTATCGTCTGTAGGGTAGTCACATTCGAATATTTTGGGATATTCTGACGCTCCTTTTTTGCTATTACACGGTCAAAATCCTAAAATATCTCTTGGTAATTCGTAGCTACTTATTATTGGATAAAGTAGTATAATGCAATTGAAAGCATTTACTGGCAAGATTTTAGTATTTCATAATTTTTTGACTTAATAAGCTTACAAATACTCTCAAAGTGATGTGTCTTTATCATGCTTACATCACTGTATTTGTGTAATATCGTTTCATAGTTAAATATCCTGCATGACTGTATAAAAGTTTATTTCAGTTTAATCCTATTTTCTTGTTGCCTTTCTTGAACTGAGTCACTATGTGTGTATGTGTGCGTGTGTATCTGTCTATGTGAATAAGCTGTACTGTAATATCTCACAGTATAGTTTAGTTGTTATGCAAACATTTAGAATTTGTCTAATTATAGGTATTATTTCTTAATGCAGTAAAAGAGTTAGCGTATTAACTTCACCTTCATAGCATTGTGGTGACAAATTTTATCAGAGTAATTCCTGATTTTCAGACAGCTTATTGCACATAAAAATAGTAACATACTTTGATTTCAATGCAGTTTAGTTTAGATGGAGTGAATAATATCGATAGATTGATGCATGGTGAAACGGTTATTCTCTTTACGAAAGAACGTTTTTGTTATAATCTTGCACTTCATGAGTTTAGAACCAGAAATAGGTGATAAGTGATGTGGTTAAAGTTTTGTGAGTATTCATCATACCAATCTGTTAAGCTAGTGTCCGTGTATTTTGGTGGTCACTTATTGATAATGACATTGTGAAACAACATTCGGATTGTTTTTTTCCCTAGGAAATTTACGCATGGACGGTTGCTCTGTTTATTTTCGAAATATTGCTTTATTCTTGCAGATATCTGTGCACAAGGCTGGACAAGTTGAATTAGCAAGTAAGCCTATGGTAGAACTATCGTTGCGTTATATAAAACAGTCATCTCAGCTGGAAGTGCACTTGGAGAAAATTAAATATATAAAACTCTACACAAACGAAAGTAGGTCCTAATAGTACGATAACTTTGTACATTTAAATATACCATCACTTGTATGATGCTTTAATATATCTCCTGCATTTCTAACATTCAACTTTTTCAGTTAGTTAATTATCCTATAACTTCTATATTAACAATAGGAATTGGTTCAATCAGGAAATTTACATGAAGCCTGTTACTTTAAGAGATTTAATGTCACCTTCCATCTTTATAAAGTCTTTGCAGAAACTTGAATACTGCAGTTCGATTAACTGATTGATGAATGATTATTTGATTATTTTTTTGTATCAAACTTTGACTGTGGTTGATCTTTACTTCAAGTGAACGTTTGCTGTGATCAGAGATGAGCGATTATTGTCCTTCTTTTTCCCAGAATTCCAACTAATAAAACTAGTTCAGTGTTTTAAACTGTATTCCTTTGTAATGATAATGAAGATGAACAGAATAAAACACTGTTTCAAGCATTTTATACTACTGGGTTACATTTACAAACAGAGAATAATAATGAAGCTTGTATAGGCTTCTAACTTGACAACTGCATATGAGTGTATTTCGTTTCATGAAGAAGTAAATGTCGTCTAAATTTTAAATATGTGGACTAGGATAACATCACAAATAGCCAAAGTTATTGGAATGTTAGTGAATTTCTACTATTCACCATTTAGTTAATTATTAAGAATGGCTGATCAATTATCTTTTCAATATTATCCAGTAACTGATACTCTTTTTTACGAGTTTATCACGGATTGATATCAGTTAGAGAACCATTGAAAGCCAGGGAGTACTGGACAGCTGTTTCATCCCATTTTGGGAATCATCGGCAGTACGCACTCACTGGGATCCCAACCCAGGACCTTCCGGTTTCAAGTCAAGCTCATATACCATTCAGCCACTGGGACCCGATTCAATGGCTCATGAATTCTAACTTCTACCGATTCGTGATTTAGTGCGACCAACCAACCAATGTCGTCGGTAGGACATCCATCCTCACACGTAACATCTGGATGGACCTCACTGGTCTCGACTTCTCACTAGAACTCTAAGAAACTCCATCCTGTAGCAAGTCACTGGTGAGCATCAGATTAATTTTCTGTAGTTGGTCTGTAAGGATTAGTTTTGTTTCTACGAGTTGATTACGGATTGATATCAGTTAGAGAACCATGGAAAACCAGGGAGTACTGGTACCGTGTATGAAATACAACGACAAATAAACGGATGTGAAATAACGCTATGTTACAGTGATTACATTCTTTGCGTATCTCATTCGAGTATGGTGAAGGCCTTTTGGACACAGTCGGTGATTAATGGACAATACTACAAACATTCACCTCTTTCTGCATAAATAATATTCTTCTGAGTAAGCACGCCGCCATAGTAAATCCTAATGGTTATGCATTTTGTCTGAAATAAACGCGGATATTTTCTATGCTTATGAGAAAAGCAAAAAAAGGTTCCAGGACAGTAATGACAAGGTATCTAGGTGACGGATAGTGTTTCTTGATTAGATACTAGTAACTAGTGTGACGTATCTAGTCCTTCTTTGGTGCAGACTGAATTCTGTCAGTCAGGTATTGGCAATGTGGCCACCATTCTAGGTAGCTCGCCATCACGGTGCACATTGATTTGATATTAGATAGTTGGAGGCAATCGGCAGAAAGCTTTGGACCTAGGTTTCATGCTAGTTGGCACTCATCAGCAAGGCGTATCTGCAACCTTGAAGGAACTCATGTCCCATCTGAGATTCAAACCCGCGTCACCCAGTGCTGTAGTCAGAGACGTTACCACTGAGCTATTTGGGTTTGCGATTGACCTCCTGTAGGACTGTAGTGGGTATTTTGATTGGACACTAGTAACTACTGTGACGTATCTAGTCCTTCTTTGGTGCAGACTGAATTCTATAGTTTTTCTTGTTGCTTCATCCTATTGGCTCATTTTGGTTAGTATATATGGATTGTATTACAGCTTTATTAGGATATTGTCCAAAAAGTTTGAGAAGCGTACTAGTCAGTCACCTTTGAAGTTATTCAGCTAAGCCATAGTTATTTTCTTCTATAAACAGGCATTCATGAATCTGAGTCTACTGAGTATTTGTTCACTAAGATTCCGACGCTAATTGCAAATCGTGTTTATTTTACAGACTAACAGTTATCAACTTCATTTAGTTGACTGTATAGGCGACTTAAAGCGATTAGAAATGCACACAAATGCACACAGTGATTTTTTAAATAACTTTATATCTTCTAAATTTTCAGCTGAACTAATCTTTAGAGCAATATTCTGCCTGAAAAGTATGGCTCAACAATCTCTAAAAAGTCAACCAATCGAAATCGTCAAAATCGACGACAACAAGACATCACTGAATACTGATGCAAAAGACAGTTATATTGTTGATCAAATCACAATACCTTCACAAGAACTCTTATCATTAGATGTGGATATGGATTATATATTACATTATAAAGATATTCAAACAATTTTTGAAATATTCTTTCGAACTAATTCATTTTGTCAGGCACGTTGTTTGACTAGAATTGTACTCGGATCAAATGCAATCAACACTAATGAATCAGCCATGTTACAGTGGAATGATTTAATTACAGAAGTGAATAAATTAAAAGCCTGTAATTCACTTAATTCAACAAGGAAGATAACTTATTGGCATGAGATTGACAAATTTTCATGAGGCGAAACAGTTTTGACATTTAAAAATGCAGAAAAAGCTTTAAAAATAACACGAATAGATTGATGAATTAATTATTTTTATTTTTCACCCTATTTTGGTATTCCTTTCTTATTTATTCTTTAGAGAAAGTTCGTGAAAATGAACAGTGGTTAGTACTTTTGAACTTGTTGATGATTAACAGGCGCACTATGTCTGCTGTTTAAAACAATCACCAGAATGAAATCATCTAACAATTTTTGTAAAGAATTTCTAATTCATTGAATCAGATAAATAACATTAAAAGTGGTATATATATTATTTTACTTGATATGTATTCACACTTCAAATTCACTTCCTTATTATTAGGTATATATTTCAAAAACGCCGGTTTAGAGTGTTTATCTGAGCAGTTTTGGAAATCACTGAGTGGTGTTTATTGTGGACAATTAGTTTTGTCTATCGTGCATAACAATAGAAATAAACGCATCAGAAGAAATATTTATAATTTCAAGCGAAAATCACAGAACAGGTATTGTTGGCGGATGGCATATGATGTTTACAGCATAGAAAGTACATTAGTTTGAAAGTTGGCTATAAACTAGTAACTTCTGTTGACGGTTATTCACACACAGAGGACACAGAAACTTAAAAAATCTTGTTTTTACTTTGGTTATATTGAATGTCAATCCTATATCAGTAAAGGCTCAGATTTAATTTTTTCCATCATTCTGTTTAGACATTATACGTGATTTTAAATAACTTCATCTAATTGGTCTCATGACAGGTAATATATATTCAAAAGGACAGTTCAGTGATGTCAAGATAAACTGAAGAGATATCTATTCTACATTTATCCATTTTGTTTTACGTGTTTTCCACGAAAGTTTAGCACATTGCTGCGTCTTAAATTCTACACCTAATCACTTCCTTTGGTGTAGTCTTATACTGACTATAACTTAGTTTTATATGAGCTAACTTAAATCAGGTGGAAAAATCAAGTAAAAGAAATGTCTCCACTGTTAAATTCAGTGTTCTGCGACATCCCAAAAGGATTACTCAGATAGTGGTTATTTTTCCTAAAAATAAATTTATTGAGCCACCATTATATTACTTCCAATACTCGTGTTTTTTGATATTTTTCATTCACTACCTGATAAATTACCAAATGACCAGTCAATTTAATGAATATTGTGTCTTAATGTGAACCGAAATTTATTTATTTATTCATTTATTTATTATTTTATTCCTTTACATTCCGAGTGGAACTTGGGGCTTCAAACTAGAGCTTTGGGATCCCAGCAGCAGGGGTTTTAGTTTCACGGGATGGGATTGCTAGCCTGAAATGCCCAACATTTCCTCTTTACCGGGATATACTGCCGGCTTAGGAAGATGTAGGAGTACGTCTGTCGGGGATCAATCCCCAGACCACGTGTGTAGTTGGTGAACGTCCTGCAGCTGAACCACCGACAAAACTCGCCGAAATTAGCACAACTGATTGAATATATTGTGACCGTAAATAAAACTTTTGAAGAAGAATTTCCAGAAATGCTTCGGGTATTTGTGATGGAGTTATATGCGAAGAGGATCGTTTAGGCTAACTTATCATGGAAGCCTTACTGTTGAATAATGGTCTGGAAATGTTATTGTGACGCATGAATTATTGACTTCACAAAGACTTATAAACTGCACATAGACTAGTCGGTAGGGATTGACTATTGTCATACGTCTCGTTTTTGGGATTGGTGCGGGCCGAAACCTATCAGTCAAGTCCTTAGTATTGTTATCAAGCTAGGTGACTTGTCATCGCTGTGCGCTTTAAACTGATATTAGATGATAGTAAGCAGGAAGCGCCGGACTAACACAGTCCTAAAAGAGGTCAGTCTTAAATCCGAATAAATCAGTGGCGATATCACTGGCTACAGCATTTCCTGACGCGAGTCCGAAGTTCTGAGCTGAGATAAGTTCCTCTAAGATTGCAGGCACACCTTACTGAAGGTTACCAACAAGCATGAAACTAAGGTCAACGGCTTCTTACCGATCGCCTCCAACCATGTAACATTTGAAACTGTAGACTCTCAATAGGTAGTTTCAGTCAACCAATTGACTCAATCTGGTAAATTGAAAATGTGTTTACACTGAGAGCTGTAGAATTCGGAGGAAAAATGTTTCTGTCATCATCAGGATGCGTAAACTAAAATATAGAATAATAAATTTAGCACAAATTAATAGTCAGTCATAATGGGGCAGATCACTTTATGCACTTGCATTTATTTCATCCATGGATCATCAACAAAGGGGGTCTGCCACTAGAAAGAAAATTAAAAGCCCCTGGGAATTAATCAAAGCCTGGGTCAATCAATACTAAAGGCATTAGCTAGAATAATAATAATGTCTCAATAAACTGGTTGTTTTATGACAACTCAACCATTTTGATGACAATCTAGTTGCCTCTTCACATTTGTATGGCGTATTTATTTTGACAGGAGGTTTCTAGGTTAAAGAGACAGTAACCGCAATTTAAAGTGACAACACATTTAGGAAGTTGTCTGTAATGCTGTTTTCTTTTAATAAAAGAATTTGTTTAAGGATTCGATAAGTATTCTTGCAGAAAACTCCATAGATAAATGACAAAGTGAGTTATCGATATGCCATAGGTTGAAGTATGGCAGCATGTGTTATGAAAGAAGTATGTATTATTCTTCAAAAGGGATACTGGAAATCAAATGCCTGAAGTGATCACGGAAAGTGAAAAATTGTAAGCAGCTAGAGAATATAATATTCTGGCATTTATAAAATACCATTACTTCTGAGGTAGAAGTTTCAAAAATAATATTTCTGTGTGTCGTAAAGTGATAAATGACTACATAAAAGACGAGAAGTTTTGGAGTCTGTAGTTGTCTTTAAACAACAGAGCTTGTCCCTGAGTGAGTTTGTAGGTTAAAGGACCTTGTTGACCCAATTAAACAAAATAATATAATTTACAAAATACCTTGCAATGACTGTAAAGTCAATTACATAGGTCAGACTAGTAGGTCGGGGGTAGTCAGATTATCAGAACATAAGAATTTAGCTAAGGGAAGAACGGTTGACCCTGAAAAGATAAGTAATTTAGAAAAATGCTCAGCAATTGTACTTCACGCATTAACAAACAACCACACTATAGGGTGGGATAGGGTTAAAATTCTAAAGAGTAACATAGGTAGGTGGAGAGAGAGGTTGATTACGGAATACTTGTTCATTGAGTCTACACCCAACACACGCAACAGAAATGAATCAATGGAAATACCAGGGATTATGGAAGATATTATTACCGCCGGTCAAATCAGAAGAGAATAATAAATAATCTTAATATTCTATTTCAATTCAAGCACATCACAACATTCTAACAAGTAACTTATTATGACTATAGAAACATTCGTCTTTTTTCCCATCTAATTGTAATTGATCAGTGACACTCGTATTATTATTTCTGAATGTACATTATCTCATATTGAATTCTATCCTAATATCTAATCGATTCCACACATGTATATAAATGAAGGAAAAAGTTGTGTGAGTAACTTGATATGATTATGAGCAATAGTTTGTGCTCGAAACATCATCAGCTAATATTACTGTACAACACTGTGTCATTTATCAAAATAAAATCTTATCCATAATGGAGTTACGCTCTACCACAGTGCCCAAGTTTTATACTTATATTCCTTATGAAACTGGAACTCTACAAACGTCGCTTCAAATGCCAAATTATTATCCACTGGGTCACGAGAACCATCTCTTATGCAACGGGTGCCAGTTAGTATTCTTTAAATTTAATTTATATTTACCACCGATTGACTATTTTGAATTGAAATGATTGATCTTTATTGACATCGAGTTAACCTTTAGATATCGTCAAAGCTTCGGTCCTAAAAGGTGGTATGTTATTTCATCTGTCGAAACTGTTCTATAAAGCAGATGGAAATTATTCGAAAACTGGAGGATGAATCCATCAAAGGTAAGCCATGATTCATGATACTTCAACACTTTTATTTTGATATTCAAGTATTGTTTTGTAAGGATTTGACTGATTGGTTATAGGATTTCATCATGAGCTGACATCGGTTAGAGAACCATTGGAAAACCCGGAAGTACTGGACAGCTGTTTCGTCCTTGTTCAGGGCTTTTGTTTTGATTCCTTTTATGCAAGCAAAGCAGCGGAGCACTATGTAAATGATTCGAATTTGTTTCGAATTCAAAAGTTTCCCCAAGGAATTGTTTGATTCTTTGTTTTTTTCAGGAGATATTCTGTAAGGATTAAACTTTATTTCTCGAATTTAGCCATGGATTGATATCAGTTAGAGAACCATTGAAAGCCAGGGAGTACTGGACAGCTGCTCTTTCATCCAAAAAATTAGATTAGTTGTTGAGATCCCTTCAAATTTCACCAAAAAGGAAAACAAAAGCTTCCTGTGATTTAATCACACTTATCTTTTAATCCAGTTGTCATAATATATTTAATCAACATTGGAAGAAAATTACTGTCATTTCAATTTGCATTTATTTTACTACATTTTATAAAGGTGAATTCGTTTATAAGCAATGGCATGGTACGCTCTTGTTTCGATCTGATGGAAACAAGAATCTACAGAGATGTGTCTAACTATTCTACGCTTTTCATACTGCTCAGTGTGAGTTAAAAATAATTGAAGGGTATTCCTTTCCTAATTAGTTCAAGTCTTTGGTGCTGAAAAGAGTCAGTTAACAGGAAGTTCTGTATGAATTATGTTAAATGTTTCTTGGTACTCAATGACAAAGAGTACTTACAATTTTAAGAAGAGTTATACTTCTCCCGAATTTTGAACTGACTAACTTCTTTCAAAACTTACTATTTAATTTGAACTCATTTAGCAGAGGAAACTGGAAATGTATTGGGTACATCCTGACAAGACCTCTGAATTACATCGCGCACCAGTCTCTCGAATGGGAACCTAAAGGAACACGAAGAGTTGTCCGTCGGAGGATGTCAATGATGGTGAACATTGAATGAGCAAAATAAGGTTAGCTTATTCGAACGGATCTCCATTTTCGCGGGAGGCAGCGATAGCGGCCCTGGCCTATTCGTTCTGCGTTTGGCAGAAGACTAGAGAAGAACAATCTGAAGTATTATCATGATTAATGGTTCTGTTTATTCCTAGACTTTGTACCGTAATAACCCCGCATTCCTGGTCCACTATTAGTGGATAAACAAACAATCGTCGAACTGCCAACCTGTTTTTCTATATTCTCGAGTCGGTTACTGTACACAGTATTCTGAGTTGCAGCAGCGCCAGCTTCAGAATCTGTGGGTTGACAGTCTTTCAAGCTGTCAACTTAACAGTTTCTGATCTGGAAAATTTACAGAGGGCGATACGGAGATATTGTAAAGAGGAAATGAAAATTTATGGGCAATCCTGGAAGTAGCTAAAAACGACTATGCAGAACAAGATGAGGTGGTGATGTGCTATGTCCCCTTGGAACACAAGGGTATAACAATAATTCTAATATAAGCAACTGATATTACCTTCCGATATGTAAAAACTTTCAGATTTCCATTTTACAAAAGAAGGTTGAATAATTATTCTATTTCGATACATTATTATGGGTTTTCACTTTTGCATCTGTAGTGAGTACAACAGTGTTTATTAAATGAGAGCATTCATCACAATAAATAATAAAGGCATCAGTAGGAACATTAATCACAAAAATAACACTACATTTTACATTGCTTAGGCTTTTAACTTCACTGAAAATTTAATCAGTAATGCTTTATATTTATTCTTGAAATAAGGTTTCTTGTTTTTAGCTTAATCAGTTTCAGGTGTTTATAATCGATAGTACTGATATTGTAAATCTGTGACTTCAAATTAGAAAGTGTTATTCTTTAACATGAATTGAATTTGTTCTTGAAGTTCCGCCCTTATTAAGATTTTACCGCAAGGTAAGTGGGGATTTAGTATTTTTGTGGTCGACCTTTCCTAAACCCACTCCCTCCAGAGTGGAGAGGCAGCATAGCTAGCATGTTAGTCATCTGATGAAAGTACTTTCTTGCTATCACATTACTATTACCCACAAGTATGACTTTGCTGAAAGACTCCCAACATGTTGTAGGCAACTTACACTATGGCGGCAACTGCTTTTAATCTAACCACTATCCAAACGACCTATCTGATATAATGAGACCTGCAGAAACATTAATTCGAGTCAGTGTACCTCATCAGGCCACTGGAATATTCAAACCTGACCATCACGTTAAGGTATCAGCTACTGATCGAGCCAGAAAGAGGGTGTATTGATAATATTCTGATCCTTCGACAGATTCTGGAACGTAGGCATACTTACCGGTATGCGACACTTGCCATATTGCTTGATGTGACAGTGGCATTCAACTTTTTTGATCGATTGGTGCTGTGGAAATATCTGGTCTTGTAGAGGGGCCAAAAAGTACATCGCACTAATTAAGGCACTGAATCTCTAGAAGTTACAGTAGCCACAAAAACTGTATCGCTGTCACATATTCCATACAAAATGAATACTAGAAAGTACTGAGACCTGTGTGAACTTTGTCTGTCACTGAGAATAGAAAGGAATGAACAAACTCATTAAAAGATCAGTTATCGTTTTGGTGTGCATTGGTCATGTACTTACCTTGTGTTCTTAGTTCCATTATAATATTTGACAGAATGATGGAAAGTACTTAGGGTGTATGTGATGAAGAGAAGCAAAAGCAACCATTCGAAATATGAGTCCATGTTATAATCTTCAAACGACAAGGCTAACCGTTCATTGTTATAGAAGTTTTTGTATTTCTCAATGAATAAAAAACAAAACAATTTTGTTTTTACTGACGTCTTGCTATTTAATGCTAATAGCTTTATTAAAGTATTAATAAAGCAGAATTTACAAAATCAGCTTAACTATAACAACTTAATCATCGTTCTTCAGTATGAGGTAATTTTTTTCTGTTGTGTTGTCAATTTGGCAAACTGTGTAGAAATATCCTGGAAGTTTTTCTCACAAAAGTTCAAGTCACTTGCAAGTGCATATGAAGTTTAAGATTCAGAGCTGTGTAATATATTTAGTTTATGCAACCAAACTTCCCCATCTTTATTGAAATCATACATGTAATTTTCATTCAGTTCTGAATTACTACGGAACTATTTTGTCATATCTTGATAAGAGTTTTTATAAACTTTTCTACTGTTAATTCCTCTCTCAAAGAACCTTTATTGAACTCTCATTCTTGTGTGTTTAGAGTTATGGTACTTAATAAGAATAAGTAGTATATGTCCACCTACTGTATCATTTCCATAGAACTGTATCTCATTTAACATGTCAACATTCCATTTTGTTTGTAGTAATTTCTATCCTATGGTGAAACTGTTCTTGCTATAAATGTTTCATTTCCCCTTGGAATTCGTCTGTTTGGATCCTCGATTTCCTCTTCCACGAATTTGCCTATAGTGCGTAATTTTTGAAAACAAAACACGTAGATCAGCGAAGAGTCTCTTTTCAGAGTATTCATTTTCTTAGTTGTACAATTGCAAATATATATGTGTTATTTTGTATGTAGGTGTACATTATGTTTGTCAAACAAAAATACAATTGGTTATAGTTATTTAAACTAAACAGGTGAAGATTGGTGATTGGAGTTACGTAATACAAAATCAGTCAAGAAAATTGGGTGTTAGTGAAATTAGGGTAGTAACAAAGGTAATGAGTTGTCACAAACAGTTGTTAAAAGAAGTTACGTAATAATAGGAATAGTTCGATGAGTGAGTTTTACTCAGGATGCACATTACTCAACCACTTCTACTGTCTTGGTAACAACTTTTTTGATTTGATTTTTTTATTTTGATGACTTAATTTTGTTTCCTTGCCTGTTCTTTAATTGCTTATAATTCTTGTATTCATTTAGAACTCTTACGTAATTTCGTATTCTCTACTTTGTTCCTATGTGTGTCCTGAGTACAACTCAGTCATCAAAATATTCGTATTATTACGTAACTCCTTTTTAACAGCTGTTTGTGACAACTCATCACCTTTGTTACTACACTAGTTTCATTAACACCCAATTTTCTTGACCGTTTTTGTATTACGTAACTCCACCCAAAACTTACTAATTCTCACCTGTTTAGTTAAAATAACCATAACCAATTGTATTTTTGTTTGGCAAACTCAATGTACACATATATAAAAAATAACTCATAAATATTTGTGATTGTACAGCTAAGAGAATGAATTCGTCGCCGAAAAGATACTCTTCGCTGATCTACGTGTTTTGTTATCATTAATGTCTGGATGGGGATTATGCATCACTTTTGACAAGGGTCTGCTATTATCTTCTTAAAGCGCCATGACAATGCTTCGAATGGTATTCAGCCTGTACGCCTTACAATCAGAGGTTTGCAATTTTTACTCATTATTACTATTATGTGTAATGTAGTACAGTATTTGAAAGGAATCCCATGTTTTGGATTTTACTTATAACTAAAACTTTTGATTTATTTGATTGAAAGTTCGGTTGCAAGTAACCTCTGAGTACTCCTTAGAAGAAGTCCATATTTCCTACATATGGTGATAAATCTGCATGATATTCATATATATTCTTAATTAGAGGGAGTGTAACGTATAATATATTGTCACTTTCTTGGCAGAAGTTGAATCGTGAAGAATCATTATAATGTCAAGTCACAGTTTTCTGGTTCTTCTAACTTATCAAACGCATACATGTATATTTAACACAAAAACTCAATTAAATGACTGCCAGCGATTTATTACACTCTGACCAATGAAATGGAAGTAACAAAGGCTTTCTAAGTGAGTATGCTGTTATAGATGTGGAACTTGGTGGTAAGGTTTTCATACGAGAATACGGTTAAAAAAAGTGAGAAGAACATTTGGGTCGAGATAATGCCATTGACACCTTCATAGATTCGTAATCAATTGGTTAAATCTTATCCTACTCCAGTTAGTCAACCGTATTTTCAAAAAATAACTCCGTTTAAACGGAAGAGGTGACAGAGTAGCATACCTAGTGAAATAATTCTTAGTAGATGAATTGAAAGCGACTTTTTTTGTCTTAGACACTAATAGTTTCTGATGTTTTATACAAGTAGTATTGATAGGTTCCAGAACAATATGTAAGGTATGGTGAAGAAGATTCCCTCCTCAACCTATGGATAATTGTATTGAATTGTATCCGGGAACTGAACCCAGATTACCTACATCCTTTGGGACTATTCTATTATCTGAACATAGACTTGAGTTCTAAGCAAATGTTGACCTTATTTTCCAATGACCTTGTTGCCTATTCGGATTTGAACGAACATAGTAAATGGAATAAGTGCATTTATTTAGCCATTGGTGTGGTGAAAGGATGAAAGACAATGCAGATAAATTTTTCTAGCGAAAAACTTTTAACAAATTATATCAGTTGAACTTAACAATTGTTTTCTTCTTAACAATACAAAATTGGAACATTATTGGCACTGAAAGATTCTTCACTGAAAATTATTCACATACGGAAAAATAATGTCTCCTGATAGTCAGTTTTTAATGGTTCTTTCAGCTGATTTTGAGCTATGGTAAAATATACTGTCAGGTGAGTCGTTTTTCAATCGACCTTATAGACGTATTATTTAGGTTGTGTCATTGTTTTTCGTTCGTGTTTTTGCTGCATAGCGTTGGTGGTTCAGCAGTAAAACGCTCGCCAACCGCGCATGTGGTCTGGGGTTCGATCCCCGATAGACTTACCCCTAAACTTCGCTAAGCCGATAGTAAGGCCTGTAAAGAGGGAAGGTTGGGCATGAGTCTAGCAACCCCACCCCGTGAAAACAAAATCAACCCAACCGAAACTTGGAAGCAATCGCTTGAAGCCTCATATTTCACTCGGAACGTGAAGGAGTAAAATAAATAATAATAATCTTTGTTGTAGTTTCGGCAAGTCATCAACAAAGCTTAATTGATATTTCAATATTTCCTGCTTCCATGTGACTGAAGCACTTCTTAAATGTATCTGGTCCTATGACACAGTCATAAATTTTAGATAAATTTGCTCAAATATTTTATTTTGCTTTTTTCTTGATTTTGAAGTTTCTGTGAAGATTGGACTAATTTTCCGGAGTAGGATTGCTAGCGCCACGCCCAACCCTTCCTCTTTCCCCGGGGCTTTGGACTGGCAATTAACTTGTAAACTAGAAAATGAGGCGAGGTTGTTTGGGGCTGGACCATGCAACAGGCGGTAGGGAGCGAGAAAACAGGCCTACGCTGGGCCAACAAAAAGCCTCTAGAAGATCTGGACTTCGCGGGTGATTTACACCTAATGTCGCATAATCTGCAATTCCTACAGGAAAAGACCAAAATCTGATAGAGGAAGTGGAGAAGACAAGACTTCAAGTTGACATAGAGAAGGTAGAGATGGTGGAGACATCTAACCGCCAACAACAAGCACCAAACACCATAATTAGTAGAAATCTAAACTAAATTACATTTGCTATTGAAGCCCCTTGTTCCACTATGAACCCAAGGGGATATTTTCAGTAACAGCTAATACGTGGTGCTTATAATTATGCGATAGAAAATCAGAGCATAACACGCTTCCATTCCACTTTCCAGTTATTGTTTCACTTCATTACTACAATAACAGTAATAGACATGATAACTCGTGCCCTAAATATTAAAGGAGCTTTGTCAAATGAACTAACCATAGTGTACTGTTTCAAGTTGAAAATCTTACATTCACGTGCAACTGAGACTCACCTGTGTGAAAATAATTATTATAATAATATTGTAATATATTTCTGCATTCACTTTCTCTTTTATTCTCTCCAGGATAATGCGACTTAGTATTTTACTTGGCGTAGACAAGAGCATGATTCCAAACCAGCTCTTTCAGAGTGAAATGTGAGTCACCCTTCTTTGGCAGCTGGACAAGGTAACCAGCCTTTCTTCCATTTGGTAAGTACCTTTCCTTCTTTTCAAACCTTTTGCAGTAATGACATGAGCACATCTGCCGTAGTCTCTGGGTCCGTTTTCTGCGCTTCGAAAGGAATTCCGTCTGGTCGTGCTGCCTTTCCAACTTCAGTAGCTTCATCTCATCCAGGATTTCTGCTTATAGAACGCTAACATTACTGATTTATTGAGTGCACAGCACGAATAAAAATATATAATAAATTATTGCAAACTGTGATAAACATCTCGTTTTCATTTTTGTTCTCTTTTTGTAGAAAAGAAAACTATCTATCTTGAACAACAGGACAGAATCAGTGTATCACGAAAGCAGTGAAACATCAAAGGATGAAATAACAATTTTCTGTTCGTAAATGATACTGCCAGAGATTTGTTTCATTTATTTATTTATTTATCTATCTATTTGTTTATCTATCTGTTTACTTGATTTTCCCTTTAAAAAAAAAATCAAAATCAAAATAGCAGTTTGTTTTGCTGCATTATTTATGCATCTTGGTGAAAGGAAAGCAAAAGTGATCCCATCTAGTATACTATCATTCTCATAATCGATTTCTCTTCCTCCTCGAAATGTCCAGATTCAGTGATGTCGTAAAATTAGATCATGCAAGTAAATTAGTCGGAAATTATTTAAGATTATTGGCGTTTATGTTGGAGTTAGAAGGTATTTTGTTTATAATGCTGACTGAAACGCACCATGTCTCTCATCATTCTTCTTGTTGTTTCCTCCAGCTCCTTTTTGTTTTTGTTTTTTTGCCTTGTTATCATTGTCAAGTCGTTATGATTAATCCCTAAGTGCTCAAAGTGCACATTTTGTTGAAACTGACAATAGAAATGTTTTGTGTTGTACCAAGAACCTGTAAAAGAAGATATTTGCAAAGTACTGATATTATTATTACTAAACAAATTTTATTATTATTATCATCATTATTATTTCTATTATCATGACTGTTGTTACTGTTACTATACGTATTACTTTTTTTAGTTCCGATTACTTTCAAGTTCTCCTCCTGTCTGGCATAACTGAACTGTAATCCATCATATTCACAATTGTAAACGTCTCATATCTCTTCCACACTCCGCCTGTGTGAACGTGACAATAAAGATACTAATGCCTTCCATTTTATTATATCTGAATCACTGCAGTTTACTTAATATTCCCACATAGCACAATGTATGTTTTTATAGTTTTTATACCGAATGGCGTGTAGAGCATCCAGCTGAAAACCTCTACCGGAATTTGAAAAATTCACTAATTGCCACTTTATTAATATTTGGTTAGTTTAAAATTATTATATTTTACCTGAAAAATAAGTTCTATTTAAAGTTTTTTGGCAGAAATGACGCATGTGTTATTTTTGTCTCATTTAGATATCGGATGAATTAATGCATCAGTTAATTAAATCATAAGATTGAAAACTGTAGTGACCGTTTGCTTGTACAAAATAACACTAACAGTCCCAGAGTCAAGCTTTATAATACATCTATTACTATTATTGTTCCCTAGGATTCCTAGTAGGACTTCAAAAGCACATGTCATTTTGGTTCGAGTTTTTACAGCCCTCTTCACCTGGACCCATGATTACCCATAGTCTCTCATTTCCTTCTCACAAGATCTCCTACATGTTACCCTCGAACCATCTCCAAACTCGTTGTTTCCCATTTCATTTCCACTTCAGCTATGGCGTGGCACATGGTGCCATTTGACGGTCTCCTCAGCATGTGGTCGATCCATCTATATTTTCTTCGAGATATTTGTTGAACGATGGATGTCTGGTTAGTTCGTTCCCAGAGGTCCTCGTTGCCAATTCTTTATGCTATTTGATCTTCGATATGAAGCCAGTGAAGGCTGCTGTCGATAAAGGTCTGAAATGACCTGTTGTGAACACTTTTCGTAACACACAAGCCAGGTTTCTGAACCATATGGAAGAACTGACTGACTCAACATTGGTGTTGAACACCCTAACTTTGTTCCTTATGCCGAGTGCAGTATATTTGTAAACTGATTTCAGTTTGATGGTGGTCGGCGTTGCTTTTCCGATTGTGATTTTGACATCCTCATCTTTGGCGTGTGTCTGCAGTTGGAACGATGCTTCGTAGATAAGTGAAAGAAGTGACCTCTTTCAAATTTCTTCCAGTGCTAGTGATTGGTGCTTGTTGCTGTTGTTGTTTGGTTGTTTAAGTATCTTGATCACCTTCGTTTTCTCTGTGTTCACTTTCAGTGCTGTCTTTGTTGCTTCTCGTGTAAGTTTGTTGGTTTAAGCCTGCAGGTCTTGTGTGTGTGTGACATTATTCATAAATCATGCGCGAAATCCAGACCTTCTAAAGACGTCTTATTGGTCCAACGTATTCCTATCTTCTCGCTCCACCACATTGTATGACGCGCAATCTAGTCCACGACTAATAGCAATATAATCAGTGACAGTAGGCAGCCTCATCTAACTCCTGTATTTATTTCAGAGGCTTCGCTAAATTCTCTGTTGTGAATCGCGTGACACATGTCATTGTCACACTGCTGTCAGGTGACGTTGATAAAGATTTGGGGTACACTGCAGTGTTGAAGTAGTCTTCAGATTACAATAAAACTACTAGTTGTCATTTTGTCCTCGGGTTCCGAGTAAAGCATACAGCTTCAGAAGCACATGCCTATTTCATGGTATTCTCTGCAGTCTATTTTTAGCTAGATCCACTACTGCTAATAAGTTTACATGTCCTCCTCACATTGGCTTGCATATTTCTTCCTTCCTATACCCTCTGCAAAGTAAACAAATGCATGTAATATAAATAATATTTCACTGTAAAAAATACTTACCATGTTTAAACATGCGAGACAATTGTGTTCTGTTATTTCTATAAGTACACAATCCTTTTTGTCATACAGAAGAGGTTATAAAAGCAACAGTTAAATGCCGATTGTATGGTTGAATCTGCATGCCTGTCCAGGTACGCTAGTGAATCCTACATCTGTATGACATAATGACAGTGAAGATGGATTTATGAAAGTCAGATAATCAAATGTTCCAGAAAACGGAAAGAATATTCATTTTCTGACTACACTAAAGTTAGAGGTTTTTGGAGCTTCCTGTTAGTCCATCAGAGGGAAAAGTCAGCTGAAACCGAAAATGCCTTTTGTTAACGAAAAAATTCTAAAATTTTAAAACATTTAGGATTATGCAAGTTGTGTGTCCTAACTTTACATTTTGGACTTTATTTCACAGTTCAGTTGATGAAAATCTTTTCTAAACAGTCAAAAGGTTCCCTTGAAGTGGATTATCGCGAAACGTCTTATCGATAACTCTAAGTTGGATGATATTAGTTAGGTGTTCACTCTGAAGGCATTGCAGTGTGGCAGATTATAGTTCTGTATTAGGCAAATTTATCTAATATAACAATAAAGGAATAATTGTTTGAAAAATCCCTCCTGGACGATCTAATTACATTATTTATACTTATATGGATGTTTTAAGTAACTTGGTAATTAACCGTTTTTCTCCTAGAGTGTAAAGACTTGTCCTGACATTTGCAATATCATATGTTTACTTCATCTTCATCACTTGTCTCATTCCCTGTTTGATGTCTAATTGTAATGCTTCTCTTCGTGCAATACATTGATAATTTGTTATTTCACGATATGATTTTTTGTTGTTGAGTGAATCAAAGTCATTCCGACCTTAGACTGTCCACGGGAATTGTTGTTGTGCTTTTCTTGTGGACAGAGGTTGTGATCCCACCTTGTTGGGAATATTCTACTTGATTCTCTGGTACTTCTTACAGGTGAATTTTGGTCGGCTAGTGTTGTTCTACGGTACTTGTTTTGTACTAGAAAATTATCTAGACTGTAAGGCTGCCTAACAGCATTGTTGAGGTGATTTTTAGTCTTGATGTATTATGTCTGGGGAATATTACCCCAGAATTTGTTGCAAATAACTGTCTTTTTGCTGTTGTTGGGCCATTATATGACCTGAGTGACTCAACGAAGTATTGGTTAGCTCTGTACAGTAGAAAACATAGATTAGTTCCTCGCATTCAGACCACAACACGTCAGTTTTGGCTGTTACAATTACACAGATATCCTGAGTAGAATTTATTGCTCATAATCATGCTTTCACATTAGAGTTGATATTCAAAAACACAAGGCTTTTTATTATTATTATTATTGTTTCCTTTAATTCCTAGAGGAACACAGGGCTTCAGCTATGCGTCTCCATTGCGTTCGGATCTCTGCTAGAGTCTTCACCAGGCTTCACGTCCGCCCACACGTTTTCATCTCCTCTTCACATGACCTCCTCCAAGTCACCCTTGCACTGACGACCAGCTCGCCGCTTCCCTTTCGGGTTCCACTCGAGCAATGGCTTGTCTAGTGATGTCACTTGATGGTTTCCTCAGAGTATGGCCAATCCATCTCCGTTTCTTCCTGCTTATTTGTTTCACAATCGGTTCCTGGTTAGTTCACTCCCGGAGATCCCTGTTGCTGATCCTTTCTTACTACCTGATCTTGAGTATTGAGCTAAGACATCTGTTGATGAAGGTCTGTAGTTTGTTTGAAATGACCTTCGTGACACGGCGCCAAGTGTCTGATCCGTATAGTAGCACTGACTGACTTCACATTGGAGTTGAAAATCCGGATCTTATTTTTGATGCTGAGTGTTGTTGACCTCCACCCAGACTTGAGAGTAATGAAAGCTTGTCTTGCTCTCCCGATTCTTGCTTTGATATCCTCGTCAGTTCTGTTCACTTGTAGTTGAGACGATGCTTCCCAGGTAGGTAAAGGAGGTTGTTTCTTTCAGGTTCCTCCCATTTATGCTGATTGTTGTCTGTTGTTGTTGTTGCTGGTGGTGGTGTTGCCCAGGAATTTTCATCACCTCTGTTTTCTCTATGTTCACCTAAAGTTCTTCCTATCTTTGATGCTTCTTCTGCTAACTTGCTGCTTTTCACTTGCATATCTTCCAGTTTGTGGGAAATCAGACATATATCATCGGCGAAGTCCAGATCCTCCAAGTTTTTGGTGAGGGTCCATTTTATGCCTGTTTCCTCATTGCCCGCTGTCTGTCGCATTATCCAATCTACTGCAATCACGAAAATCATTGGCGATAGTAGGCAGCCTTGTCTTACTCCGGTTTTTACTTCGAAGGATTCCGTAAGTTACCCATAAAGGACTACTTGGCATGCAGCATTGTCGTATAGCTGTTGGATGAGATGTATAATTGTCGGTGGCACCCCGTAGTAGCGAAGTAGTTGCCAAAAGTCGTGTGGTATGCAGTTAACGGGTTTTCCTGAATATATTCATACTTATAAAGTAAATTAAACAAACGATTCTCCAAGCTCTAGGGGAGATATATGTTTCCCGATGACTTTGTCACTCATTATCACTATTATGCTACTGATTATCATTATCATTATTATTCTATTGATGGAACAAATGTATTCAGTAATTAGGTTATTTTGGAAATAGGCCAACAGTTGGACTACTATTTGTAGTCGAAAACAAACAGATAATCATCTCATGATAGTTCAGATGATGTCAAGTGCCCTTTGGCTGTAAGTTTTCAATAGTTTGAAGTGAATGAAATTTCTGTGAAATGCCTCCATCTGTACACAAAATCTGTCGAGTGGAGAAATGCTACAGATTTCGGTTGTATCAAGTTATCACTAGTGTAAGTGACGAGAAGCTGAGTGGATCAAAATACTTTTTAGTGAAATCTAAAGCAATAACTGTAGCTTTTCTTTCATTTGTTAGTAAAATGTGAAAGCTTTTTTGTTTTAGCAGCTGCGTCCCCTACCTCAGATACTATAGTGGCCAGCTAGTAAGACGGAGGTCATTGGTCCGGACTTCTCTACCACGTGGGTTTTCATTTCACCTTCGCTCACGGTCCTTTACATCAGTTTTCTTCTGAGACTATCTCTTGTTTCCATCATACAGTAGACTCCTCCTTATTTTTGTTAGTTACAAAGAAAACAGTTAAGGTGATCGAAGTGGGTGACTTCCATACACTGAGTGCCATTAAACTCATCCTTTACATCTGAATATATCGGTAGAATTTTGACTGAAGAATGAATTCTGTATAATTTTTTATTCATTTCTTAACTCCATCGACTTTTTAACCTCTCTTTATATTTCCCATCGACATATTCTACTACTTTATTTAGTCTTTATCACTAACTAGTGTGTAACACACTACGAACGATAAAAAACCATTTCGTTAAGTAGTTACCAAGATCATGTGCTAAAATCCAACCACTTACCACTGCCTATTTATTTTCCTGTTTTAGGATGATCAGTTTATTCTAACAAGTTGTCATTATTATTCATTGCTTGCATTCCGAGTGGAAAACAGGGTTTCAGCGGATCACTTCCGTTTCATGCTTCCATTTCCCGTCCGTATAATGTTCTCTGTGTCACCCTGAGACACACATCTCACTTCCCATCGAGAGTCTACTCGACTGCTTGGCTTGTGATGTTATCTCACAGTCTCCTTGGACGTCAGTTCAGCGAAAGTCCAATTCACCCCCACTGCCTTCTTCATATAAGTTATCTGTTGGCTGACTACAATGACACAGTCCCTTGTTACTTATCTTTTCTGGCTGGTGATCTCGTGCTAAGTGTCGAGATGAAACTGCTGCTGCTGAAAGTCTGCTAGTAAGTATGTTAGAAATGATTTACGTCACCCTCTTGCCAGTTTTCCAAACTATGTAGAAGCACTAGCTTGACATCAGTGTCAGATCTTCTTCTGTGTGCTTAGTTCAGTAGAACTCCACACTGACTTCAGAATAATGAAAGCCTGTCTTGCTTTCTCTAACCTGGCTGGTGTTGCCGGTATCTTCTGTTCCGCCTATGGTTAACTTGATGCTTCCCAGGTCAGATATTCGAAAGAGACAACTTTGTTTAGATTTCTACCTTTCATGATTACTGATGATTTTTGTTCCTGGTGGTCGAATGTCTTCATCGCCTCTATTTTCTCTGTCGTCACCTGAAGCCCTGTCATTGCTGTCTCTTCTGCCAACTTGTTTATTTTAACCTGTAAATCTCTTAATTTGTGAGACTTGAAATATAAGTCATCCATGCAATCCAGACTTTCTAGAGTCTGTCTATTGATCCAGCACTGGTTAATCCTCTCAATCCCCACAGTGTGTTGGAGACAAAATCATTACTTAGTAGACTGACATTTGAGTACATCCAGATGAGGTGAGGTTAGATTCTAACTGATCATTTGTTCTCTTTTATTACGGATACAAGTTTATATCTACTAGACTGACTTCAGTTTGTGTAACAGTGAAAATAAACCTCGATAGATACAATTTTCTCATATGAAGAATTCAATGACTCCAATACTAAATGAAATATAATTACTCACCCTCTATTAGCCAATTATATTTCTGTTATCTTAATAAAATTGACAGAGAAGCAAATGTGAAAGTGACTTCTAATCGGCTTAGAATGGAAAACAACATCGATGAGCAAAACAATAACAATAGCGAAAAACACAAGAAGAACAACAAAAAAAAGAGGGAGGAAGAAATGAGGTAGGCAGGATTATAAAGAGAAAGTAAAACGAAAAATATGAGAAGAAGAAGAAAGGGAACCATGCACAAAGCCAGATAATACATAACTCAATAATAATAATAAAAAATGAAAGGAAAAATGGATATTATTCAGGTCAAGGTTTTGAAACAGTCAAGAAATAACAGTGAAGAAAAATCAATTCAGTTCACGTGAAAAGGAAGTTCTGAAATAACTTCACATGAATAAATGAAATTGTAAATAAAATAATCCACTGATATATGTATATATATGAAGTTATCGTGATAGGTAGTCATTGAGAATGATGTATTGGCAGATAATAAGATTAGTGGGTATATTATGTAAATAGAAAAATGGATAAATTAAGTTATAAGAAGAGTGAATGTCCTTCTTCACATTGCAGGTTTTCATTTCAATATCACAACAATTAAATGAAGACTTTATATAATTTTATGTAGCCCCCTCCCCGCCATTCTACTGGCTTCTTGTTTGAACAAAACAAAATAGTTGTCATATGAGAAACTAAAAAAGGAAACAGACAACCGTACATTTTTGCTGCTGATTGCTTCAGCCTAAAAGAATTTCTTTGTAATGCTTTCGATGAAATCGACTGGTATAAGAACCGTCTAGTAATGTAACAGAAAGCGTTTGAAGTTCTATACTTTCACTAAGAGGTGATCCAGTCAATAGTTTCTTGTGTAATGCTGGCATAATTGTCCTCAGATGATTTGATTTCAGTCTTTTCGTATGACTTTTCTTTGAGGAAAATATCAGTCTACATTGCTGCGATCAAGGAAGTTTTATAGTTAGACCTAGGCTACAAATACTTTTAAATTCTTAGAATGAACAAGGAAAACGTGTATACATATATGTAGATAATGTGGGAGTATTTTTAATTTTATATTATCTTTTCTTCAATTACCGACGTTCGTTCTGATTCAACACATTCTCTTCCGTCAGTTCGAATAAAGGTCAATACTAGTCATCTTATTTCTACAGTCTCTCCCTTTAAAGTTGTCCATTTTTTTCCTTCACGTTCCCCAGTGGAACATAGGGCCTCAAGCTAGTGGCTTGAAGTTTCTGTAGCAGTGTTTATTTTACAGGATGGGGTTGCTAGCCTCATGCCCAAACTTTCCTCTTCACCAGAATTATTTCTGGCTTAGCGAGGTAAAGGAGAGCGTCAGCAGGGGATCGAACCCCGTACCATGTGCATGGTCGGCGAGCGTCCTAACCGCTATGCCACCGACGCACAAAGCTGTCTATAAGGCGAGAAGTTACCTGCAAAAACCATTTAGGTACTGGATTCATCTGTTTTGTCGAAGCTTTCGATTTCAAAATTGAAAAGCAAAATCTTTGTAAACAGAAGAGGTTCAGTTCCATCACTCCTTTTTACATGAACCTAAACCGTCTATGCTAAACTATCATAATCCCCCATTTCTACTTCGTCTCTGTTTATATATTTCGTTTGGTATATCCATCATTTATTATTTCGACTGTTATTATCGTTATTTTCATTTTGAATAATTTTCCGGTATTGTTTCGCTTGTCACCTTTATTTATTTTATTTAATATTGTTATTTGCAGTTTTGTTTTAACATAATTCTCACCTTGTTGCGCAGTGTTTTAACTTAATATGAATCTTACCAATTCTAGACCGCTTCCTAAGATTTATACATTATGTGAACCATTTTATCACTTGATGTTTAACTGCAGTTATAATCACCAATATTTTGTCAAGATGCATATTGATAATCTTTAAAATCGCATATGTAGGACTGAATACCTTGATAATAAATTCGTTAAAACGAGTCACTTGACTGAATCACTTGTGTATTGGCCAATATCCTTGAGTTGATAGAGTAGCTGACTGTGTGCAGCAACATGTGCCTTATTTGTTCTGTCACTCATTAATCTGTGATGGAATATAAACGAGATACTAGAATCAACTTTACAGGGATCAACATTTTAAGAAATATGACTGAAGTATTTTAAATACCCATATTTCGATACAGTAGTAGGCAGATATTACAATGATTCCAGTGAGATTGATTTTACATAAAACTAGTTATGTGCATCAGTGGTTCAATGGTAGAATGCTCACCAGCCACACGCGTTGCCTGAGGTTCAACCTCAGGTCAATGCACTCCTTAAACCCTGCTTAGCGGGTAGTTGGCTTAGTAAAGAGTGGAGGTTGAGTGTGAGGTCAGCAACCCTACCCCATATTATCACTGCTACTGGAACTTCAAAGCTCTAATAATATTATTAACTCTGAATGTACATTATCTCATATTGATTTTTATTCAAATATCTAGTCAATTCCATACATATATATATAAAGGAAGGAAAAAGTTGTGTAACTTGATATGAATATGAGCAATAATTTGTGCTTGAAACGTCATCAGTTAATATTACTGTGCAACACTGTGTGACTTATCAAAATAAAATCTTATCCATAATGGAGCTGTGGTGTTTCTTGTATTTTTTTGTCTAATACAACCTGTCGATTACTCCGTTTATTGTCATTGTCAAAGTTGTGTAAAAATTTTAAAAAAGTGAATCCGCCTTATGTGTTCTTATTAAATTATGCTTTCTAGTATTGCCTAGTTCAAATAAATTTTTAAGCCTTCCACGAAAAGTAAATATCAATCTATTTATTCTTAAACTCTCTTTCTTTTCAATCATCTTTTTTGGGGGAAAGTAATTAACTTTTATTAATTGTTAATAATAAAGCAATTTCAGTCAGCTGACTTTCTGTTTACCTGATTTACCGGCTTAAATTCTTCCAGTTTAATTAAATTTTACTCTAATTTTCAAGAATTTTATAAAATTCGTAAACAAATGACAGAAAATAAACAAAATTAGGTGAATTTATATTATTTTACTCGATCAGAAATATTACAAGATAAGTTTCGTTATCAACTGAAATTAGTTTAAGTCCTAGAAAGTCTCTGCAGTATGCATCCATAGCAGGCTCCACTTTACTTTTTGTGTTCAGGATTTTATCAGGAACTCACATCGTTTAGAGGACCATTGGAAAACCTGGGAGTACGGGACAGCCGTTTCGTCCTAATTCGGGGCTCTTCAATAGTACACACCCACCGAGGTTGTAACCCAGGACCTTATGGTTACAAGGCGAGTTCGTAGAAAATTAAGCCACTAGGACCATGCATTCCAACGTCTACCAGTTCATATGGCGCGACCACTAGCGAATGTCATTGGTGGTGAGCATTTGTCCTCACACCCGACCTGCTGTACCCCACTGGTCACAAATTCCCATGATGAAATCCTGAAACCAATGAAATCCCTGCAAGCCAACACCTGAATATTCTTCTGTTTATTGTCCACATGAAACAGGACCATTACAATTATTTTATTATTACTGTTCCCTCGAGTGGAACGATTGCCCGTAGTTTCTAATCTACTCCTCATACGATCTCCTCCATGTCACCAGACTCATCATTTCCCAGTTGGGTTCCACTAGGGTGATGGCCTGGCGAGGGATGTCATTTGACATTCTCTTCAACGTGTGTATGATCAATCTCCATTTTTTTCCGCATACCTGTTGAGCAATAGGCTTTTCATTAGCTCACTTCCGGAGTTTTTTTTATTGCTGACTCTTCCTCTCCAACCGGCCATCTGATCTTCAGTATGGAGCTAGCGAAGGTAGCTGTTGACTGGCAGTAACTTTACAAATGCGATGTTGAAATTCAGTAGTCTAACGGCTAACTGATAAGTTATAGTAATCAATTCTCTCTCTCTTCCTAACTGTCTGTTATCAGAAAAGACAGGAAACAAGTACATAAGACCATACGCATTTATGCATAAATACAAAGTCAACTATAACTTAATTAAGTCTCGAAATATAAAGAGAAGGAGTAAGGAAAAAAACCTAATAACTTATCAATCGAATGTGGAATTTTGTTTTCACACGTGCAATCACTCTTATTCCTATTTTATTTAAAAGAGTTTTAAAGAAGGGAAACGTCTTCCTCAACATACACCGATAGATTCACTAAAAGAGACTGACTCTCATATTAGATTTATGAAGTAACAAGCCTATGTCGTATTCCCTTCAGACGACCACATTATTTCATCTCATTTTATTTTTTTAGTATTATTATTACTACTTAATGCAGAAACTAAAGGTTACAGAACCCTCACTTCTGAATAAAAAACAATCTAGCGTAATGAATGAAGTTTGCTCAAACCAGTAAGGTAGCAAAGGTTATACAAATATAATTGAAGAATTGCCTTCACGACATCTGCATATAATTGTTTTTATTGTCTGTATTAGTCAAAATAATATTTACATAGTAGGCAAAATACACAGGATAAACCGTATCGGACAAAAGATTCGTTTTGTTTATTTGCCCACTAGAATTGATAATTTCTAAGTTAAGTGCATTATAGAAAACATGTATTCACCACTAACTATTCATTTAGTAAAACAATAAACTTGTTTTGAACACCTAAATAGTCTGGAGGCACCAACGTAGGCTACTTAACTTAAAGTATCTAATCGAAGAAGAGCGGATTTCTGTATGGTCTAGTCTGATGAACAGCTGTGACTATTTTTTTGGGATATTATTTCTTAAATATGCAAAAACTATTTTTATTATTTCTTAAAGTACGGAGTTTACGAAGTTCGTTGTGTTTAGAAAAACACTGTGAGTATCCGAGTTATACCATTATAAAGTTTATAAGTTTGTAAATTACAAAAGTCATCAGAGTCCACATCAGAAAGAATTGTTGATTAAACTTGAAGTAAATCTTTGGCTGTCAAAGAATATGAACTAGCTGATTGCATGTATGTTAACTGCAACCTATCAGACACGGATATTCAGTATAAACGTCGATATATAACTGCCGTTGCTTATGTAATACAATGCTGAGAATATGCTATTCGTACTACATTTGCATCGGCTGTCATACAGCAGGTTAATGATAAACGTTCCAGCCGATGGAGCCAATCTGTTCAGATTATAACAAGCAATAAATGGAAATAAATAGAAATAATTAATTAAAGTTACCCTATCCAAACTTGGAGGATCTGGACTTCGCCGATGATATATGTCTGATTTCCCACAAACTGGAAGATATGCAAGCGAAAAGCAACAGGTTGGCAGAAGAAGCATCAAAGATAGGACTTCAGGTAAACATAGAGAAAACACAGGTAATGAAGATTCCTGGACAAGAACAACAACAACAGAAAACGATCAGCATAAATGGGAGGAACCTGAAAGAAACTACCTCCTTTACCTATCTGGGAAGCATCATTTCAACTACAGGCGAACGGAAGTGACGAGGATATCAAAGCAAGAATCGGAAAAGCAAGACAAGCTTTCACTACTCTCAAGTCTGTGTGGAGGTCAACATCACTCAGCATGCAGTATAAGATCCGGATTTTCAACTCCAATGTGAAGTCAGTGCTACTTACTGTACGGATCAGACACTTGCACTGCGCGTCATAACGAGCATCTCCAACAAACTACAAACCTTCATTAGCAGTTGTCATCGCTTAATACTCAAGGTCAGATGGCTGGCCGGAAAAGATCAGCAACAGACATCTCTGGGAGCGAACCAACCAGGAACCGATTGTGAAACAAATAGGCAGGAAGAAATGGAGATGAATTTGCTATACTCTGAGGAAACCATCAAGTGACATCACTAGACAAGCCATTGGTCTAGTGGAACCCGAAAGGGAAGCGGCGAGTTGGTCGTTAGTGTGAGGGTGACTTGGAGGAGGTCACGTGAAGAGGAGATGAAAACGTGTGGACAGACTTGGAGCTAGGTGAAGACTCTAGCAGAGAACCGAATGCAATGGAGACGCATGGCTGAAGCCCTATGTTCCTCTAGAAATTAAAGGATATAATAATAATAAATATCCAAATGATCGTCGTCTACTTCACTGTAAACCCTGAATATTTGTGTCTATATTCTTTGTGTCTGTAAATTTTCTATATACCTATGCTGAAATTATCTGGAGTATTATTAAACAAGCAGACTACTATTAATATCATACATGAGATGAAAACCAGGATAAGAGCCACATTCACATTAGTGGCTCGTAATGCGAATAGCTGCTAACTAGGTAATCATTTCAGCACAGTCGTCACTTGTAATGCTCTGCTGATGAGTGGTTGAAAGATACTCAACTTTCTGTTCATAAATATTTATGCATTTCTAACCAGACAGAAAAGTGTATCTAAAAGTAGTTCAGAGGAATTCTTCGTCCATAGTACTATTCATCAGAGTAACTAACAATGATACATTGTTACTGTCTTTACTGTATCGAAACTGATGAAACAGAGAAGTTACAGGGAACAACCCACTTGTGCTGAAGGAACCTAGCGGAGTCTTATTAGATTTAGTCAAAAGAATTAGGTGGATCTTTAACAGACACCTGTCATCATCATATAAGCAGACAGAAATTTCCAACAATTTTTCACTCGACTTTATTTTTCCAGGGTTTCTATCTGTTATCCTAAATTTGTAAATGATCTTCTGATTGACATTTGCTCTCATGTAATTTTTTCACTAGGACATGAAATATGTCCAGCTCAGAGAACACAACCACATCAAAATATGTCTAATAAACTTAAGCGTTCAGTTTAGTATGTAAAATATGCTTTCGAAAAATTGAGCACCTTTTGTACAATCTCTTCGTTCTTAAGTGTTTATTTCTGAGTTTAATTTCGGTTAAAATGTAATGGAAAATTAAGGTTATTGCATTCCAATACTGATCATACTTCTGAGCTATTGTAGTGTTTTAATTTGAATTATAAAGGGATTTTTTTTGGTGAAAGATACCCATTTGGAATTTCGAAAGATTGATTACTGAACAAGGAATATTCTTTTTGATAATTTCATCATCAGGTCCTACAGTTATATGTTCATTATAATAACAGAATGACTGCTGTTGACAACATTAGTAGTTTTTAAAAACAGAGTAACACTGAATCACTTAGATCAGAATTCCAAAAGTTATTTGTAATTAGATTGTTAATAGATTATAGTCCAAATTTATGTATGCCGTAATATGTATAATTATTATAATTTTTTATTTTGATTATAGCTTGACTCCATACCGTATTTTTATTACAAGCATGGAATTTTCAGCATGTGATATTGGTAGCCCAAATTTTGCAGGCCGACTATTGATAACAGGTCGGCAGGGGATCGAACTCCGGACCATGTACATGGTCGTTGAGTGTCCTAACCGCTGTACCACCAGCGAACAATATTACAAAGTAAATGATTATAAATGACAATGAATTTATAGCAATAAATTCTCATGAGTCAAGTTCATATTAACATTCTATTTATATTGATTAGGAACTTCAGATGGATCTGTGATCATATTAAGGACAGGAGTATATATATATATACATATATTTTGGACTATAATCTATTAACAATCTATTTGCATATAACTTTTGGAATTCTGATGCAAATGATTCAATGTTGCTTTCTTTTTAAAAACTACTAATGTTGTCAATAACAATCATTCTGTCACTATAATGAATATATAACTGTAGAACCTGATGATGAAGTTATCGAAAAGGAATTTTTAACGAGAATTGTTCCTCTTTTATCAGCATAACTACCCATGATGTGGGATATTTTGAAAAGTGAAAATTTTCAAGGCAGAATTATATTGTGACAACAGAAGACAAGGGCCAGGCAACAGATCGTTTATTAAGGAAAATCAACACATATTTATAGATTTTAATGTACATTGTTGTAGATTATTGTTAGTATAAAATACAGTCTTTTGATTGGTGGTTGTTTCTCACAGAAAGTTTACCTTGCATCTCTTTGTGGCTGTGTGAGATAATCCATATGCTATCTGTATCCGCCTACACAAAGCCTTTGTTGGGGACATAAACATTGACGTCAATTACTGTCTACCAACTTTGGCTACCAGTCAGCTCTCACCACAATATGACGGTGAATGATACTGATATTAAAGAAACGATTGCCTTCTCAATGATTACGAAAGTTCGCAAATCCAATTGAAGGTATAGAAGCCAGGGTTATTAAATTTAACTCACTGACTTGTACACTCGACTTCCAACCAGTGATTCTCAAGCTAGGAGTTCGCTCCACGTACTGAGTCTGAGAAAATGGCGAGTATAGTTAGCCATTACGCAATCACTGTGGCGTGCGGATGAACTTATTCTGAAAACAGTCTTCTAAACATAATGAAAACATTTCATATATTTGATTCCCTTGATAAATTTTGATAGAGAAAGGAAGACCACATTTGCAGTATATATTGATATTACTCTTTTTCAGAGGTTCTCATCAGCTGCAAACTACCTGAAATTACAATGGTTAGAAATAATAACATTTCATACTTCAATGTTTGAAAGGTAATAAAGAAAACATTACACGATGAACGCACTCGGAATATAAGTATCATAACTTTTAGTTTAAGTTACCATCAGTTTATTTGCTATCAAACTATGAAAAAAGAGGGATGAGAGAAGACAGAAAACAGAAAAATCTGATTAGCACTGTTAGCTTGTACGTCAACATGGTAAATCGAGAAGTTTAAAGTTAATCAAACTGAAAACTTAGTGTAACGAAAGTAATACGGTTACCAAGGGAGTGAGAGATTGACTACACTCTATTTCTGTGTGCATAAGTTTGATCTGAGACGTTTGATTGCAATCGCTTCAGCAAATCGTAGTAGATTCGCTGTCCTTTGTATGTTTAATATTCTGAAGGATTTGGAAATCTCGAAAAAATGAGGCGTATCCACAAGGTGTCTGGTGATTGCACTTTTTAAGTGTCTGCTTCCTTTTAAGCATAAGTTTCTTGGGACATGCTCTGAAAACCGGATAAAAGTCCTTCTTTCTGTCCTTCCGATGTACTTGCTGCCGCAGGTGCACGTAAATTTATAAATGCAGTTGGAGGTGACATCAGCAGGGTACTTTTCCAGGTTCGATTGGCTTATAGAGCATGTAGTGCTATACAGTGTCACCAGCTTAGCTTCAGGGAAGCATTGCTGCTTTCTTCCTGTTTTCAATGAATGAAAACAAATATAATTTCTGAAGAATCTCTCTAGAAAAATTAGAAATACGTGTTTTCTTTGATATTCGGGGTGGGCAGTTGTAAGAATAAATAATAGTACTTCATGAATTTCTCATAACTTCTTTTCATTACAGAGTCTCAGTGTTTTCTAGTCAACAAACCTAAGCACTCAGGCGGGTAATTTAAAGAATCATTTTACTACGCCTAGTAAATAGTATCATCTTCAATCTACGGTGAATCTTTATCAAAGGGCAAGTAGATATTTGATACTTATATCGACAGTTTATTATTACCCTAAGTTGTGTTACCTTACTTATCGGCAGCAAAAACCTTCTTTTCGATTCAGACTCTGATTTATTAAATAAGTGACTTTACTTGGCATCGCATGACTGGTGTTTACAGCGGAAATTTGAGTATTTCAGTATTTGGTTACTGTCAAATTCAGAGCATTCTTGGTTATGAGAGCAGTTTCAGATGGAAAAGTAAGCAATCTGAAATGGTCTGTATTGTTTATTAGTTAAGTTTCACCGTTAGAGAGAATTTCGGGTTATTTCTGGTTATTCCGCTTCTTTATTTGAAGCTTATGGTTTCAGATATGATAAAGAAGATTTGTAGCTCACGTGGATGATTTTGATGTGGTTGTATTCTCTGAGGTAGATGGTCTTCAATTTGAAGTGGGTTTTTAAATTTCTCCAAGAGTTTATTAGACATCTCTCCTGGTGATCTTGAACGTGATTGGTTGTTTTGTGTGTTTTCACACCTTCTAGGCTACTTGTATTGGAACTGAGTGTTTCCTGGACTTGAACTTTGATACTTTGTGTGTGAGATTTCCTTCTTATTGACTGTAACATTTTGTCTATGCCAGTGTGTCTATTAATTGGCGATTCAATGGAATACAAGGCACCTTCTAAAAATTCCCTGCTATACTTGGTGTTTCCTCTGTCTAATATTTGAATGTTGTCCCAGTCGAATTGATGCCCGTGGTTGTCTGTATGCAGTGAGGTGATATGGGTGAGTGGATTTCATGTCTCTTGACAGGTAGTTTGTGATCATGGATACGAAGACGATGGAGATGTCCGCTCAGCCAATGTTGTGTATGTAGTTCACAGTTGCTGCAACTTATTTTGTAGATGATGTTGGTTTTATCTTCTTTCTCTGTTGAGTCTTTTGGTAGACACAGAGCTGAGTGGAGTGATTTTGTTGGTTTGTGTGCTACATCAACTCCTAAGGGTCTTAAGAGTCTTGCAGTGATTTCTGAGATATCTTTTATGTATGATAGAGTGATTTTCTTTGTGTTTTACTTGAGGACCTTTGATATGGTAAGTTGGCTGGGGGGTAGATGTCTCTTGATGAATTTCCGTGGATATCCATTCTTTTGAAAGACGTCCATGAGATATCTTTCTTCAATTTTCCTTTAGGTGGGAGTGCTGCAGTAAGAAAAATACAAGTAGCCTAGAAGGTGTGAAAACACACAAAACAACCAATCACGTTCAAGATCACCAGGAGAGATGACTAATAAACTCTTGGAGAAATTTAAAAACCCACTTCAAATTGAAGTATGCGCTGAAGATGTTGCCTAGTAGGGTAATGAAAGCTTCTCAAATAGACCGTCCACCTCAGAGAACACAGCTACTTAAAAAACAACTTTTATCTAGTTTGCGTATGAACAACAGATTTACTGTGACTGGCATTTTTAAAGAACAGTTAAGTGAAATTTTCTTTCAGTGTCTTTTTTTTTGTAATAGAAAATCAGATTTTATTCATGAAAATGTTTCCTACAGTCCTTCCAGTCTAACTGATGGAATAATTTTTAGTTGCTTTTTACTGTCAATGCATACCTCTCTAAGATATAAAAGTAATCCGGTGGTCATGAGACATACTATCTTTACAGGTGTAGTGTATGATTCTCTTGTTAAGCGATTTCAATTAGGCGCGTACAGGTAAAATATACACGCAGTAAATAATTAAGTTTTATTTATTTTCTGTCCACTCTGAATTATTCAGATGGATTAAAACTTTTGAATTCGTGGGGGAGAAGGTTTACAAATAATGGCTGAGCGGATAAGCTGAAGTATCTACTGACCAAATTAGATAAGTAGTTTAAACATTCTAAAAATTGTCTCAAAAGATGGTAATCTTGGTCAGTTAAAAAATTGCTTGCCTATAGCTATGTACTTCTGATAACAGAAGACCATAAGCATTGTCCTTTTTGAGTTTCAACAAGGCAGAAACAGTTGTTGGAACAGAATAAAGACTATATCATTTCATTTTGTCAGTTTCTCGACAAACTGAATAAACCTATAAAATTTTAAGTATATGAACAGAGAAATCCGCAGCCTACTTGAAAAGATGACATGAAGTTAGTTAATTGAAGTTTCCAAAATAATAAATAAAAAGTTCTCAGAAGTTACGCTTAAACATCTTATATAAAAGAGATTCAAGTTATAGTGGAGAAAATTTGTAACCCAGTTAGATGATATGAAATTATTTGTGTTCTCTGAGCTGGCTGATTTAATTGCGAAGCTTCCGTCGTCCTTCTAGACAACATCTTCAGAGCTGGTTTGAGTATAAAATGAACTGATATAAATTTTCTATGAGTGATGTAAATGTATCTGCTGGCAACTATTGTCGTGACCGGGTGTTAATTTACGTCTCTACTGATCATATTTTTATTGACTTGGAATTCGAACTTTCTTGTCGTGGGATTTACGTTTTATTAGCTGGTTAATGTGGCCAAGAATAATGCGTTTGTAAACTGCTAATTCACTTGAGCACCAGGCTTCTAGGAATTCCCTGGCAGTATTCTTGGTATTTCCTCTACTTGAAATTTCTGCATTATCTCAATTATCCACGTGCATTGATACGAAAGAATATATATATTCTATTCAAGCGAATTTGTGTTCTTGGATTCTGATTCGAAGGGGAGGCCCACTTAGACCGAAGAATTGTTTATAGCAGTTCATGCGATTTATTTTGTAAATGGTGCAATTTTTATTTTCTTTCGCTTTTGGATCTTTTAGTTTGCACAATATTGAATGTAGTGATTGTGCAGGCTTGTGTGCTATATCTATTTCGGATAGTTTTAATATCCTAGCTGTCATTTTAGACATAAGTTTTATATATGGTAGGATGAATTTTCTTGTGGGCTTTAATGTTGGCTTGTAGTTGGTGTTGTGACTCGTATTTAAACACTTTTGATGAAATTGTAATGATATGCATTCTTCCTGAAGACGATTGGTAGGTATTTTTCCTCCATTCTCTTCAGCACTGGAGTGCTACTGTGTGTTTGAACTCTTTTAAACAATGTCTTCACACAGTTTCTTTTGTGGGTAACTGGATTATTACTATTAGAGTATTTAGTCTGCGTGTGTTGATTTTCTGTCTACTTGTATTTCTAAATTTCCTAGGTTAGTTCTCCTGATTAGGACATGTAAGAATGAAATTTTGTTGTCTGTTTCTTCTTCTCCTGTGAATTTAGTGTCTTCAGATAAGTTGTTTATTAATTCGTGGGTGTATTCTAACTCATTTCTTCTAATTAATGTAACGTACCCAGATTTTCGGTTTAGTTATATGTAGGGTTATTAATTCTAATCTTTTCATAAAGGCTTGAACTATTAATCGTGATATGGGCGATTCAGTTGATGTTTCTTCTATTTGTTCTTATACTGGATTACTAAATTGGAAGCATTTTGGAAGACATAATTCTATGAGTTCTATCCAAATTGAACATTGAGTTTTTGTGTTTTTATCTTTACACAGTAGTTCTGCACAGTTTATTTTGCCAGTTTTTAACCAGTTGAAGTATATAACGATGTGACATCAAAGGACACCAATTATTTCACTGTCATTCACTTGCATGTTTTTGATTTTCCCAAAAAATTGGATTGGCGAACGGATAGAGTGGTATGTTCATTTTCTGGAAAGTCCTTTAGATAGATTATATTTTGGTGTTCCTGGTGGCGAAACGATTGGTCCTCAGAGAATGTTTGGTTTGTGTAATTTTGGTCTACCGTAAAATGGAGATAAAACAGGTACTTTAGATTTCATTCGCCATTGATCTTGTTTTGCAATTTGTCCTGACTTGGTTAGTTTATTCAATGTTATTTTTTTTGTTATTTAATGTTTGCGTAGAGTTTGTTGGCATCTGTTGATGTAAATTATTTTCATTGAGTAAATCACCTACTTTCTTTATGCACTCTTCTGTGTCCATGATTACCGTTGTTCTTCCTCTGTCAGTTGGTAGTATGACCATCACCTTCTTATTCTACAGTTTCCTAAATGCTTTTTGCTCTTAAGAGTGTTAATTTGGGTTTAATATTTTTCCCGTTTGATTATGTGGATGATACATTGACGTATTTCTTGTTTTACTTCCTTATTTAACTTTGATGATTTGAGTGATGATTCTGAGGAAGTGCAAAAATAGGTTTATAAGGAGTCACCAGCACTGTAGCTCAGTCCTTTCTGAAGAATTTGTTCCTCTATTTTCGATAATGGTTGTTTCAATAAATTTGTTACACAGTTATTTAGCGTTTCTTCGGATGAACGTTTAGAAATCTTAGCCAATTTTTCTTTGACAACAACTTCGTTCTCTGTGTCATTCGCTTAATATTTTAATGGAGGTGTTCAGTGCTGATAGATGTTCTGGACTGAGAGTCTGTCCAAGCTTTTCTTTTTGAAATTTAACCATATCCTGGTATTTTTTTAAATCTGATTGTGTGCATTAGTGATCATTAGTTTCACCATTTGTTTTCTGTGTTGTTTGGTTAATTTCCACCACAGGTTATAGTTAATTCGTGGTTTATGTGGTTAGTCAAAAAATGTCTGGTTACCTTGATTAAGATGAGATATGAAGCATAGCTTCCACGTTTTTTACCCCTTCAACAGGGCACACAACAGCATCTTATTTTTTCACGGAATATGAAGAAAGTGAAAAGCTTCACTTTCTGGGCCTTGGACTTCTACGAACTACGGAAGGAAATAATACAAGGGTATATTTATGGTCAGTAATCTTGGAATGGACTATACCTGAATATCAACAGCTTTGTGCAATAGGTATCAAGAAAGATCCACTTGGAATGCTGTTTAACCATACTGGAAAGATTTGTTTGTTTAGTGGGAAACCTTGATGAGGAACTCACAATTACTGATATACTGCGTACGAAACAGCGTGTATTCTCAAAACTCTTTTGATTGAAAACGAAAAATATCGATACTAAAGGCTCACGCTGACACACTGAAGAAGAGATCATTTAAAAATAATTGAATTCAAGAGTGATGAAGGGTCTAGCCGAACTAAATGCAGAGCAAATGATGTACTCGAAAAGACTAATTAGTCACACTTTACAGAACAGGTTATCTACTAAAACAATCCAAAGTTAATAAATCTTCCTCTCAGGATACCGTCAAATGCATTCACTAGCTTACTTGCATATTTCGGAAGAGTGGAAGGACAGATTTGGGACTTTAAATTTGAACGAACTTGCAAGTGAAGGTGCAACTGCTTACTACCTGATTGACGGCATTCATAAAATTGATATTTTGAAATTATTTAACACAGTCAAAACTCAGGTTGTTTACTATGTATCACTGGAGTGGTAGTCATCAAACGGTGAAAATCATGTTTGAGTATTCGAATAAAAGCGTTGTTAATCTGTTATTTTAATGTTACATACTCTGATAATTTCTTGACATTTACGCAGATAAAAAAATATACTTCAATGTAACATGTTTTACTTAATTTACATCTCTAACTAACCCCATATTCTGATATTATCTCCAGAATATTTCCATAGTATTCCCGTGTATGTAAACAGACTAACCCATACATTTTATTCCACTCTACTATTCGACGACACCATATTAATGAGTCCGGATTCCTGCTAATAAATTAAAGCATGCAGATATTTTGTGTATTAAAATAAGACGATATCATGTCACCCCGCTCAGTTTGTTGTTACTACTTTTTCAAGAAAGACGAAAGATAGATATGTTCGTAATAATGTGGTGGATTCAACTCAACTGACAGTAAAAAAAGGAAGATTATGTGATCAAGTAAACTGAACAGTTGGTCAACTGAGTTACCGGGGTGAGCAAAGACTGAGAACCTCTCTTTTCTGAATACATAAATCCGGTTTTAAACTTGTGATGCCAATGGCTTCAATAAAAAGTGAATTGTATTTTTCACTGATTATCTTAAAATACTTCAAGATGTTTATTTCATGACCTGTATCAATGAGATGCCATGTGATGGCATTGTTGAAACCATTTGTTGTTTTTGAACGGAAGCGATTCGATTGAGGTGCAGAGAATCTGAGATGTGTTTTTCTTCCCGTTCTCGCAGATTTAGGTACAGTCACAGATTCATGTAGATTTGCATTCACAATTGGAGTTAAAATGCGAAGGGTACGTATATATATATGCACGAAAGAGCATGTCGTTCTATACAAGGGAACCAACTTGACTGTAAGATAGATTCTGACTAGTAAAATGTTCAGTCTTCTATTAACTACTCCTGAAGTGTTTCTGCTTTTAAAACCTAGTTGTATGAACACAGGTCACTTATTCATTGCGATTTGTTTTGTATCTCTACCTTCAAACCTTAGGTACCTATTAAATTACTTCCGAGACTACCCGTAATTTTTCGAAATTTTCCAAAGTCTGAGTAATTCTTCTACTGATTTCTCACTAGGTCATATTCTTCTGATCTTGTATAACAAACTTATTCTAATGTATAGATGCTTCGACAAAAGCTACTGAAATTTCAGTATAGTCCATTCCTCCTAGGCTGTTTGTGAATAGGTTTTCGGAGACTTCTATCTTCCAAGTGCTGCACAGAAAGTTCAAGAAAATGAAACTTCCCACTACTTCCGTGTGCCACAGTGAAATAAACGTTCTTATTTGCATGACTGGATAATCTACGTAGATCGAATAAGTGAATTTCCTGTGACAAACAATGAAAGTTTCACTAACGCATTTGCAATAAGAAATTACTTCCTAGATAGCCTGCTTGAGCTTTGATCTTTAAATGTTATCTATAAAGATTTCTGTTATCATTGACCCCAATGGACTGTCCATTGCTTGATAACCTACTTGAAAGTAGACGGCGTTGTCAAACTGAGATCAGACATCCTCTGTACATATTAGTAGCAGGCGTTTATTTTCCCGTGCTGGAAGAGGGAAAAGCTGCGATGCTGACAAATAATGTCAACGGTTTCATGAATCAGTAGCAAAGAGGACACATCAAATAACACCATGAATTTATTGGAAAAATTAATGTGGTTTGAACTTCCAGCAAACTCGATTTAACCACTGAAATCTACAAAGTACCGGGCGAATGTTTCCACCCACTTTGAGACTCTCCAATGGTGTACACCTCTGACCCCACTAGATTTTCTATTCAAGATGCTGAGGTTAAGTCGTTAGTCGGGCAAACAGTAAACTATGTGAAGGGGAAATCAACAGCACTTAAGCAATAAGTTCTATCACTTCGCGACCTATAGCTCCGCTGATAGCCAATATCAACGAAGAACATTTGTCTTCACACGCAATTTAATGGACCCCAATAGTCCCGACTTCTCACTGGAACTTAAGGTAACTTCATCCTGTGGTGATTCACTAGCTGAGCATCATATCAACTTTCAAGCCCTTTTGGCATGAACTAGTTTGACTTGTGATAAGTTAACGAGTTGACATTTGCTTACATTTGAATCTGATTATGGCTACGTTTAAATAGGGGGCATTAAGAAGGCAAACAGTGAGAGATGATATTCCGTAGTTCCATTATAACAGCTTTACAACTAGCGTGATTCAGTTACACAAAATAAAAGTGTATATTAATACGCCTGCAGACAATAAATGTCATTTGGAAATTTATTCAATAAGTCATACTGTACCAGTGTGTGTTCTAGCGGAAATATACATTTAATATTAGATAAACTGGGTGAGCACTTTCAACAATAAATAATTTTAGAATAAGTAATGAAAAAAAACTTATCTAAAACCAAAAAAAATGTCAGCAAACTGGAAAAATGAATACTCTTTTAAAACGAACACTCATAAGTAAGTTGATAGTGAGTTGGACACTACACTTACGGTTTCTGTATAAAAAAGATACATAGGCATTTGAAAAATTCTTTATCGAATAAATCAGCTTATCCCTAATGTCAAAAGAACACATTTCAGAGTATGAGTTTGGTTCAAGTTTTGATGGTAATTTCTTGAAAACTTAAAATTTTTGACTTGAAACATAAATCAGGGATAAAACTGGAATGTTTTCGTCTGGTTGTATTGTGTAATAAAATCATTCACAATGATTACTTGTTATGCCATCAAATAAAGCTTAGATCACCACTTCGACTTATTGAGAAGTATAATGTGAACTTATACGCCAAAATATGATTATCGAATGTTAAATTTTACTGATTGAAAAGTAGGTGTAGTCACGAATCAACTTAAATTTGGGATCGACTGGAAATAAGTAGCTCTAGGCAAGTGGTTTGTCTGAATTGGTGGCTCTTCAGCAGTGCACACTATCAATGAAATTGACGGTCCTAAAGTTATGAGATTAGCATTTTTCTATTAAGTTAGTTGGTAAAAATTCATTAGCACACAGATATGAACTGCAGTCAACTCTCAACCTGGCTTCACCGTCTTCATGTGGTGACTGTGATTCAACAGGAACATTTCAGTATTAATGTAAATCAAAGCGGTCAACACTATTTCTCTCATTCTTAATAAGAATAAACTCAAAACTTTCAAAAAAACAGATAAAAGCATAATGAAATATTTTTTTTCAAATTTGTAACACGATACTTTGAAGTGAGTCACCTCAATAAGGTTAGCATGCAGAATATCTTCATGTCACATTTCCTATTTATGTAGGAGAAAAGGTATAGAAATGAAATATTCATTAATTCTACTGTTTTTGCATTCATTAGCGTTTCAATTATTAATCTGAATATTTAACAAAGAGTTTTCTAGGTCATGTTTGGGTCAAATTATGATAAACTATCTTATCACCTAATTGTGAGTGCTGTTTTGACAATCGTTTCATTTTATAACCTTACTAAAGAGACTGAGTAGAGGAGAAAAAAAAACAATAAAATCATTTCTCTACTCACTAGTTCATAATGCCATGTTTATACAGGTCTATGCAAATAATAAATTAGGGGGAAAAAAGAAACAAAATCACGCCCAGGCTTCTTTATAATCTAAACTCCCTTCAACAAAGAAGTGGAGTATTCAATGACTGTGTATGCAGATAGCTTCTAGTTCGTGAGTGAACAGTTTAGAAGCTACTTTTTCCAAATTAATCACAGCTTTACCTAGCTAAAGTGGGATGAAATAATTCCGTGAATCCAGTTAATTTTTAATAGTCTTTCTGCAAATTAAATAAATGCTAGGCGAAATGCAGATGTACTGTTTCAGGTTTGAAGTCATAATCGAGGAGGCTGCCTATCATGGTAGCAAAATACATGAAATGACTTAGTGTGAGCTTATATGGACTTAAATTATGAAACCTGCTACTACAAATACTGCAACTGTTGACTATTTAGTTTACTGAGATGAAATGCAGTGCTAAAATGATGGGTTAAAAAGCGATTGGCGTGTTCACACGGCTTCTATTTCAGTCATGACTTAAGATCATGTGATTTAGAAGTTTAGTTTAAAGAGAATATTTTTTGTTGCATAGTCATTTAATTCCACCACACTTTCTTGATGGGAACGTGGTTGCTGATTAGACCTGATTGCGTCATACATCTTGTTATAGTCTTCCTTACTGACTGATTCACTTCTATGGTATTGGACCCTTTGTCAAATATCACATAATACCTTGATTCGCTCAAACTGTCGCCCTCGTAACTAGGACATGCGACTGGTTTTCTGTTGCGTATTCTGAGCACGATGATTTAGTCTTGAAGCTTTCATTATCATTTTACACATTATGAGAAATAACTTCGGAATAAATTCATTTGTAAATGACTTCCCGATCTCAGGTTTGCTTGAGGTATGAATAATTTAGATTTAGAAGGAGCACACGAAGTAGGATACATACAGGAGTTCGGATTCTTAGGTGAAACATGAACAATAAAGGTGTTATAAGCAACAAATATTTAATGCAAGCCATCTAAATCAGAAGTGTCAATGGAAACTAAGTGTACACAAGATTAATAATGAAATGAGTTATGCAAATCAAGGGTGTTTATCCGTGTACCAATGATATGTAGATAATACAATCATACACGTGATGATGCTGTTAATGAACAACTGTTATCACTCAGTAAATATCACATCTGAGTCAGAGGTGAATAAAGAACTTCATCTCCGAGTGCCTTGTTATAAAGGACATCTGAGGGAGGACTTTCTTTTTAGACCATTCATGGGAAGTCATCATGAAGCGTTCAGTATAAAAATTTATTTAACTGAATCCTTTTCACTATAGACAGAAATCAAATTCTTTCCTTCTTTTAAGCAATAAAATCATCTGCAGTGAGGCTGCAATCCACAATAAGCAGACGTCCTACACGACATGTAATAAATAGGCAACATCAGATTGAAAGAATCCATACAACCACAAAAAAGCAGTTGTTTATCAGCTTTCAGCTCAAAGATAGTACTACCGTAGGGATTCTGAAAAACCGTCTTTTTGGAATGCTAAAAGAAACATTCTTTTCTCATAAGGTCAGCATCGTCTTCTTGAGCCTGCAGTTCATAAGTGACTATGTGAAAGACAAGTTAAATCTTTGTGTTTCTTCAGTGTGCACTTACAAATCTTACTATCGCCTATGGAGCTAATTATATGGATTAAATACAATACACATATGTCAAAAGCATCTCAAAATGCTGTTCAGGATGATTCACAGAAAGATTGAAATTTTCATTAGTTCAGTTGTTGAACATCTTGTGAACTTAGGACAGCTGCTCGAGAATCCTCCTATAAAGATATCTACAACGGAAATCGGGACAGTGTAAAAAATGTCAAACTGTGAAATGCAAGGACGGCGTGAAAGCCAGAAAGTTATAATTTTGAGAGGAGACTTTGTGTGGTGAAAATGTGTGTTAAATCTAATTTGCCGCTATTGTCTTCGACTTTTTCTCATTTAATGGATCCCGTTATGAATTATTAGTTGACCATTATCGTTTCTTCGCATGTTCATTCTGCTTTTTTGTCACTTGTTCCACTCTCGTCACACTTATTATATGGATACTTAACCGTCTTACTTCACATCTAGCAGCAGTTTTATACTTTTGTTAACTTCATTGATTTTCATTCTTTCCTTTCAGTTATCTTTTGGGTCATTATGTGAACACTTTTTGTTTCTGAGATCCCTTGATGACATGACTCCTCTATTTTATTCAATAACCGACTGATATATTTAATAATTATCAAAATCACTGTATACCTTCCGGTGATAACCACGGTTGGAATGAAAATGTATTCGCTGAACGAATTTCATAGTAGCTGTCGATTCATTACTACATCTTGACTAATGGATCTCAAATTGAAAATAATAGTTTAAATGAAACTGAGCAAAAGATTCATTTAGTAAACTGGCAGTGTAAAGATGAGAGGAAATGTGACTGAAGCAATAAATTTTGTTGGTAAGTGCAGGAGAATTTAACAAACGTCTTTATTACCTTCGGTAAGTGAGATTCGAATATTAAGCTATATAATTCAGTACTTCAAGTATATTTCCACATTAAGATTCCTGAGTATCTATTTGAACAAACCCATATTTCCAAAAAGCTAAGACAAAAATATTTTCGTCTGAGGAAATACGGAAGTGAAAATATAACTCTTGGCAACACTTATTTGGTGTTCGAAGAAGCTTTCTCTACTATAGTCAGCACATATTTTTAATATTCAAGTGTTGGTTTGTAGGGATTTGATTGGTTACAGGATTCTCATCATGAGCTGACATTGGTTAGAGAACCATTAGAAAACCTGGGAGTACTGGACAGCTGTTCCATCCTAGTTCGGGGCTCTTCATCAGTACACACCCACCGTGGTTCGAACTCAGGACCTTCTGGTTACAAGGCGAGCTCGTATACCATTGAGCCACTGGGACCCGATCCAATGGCCCGTGAATTCTAACTTCTGCCAATTCACGACATAGGTTTTCCAATGGTTCTCTAACTATTGTCAGCTCATGATGAAAATCCTGTAACACATTTTTAAGTCTAAAATATTTTTCAAAAGTGAAATAGTATTTCATTCAGGGTAGACAACTTGTGCTCACTTCTTTTCACTGTTTATTAGAGAATTTCGGTGGAATTGAGGGAAAAACATTCATCTTAATGAAGACATGACAATTATCTGCGCAGTCACTGTGTTTGCCTTATGCATGCGAAGCTGCCTAGTCAAGAAGACTTAACAGTTAGATAGAGGATGTTGATATGCTTTATTTTTGTGCTTTTTCGAAATATTAAAAATTTCATTCCTTTTATCGATTCACGAACTGTCAAATGACACTCCACTTCTGTGAAACTGGAGATGTGAATTCAGGTTTAGTTCTCTATAGTAGTGGAAGAGCATAGCCTTATGCTTTTGTGAATTTAAGGTGTGAAAATGAAACATCAAAGGTTTTTAGGATAAGGTTATCGATTCACCTTGATTTTAACGAACATTTTATGTTAGCTTCTTGTCCAACTGATGAATCAAAATAGCCTGAAGGCAAGTTCTAGATGGGATATTGATTATGAATATGTTTATGGAAGAATGTTTAAATCAAACAAAGAGAAATAAGAGGTAGACCTTGATTTGTCAGCTTTTGTGGAAAAATGACTGTTGGTTATTCAGGACATGACTAAGAGTCGAAAAGATAAGTAACGCTGATAATAAGTTTCATACACAGCAGATAAGTATAGTTTAGCAGAATAGGCAGAGAACAAATGGCCTTAAGTAAAATTAGACAAGACAACAAAGGGGATGAAGATATTCCACCGCCAAAAATAAACACCAATCAAAATCAGGGGGAGAAATCTGAACAAAGTAGTCTATTTTAGTTACCTGGGCAGTGAGTTTAAACTACAAGCGGAACAGAAGACTGTGTCAGGACCAGCCAGAGTCGGATATTAGAATTAAGTCACACCTTCATTACTCTGAAACCACTGTTTGGATCCAAAGCACCCAGCACAAGGAACAAGATCTGAGTTTTCAGCACTAATGACACAGATGCCACCTAAAGAATTTACAGCATGCTTTTTAGCAGATTTTTAACAACAGCTGCCTCCGGTGAAGTTGAAATGGTTGGCTAGGAAAGGTGAAGAAGAAGAATACTGTGGCAAACAGTAAACTATCAGACAAGAATCTAGTGACTAGTAAATATGCAAAACGGATGTGATGAATGGGATAAACACTGAGAAGACTGAGTGACATAACCCAAGAGTTAGACTCTCAAATGGAGAAGAATAGACAGTGACAAACTGGGAGTTCAAGGCTAACATGGGGAAAATTGTACAGATGAAATTATAGCCTGTGGGAAAACATGCAGCCAGTAGACAGTGGGAGCAGAGAGAAGATTGGATTGGAGTGGTTTCACTTAGTCCTATGTTTTGCTCGGACTACTTTCAATGAACAATAATAATAACTAATCATTAGAAAAAAAGTAACCAACGTAAACTATAAAAACAAATAAACAGTGGTCAGATACTTTCCACTAATTTTTAACAACTACTTCAAAAGAAGCTTTTTTTACCAGTAACGGTATACCAAATATTATTATAGACAAAAACTAAATTATGTAAAAAAAAAAGCCGAAAAGAAATTTAGGAGGTTAAAAGATTGATTGAGATAATACATGGAGAGAAATAATCCAAAATTCATTTTAAAAAGATACCCTCAGTGAAACAAAATAAGCTAGGACCGTATCACGAATTTTTTTTATTCCTACACGTTCCCAGTGGAACATAGGGCTTCAAGCTAGAGGCTTGGAGTTTCAGTTGCAGTCGTGTTTATTTTTACGGGATGGGTTGCTAGCCTCATGCCCAACCTTCCCTCTTTACCAGTCTTATTACTGGATTACCGAGATAAAGGAGCGCGTCAGCCGGGGATTGGACCCCGGACCATGTGCATCGTCGGCGAGCGTCCTAACCGCTGTGCCACCGACGCGCAAATTAGCAGAGTTGAAATTCACGGATCAATTAATTCCAATCGAAGTGGACTAATATTCAGCGTGCTGGTCTGGCGAACTGAAATTTTCAGGTCCAACCCCTGGTATGGTAGCAGATGTTCACTTCTAAAGAGTTCTGAACCAGAATGAAACAACAGTCTAGTAGACCCTAGTTTTCAACGATTCTCATATGGATGTCGATTCATAGCGAAGTTTTCAATGAAATTTCAGTCTAGTTTGCACTGAAGAATAAAAGATAGTTGATCATCAGGTGACTATTTCTGCAAAAGCTTTGTTTAGCGAAAAATTTTTTTCTTCAATTTATCTATTGTATTTGTTCTATGGTCAGTTTTCCTAACTAACCTACTATAAATTCTTCTAACATCTCAACTGATTATTGACCTGAATGCATGGTCAAGTTTATCATTAAGATTTTATCACTCTTCACCAAACACAGTGCTGTTCAGTTTATACAGCGCGACATAAATTAAGAGATAATCTGAAAAGTACTTATCTCTCTGTGTATCACCTTAAAAGATTTTCTGCTCAGTACAAAAGAATTGAGTAATTTTTTCTAGATTAGAATGAGGGAATCTTTTAAAAATTCGAATAAAATAAGTATTATTGCAATAATGACTGCTTTGAGCACTGAATCATTCATTTACGGTGGTTATTATTATTATGCGAAAACTAGCCGGCAATGAATTGCATGCAGGAGACTTGTAGCTTTAATTAGGTGTTTTGATACTGTTGCGTTCTTGGAGCCGGATGGCTGGTTGAATCAAGAGGTTTCCAGTGTCCTTCTAGACATATTTCAGTATAAAATTGTAGCTTAAAATACTAATGAAAAGGAAAAGTGGTCCAGTAGAGACAGGGAAAACAGCATTACCAAAAGTGAATGAACTGTTTTTCGTGCAACTGATTTCTGATCTGATAATTATTATTATATTATTATTGTTTCCTTTAATTCCTAGAGGAACATAGGGCTTCAGCCGTGCGTATCCATTGCGTTCGGTTCTCTGCTAGAGTTTTCGCCTGTCTCCAAGTCTGCCCACACGTTTTCATCTCCTCTTCACATGACCTCCTCCAAGTCACCCTCACACTGACGACCAACTCGCCGATTCCCTTTCGGGTTCCACTCGAGCAATGGCTTGTCTAGTGATGTCACTTGATGGTTTCCTCAGAGTATGACCAATCCATCTCCATTTCTTCCCGCCTTTTTTTTCACAATCGGTTCCTGGTTGGTTCGCTCCCAGAGATCCCTGTTGCTGATCTTTTCTAGCCAGCCATCTGATCTCGAGTATTGAGCGAAGACAACTGTTAATGGAGGTCTTTAGTTTGTTTGAGATGCTCTTTATGACGCGCAGTGCAAGTCTCTGATCCGTATAGTAGCACTGACTGACTTCACATTGGAGTTGAAAATCCGGATCTTATTTTTGATGCTGAGTGTTGTTGACCTCCACACAGACTTGAGAGTAGTGAAAGCTTGTCTTGCTTTCCCAATTGTTGCTTTGATATCCTCGTCAGTTCCGTCCGGCTGTAGTTGAAACGATGCTTCCCAGGTAGGTAAAGTAGGTAGTTTCTTTCAGGTTCCTTCCATTTATGCTGATTGTTGTCTGTTGTTGTTGTTGGTGGTGCTGTCCAGGAATCTTCCTCACTTCTGTCTTCTCTATGTTTACTTGGAGTCCTATCTTTGATGCTTCTTCTGCCAACTTGTTGCTTTTCGCTTGCATATCTTCTAGTTTGTGGGAAATCAGACATATATCATCGGCGAAGTCCAGATCCTCCAAGTTTTTGTGTGAGTCCATTTTATGCCTGTTTCCTCATTGCCCACTGTCTGTCGCATTATCCAATCTACCGCATTCACGAAAGTCAATGGTGATAGTAGGCAGCCTTGTCTTACTCCCGTTTTTACTTCGAAGGTTTCTGTAAGTTTCCCATTGTGGATTACTTGGCATGCAGCATTGTCGTATAGCTGTTGGATGAGATGTATAATTGTTGGTGGGCATTTTTGATTCTCTCCAGGATGATGCGGCTTAGTATTTTGCTTGGGATGGACAGAAGCATAATTCCGCGCAAGTTCTTGCATTGACTTAAGTCTTCTTTCTTTCGCACTTTGAATAAGTAGCCTTTCTTCCAGTCCTCGGGTACCTTGCCCTCCTTCCACACCTTTTCCAGTAGTGGCGTCATCAAGTCCGTTGTTGTCTCTTGGTCCATTTTCAGTGCTTCTGCTGAGATTCCATCTTGTCCTGCTGCTTTTCCAGCTGATAAAGTAAACATTTACTTCAGAAAAGTTTAAATTCTACCGAAAGTCTTCAAAGCTGTTTAGATGAAGGTAGCTCTCTCTTTTACACACTATCTAATTCTGACATTTTTGCCAATAACAAAACAAATTGATAGCCATTTTGTTTTCGAAAATATATGACCAACAAATGTATATTATATGATTGTCTCTCATGTATGAAAGAGTTGTTTTAACAAAGAAATTAGACCTCTGATTTTCAGTACTAATTATCATTTTCCTTAAAAGACCACTACATTTGAAATTATCTCTTCTTTTCCATATTATTGTTTTTGTCGTTTGAACCATTTATCTCAATCATTTAGGCAGTATAATGAGTAAAAATGAATTGACTTTCCTGTCAAACTCTATGTGTGTTTATTTAAAAAAATGAAGCACATTATTCTACACTATTCTGTATGTATGTATATTTGAATGTTTGTTACTGGCTTGACCGAAAAACAAAATTAAACTCAATGAAAAGAGGAGCATTCTTTTCGAGTTCAACTTAAGTTCAAACAATAAATTCATGTTAGATACCAGTTTTAGTAAAGTGGAAGAAATTATCAGAATATTAAATAAATAGAATGAACATTTGGATAATTTGAATTTTGGGGTAAAAAAAGAAATAGGAACAAGAAAACAACAGTTTTATTTTCCAGTTTATAATATTTCCACTCACTTATGTCGATTATAGATGCTTTTATTCAGCTAGAATCAAATTAAACCCAAATTATTACTAATTATAAGACGAACGTAATGCTAAGTCGGATAAGTTGGGGATAAAGAGAGATTCAACGGAACACTCAGTAGTGTAACCTGAAATGGTAATTAATATTCTTGGTTAGTTCCATATTAGATGAGTTTATCTGATCTAACACAACAGTGATACATTAATAATAATAATAATAAGTGGATGATGTTTTGAGGACAGTTTACTGCTCACAATCATATTTTCCAGTCATGTCATTCGGTTATTTAATACAGTATGATTGTGTATTCTGTGACATAAATTTAGCTAATATGAAGTTTTATTCTATCGTAGTCCCCTAATTCTACTCATACATCAATTCTTGGTTAGTAATTTTACCAGTATATTTTCCAGTGTACAAATGAAAGAAATACGATGGAACAATCTACAGTTTTCTTAAGTAAAAACACAGTTAATATACCAAAATATAAGATGGTTGTATATTATAATCATTATGTACCCTTTTTCATCCCAGTGTCATTTATAAAGGTCAATGAAGAGTAGAACCTCAATTTATAAGTCACAGGGTTGATCATGAGCTGACATCAGTCAGAACCTTTGGGAAACCTGGGAGCACTGGACGGCTGTTTTGTTCTGGTTTCGGACTGATCATCAGTACGCATCCACTGTGGTTTGAACCTAGGACTTTCCGGTCGCAAGGGGAGCTCTTAGACGAATCAGCCACTTGGACCCACCAAAAGGCCCATGAATTAAAAATTCAAGCCTCTGTGGGTACGTATTTCTGAAGAGTCCAAAACCAGGACAAAACGGCTGTCCAGGACTCCCAGGTCTTCCAGTGGTTCTTTAACTGACACCAATCCGTGGGCAAACCTAGAACTGATCAAATCCCTCAAAACCAACACTTTATAATTTTAGAAGTGTAAGTCGCTAAGATAACTTCATAACTTTCTCAGGAGAGAGAACTCAGAGAAGTCATTATTGATTCCCATTCAAGCTGGATGGATCGTTTGTTAATCATTTTAGTGAGCTGGAATTAAGCAATATCGACTATACGCCAAAGTTAACTGTATATCTTACTATACAAATATGAAGCGTGAAACCTCAAAAACTGTACTAGTTTTAGAAAGGATTTTCACTTATATAGTTTGCAGAAAAGCAATGCATAACGAATGAATTTCTTTTTTAAAAAAGTTCACGTGTAATAAAAACATAAATGAATCTTGCTAAGGTTTCGTCTTTAAGTACAGGATTTTTTTCCTGTTACTGACACGTGTTTTTAACAGGTGAAATTTCCGTTAGTCATCTAGTTTATCCCATGTTGGAAGACTCATTGATGCATGGATCAAATTTACTTCTTTTAGATAAAGTTTAATTATTGCAGTATGAGTTAAAGCTTATTCGCAAGTGTGATTAGAGTTTGAATTTAACGGTTGCTATTACTACACAAACAATTGTGTCGAATTTAATCCATCTAATATGATCATCGTACTTCTATAATACTTTTGAATACTCAGCAAGTAATGAAATCAGTCAGGGGAATATCTCAAAGAATAGACAGAAGTTAACAATTTATGATAAACAGAATTAAGTATTTGCAATAATAAAACTGACCTTTGAAAATCGATGGGAATAGAAATAGCTATTCACCGTAAATATAAATCGAAAATCTACATGACTGAATTTTTCCTCGCATTCAATGTACCTGTCAGATCATACAGTATGGTTCCAGTATCTTATTTTCTACTGGAAATTCCATGCGTCGTGACAACGTTAAATCGTCGTACCTTTGTAACTCGCCTCTATATAATTTCAAGAGTTGTTAGAGTCACATGTTATTTCATTTTCCACAAAGTATATGCATATAGCTCGATTGATTATGCTTTGCCAGCCAATAAATATGAAGAACACTTCCTTCGAAAACTATACTTCAACTAAACATGTATAAAAACAATAAGTTCTCATCATGTTTTACACTTAATTTCAATTCAGTTCAATCGTATACGCCAACCAAAACTGTTATTTTTGGATAATGAGAGTGATACTAGAATATCATCCTATACCAGTTCATAAATTTGCTCACATTTTTATCCCATGCACATTTACATTAAGGCCGGGTGTGAGAACAGTTGGTCGAAGATGAAAATCCAGATTTCTACTGAAATTGTGTCTTGATTGAGGTTGTCACTAATCAATCGTGTCTCTTCCTGTAATAACCATTTCTCAATTAATAACAAGCGCTATAGTATAGCAAACACCGAACACCATTTTTTTTAATTATAAAATGGTAGACATTATTCTGCTATAAACTATGCTCAGCACGTTACAGAATATGTTGACAAAGTCCTGAGTATCTATCACTTTTGCTCATATCATGACAGTTTTACCAATGCCCTACTGCTCAACATCCGAAACTTATTTTAGACAAAAATTATCAATGGCATTCTTACCGGCAACAGTGTATCAGTCGTATTTGACAGTCCACTGAGATATTCTTCCGCCCATCATCTGTTTGCGCATATGTCACTTTTCCAGAAAGGAGTTACAGATATTATTCATTTTGAATTAATTCTATGTTCGGTATTTATTCTAGGAGAAGATTACATGAAGCAGGGATTCAGTTTTCCTACAAATGTAAAGCTAAAAAAGACAACCGTCTTTAGCCAAATTTTTATCTTAACATTTTACTGGACAAATGGCGCTGTCTTATGTAAGACAGTTGAAACAGATCAGCCTAGAAGCCATCAATGCCAGTAGTCCGAAAGTCTTAAGTAATACAAGAAGAAAGTTCAACGAGCTAAGGTAAACACTTCTTTTTAATAGAAGACACATAATAATGTTGAGCGGCAAATCAATTAACAGACAGATACTAGCGATATTCATACTCATAAAAACGATAGGAATCATTTCTTTATAAGTAAAAGAAATTGCACACAAAAAAATAAGCCGACATCAGAATTAAACTGTAACTGTGGAAAAAAAGAATAACGAATGATTGTTTTCAGGGAGAAATGTAGACGGGGAATGAGAATAAACATCAAAAAGAATAAAATACCATTCATGCAATTATTATTAATGATAAATACTTGTTATCTAATAACTAAAAGAGATAATGACTACATAAGATTTCATTTTAGCAATATTTCTTTATCACTCACTCTATTTACCCTTGTTTCTTTTTCTGTTTCTTCTATTTTTGGTTGTATATCTGGTATTCTAGACCAAAGTGTACTGACACATCAGCATTTTAATTCAGACTACCAGTTATGCGCAATTGTATATTCATTAAAGGTTTGTTTAGTGTAGAATTTGAAAAGTGGGATACAAACAATTAGTCATTTACTCAGTTATGACCGACGTTTTCTAATCCAGATCTTATAGGCAACTGAAGTGAAGTATATATTTTTAAAATATAATTAAAAGGATGAATAATTCAGTATCATAGTAATTTAACCATATGTCTCAGTAATCTTTTCTGTAATCTTCAAAAGAGACTGAATGCTATTATTTTCAAACATGAAAATTTGTTTCAAATGGTGTTTTTTGAACAAATTCAAGTTCGTGAATTGGCAGAAATTAGAACTGATGGGCCGTTGGATCGGGTCTCAGTGACTTAATGGTCTACGAGGTCACCTTGTAACCCGAAGGTCCTGGGTTCGAACCCCTGTGGTGAGTGCACGCCGATGAAGAGTCCCAATTTGGGACGAAACAGCTGTCCAGTACTCCCTGCAGGTCTTCCAATGGTTCTCTAACCAATGTCAGCCCATGACGATATCCTGTAACTAAATTCAAGTTTCAATTATTGAAGTCAATTTTGTATTTCCCACTCATTGATTATACTGGACAGAAATTTTCGGTCCCTGATTACATATCGGCTACTAATACAGAGGCTGCAGCAATGTCTGCCGATTGACACGGTGTTATTTCTTAGGTGGTGATTTGAGGCTCGTCATCTAGATGAGCCTGCAATCCGCAGTGAGAGGTGTGGTTCCCAGTGGGATTCGCACTCAGGACCAATCACTTCAAACGCCAAAGCGTTCCCTATTAGATCACACGGGCCACAAGGGACTTATCATGTTAATCCTCAGACATCATCGACGCGTCTGTACTTGCGGCCAAAATGTCAACGGAGGCCGAACATTTAATCCAGTAAAATTAATCATTGGGGAATACAGACCAAATGGCCTATTAAAGGGTACTCTGGCGTTTGAAACGGTGGATTCTGAGTTCGAGTCTCCTTGGGAACACTTTCTGTCACTGGGGGCTGCAAGCACACTCGATTGACGAGTCCTAAACGGAATGAATTGTTCATCCTGCTATTCACTGTCCACCTAATAACATTAAATTCAAGTTTACTGCTTACAAATCAGTTTTCGTACAGTTTATAAAGTCAGTTAGGTATGATAGCAAGTCATGCTTTTTTGTTCACCTACTTGTACTCACCGGCTGTCCCGCACATTCCTTAGAGTATTTTTATATAATAGCATAGTGCAAGCCTTATTCTAGAGTGACGGAATGCTCAGTCTGCTAAGCCTTCTAGAATACTCAAGTTGTTTCTGCACTGTGAATCACGTTTTCAGGTCAAAAGCTGGATCTTACGCTACATAGAATTTCCTAGTAAGAAACTTGAGTGTTCGCAGTTTGCTCAAAATTTCTGGTTTTTCAGTCTGGTCTGCTACGAAATACAGTGGTACCGGATAAGGAAACTTGTCTGTTTGTGTTAGCTAAACCACTGTCCACGGTGTTTCCTCAAGTTATCCAAATGAACTATCCGCCTAATAATCACTTCAGTGATATAAGGCTTCTTGATGTATTGTGATCAGATAATTAGCCTTTGTTTTTATCACAATGATGTATTTCGACCTTCAAGATTTAAAGCCGTTTCACAGAATTTTAGATTTAAATTGGAGTTTATCAAAACACCTTAAAAAAGATTTGTATGCAGCGTATACTAGTAGTTTTTCTGTAAATCAGGTCAAACTTAACTGCTGCCAAAGTTTTATCAGCATGCGTGTATTGTAATACACAAGTTGTGAGAGGGTAACGGCGTTAGATATTTGAACAGTAAATACCTCTGTGAAAACAACTGTCTAAGGACTCGGAACGGTACACTAAGTTAAAACTTTTAAACACTGATGAGCAGTCGAAGTGAAATAAAGTTATAAAAAACATACACAGGGGATATTGTGGGTGAGTACTCACTTTTAGAATTCTAAGGCATACAGCTCATTTCGTATTCAGTGAATGAAAGCAAGTTCTACGACTGTCTGACAATAATTATGGTCTCAGTGAATACCAATGAGAATCAATCTGATATTAATTACCATACAGAAGTGCACATCAGTTTTATTTATGAAAAACACTTACTGCCGCTAGACTTTATAAAAAAAATCCAGTCAATGTTTGTGAAACTGATGACATCTGTCTTACTCATACGGTTCACTCTTGAAACGGTCCCTCTCACAAACCATCATTCATCAGTTTTTCCTTTAACTTCCAATGTGAATGATCAATCTAGTAACCCTATCCCACATTAATTTGGAAGGTTTGTAGTGAATATGGGGCATAATACACAAAGACATTAATCGTACCAGTATTTGAACAAACAATTTAAGATTACATCAGGGCAAGAGAAGTGAGGTTTCATTGTATTGACAGCAGTAGTGATCAGAATGAATCATCTCCTAATTACTGTAGCGATCTATGACTAAATTATGATAACCTCGTGTTAGTAAGTTGCAGATGAACACAGTTCTCTATGAAGACGGTGAATATGTGAAGCAGCGTTTTCATGTGCTGAGTTTCAATCTTCTTCAGATGGGGGAAAACAGAACAAAAAATTTAAAATAGTTAACACATACAATTCATTGTTCTCATTAATATACACGGAATAAACACTAAATCTTTGAATCAATCAAGCTTATCTTAGCTAGTTTCTGAGTATTGTTTTAGTGATAGAGGAAAAGCTGCCAAATAAGAGTTGAGAGGAATGGCTTCACACCCTTTGTATAATACATCACTTGCTTAAACTCCCCAGCATCTACTGGCTATATATATTAAGGGTTTGCTGCTGATGTGATCTGGGATACAAATACGTAGACAGATTAAATTATCCTAACTGGTAAAGGAAATGTACCACTTTATGATTAAAGAATATAAACGCCTTTCTACAGTTACCAAGCGTCAGCTGATTCAAGTGAACTAATATAGTACAGTTGCTGCAGTTCTGTTAGCTTTAACTCATTTGAGTTTTCCTTGGTCAACAGAAATCACCTTTCGAATAACAGAGTAAACGACTGTTTATGAAGGAAGGCATTCGCTTGTTGGGTGGTAAAAATAAAACAGAATTTACAATTCAAATGCTATTTTGGTTTTGGATATAACATTTCATCTAATTATTTGCTTGTAGTAAGCCTGAAAATAGGATTTCCAAAACATTTGGTTTACCATTGATGTTAAAAGTATGTTGTAAGTTTCGAGAGGTAATAAAGGTTTCTCTTTATTTCCGTTTCTATTCAGTGGCATAGAGTTGCTACTTAACCATATTCAATTGGCAAAATAAAATATCATCTGCGTCTAGAACGATCTTGTCTGCACTCTTAGTTGCATTAATCAGCATGGTGACGCGCAGAACACCAGGAATTTTAGTTTAGCTGTTCTCCCTTGTTTTTGAAAGTCAGGCATTTTCATTATTCATAAGTAAAAACAGTTTTTTTGTTCAGCGAAGAAACTTCTTTTCAACGACTTCATTTTCAAGCTGTACAGTCGTATTTATATTACAGAAAAAGTTATTAAGTGGCACTAAATAATTGCTCAGTCAATATATATATATATATATGATAAGAATAACCCAACTGTTGAAATTAGTGTACTGCCCTTTACATGAACAGAAACCTAAATTATGTGTTCAGAAACTTTTTTCAAACCCCTTTCTTTACCTTGGTCATAGTATTGTTCTTTCTAGTTTTTATTTTATTTTACCGCTTGAATTCATTCCACTTCACTTCACATCTTTATTCTTATCGTAATCGTACTCCTAATTTAAAAAAATTTTAGACAACGCTTCACATTTAAAAAATAATATTTTTCATTTCAATCTTTAATAATTTTGTAATTCATCCACTTCAACTCTACCGCTTATAACATTTTAATTATCGTTATTCTTATCACATATATGTATATTGACTGAGCAATTATTTAGTGCCACTTAATAACTTTTTCTGTAATATAAATACGACTGTACAGCTTGAAAATGAAGTTGTTGAAAAGAAGTTTCTTCGCTGAACAAAAAAATGTGTTTTTACTTATGAATAAATGGGTAAGGCGCGTCTCTAGTTCAGTGATAGAGTGCCGGCTAGCCTCACTGGACGTCCAAGTTCAATTCCCAGCTGCCACAATCCTGAGCCGCGACGGCCTCATTAACCAGTTAGGCATGAGGCTAGAAACCCAATCCCGTAGTTTAATTTCATACACTTATCATATTTCCTGCACACAGAGTACTTCGATGTTGTTAATTTTTGAAAGGGACTCCACACTCCTAAATTTTCACCAAATTCAAGTAAACAAGTGAAACAGTATCATCAATCTTGTTTACATATGGATTAGAAATTTAAACAACTTTCAGATATTCATTTGAAGTGCTAGAAAAGTCATTCTATTCATTTAACTCAGGAAGGATTCCATTGGTAGTCTAATTTACTTTGCTTTCTTGTCATATTCAGTATAATTATCCAGGCGTAATTTTAGCCCTAAGTGGGAGTTGCAACGGATGAAGACTATTCAGTTTCTCTGTTTATGTATTCATTTAGCAGTCTCAACTATGAATTATTTGGGGAGAACTTGGAACTAGCCGTGTAAATTTCATCAAATAGATTTCCGGTTTACTTGCATTTATCAGGAGGTTAATGTTTTCTGCAAAGATTTAAAACTCTATTGATGATTGTGTTTTACGTTGAACTGTATGTTTAATAGAGTTAAAATACAGACGCATTGAAAGTTTGAGTCACCAATTGATAAGTTATGATCAGCTACTTACTACACTTTAGCCACAAGTATTTTGTGGCGGAGTTTTAACAATAAGGAACCAGCAAAGCTATGAAATCAGACGGCAACTTTGGAAACGTATCCTTCACTGCATCAGACAGTAGGTATGGGCTGACACTATCAGCCTTGGAGCAACATTATTCCAATTCATTATGACAGAATTCTTCAATTTTCAGTTCACTTATAACATTGCGCATTTGAAGAGCCTATGGACGCATGCGTAATACCTTCATCCATAACTAAGAATTATTATTTGCATGAAACAGCATAAAAATAACTTCAAAGAAAGTACACAGTGTCGGATGCGTTAGGAAAAAAACGTTCGTAACACTAAACAGCAGATGCTGCAATTAAAGATGGAGTAAGCAGGCGAATAAAATAGTCAAAACAGTAATAACCTGTAAATGGTTTAATGGAAAAGGGAAATTGTCAGAATTTTACAGTCAAGTAATGTTGGCCCTGGCACGGAAAGTATAGGTACGAATTTCTCCTGAACACATAGGATTGACTTCTTCAGTAGGTAGTAGTAGTTGATAGATAGATAGATAGCTTTAAATGGCATGTTAACACCAACTTTATGCTCAATATCCACAAGGAATGCTAAAAAAAGAAAGGAATTGACTTTACTTAGCCCTATGCAGAATGATGTTTGAAAACCTGACGATGAAAATACCTACTTGTATATGCAAGGTAACTAGCTGCACAAGAACAGTTAAGCTGGAAGATACACATACAGGAGGCGAAACAGAGCAGTTTGTTCATATATCTCGAAAGTAGAACTGAAGAGACTGTGTACCTCTTCTTCGATTAATGCTCTTTTTACTGCATTCTTCAGGCGCTGTGTGACTATCGAACAGATATTATCACCAAGAAACTGCAGTCTTATTAATGTGAGCTACTTTGGAGCTTTTGCCATACTGATTTACCTTGGCAGTAAATTCATATTTCCTTACAAGGAAAGTTTCTCTATAACCTTTTTTTACGGAGAAATTATCTGATATTATTGCGCTTCTCATGACTGGATTACACTTGCTCTGTAAACCGAACACCTTACTAAACTGCATTTATAAAAGAACAAAACTCAAAGAATGAGTACACTGATTCTTCCATGAAGGTTTTCTATGTGAATTTTTACCGCTTTTTTATTTAAGTTTTACACTTTCTTGAGCAAATTTTCGTTAAAAACTACTGACCCCAATGTCACTTATTCACCTAAGTATTTTAACCTAAAATGCAATTAATGTTCACCCCAACGTACAAAGCAGTCAGATGGCTGTAATAATTCATATCATTACCAGGCATGAAACACGTGTTTTGGTCAATGGATGAGGCAGTTATACATGGAAACTGCTTCTTAATTTAATGGTCGTGAACTGCATTCACATAGAAATAAAAGCACAGAAAACCTCAGCACAAATAGTAGACACAACGTCTGTAGTTCAGCGGTAGGATACTTATCAACCACAAACGTGGTAGGGGGTTTGATCCATGCCCAAAGCACTGCTGAACCACCAAGCTGGTAGAAAACACAGGTGAGGTTTTGCATGAGTCCATTAACCTCATACCGTAAGAAAACCACTTTTGAGACTTGAAGACATCAGGTCTGAACTCTGTGCTCCACTTATAACCCAAGCAATGAGAGAATATAGCAGAGTGAACCATAAATATTACTTCAATGAAAAATTAGAACACAATGCCATTACAAACAGACTAAGTCAACAGTTGCACGGGGATCTAAATCTCAACAGGTGATAACGAACTGTTCAAAAATCGAAATTAAGCCGAACTTAACGTTTAACGAGAGTACGATTATATATCTGCCTTCACTGAGAATCTTAGTAATATTGGATTGTAAAATGAAAGTTCAAAATACCTACTGAAGAGATACTGAGTGTGACTTGTATGCCCTATATATGCTTCTAAGTGAATCCTGTAAGAACATTACCATGCTGTATGATTTACCGCAAGCGTATTTATATAAAACTATATAGCACTGGTTGATTCAAATGCTTAACTGAACACCACTGACATTAACCAGTTGAGATGACTAGCCAGTGAGATGGAATTGATCTGAAAAAAATAAAATGTCAATTTCATTTGTCTGCGAGCTCCGGGATCCCTATCAGTTCAAACCACTCGATTTCGGTACATTTCGACTCTCTGAGCTAAGTCAAACCAAATCAAGTACACATCGCTGCTGAGCTCAGCCTCAAACAACCAAAAACTGCTATCCAGTATTTAGATCACTTTAATCTGGCCGGTTAGCAAGCTTAACTGGCTGATGTCAGAGATATGCAGCAACTACTCATATCAATCAGTCAGTAGTATGTAGCTGGTCATACGCAATTATCAAACCATCATAAACTCCCATAGATATCGAAATCAAAGCAACACCATCAGTAGCTATCAGCCAGTATCTGTGGTTAAAAAAACAAAACATACTCTAAGTAGCACAAGTCGCATTGGTCCTTATTCACTGGACGGGTTGTTTCCTAATACTAGTGCTCACACGTATGTGTGTGGGTGTGGATTAGTTTATCGTATCATTTGTTGAGTTTAGCTTACTTACTATGATTAACACTTAACAACACTTAGGGAAACATACTCGCATGTTAAAGGAACACGCCTTTTTTTATAGACAGCCTCTACTGGTGATAGAAACATACACACACCCACATGCATACATCATTGTATATATATATATATATATATATATATATATATATATATAGTAGTTTCAAAGTGAAACAAGTAAAAAATTTATTGAACGTAGAATGAATTAGATCAATCAACTCATACATCTTTTTTTTGACGACACATAATAAAGTCACAGATAAGAGAAGAAAAAAGAGAAAACGATGTTTTTAATCGGAGAGAAAGTGAACGAATGAATACAGATTCAGACTTAAGCAACAAATAATTACATTCAGCCAGTTAACATAAATAAATTACACGCATTCTTGAGTTGACCTGCTACTGCTTCTTTTTTTGTGATAAATTGCAAAATTTTTCCTCATCTGTGCACAACTGCTTGAATTCACTGATGTCTTTGTGACAGTCGTCAGTGTCAACAACAGCAAAAACGCAAAAAATCAAAACCAAAGAATAATAATAATAACAATAAGCAACACATAGAAGACATCTCAATAAAATAGATGAAGATAAAACTGATTGTTCAGGTGAGTTCATATAATTTATTGATTTCGGATTGTTGACTATTGTTTTATTATTATTATATAAACTCTGTTTGATCCTTTTTTTATGAATTGATGAGTTTTTGGAAAAAAGCAGATTTGACTCGTATTGGATCAGCGTAGCCTAGAAGTGATAGTCTTAAACGTAACACTGTGCAACACAGATTGAAATGCTGGCAGTAGGGTAATTTCTCATGAAATCTCAGATACTCTGTACTCACGAGTGACAACAAAAAAAATAGTAAAACAAACTTTAATTCACTGCTTACAGGCGGTTGTTGCCGGATGTTCAAAATCGAATTACTGAGGAAAACGGTGGCTAAAACAATTTCCTCTATAGTAAGATGGTGATTGTTAGGGAAGTATGTATGTATGTATGTGTTCAGACAATACAAAATAAATTATTTATGAAGAACTCTAAGCGAAATGAACTGTGTTAAGGAAATTTAAGATACTATGTGACAGAGAAAAGTCACAAGTATGAAAACATTTGTTTCCATTCTATTACTTTTAACATCTAAACAGCATTTGCAATGACCTAAAGGAAGAGAACATTATGTTATGAGTTGGTGTCTAAGCAAAATAAATGATTTACTACGATGGTACCAAAGATGAAATTCTCTCCGTTTTGGTATTTGGGTGTGGACTTTCAACAACATCAACAATGACGTATGCAGCTGCAGAGCTTGTTTCTTGAGAATTGTGCAGCTCTTGAATAACAGTGTTTTTCCAGTGACATCTAAACAAGTCAACAGAATTAATTAAGTAATACGAACAGTGGTTTCTATTCTTTTCCTTCTTCGATAACTCATCTACTATCTGCTTTCTTTTTATGGAAATTCTTAAGGGATGTTCATCACTAACAATTTGACCTAATCAATCCCCTATTCGTTGGTCTTTTAGTTTCTTGACAAATTTTATCTCTATTTTCGATCGAGTAATTAATCTCTAGCTAGTCCATTGTTATTCTTATGCATTAAGTGTCTTAAAAAATTTATTCTTCTCAAGCAGGCGCAAATTCTCATTTCTGAAAAAGTGATACTTCCGGGATAACTTCATAGCACAAGTGAATGTGTAAATGGCGATTTATTTCCCTTTATTAAATGTCTGTGGCACAGCAGTAGGATCCTTGCCAACTACACATGTGATCAGGGGTTCGATCCCCGGCAGACGCACTCCTTTACCTCACCAAGCCAGTATTTAGACTGGGCATGTGGCTAGTAAGCCCACTGCAACTGAAACTGCAGGCCTCTAGCTTGAAGCCCTATGTTCCACTGGGAACGTAAAGGAATTTTTAAAAAATTAAATTTTATTCGGGTAGCTGTATATATTGTTACTGTCATATAAATGTTAAGCTTTGCTAGACCACTAAATTTTTAAGGTGAATTTCCGATGAATAATTCAAGAGGTATTGAAGAATTTGTAGTTTTCCTGCGGTGATTTCAACAAAACTTGCGATAAATGTCACATAACAGTCATTCAATGGTGAACGTGCGCATCATTCAAATTTAACGAAAGACTGATCATTCCTCACCTACCCATCCTTCGAGTTATTCTTTCTAGACATTTTTGTCTGTGATAATTGAACTAGGAAAGAACTATCAACCATTGCGTAATATGTGTATGCTTGGTTACTGAAGTGAATTTGAGCTGATGGACAAACCCCTCTTAAAATTAATGTAAACTTTCCCTGATACTTGCTATAAGGCCTAATTAGCATGGTAGGTACTTCTAAATATGAAGGCAATACTTTTAATTGAGATGATGAATTCATTCAAATCAAAGCTTGACTGCAAGGCGTAATCCTTGCCACTTTGAAAACTCTCAACGAGTATTGAGAATTACAAGCGAAATTTTCTATAATGAAAAAATAGATGCCTGTCGTTACTGTATAGTGATATCATGAGGTGGAAACGTGTGCTGGTATAAAGTAACCTTAAAGTGGGACTAATAGATTAATTACTTTAGCTGTAGACATTTTCCTTACTCATTTCACAATGAGATATTTGCTACAACTAAAACTTGAATTATTTTGTAAGGTACTATTCCCAGTGAAATTAGTACTCAGTGCGAACACCCAAAAGTTTTGTTCGATTAACTCAGTGTTCAACTTCAATATATTATAGCTGATTTCTGATAATTAAGGGATTCAATTTTAATTTCAGTGCCTTAACAAATCCAAGTCGAATTCGCTAACGGATATGATAAACAACTATCCTATTCAGACACTCTAATAAGGTTAAACCCATTTATGACATACCTCAGAGAGTGTAGGTATTAGTGTGCGCTGTGAATCAGCGTATTCCTCAACAAAATGCCGTAACAATAAAGGCTTTTTACAAGTCTACTATTTTTTGTTTTTATTTATTTCATTTGCTTGAGTCCCTAGAGGAATATAGAGTACCGAACTTGAACTTAGAAGTTTTGACGAGAAAGGTGTTTTTTTCACCAAGTGAGATAGCTGGCCTCATGCAAAAACTCCCCTTTTGAATAGACTTACCGCCAACTAGGGGAGGTTTAAGAGAGCTTTGGTCTGGGAGTGAACCTCAAAACGCATGAAGGGTAAGTAGGTATTCTACCGTTGATATCGCCTAGTCGACTGTGACAGTTCCTAACTCAGCTAACGGGAGAGAAACGTAACTAATAAAAACTAGTTTTCCAAACCACCAAAAAATTTTAAATGTAACGTTATTATTTTGCGTGGAAATACCGCTGTCATGAAATAAGTTGTCTTCAAGGCATGAAGCCATTGTAGACTCCCACCATTCATAATCCAATAATTTTAGTTTTTTTAAAAATTATTTTGCAGTCTGGCTTCTGGGAATACTGATTTTGTAGACTCTGGTGAGTGACTCAATTATTCCCTAATTCATTTTACATTGTTCAGATCAATGTCTACGTGTGAATAATATGACCTTTTACAAAATTAAAGAGAAATGTATACTCGTAATCATCATGTATGAAAAATTCAGATAGCGCTTCTTTATCGAAGTTTGTTCAAACATTAAGTCAGCACTCCATAGCGTGTGACGAAATGACACGAATAAATGTGACACTTAAGTTAGGCACTAAGCACTCTAAAGATTATATTTAAAGAAAGCAAACTAATAGAAAGATTATGCATCTTTCTATCATAAAAATGAAGTGGATAAAGAACCTGAAGGCGCAATGGAAGAATGAAATAACTCGTTACGAATTAGTACTTAAAATGTGTCACAAACAAGTTTGTCCCATGCGTCATCATTTGACTTCCCCATTGATCAGTATGACTTTAAGACTGACGTGTAAGACTGATTTCTCAAAGATTATTGGCACTGAGTCGGTGCTATTCACTGTCAAAAATTGAACAGCGTTTTAACACTATGTACCAACCTTCGGCGCTGAATGACTGTGAAACAGAATTGCAGACAGAAACATTTAAAAGTAATTAAAAGTGACTTTATTCACTACATCAGTTAAATATACTATTTTTTCAAATTGCACCCGGTATAATCAGCATTGATGAATTTCACTCTGCGCTGTAATAATATATAATTAATGGAATTATGTGTAGAACATACAATAAAGCATAAATTAAATGCAGTTAGAAACTGACACTAGACAAACACATATAACCATAGTAACTACAACAAATAAAGAACAGCCCTTACTACTTAAAATTGAAGCATGGATTTATTTTATTTGTTTTAATCTCATTTTACAAGTAGTACATGCTACGCATGTCCTGATTAATTTCGACTTACTACTAATTTAAGCTGTATACTACTAGCAAGTGCAAATGAATTTAATCATTTTGATAATGTGTTCAAATCAAGTCCACCTGTTTAGGTTTCCGTACAGAAGAAGTGTTAATTATTCTCAAACGTAGGGTTTGAATGCATGTAAGTAATTTCCAGGAAAATTTTTTCTTAGTCAGTTGTCATCAATTAGAGAATCCACGAAAACCAATGAGTACTGGACAGGTGTCTCGCTCTGGTTTCGGATATTTTATGCACCTAAGCCTCTAAAAATGATCGAATTTGAGACCCTTTACGTTCTAAGGCTAGTCTGTTACTTTTCGGCCACTGGTTTAGCATCTAATTAGCTATACATGGTTACCTGTCAGTTTGTGACTGTTTTGCACTATCACTCTCAAACTCCACTTGGTTGACTCACTTGCTCAAGGTTCATCATCGAAAATCTGGAAAAGCCATCCTGAAGTTAGTTACTAGTGAGCATTTGACTAATTTTCCAGTGTTAGTATACGGGTCCTCATTGGCAACGCTTAGATGGTGGTGGAGCTATGTCGTGAGCTAACAAGATTTATAATTCGTAAATCACTTTATTCCAACCGAACAACTGGATAGTAGCGTGACCAACAAGTTTTAGATCGGTAACCGGTGGGAAAGAGTGCACAGAGTTTAAGAGTCTTAAACCAGAACAAAACAGCTGCTTAGGGTTCAGTATCAGTTCACAACTAAATCTACATGAATTAGTACCTATTATTAATAATAATGGTCATCTCAATACAAATTTCTATGATCAAGGGGTGATGACAAGTGTTTCATCTACTTGTGTATGCTCAGAATAGTAAAGAAATGCTTTCTATGAAATGTAATAGCAAATAGTGTGTATGACAAGAATAAACAATACATATTGTAATATTATATTCTATAAAACAGTCTCAGCTAAAAAAAAGCACTTTTCATCCCAAGAGCTAAATAATTCTAAAGATAAATTGTCATTATTATCACTAGGATCGAATTTATTATTATTATTTATCATAGTGATATTACATCTCATGTTCTCACTTCTCTCTGTAAACCTTATACATAACTGACTGATAACATGCTGCATTGATTTTGTTATGCTGCTTCCTTGTTTTGTGTCCATTGAGATTATACGATGAATAAATTTATTTTATGTCACTTTGCAGAGATTATAACTTTGTACGATGAATGGTGAATCTGTGGATAATGTTGATGATGATAATAATGATAAAATGGAGTACAGGTTGAGAATGTTCATGATTACTGATACGGATTACTGCATATTTTAGCCGATTAAGCAGATATCCCCGTAAAATCAGTACAAATGGCTGACAATTTGTTTTGAGAATAATCTAACTTCAAGGATTTCATTATTCAGTTTATTTGGCTAAAATTATAATTTATATACTAAGCAGAAATGTAATTTAACTCAAACGTAGTTGTGAATATCAGAATCTGATGGTATACAACACCGATTTAGATATCAAAAGCGACAGTGAATTTTTATCAAATTAGCTGAAAGTGTTATCCAGACTGGGACTGAAACCCCCTGCTTAAGATCTCACTAACAATATTACTTGTAGGTAGTAGGAAGTAGTGAAGAAAAGAGAATTTATTTTTCGGTTCTCAAGGATTTTGATTAATTCTACCGTGAATTTCTTTACGAACTGACCTGAGTTAAAGGACCATTGTAAAAATCAGGGAGCACCGTATAGCTATCTCATCTTAGTTTGACACTGTCCATTAGTAAGTTACCGCGGCTTAATTAGAGATCGAAGCTAATATCTATGAGTTACGTGCCAAGTCCAACTGGGAGAAGCATATTTGTATACTGAAAAAGACACCAGGGTTTTTTACCCAGTTACACTGACAAAAACTCAAAATTGTTTCTCTAGCCTTTGACAATTTCAAATAACTGGCCAGTTGGAATAAGTTTTTGAGGAGGACTTATCACGAATTAAAGTGTAAGGTTTTAGGGCTTCAAACATCAGCCTCACAAATTCAGGTTGACAAGTTATAAAATGTTTAATAGATTGCTCACTTCAACATATCTTCAATAGTAGATTTCTAAAGGTTATTCAAGCTTTCCAAGGTGCTACAGTAAAGGGTATCATGTCTGAACTCACTGTTGGAATTTCGTATGCGACAAAAGGTTTTTTTTATTGGGATATGTATTGAGTCAACTTGTTTTATGAGGATTACAGGAAGCGATAAAAAATGTTCTCCTTCTATTCCCTTTCTATCTTTCTTAATCAGTATTTTGTTTGCGATATCTAAATTAAACTGTCTATAGACCAAGCAACAGTGTACAAAATAATGAAACTTAGAAGAATCAATGTTTTAATGTTGCTCGAACTTGCAAATAGCCTGTAGAACTGTTGTCGCGTCTGATGAAGCATTTGTTCTTATTATTTAATATTGTTTCCTTGAGTTCCGAGTGGAGAACACAGCTTCAGCATTACATTTCCACTGTTTCCAATTCTCAGCGGTCCCCCTTTACCGGCTCGACGATCGTCCATAGTCTCTCATCTCATTTTCGCGAGATCTTGGTCACTCTCGCACTGACGCACAACTTGTCGTTTCCTATTCGAGTTCAATTTGGCAACTGGCCAGGTGCACAAGTTTATTCTTAGTTTTTTATCATTCATTAGGTTATATTGCAAGAAATTATAAATCGCAGTAAGTGTAATCGGCATTATAGAAATCATGAATGCTAATGCTACCCAGTATAGTGGTTCACTCAATGACGTTTGAAAAGATAGATACGGAGTGACAGTCTCAGCAGCAACATCACCATCATCAATATAATGATTGAACTGCACTTATGGAACGAATGCAAAAGACAACAACTAGTATGCAACAAAAAACAACACTATATTCCCCATTTTTTTTTACTGAAAGTCAACGTCATTCTTAAGTTTTCTTCCTATCAGTGATAGTGTATAGACTGACAGAACAGAAATGAGTTGATGTCAAATAAGGTGTATTACAATGACCTATTAATGCATTAAAGCATCTATCCTTTTAGACTACTCTTCATCGGTCAATACAATAATACAAGACACAAAAAGTCCATTCGCCTGTTAAATCTCATCATGAGCTGAACTAAATGAAAAGAAAAAGAAATAATTGAGTTTGTGTGTGTGGATGTGTGTTTTGAAATGTCTTCATGCTTGCTGAAGTATGCGAGGCAAAGGAATTCATATATTCACATAAGTCATACGAAAATTTTTCGCTCGAACTGATATCTAATTATACAATGAACTGCTGACCTGAAGTCAATGGAAAAATTATTTTCTTTTATGTTTTACAAACTCATTGTACATAGTTTTTGGGCATTGATGTATTCATCAAAAAACTAAATCTAAATGAAGACATAAGAGAGGTGAATTTCGAATTGGATCTGTCAGTCACTAAATCAATGACCTAGTATAACTGAATCCGCTGAACCTACCAAGCAGAAAAAAAAACTTCATGAGTTAATGGATTTCTGTGATGAATCATCCTTCAGGTTGATATTTTTCATTTCCATTTAACAGAATTTTAATAATTAAATAAAATCTTTTTCCTTTGCTTTTGGCTAATGATTGGTCAAAAGATTCATGCTTCCGCCCATTTCTGGGGATTAAGTTCTTATTTTTCACTGATGGTAGCTTCGAGATTCAAGGTATTCTTTATTAGGTTGCTGAACATGAAAGCACATGATTTCACTATTCATGCACCTATATTATCCTCTGTTGGCATAGAGCCACGTCAACTGATTCATCCGATCAGAAGGAATAACAATAGAGGATGGAAAATTAGAAATTGTTTTGTCATTTAGCAGTCACCTTTTAATTAGTGTTCATACGGTTTAATTTCAAATGTTATTTCTTTGCGAACATTTTGAATTAGAGATAAAATTACATAGATCAAAGTTTTACAAAGGATTGTAACGCTGTCAGCGGTGCCACTTCATGACGATACACATCTGGTATAGGGTTCGTAAGTGATTAAAGGGAATTACTTAAGATAATCTTTATGCTCCTGGCTTTCTCTGTTACAATGACTTTGACTTTTAACCAATTTGTTTGTGAGTAGGTGGAATTAGTTCATATTGATAATTTGACTGTTTTTTAGTTTGTTTCGCTCTTTACGATTAATTTGACTAGTGACAGTTTACGCATGACATATCGTTTATTTACAGATTTGACTCTCTGGAAGAACGTCACTTACTTTCAGATTGCAGATTGACTTCAGAAGCAGCTTGACGACTGTAAGCCTAGAAAGGAAAGCTATTTGATGGAAAATGAACAGTGATCATATACTGAACATTATAATTCTTTCGCAGTAATATGCACATTCCTTTTAGATTATTATTCTACTCATCACTCTTAACTATTTCAGTGTATTAGTGTCATTTAATGCAGAGAGAAAATTCTTTACAGGTGTAAGAAAGTTAGATGGGCAAAATAATAAGATACAAGCTGTAAATATAAGCTGTTCTTATCTCCGTTCTAAAAAATTTAAACCTTTCAAGTTGAATAAACTGACAATTTTTTTAATTTTTAATTTATTGGTTGGAAGATTTCATCATGAGCTGATATCACTTAGAGAACCATTGAAACACTAGTTAGGAGTACTGGACAGCTGCTTCAACCTAGTTCACGACTCTTCATCAGTACGTACCCACCACAGGGGCGTTCGAACCCAGGACTTTCTGGTTACAAGGCGAAATCATAGACCACTGAGCCACTGGGACCCGATCCAATGGCCCATGAATTCTAACTTCTGCCAATTCATGACATATCGCTACCACTTCGCAATGTCTTCTTCGATGAGTCACTGCCTCACCTCCAGCCTGATGTACCCTACTGGTCACGGTTTCCCACTGGAATCCCGCGTGAATGCCTGAATACAGCTAGTCGGTAGTGAGCATCAGATCAATTTTCAAGTATTGGTTTTGTAGGGATTTTGTTTGATTGGCTGGAGGAGCTGTCTTTCAAGTGGAAAATAGGGTTTCAAATCCTAAGTGTTGAAGCCAAATTAGCGGAGATGTTGTTTTCACAGAGTAAGATTTCCTGCCGCACGCCTAACCTTTCGTTCATTTCTTATCATAACCTACTTAACCAATGTTGTGAAAATATTATACCAACATGGTGTGTATATTGTCTCATAATCTCAGTTTTTGTGGTTTTTCTGATTACTCTCTCAGTGAATAATGTATATGAGCATGGGAATCAAATAAAACGATATGGAAGCTATAAAATGTGACAATCAATATTCACTCGAGTAGATAACTCTAATTAACTGTATTTTCGAAATAAAAGCATATAATCTATGGTAGACTGAGTTTGTGCTTATAGTAGTCGAAGTAGTGGAAGGCTTCTATCAAACGTTTCAAATTTGGTGACAAACATTCATCCATGTATATTCCATACAGTTTCTTGGATACTACTGTTACTGCTTATACTACTAATGTGACAATGAAAACTTAGAAAGTCTTTTATAAATTATCCTTCTTAATGTTCACAAATACACAAAGGTTTTTTTCAGTTACTCGAAGAATATAAGGCACTGGTTGCTATGTAGTTTGTTTAAAGTTCAGCCTAATTCTCTTCTAACAAACTTTGTCCGGTAGATGCTATCTTTGTCTATCTTTGAAGGGCGATTTAAATGTTCGGTAACAAGACGATAATGTCAAAACAGATACAGTGTGTTATAAAACTTTCAGTAAACTTTTGTAATCAGTTAGCAGTCGATAAGTTGTTTTTGTAATTGAAAGTTGTGGAAGAAGTTTAAGTGTATGACTTTTCTTCCAGTAAAACAGCTAATGAAGAGAATTTGAGGAACCATCACAACACTTCAGAATGAAGACTGTACAAGCGTCAATTAGACCTTGTATCATTGTTGGACATACTTTTCAGGTTATTTAATGCTAACAGCTGTCACTTTTAATTCTCAACTAGGAGGTTCATATTTTTTGTGTGAATTTTCGTTAGCTGAATTTAGCGTATGTCTTACAGCCGATTCAACGAATATGCCGATTCGCTAAAACATAAAATGTTAAACGGTTATCATCAGACTGATTGCACTATTTAAAAAATTAGTAAAGTAAGTCATAGTGAGATTTATAGCAATAAAACGTTTAAAATGATTTATTTTACATTTTGTTGTCAAAGCCTTTACAAAATACCGTTAAAATTACCATTGGGTATTAAAAATTGAAAACGTTACTGAAACAGAAATTTTTATGTATTCTGTTTTTATGATAATGCTGCTAATATCTCAACAGTTTCCATAAATACTTCGACGTGATCGATTGTTGTCATTTGAATTTCATTGATTTGTAAGTGAAGAAATAAGTGTTTGCTGAATATCCTTGTGAGATTAAACTTCAAAGTCAGGAAAACCTGTACTTGAATATTTGACCAACCTATAGATAAGCCTCATTGCTTAATGAAAATGTTGCTGAAGATTTCACCAAGTTGACTGAGGATATTTTCACACTGAAATATCACGGCTGGTTAGGAGCGGCAATTATATCCGTTTTCACTCTCTACTTTGTATTCAAAGTCAATTTACTATGATACAGACAGAAACTTTTTGAAACGAATAAAAATGTTAGCTTAAATCATGCTAACCATAAGCTTTTTACATTTTGTGCTTCTTACAAACAAACGCATTTTCCGCAATATTTCTCAGCAGCTACTAAGAATCGAATGCAACAAAGAAATTTCATTGATACAAGTATAAGACGTGGGCACTGTGGTAGAGTATAACTTCATTATGGATACGATTTTATTTTGATAAGTCATACAGTGCTGTATAGAAAGCACAAAACAAACTCGGTATTTTCTTGAAAACATAGATCTTTCATAAATCGTGTTCACTTGACTAGATCACATTTAGATGATTGATGAGGATGCAACGAAATGCGACGATTTCCCCCGCGTTCTGATTGTCTACTCATCCTTGAGTATTCTTCAGGACATCGAAATATGTGAAAGCTAGAATCACACCTACTTTGTATTTCATTGAAAAACGATTTATGCAAACCGTTTCCCACTCTAATTCCGAATGGTAATAGGGACAAATTTTCTTACTGTATACTAGATGAAAGTAGAAAACCTAAGTAAATAATATATCGGCATAGTGTTCAGTTAGCTAATAATATATATTATGTGGAAAACAACCCTGGTATTCCTGTCGCTTACAACTGGTCTTCAATCATATGACCTATATGAAAAATGTTGTCAGCCATGCATACTGGTTATGAATTAAGTTTCCAAACGCCTACATTCAAGCGGTTACCAAAAAGCACAGCCCACTTGACTTTTTGTCTCTGCCAAAGGTTCAGATAAGCATTAATAATAAATAGTGATATATCATTTAACCGAAGATACTGTATAGAAATGACAATTCTGTCCACAAGGAATCCACCTTCATTATTTCATTCTTTGAATCAAACTGTCTAGTCTTCAACTGAACAAGCATAAAATTATATGCATAAACATTTGTCTTAGGCATGATGTACCGTTTTTAAAAAGTTTAATAATCTCTATCACGCTACAGAAATTATATTCCTGGAAAAAACAACATTGTTTTGTGGGTGTAATATTTACATATATATTCTATGCAAAGAAATTTGTTACAATAGAAATGAAAACTCATTGAAATGTAAATAAAGTCTAGTGTGTAATTATTCTATTTTTAGACCTGTGTTACTATCACTGCTGTACAAGAAAAATAACATTTTTTACCGCGCGAGCTTCAACCACCACCCATCTAACCTCCTACCGCTGTATGCAATTATTCATTTAATTATTATTATTATTATCATTGCCATTAGAAATTATTATGCACGTGAAATTTATTTAATGGTTGCATGTATGTAGGTAAAAATGTGTATGGGCGAGTGTCTAATACAGAGCAGTGTTATTATCACTGGAGAACAATAATTCGCCAGTAAATTATAGGTTTTAATAATCTAAGCATGGGCTGTATTTTATCCCATAAACACTATTTGTACATGTACGTGTATCAAATAAGTAAAAATGGTATAGAAAATAGGCAATTTTACTCATTATTATTATTATTATGCATCTGTAAGACAGGTTATTCGAATGAATATTGCTTCGGACTCATTTTACCTAAACACACTTTACCTGTTTAAGTGATAACAGACATAGATTTGACTACACAGTTTTCGACACTTTTCACCGGAAACCATAGCATCTAATAGATTTAAAAGTTATACCAGTGATAGGCTACGAGGCTACAATTGATACTACTCACTTTCAAACTGAATTTTTTCTTTAAAAATGCATTATCAGTCTTCCAGTCGGATAAAGACGATAGTTTAAATAAGAGGTGTAGTCATTCATCCCCGGTTTTCTGCGAGTTGTAGAAATGTAGCAACTCAGATTGAGCATATGACTTTCAGACAGTCAATTGAGCCTTCAAATTCTGCTCTGTTTACTTCAGAATTTGACGTTAACTGACATGGAGTGCATAAACTATTAAGGTTTATGACTACATCTAACCCGAAAACACTATACTCTATATTTTGAAAATTTGACTATTATGAAATATTAATGGCGACAAACTACAAATCCACCTACTCTATAATTTGTCAAGTGGTCTTCATTTTGGGATTCTACCAATACAGACAACACCTGGATGATATCTGGATCTGTGATTCGATCAACAATATGGATGGTGATTGGTTCACTTGGGGACACCGAACTTCACTCTGCACAGGTATGCTACTACAGTACCGAGCTCCTTAGTTTTCAACGGTTCATTTTCTTTAATTTATCCGCATAAAGATAATCAGTCTAAGCTCATTTTCTTTCGATGGAAACACTAAGTGCTGGGTTTTGTAAGTTGACTTGTAGTAGTCCACAAGTACAACAGTCTTCAAGAAATATTCCCTATATAAGAAACATATCAAAAGGAAAGACTTTAGGCATTAGATAAAATTCATTACCTCCAATTTAGTGGGTTTATTTTTTATTCCTTTACGTTCCCACTGGTACTTAGGGTTTCAAGCTAGAGGCTTGAAGTTTCTGTAGCAGTGTTTATTTTTACAGGATAGGGTTGCTAGCCTCATGCCCAACCTTTCCTCTTCATCAGCTTTAGTTCTGGCTTAGCGAGGTAAAAGAGTGCGCCGGTCGAGGATCGAACCCTGGAGCATGTGCATGGTCGGCGAGCGTCCTAACCGCTACGCCACTGACGCTTAGTGGGGTTAGGTTAGGGTTAATAAGTTCCTTCATGTTTAAAAACTCCACAATCGATTTAATTTTTGACAACACGTTATTCGTGTAGTAAGGTTTATGACATCAAAACTGAATTATGTTGGTATGAATGTACGAGAACCTACTTAATTTGCCTGAAATATATATAAGAAACTTCAGTCAGGTAGAAGAAATAATATGCTTTTGTATACCTTCAAATCCGCATTTTGAAGTTGAAATTGTCACCCTTCTAACTCTTGAAATAGTAGTGTAAATTTCAGATTCTACTGAAACTTAACATTTAATCGTAGTCTATGATTCATAAAACTTGAAAAAATGAAATTTTCAGTGAGTATCAAAAGCTATGGCTGAAAATGAAGACCATCTCATCTTATCCGGGTTATTTTGGGTCACAAAACACTTTGCTGAAATAGCTTATTGCACTTAATATTAAGAACACAATATTTGGCAAATGTTCTACCTCTCCTTTCCATTCTGGAACCAAAGTGGAAACATGGACTGTTCATACTTCTGTTGTACACAAAATTCTAACTTAAACTCACAGATAGGCAAGGATGTCTCAGTCTTTAGAAGTGTGAAACGACGTGGTTAGTGATCATAAAATCACTTTCAGGCTTGATTGTTAAGTGTTGTGGAATTAAGCTTCTAGCAGCCTTCCTTTCTATTTTATGAAGTCATGCCAGAATGTGCTGTTGTGTGCAAGTGTGGAGAACAGCTTCTGCATAGTGAAGGTTAACTGAAGTTTTACTGAGGAAAAGGTGTAACTGATTCATCTAGAAAGACGACTTTTGAGCATACTTGCATGATAGCAATGATGATACACAGTTCAATTATGCTTAGTTAGTAGTCAGGTATTTCCTTGGTAAAGCAATAGTGAGGTACAAAACCCGAAAACGTTAAAGTCTTTCACAGTAATAATTATGGGTGGTGTATCCAGAGACCCAGATAAAACTGAAGGCATGTACTAGGGCGTGGTAAAATTTCACTAACATGTGTGAGAATTACTTTATATTTATAAAAATGGAAGGCACCTATAAAATTAGATAATATTTTTTTAATATTTTTATTTTTGATTAAAGCTTGATTCCACACAGTACTTTTTGGTAGAAGTATGGAATTTTCAGCATGGATATCGGTAGCCCAAATTTTGCAGGCCGACCATAGATATCGGGTGTGCGTCGGCAGGGGATCGAACCCCGGAACATGTGCATGGTCGGCGAGAGTCCTAACCACTGTGCCACCGACGCACACACTGCTTTATTTCTATAAAGAAATGTGTATACATGTCACTGTCTTTCCCTTGAATATATTACTGAAATAATTTTTGTCATAGAAGCTGCATTATTTCTGCCACCTGCATGAGGAATAATTTGCCCTAGTAGTTGAAAAAAACCGAAGTCAACATGTCAGAACGTTCAGTAACCAAGCGTCGTATAGACTACGGACATGATATGAACTCTGTTAAATCATCCACCGTCATCAGCAGACAGATAAACAGAAAGATGCTTGCATCTGTTCAGTCATCTGCATATTTCAAAAAATCAGTTTTTGTTTACCGAATCTGTCATGTTAATATTTCTTACTTGCTAACTGTTATTATTATCATTTTTCCATCTTCTGTTATTATTCTTGACTCATTTAAAATTTTCTTTTATCCGCATCACTCTCTCAACTCTTTTCACCAAGTCTATGAACCATATACAAGCAGTAACATCACATTAGTGCTGAAGAACCTGACCATGTTCGTTTTGCTGAATGAAGTAGATTTCCTTATTGATTTAGCAGTAATGAGGGTCTATCTTGCTCTCTCAATTATAGCTTTGAGATTCACATCTGTGCCACCTGTATTTGTAGCAATGCTGCCTAGGTAAGTGGAAGAGGTGTCTTCCTTCCTTCCTTCCTTGATGGTGGCTGTTGCTTATTGCTAGTTAGGTATCTTTATCACCTCTGTCTTCTATATGTTCACCTCGAGTTCTGTCTATGCATAAAATAAAACTAAACACCACTTGTAATTCATAGAGTGTAAAATTATGAATACGCCTGTCAAAGAGACTAACTAAAGGACTTAATAATGGTTTCTGTATTGGTATTCCTTTCCATATGTTATTTATTTCGACAATTACAGGTGAAATCATGAACAGGGAAAAGAATTTTTGATTTTGAGAAAAATGAAATAAGATTAGAGGAATGGTATATGTATATACGGAAACATAGTTATTCATAATTATAATGAATCATTCAGAACTAAAATTTTCGCGCCTCAGCAGACGTATCTCTGAATTCTAACAGATTTAATAACTAGTTTCAAAGTTAGGAAAATTCTTCACACACTGTGTTTCAGTTCCAATGAGACTAAAAACTGCTCATTCTTTGTTTACTGCGAGTCTTGAAATACCCATCAGCCACTAAATACTTGCGTCATCTACCCAACTAAATTTTAGTCTGAAAGCATGTTTTCTCATTTTTGCTGATCGCATCATTATACGCTTTTGTTTCCCTCCCACATTAAAATTATGTTTTCATCGTCAGCAGATGTTATTTTTACCACTGTAGGTGATTATATTTTGACGACAATGGTCGTCTGTTCACCCACGCAAATATAAATGTGATAACAAATGCCTTTTTTTATTTGTATTATACTTCTTCATTTACTTTTTCGTCTTATTGTCTTACTGGGCGACTTTTCTGCTTTCATGTGTAACTATTCGCTTAGCAGTCACACAGTGTCCCAATGGTATTTAACTTCATTATAAGAAAAAAAGCGTTATTTTCACGTATGACAAAAATGAAATTATAGAATGGTAATCTGCAGACTACAAGATGAAAACAGACATTTGTGTATGGTAAGCTAATTTCTAGTTTGTACTGTTAGATTATTTGAAAAGCTTAAGGTGATATTATCTGATGAATGCCCTCACAAAAATGAATGCTAGTAAAGCGGCTAAGTTTAAAATTAGAGTCTTACTGATGGTGTATTCAGTGGCATAATCCATGTTGAGGAAATCGAAAATCCTTACTCTTGAATACCAAAAATATATAACTGACTTGTTGATGAAAGTGAATTATAAAAGCAGATGAATCGTTCTACCTTATAAACAAATTGACTTAATTTTCAAGTATCGGTTTGTAGGGATTTGACTGACTGGTTACAGGATTTCACCATGAGCTGACATCGGTTAGAGAATCATTGGAAATCCTGGAAAAATCGATGAGATGCTCACTAGCGACTGGCCCTATTCAGGAAGGCAGTTACCTGGGGTTCTAGTGGGACGTCGTGACCAGTAGGGTGCAGCAGGTCGGGTGTGAGGACAAATGCTCGCCGCAGACATTGGCTTGCAGTCGCGCTATGTCGTGAATTGGCAGAAGTTGAAGTTCACTGGTCACTGGATTGGATGCCAGTAGGTGTTGAATGGTCTATGACCTCGCCTTGTAACCAGTAGGTCCTGGGTTCGAACCCCGGAGGTCGCGTTCTGGTGAAGAGTCCCGAACTAGGCCAAAACAGCTGTCCAGTTCTCCCAGCAGGTTTTCCCATGGTTCTCTAACCGATGTCAGCTCATGATGAAATCCTGTTACCAAACTGACTTTATATCTGATCTCCACGTATCACACATACCTGTCAGAATGCAAAACACACTGAATGAAATTTCACCTGAAGTACGAGACGTTAGAAATTAAAACATGATGCTGAAATGATTAATAACTTCGTAACTGTATTAAAGATTAGGCAGATATACCACCCATTATATTAACTCTGGAAGTCTATTACACTGATTAGTTTAAGCGCCCAAATTTCACACAATAAATTCTTATTGTAAAATTAGTTTCACTTACTGAGACTTAGAATTAGGTACTAAACTTCACAAAACTTTACATATAGAGCAAAATTTATACACTAAAACACTTTAAACATTCTACTGCTTGAAGTATAATATCCTAATGTTTTTTGCACACTTGTATCAAGAAAATAATTTAACCAGTCCTAATAACTAAAATGTCTATTGGTATTCCTAGTAGATTACTTATCGAAAAAGACCGAAAAGCATAAGTTGATGTATAAGTAAGACCTGAATCTACTCATCATTTGTCACTCAAATGGAGAACAACAGTCGAACAGTAAAATACAATTCAACCAATAAAGAAAGAGATTAGGTAAGCAATCAAAATTTGACAAAATAAACAACCAATGACAACCAGTATAACCAGGAATATGAGGTAAAGTAACTTCATTCGTATCACTTCTGTTTTGTCATAAAATCTCAATGAAGAAGATACTTAGGGATAAGAAGAAACTGTATTCCTTTCTTCGGCTTAAATCAAAAGGATTTTATTGCATTATTTCATGACTGAACAGTAGAAAAAAAATATTCCCTTGTAGTAGTCGTTTTTGTTCATGTTATATACACACACAAATTCTCTTCGTCAAATTCATCTTGATGTACAGGGCTGCTTCACTTCATACCTCATATTATAAATAATAAATGGTAGGACAAAAACCGGAGATTATTTATTTATAATAAATTTTAAAAGTAAGTTAATCTAATGGAAAGTATTTTGATTTCTGTGAACGACTTTATGACTTGTTCCTACTAAACACGTTAAATGCTACACCTTGTTAGTTTTATTAAGAAGAAAAGCGTTTGTATCAATAAGGCTGATTTACAGGGGTCCCAAACAAGCATATTTACTGTGTTCCTTATAAAGTTGAATAAATATTACTGTCTGGGTGCTTTTGTTCATAGTTTGCGCACATTTGTGTCCATCATCCCACTTTCAGCCTCACTGAACAAGATTTTTCGTTTAAGTTAGTGAGTGCTTTGTAGATAAAATATCTTAAATCTGTGTCAGTATAACATTCGAATGAATATTATTCTGCTAAATGCAGATACTCACATTCAGTTTTAAACTGCTTAAACACAAATTCAGAACTGTGGGCAATTTAAAAGTTGTCGCATTCTATTTTCGAGTGTTCAAATATCTATTTAATTTTATGGCTTGCAACTCTGTGTTCCTCAGCTTGCATCTTTCAGATTCAGGCAAATCCTAACACAGTGATAAATTTCCGAATTCGGAAGTGAAATTTTATTTTGGGCAAAATATTTATGGTTTAACTAAACAGGATTATACTAGCGTCTAAATTCAAGGATTCAATAGTGGCGCACACTATTTACTCCATATAAAACAATTGCACCATGAGAACAGTTTTTAAATGTTCCCTCTATTTCCGTACGCCTGTATTTTAACAAGCCTTCTTATTATTAATGCTTGTAGGACACGTTATGTATGATGATAAGAAGTCGGTTAAAAGTAAAGTTTTATTTTTCAGAATCACTAGATTTTATGTCAATCTAAGTCTAGTCCCTCTGTATTGAACAGCTGAACCTGTTTTGGAATCCTTTAGCCTTTTACGTAATTGTTCAGTCAATCAAGGATAGTAATGTTAATAACAATAATAATCATTATTATTTTGTCCACCTAATGATCACAGTAACCAGCCATGGTAACCGAAAACAACCCACTTGAGTTTTCCCGCCAACTATAAACAGTTGTTATTTGAAGAAGTGAATAATTTGAAAATTTTCTGTTAGTCATCTATTGGACATAATTCTTGTTTTTCTGCCATGAATCTAAACAATTTCCTCTTGACAATTTCGCCGTTTTATGCTTTCATTCGGTCTATTATACACGTCAGTAGTTTTTCTCAGAGTCAAGTTTTTACAACTTCCTGATACCTGCGTAGTATATACTTCATTATCAACCGTTACTATACTTTAACGCCCATCTGGTAGTAGTTTTAGAATTTTATTTCCCATTATTTACACGTTTTATACGAAAAGTGGCCATTCGTACAGTATGCAGATAAAAAATGTGGTTTTCTTAGTAAAGTTACACCTCTTACTGAGATTAGAAATAGTTTACCATGCTGTCATGCTCTAGTTCACAGTTAGCGGAAATTCTGAGGTGCCTACTTATCAGCAACTTTTGAGTATATATATATATGTTATTGGATAACAGTAATAAAGTGGCTTGAAAATCCCCGTTGAGTCATATGAAAAAGAGAAGACGTTCAGTGAAGAGACTCTTTTCGGCGAATTCATTCACATAGCTGTACAATCGCATTTATATATAATTATTTGTGTGTGTGTACATGAGGTTTGTCAAGTTTAGATAATTGATCAGGTAATACAAGAATGATCTAATATAGAAACAAAGTTAATCAGACAGCAACTAAAGTAAGATTGAGTTAGTAAGTTAGATGACGTAATATAACTGACTAAAATGTTTCAACTTAGATCAGGGTAGCAACAGAGGTAATTACAGGTAGAGACTAAGTACAAGTGAAATTGAGCAAATAAGTTGGATGACGTAACATAAATGACTAGAAATTGGGCGTTGTTTAAATCAGTAACAGTGGTAGTGAGGTGTAGAAATTGAATCGGGTGGGGGTAGAGAACAAGAAAGTCAAAAATGTAAAATATTCCAATTGAGAAGACAAAATAATAAAGAGACAGAAGAAGAGATTAGGTAGAATTTACTTGTCGGCTAATAAGATAGATTACGTCCATTCCAAGTGTAGTGATTGAACGAACTTCTTCTGTATGCAGAGTTCAGGACTGAGCAAGTGAATCGTCATTGCTTCTGCAATTTGAAGAAGTCTGATTCGTACATCTTTATGAAGACTACTTCTTACTCTGTAGGCGACTTTGAAGTTTGTCTGCGGTGTAGCTTGGTGTCCGGATTCTATCAGATGTTCTTAGATGGAACTGCGCGGAAATCGATTTTCTGTTTTGTAAAACCATGTTGATAAGTGTTCGGTAATACGTTTGGAAAGCGATCACTGGGTGTTCAACGACAAACTGCTGCTTTACACACGAAACTTGAATCGTATGTACAGTTTGTCAGATCACTTTCACAACATTGGCCTTAAACTTCTCTCTTTTCTTTCTCTTCAACTTGTGTAAAAGTCGTTCAAAGTTGAATACTTTCAAACATCTGTACCAAAATTATTATTTCAAAATTCACATGCTAACTGCTTTACATAAAGTTCATGCATTCAGCCTTCTAGAGCAAAATAAATAAGCTTTTTTGTGTACAGTGTACAACAAAACAGACTCATAATACGCTTATGGAAATTATTCGATCACAGTTCGTGTAATTTTGTTTCTATTGTTTTGACGGCGATTCATGACACAGACGTGACTGGCTAAGAATTTTAAAGAATACATCTTCTTTGCTTTGATTTTGATTATTTTCCTGAAGTTCGAACCAGTTCGTCGAATTAAAAGTTGGAATTATTCAATTCACTTACTATAGCACTGACAGATTACATATCGTTTATGAATAATCCCTGTCCAGAAATTAGTGGAAAAAAAACAGGTAATTCAGCAAACAGTCCCTTTTCGGTTAATTTATTCAATCAGTTGTACAATCGCAATTATACATTACATATTTTTGTATGTGTGTGTTCACTAGGTTTATCTGATAAGAATAAAAATAACTTAGGGTTATTGTTGTCAAGATATTTCAAAAATGTGATGAGTAATCAAATTGTAACTAGGGCGTGAGGATTGGTAAGAGGGTGGTGGTGATGTGTTGTCAAAAAATCAACAACATATTTGCTAGCGTTGATCAATACATAAAAGAAGTTATATAAGCGTAATACGGTTACGTAATAAGGTGAATAGTTTAATGAGTGAGTTGTGATTAGGATGCACATAGAAACAAAGGGAACTGGGGAATTATGTAAGAGTTCAAAAAGTTATCAATTTTATCGAGTCAGAAAAAACAAGCATATAAACATCAACTCAGTTTAAGTCAACATGGTTGTTGCCATGATAGTAGATTACACTTTAAATGCATCAGTAAGAGAGGGATAATATGTAATAATATAACCAGATTGCCGAACGAAACGTTGGAATTTCTCATTTCAATATCGCTGAGATATTACAAATATAATTTCTTACAAATGTCTACTTCTCACTCGGCGCCCAAATATTTTAGAACTATTCGGTCAAATCTTGACGACAGTTCATTCGAATTATTTTGCTATCGAATTAAATTAACAAAGAAACTATGTAATTGGCACAATCATCGTGTTTTCAGTCTCCGTTGTCTTGAACAAAATGCACTTCCTAAATCCGTAGCTGTCGAGTCACCTGACAACTCCAGTAGGTCGAATAAAGCAGCTCAATATTCAGAAAGAAGACAATGCAATAAGTTCGACAGGGTGCTTAAACTAAACTCTAATCCTAAACACCATAATTTTGAAAATATGTCTAATCATAAAATTCCAGATACTAGCAGTTTGAACGGACATGAAGGTGTGATGTTAGCTGATGCATACGAAATCCTGATTAATAAATAAAAATGGATATGTATCACTAATTAATAATACTCGGTCAAATTCCTGACTGTCTATATCTTCCTATGGAGACGTTAAGAAATGTTTTACAACTGTTTACACACACACGCATGCACACTCTGTTTAAAGTGTTTAACAAAGGTAGACCAATATTTGTAAGTCCGAGGTCACATTTTGATCACAGCTGATACAATTTTGTTTATTATACTTGTTAATACTTGTGTTTATGAATCATGATTGGACAAAGTTTTTAAAAACAAAAGATGTGCCTTTCATATATAAAACCTCTGTTATGTTAATTTTGATTAATTTCCCTGAAGAAGTTCGGACCAGATTGCCGAACGAAACGTTGGAATTACTCATTTCAATCTCGCTGAGATTTTACAAATATAATTTTTTACAAATGACTAAAATAAGTATCAGAAAAATTAAGGGAAGTGAAACAGACTTCAATGAATTTACAAACTCGAGAGCAGGGCGAGTTAACAATACTGGCTGGACCTGCTTCTTTTGCAAACAGAGCTTCGGTTGTTTTAGGTGAGATTTTTTAAAAGTACATACACACCTACTTTTCACCCTGAGTCCAGTTATTGTGGAACTATTCGATACAATCCTGATCATAATTTGCATAAATTTCTTATAGAAAGCTTAACATTTATATAATAACTATCGAGTGCAGTTTGATTTTAGACAGCCTTTCAGTTAGTGCAAGAATTTCTTTTTACACATTGCATAAACAGATATCAACACGGTCACTTTTCGCATTATTCTTATTATTATTGTTCCCTTGGGTACCTAGTGGAACATAGGGCTTCAACTGCACGTCTCCACTTGCTTCTGTCTTCTGCTGTACTTTTCACCTGCATCCATGTTAGTCCATACTGTTTCAACTCTTCTTCACACGATCTCCTCCATGTCACCCTTGGACGTCCCGATCGCCGCTTCCCTTTCGGGTTCCACTCGAGCTATGGCCTGACGCGCGATGTCACCTAGTGGCCTCCTCAGCGAGTGTTCAATCCATCTCCACTTTCTCCTGAATATTTGTTGGGCGATTGGTTCTTGTTTTGTTTGTTTCCATAGTTTCTTTTTGGTGATTCTTCCCGGCCATCTGATCTTGAGTATAGAACGAAGACAGCTGTAGATAAAGGTCTGCAACAGGCTGTTGGAAATATTCTTTGTGACCCGCCAAGTTTCTGATCCGTATAGAAGAACTGACTTTTCGCATCCTGTTCGCCAAATAGTGCTAATTATGCTGAAATAAGACAAGTCAAACAAAACTCCATAATCTTCTTCTTATTTGCAAATTATCTTCATAATTGCATCTTATAAACAAATTTTCTAATATGGTAATAAAAAAACGTGTGTATAATGCTGGTTTCAAAGATTGTATTCCACTAAAACACTTTTCAAATGCTTTTTTTAAAAATTAGGATTCAATAAGTAAAATTATTTAAATATGTTTACATAAATATATTGGCATGTACTGATACATAAAATTTTTGTGATTTTTCTGTTTTCTTTTATAGTTAACTATATTATGTCTCGTATTAGCGTCGACGTGCACAATAATCATCATCTAATATTGATGAACCCCAACAAATTTCATTGAAATTTCAAGAAACCAAAAAAAAAACATAAATTAAAAGGCTAAAGCAATCGGAATAAATGTTTCAAACTGATATACTAACATTAATATTTCTATGCTTCCTACTCGTTCTGTTGGCTCTTTGCTATTTAGTATTTTACACTGGTACAGAAGAGACTGCAATGAAACGAAGAAAGCGTCTTAGATCTATGAGTAAACAGTTGAATAGCAAAAGTGTTCGAAGTGAAGTTGCTCGTTTTTACAGTTCTGATAAGCAGACCCATCAGAATATGACCTCGTTTTCCAGTGAATACGGTGATGCTGTTGGTGCTACCGCCGCTACTACTGATGTTGAACGTGGCGCTTGTGGAAATCACTCGAAAAGGGATTCAGTTGGAAACTTAAGTTTGAAAGCAATAAAAGAAATCTTCAAACCTCAACAGAGGCAGCCACGTTATAGTCTACAACACGTATCGTTGCACCATTCATATGAAAATGAGCACACTCCCTTCAACCAAAGCAATCAAGGTATGAGACTTGTCTTTGGTCTTCAAACACCACCATTGAACATAACTAAACCACAAGCAGTACAACCAGACAACAAAATGTTTGCACCAAAGCAAAGACTTATTAGAGCTTTTTCTGAAAGTTGTACAACAAAGCTTATCAATCCTGATAGTTCTGCAAGTCACGCAGATGCTGACATTGGTGATAACAAGAAATTTTGTTCACCAGACAATGAAACAAGAAGAGGTGCTCATTTACCAAAGTTAAGTGAACCAAATCTTGACAGACATATTTATCCATGGTTAAGCCGTAACAAGTTCAATACTGCTGTGTTTCAAGCCGATAAATCTGTAACCTCTTCCAGTGAATCGATGTGGTCTGAAGCTAGACGTCGTTTGAGCAGTACTGAAAAATTGTTTGATCCTGTTATGCGAATTTTGTCTACGATACCACTGAAACACCCAAGTAACATAGATACTACATGGACAAATTTCGTAATGAATCCAGAAACAAATGGACATATTTGTTTTTCACTAGTTTACACATGCACTTTAAGCACTCTGAATGTTACGATCAACCGGCTGATTGGTGTCAATAATCTCATCAAAGGTTCACATATTTTGCCAAGTCAAACACCAACAAACTTCGTTGTCAGTTTACGCCTAAGACGTAGTGAAAGATCATCGATTTATAAGGAATCAGAGATGGAAGAAAGGAAAAAAATAGATCTGCCAGAGGAAAGTGATGGTTTCCATAAAAAGTATTTCACGCAACCAGTGTTAACTTCATTCAATCCCAATTTCGACCAGTCATTTGTGTTTCCAATCACCTTAAATGAGTTGAGAAAAACTGAACTAGTTTTAACTGTGTTACAATCAACGACGATGAGTAATTCTGTAGAAGGATGTGTCAGTGCAGAGAGTAGCAGAATACCAAGACGTAACAACTCAGTCACATCATATCATCATCCACACTCCTACGGTGCTGACAAGTGTTCTCGCAGAGTCAATATGATTTCCGAAGAGATGCGATGTATTGGTGTAACATTTTATAAATTGAATCAGCATGAACTAATCAACTGTCCAGAAAAAATGCAAAATATTTGGCAGGAATTACGTAAGTTACCTGAATTGAAAGGTGGACAGTTTGACATCGGTAGTGATAACGAAATCAGTAAAAGTACTGCGTCAACTATTTCGGCAAACAACCCATTCAATTATGAGCCTGTTCGCTTTACTTTGAACAAAGAAGAACATAGTGTGGACGAAACAGAAAATGAAAATACCATGGTAAATACCCCCATTTTATTCTCTTATTTGTATTATATACATCAGTGTAAATAATATTTCCCAGTTCAAATCAACTTCGGGCGTCTACGTCTCATTCTTAGAGTACTTGGTTTATAAAATGACAACCATTAGACGGCAAAAGGAAGTAAATCACATTTAAGCCAGTCGAATACGGAGTTATCATCAACAGATGAGGTCTGTAGTAAGATAAATAAAACTGGAGACATTCGCACTGAATGTGAGATAATTTTTTTATCGCATATAAACAAGACTTAATTGAGACAACTACTCATAGTATGGTGAAGCATATTTTGCGTTTCATCTAGGTGATGTTCCCTAATTAATGTTCAATTTATCGTGGGTTTGACACCTCACAGATACGTTGGTCAAAATAAACATAAGACAAGCATGTCTTTTCAACTTAGTGATGTGGGTGTCACTAGGGTAATTTGTTCTTGTGTAAATATGACTATCACAGAAACGCTAGTCACATATGTTAACCTAAAAAGTATTACTAAAACTCATTTGTGCACTAAATCCGCACAGGAGAGTTTGTTCTTAAACAACAAATTCCCTACACGGTTTTGATTAAAACAAGTTAACCTTACAGTACAAAAGCCGTCAAGAGATGGAGCCTTATTTCTGGTTACCACTCTTTCCATACATACTCAGTGGAACATAAGACATTAGCAGCACATCTTGATCGCATTCCATTGTTTGTTATCACTATCCAGTGACTTCACAACCACCCAGGAGATTTGATTTCGTCTTTATGTTATCTCCTTCATATGACTCCCGTGGTCCAGAAAGTCGCTAACCATTCAGGTTTCATTTGAGGGCTGGACTGATGATACCAGTGAACGGCCTCCTCAGTATATACACAATCCATCTACATTTCCTTCTGTCCTAGATTCTTTGCTTTTACTGCGTCACAGTTCCTTACTGCTTATCCTTTCGGTCTATCTGGCCTAAAATATAGAGTGAAGGCAGCTGCTCTTAAGCCTTATAATTCCTCTCTTTTATTGGTTACAATACTCAAATTCAAATCTTTTTCATGATTGGGGAGAAAGCATGCATAGCAGAGACGAAACAATGTGTCTAAAGCTATTCAACATACCTTGTTTTTACGTTAGACAATAACGTTAGGCTGTATCAACTGTATTTCATATCTAACAAGTGTTAATAAACTAAAACTACCCTTGAGAGTCTAATTCAGTTCCAGTGAGAAATTCATATATAATGATTCGGAAAATATAATGTTCATATATATATATATATATATATATATATATATATATATGTATATAAACTTTTGTCGAGTCTCATGTTATTAAGTCATTAATTATCTGCTGAATTGGACAGTTGCTATGATTTGTCAGTAATAAAGAATGAATTCAGAAAGAAAAAGAAACAATTAAATATTTCGAAATATGTGGGTATTAGTCTCAGTATGACAAAAAATTTGAACGCTTACACTGTGCAACTCCACAACATTGAAAGCATGATAAGAAAATTTAAGTGTTACTTTCTTTATTTTCAAGTATTGCTTTTGTAGGGACTTTTGTTTGATTGCATGGAGGATTTCATCATGAGCTGACATTAGTTAGAGAACCATTGAAAAACTAGTTAGGAGTACTGGACAGCTGTTTCGTCCTAGTTTGGGACTCTTCACCAGTACGAACCCACCGGGATTCGAACCCAGGACCTTCTGGTTACAAGGCGAGCTCGTGGACCATTGAGCCACTGTGACCCGATCCAATAGTCCTTGAATTCTAACTTCTGCCAATTGACGACGTAGCGCGACCATTTCCCGGTGGGTGAGCACTGATGAAGAGTCCAAAACTAGGACGAAACAGTTGTCCAGTACTCCCAGGTTTTCCAGTGGTTCTCTAACTGATGTCAGCTCATGATGAAATCCTCCATTACTTTCTTTATGTTTGATTTCTGGTTTCTCTGAACAAGGTTTCCAGTTTTCAGTCTTAGATTCGTCTGTTCTTCTGTTTCCTAAGGAAGTGTGTTTGTGCAAATTGTATAAGTACTTACAAAACGTTTTTTCTGCATGATATACGATTCTCACAATTGTTCTTGGTACATGGTTGTTTGAGTGGTTTATTTAGTCATCAGTTTTTGCCGCACACTTATTCGATTGATTAGATTCCTTCACTAATCAACATCAGTTAGAGACTCACAGTGTTATACAGTAATGTTTACTGATGACGTTTCGAGCACAATTTATTGCTCATGATCATATAAAGGTAATCACACGACTTCCTAAATTCATTTATATAGTTCCTTTGTTTTTCACTTGATTTTCACTTGATTTGATTGGTAGTAATATGTTCTATATTATATATTTATATATTCTCTCTTATTTATATTATTATTATTATTACTAGTTTCACAGTTCTTTTTATTAAGAGAGAATATAAGTCATCTACAGTTATACCATATAAAGAGGGGACATCTGAGACCCTGCGTAGGATTCTAAATAAAGCAGGAATTAGGGTGGCATTTAAACCTACAAACTCACTCAGGGACAAGCTCTGTAGGTTAAAGGACCCAGTGGACCCAATTAGACAAAATAATATAATTTACAAAATACTCTGCAATGACTGTGAGGTAAACTACATAAGTCAAACTAGTAGGTCAGGGGTAGTCAGATTGTCAGAACATAAGAGTTTAGCTAAGGTAAGAATGGTTGACCCAGAGAAGATAAGTAATTTAGAAAAAAGCTCAGCAATTGCAATGCATGCATTAGCATACAACCACACAATAGGGTAGGAGAGGGTTAAAATTCTAAAAAGTAATCTATGTAGGTGGAGAGAGAGGTTGATTACTGAATCTTTGTTCATCGAATCTACACCCAACAAATGCAATAGGAATGAATCATCACTCATACCCAAAATATGGAAAATAATACTACCAATCAAATCAAGTGAAAAACAACGGAATTATATAAATGAATTTAGGAAGTCGTGTGATTACCTTGATATGATTATGAGCAATAAATTGTGCTCGAAACGTCATCAGTTAATATTACTGTGTAACAGTGTGTGATTTATCAAAATAAAATTTACCCATAATGGAATTACACTCTACCACAGTGCATAAGTTTTATGCTTATATCAGTTAGAGAGAACACTGAAAACCACAGAGCACTGGATAGCTGTGTTTGTCCTATTTCGGGACTCTTCATCAACAGGGCACATCCGCGACCCAACCGGGTATCAAAGCCGGGACCTTCAGGTTACCAGACCAAGCCAGTTCACCACCACTTGAGCTGGAATTCAGTGACCTGTGAATTCTAGCTTTGGGTCAAAGGTGTGTACTAGTGATTCCCAGTGCTCCCCCTGGTTTCCAGTGATCCCTCTAACTGACGTTGGTTCGTGATGAAATTTACCAACTGAAATTCCATAGTCTGATTATCACACTTATTTGTAAGTGTCAGACAAAAATCCTCGAAGTTGTTTGTACGTGTGAACAAGTGTTCATTGTGTACAACGCTTACATCTCTTATTATCAGAATTTGAAATGTGGAAAGTTGTGGAATTATCAGATATTCTTAGATAGCAAAATTTGAGCTGCTTGAAAATTTAACTCTTAAGTAACACTGTTTGAAAACATCATCTATCAGTTCAGTGATTTGGAATAATCTGATTTCTCATAGGGAATAAACTCTCTGTCTCTCTTTCTCTCACTAGCGAAAAGATAAGATCAATTTGATTCGATGTAACCCATCACGACACAGTAATATAAAGTAAGTGGAATTTTAACCAGGATTTATTATTCATAATCACACCATGGTGATATGACACACTTTATCGCAGTGCTCACATTCTGCTTTTACGTTATGGTACAATTTTACTGGCATTACTTGCTATGAAGAATGATTATATGCTTTTTAGTTCAACTATTTCATTACTCCGGTAAATTAGTGAATGTCCGTCTTTCAGATAATTACAAAAACTGAATTCTGAACAAAATTTACTTTTAGGTGTTACCATCTCCTTGAAATAACTTGCATTTTAATAGTACACGTAAGGAAATCTTCTCACTTTTTAGGCTTAGACAATAATTATACCAATTCGCTAAACCTATGTCCGGTAATGTCAATTAGAATAATGCATAGTAGCGTTGTTTCACTCAAAATGCGTAGATTAGCTAATCAAAATACCGAAAGAAAAAAAAACATCTATTTACTCCCTCTTTCTAATATCGATTCTTTTTCTAGTCGAATATCATTTCAAGTGTTCCTCAAAGCGGAATCATACGAAAGTCAATGGCAAAAGTATCTATCCTGTATAAAAGAGAATTATCTATCCTTGAAATTTCTGTGGAAGAGTTCAAAGATTTGAAGATACACAATAATGAGAGTAAGTTTAAATTTTCCATGATTTCAAGTAAAAACAGTCCCACTGACATCAATAAAATACAGTAGACTATATGGAAAAGACCTACAACCTGTTCTCCGAAACCATCATGGTGGATTTTCTGGTCATATACCTGTCCGATTGCTATAAAAAAGAGGCTTTAACTATTTACCTAATATAAATCATGACAAGACTATTAATATCAGACAAGATCGAAGAGGTCGTCTTTGTATTCGGTAGAAGTGAACGTTGGCAAAAGTGACATCCGAAGATCAGCATCAGATCACCACGATAATTGAGTGTATGATTATAATTTAATACATTTATTCCCCTTAATGAAATGAATAAAGCAAGAACAACAGTTTTTGCAGAATAAAATGGTACCATCACTTATTTCTTTGGCTTCTCATCAGCTACTGAATATATCTACAGAAAAAATTTTAACACACTTGCACTGAGTTCATTTTTAAACAAAAATCAATCAATCAATGTATACATACCGCAATAATATATATATATATATATATTAAACACTGTTCCGAGCAGTAACCATCATACACAATGGAAACTTTCAACATTATGTAATTAGATGAAAGAGAGGTGAAATTATACAGTTACCAGGGCAAAAAAGACTGATAACTGCTTCTTTCTGCACGCATAAATCAGGTTTCAGGCGCTTGATGGAGATGGCTTCAGCAAACTTAAGGAGAATTGAACTCTTTTGCATATTGACGATCTTGCGACGTCCTCTTCATGACCTGTGTCAAGAAGATGCCTGGCGATGGCACTTTTGGAGCATTTGTTCCCTTTAGACATAAGCTTTTTGGTACGTGTTCATAAAATCGTAGATATTCTGATGTAGCTGATGAGAAGCCAAAGAAATAAATGATGGTACCATTTTATTCTGCAAAAACTGTTGTTCTTGCTTTATTCAATTTTTAATTTGATCTAGGTTTCACTATCTTTAATATTGGTTTTATGACATATCGAAGAAGTCATGTTAACGACAGACTCTGTGTGTTGAGATATCAATAAAAGTTTTTAAGACCATCCATTTATTCTCTATTTCACACATTTATTGAAGTCAATTCATTATATAATGAAAACAACAGTTCATGTTAGGACGAAATGATCAATAAGCTTTCCGTTATCCTGACCCATACTAATTGGATTATATACGTCTAAAGAACATAGTAATACCTGTTGGTCTTGTCCTGTAATACTACTCTTATGAAGTCAGCCTATGAGAAAAATCGTGCCACTGACTCCACCACACAATAATTACTGCACGTATGAACTGCCCATTCCAAATGTTTTGTGTTAATTTTGATAAGCGAGATAAGCTACTCAAGAAATAATCAGTAGCTAAAATTTAATTACGAAACTTTAATCATAGTCTGCAGTTCATTGTTCCCTGTTAACTTTGCCATTTGATTTGTAGCTGAAATGATCTTCCAAGCATTATTCTGCCTGGGAAATACAACCCTGTCTGTTGTCAAAGGGAAACCATTCAAAATAAATAAACTGAAGAATGATAAAGCCGTCAAGGATAAAGATGAAACATACAGTTTTTTCGACATAACAATCCCTTATACTGAGCATATATCATTGAATGTGGATATGAATCGATTATTAAGCTATAATAATATTGGAGTCCTTTTCCAAATATTTGTTCGACCACAGCTATCAAATCAATCTAGACGTTTGGCAAATATTTCAGTCGGTGAAACCAAAGTAACCTACGAAATGGCTCTACTTCAATGGGGTGATTTGGTTAAAGAGTTGAAACGACTAAAAAATGATAATTTATTCACTTCAACAAAGAAAATAACTTATTGGCATTCTATTGATGTGCTGTGATATTTTATTTCCACAGGCAACAATATTTCAGATATAACATTGACTTTAATTATGTGATTATTTTATCAGAATTTTAAACATAACATTCATTGTAAGCTAATCATACAAAGGCATACCCCGTGACCACTAGATATTTACTATCATGTATTTGCTTGAAATGACAATTGAAGTGAATTTCGTTTTTCTAATATTAAAGTGTTTATAACTGTTGTTGACTGAGTCTTATTCCACTTTTCCTGTGTTAAATATTATTTGTGTGAACAGATGTACCTCGCGGCGTAATTTCAGTCGTGATTCACAAGATTACTAATGTGATGCTTCATTTGCCAACTTCTGGAATTTCTACGTGACAAGGGAATATTTATAGTTCATTATAGGTTGAATTATTGATGACAGGTAGTAAGTAGCAATGCTAAATTTTCAAAAAAACGCAATGAAACAAAATATTGATGTGGAAAATAAAATCAAGACATTTTAACCACATAAATGTCAATATTGTTGACATTTTCACTCAAGAAACTTAGCGCTTCACTGTGATCTCTCTAATTCACTATCATTGACATTATTTTGAAGATATATCTCAGGCAGTTTCACTTGTTCTTTCCCGGAAGAAAGCTGATGTAAAATAGTTGTTGGTATTGCAACGCTTTTGTGCAAGCAAAATGTCATTCCATCAGTTTAATTCTGTGGGATACAATTACATATGCTTATTATTCATAGTAGACTAGTCATTTGATAATTTTATTCAATATACTCCATTCGAACAAAACAATTAATATTCATCAAACGAAGTTTGAATAGTTCACACCTGCGGCAGACAAACAGTCCATTGAAAATCTGTTCAAATTATGCAGCTCGCATTATGCATGTGAACGTGTTTTTAGACTACGAGGTATTTGATGAATCATAGGAATTGTGCGTAGGAGCTTGCAGTGGTAAAAATTAGACTTAGGAGGAGTACTTTTTGTCTTCATGTTGGACTTCTATATTTTGTATTGCTTTAATCAACTGATTGTCCGGATTAGAAAACAATATAAACCTCAGTATTTGTTTCTTGTAACGATACATAATATTATAAGGTGGAGGATAGTTTTTCGACTGAGCAGTCTTTACAGAGTACTACCTAGTCCATTGTAAGAGAGCATTCAGTAGGAGACTAGGTGTTGTTGTCTCACGACAACAATTTGTATGACTGGTAGGAGAGCTTGTTGCATAAATTGTACATAAGTTTCTTAGATTTCTCTACTTTACTGTATTATAACAAAATTCCATTCACAGTATGCCTAATTAACTATTTTCTGCTTAGTCTTCGACAATTTTTAAACTGAATGTTACGTATTTTTGTTGGGAAGTTTGTTATACTATAGAACTGAAACAACTCTTAATGATGTAGAAAGTTTTGGATTTATAAAAATAAGATGTGTACATTAGGAGGATACAATACATAAATAACATGCAGTGAAACATGGTGAATTTTTGTTGTTTTACGTAGAGGAGCTGTTTAGTTTCAAAGTATCTTTAGAAGTGGTGTTGCTGTTAAAGAAAAAATTGCAGCGTTTACTGATAAGCTGAGGAGAGATTTAGCACGAATTTTGAATACGTTCATAACGAAGTACTGAGAAGATTCAGGGTTTTTTGTAATGCCGGTGGCTCACCAGATTTAAAAGTATATATAACTGTCAAGTCCACAAAATGTCATTCTTAAATATTATTCAGTTTCGAGCGAATGATACAGTAAAGTTTAAATATGTGGCTTTAAGGCAGGTTAAAGTTTGCCTATTCAAAATACTTGAATCCAGTGGCGTTATACTATCATACGGCATTCACTTGGTACTAAACAACATCTTTTTCTCAAAATGCTACTCAAATACAATTAGTGAGGCTCTTTTGACTTATAGCACATCTTTCGTCAAACTAAAACAGGGTTAGAAAGTCTATGAAGTAAGGCAGCACTGGGTGATTTCTTCTTTTCAGTGTGAAATCTTTTAGCACAGTCCCTTTATGATTGCTACAAATATCTAACTTAGAGCTGTTAGGTTGCGAGGTGAGCAGCCAGTGCATTGCTTTAGTGTCTGTTACTTGTCCTTTCTGTGAGTATATGAATGCACCGACAATATAACAATTATGCATAACACCTATACACAATATTGTCCACGATGGAAATACTTACTTCAGAGGTGAATTTGGACATAATTTTATGTGTGTGTATATGACAAAGGTATAAGTGAAAGAAGCTCCTCTTCATATAAAGCGGTCTAAGCAGAATTTCGGCTAAATTTTCAAAAGTTCCAAAAATTTAGTTGAACAAACTATTTCGAATTGAAATCTCCCTTGACTTCTCTCCTTTGTGAAATAAGAGAGTGCAGGGAGTTATGCATGTTTGCGGGTATTTTGAAATCTGCTTGGCAGTGATTTGAACTTTAAAAATTACTAATTTGCCGATATAAACTAATGAGGATAGGTAGACAAGGCCATTCAGAAGCCGTTGATTAGTGATGATAATCATGTGTTTCTTTATAAATTTTTCACACCGAAAACAAGTAAGTTACTCTCAAATGCATATAGCAAGAAAATTTCCAACCTTCAAAAACAATATCTTTGAAATTTATGGGGAACTGAAGTCAACTTTTCTTCTACAAAAGCACACTTTTCTAAAATGCCTGATGGTATGCTAAACGCTGACAGGAATAGACTAACTGTGCATATCAAGAAAGATTGAAGAAGTCAACTAAAAATTAGATTATTTGTCTCAGTACACCGAAAGTTGGTGCTGCAGGAACGAAGTGATGAATACATCTTGTAATAAAAGCCTCCCGATAAAAATTAACTCCCTCACATTACAGAAACAGTGATAACTGGAACGAATAGCTGTTTGAAAAATCCCTCCTGGACAATCTAATTACAATATTTATACTTATATGGGTGTCGTAAGTAACTTAGTAATTACCCGGTTTTCTCCTAGAGTGTATATACTTGTTCTGACATTTGCAATATCATATGTTGACTTCATCTTCATCACTTGTCTCAGTCCCTGTTTGATGTCTAATTGTAATGCTTCTTTCTCTTTGTGGTTGTGCAGTGCACTGATTGATAATTTGTCGTTTCACGATATGATTTTTGTTGTTGAGTGAATCAAAGTCATTCTGACCTTAGACTGTCCACGGGAATTGTTGTTGTGCTTTTCTTGTGGACAGAGTTTTTGATCCCACTTTGTTGGGAATATTCTACTTGATTCTCTGTTACTTCTTACAGGTGAATTTTGGTTGGGGCTAATTTTGTTCTACGGTACTTGTTTTGTACTAGAAAATTATCTAGACTGTAAGGCTGCCTAACGGCACTGTTCAGGTAATTTTTGAGTTCTTAATGTTATTACTGTTGACTAGAAACACATAGGTCTGTAGACCAATGTTCGTATTTTTTGCTGTCCTTGGAGTGTTTTGTAACTGTGAGTTTGTCAAGGAAGTTTCAGATAGCTATAGGATAGGATGCAAAGATCGGTTGCCTGCGTTCAGACCACAGTGAGCCGGTTCTGGTCGTTAAAGTAACTTTCAAGTAATTTCTCAGACACAAAGCATTTGATACTCTTTTCCATTAGGTGCAGAGTAGGATAAAGCTGTCAACCTGAAATTTCCAATATCGTCAACGTGACAACTGGCTGCCTTTAGGCAAATTCAGGTCATCCGTAAAGTGGTTTGCACATAACTTAAATACGCTTTGTATCACCGTTCATTTTTATGTTTAGGAAGTGTAACTGAATAACAGTATGTGTGTGTGTGTGATTGTAGCATCCTCGACACAAACTACAGAATACTCATGAATCGTATGAGCTTTGATCTGCACCAGAGGGTAATAAGTCACGGCATAATGCCGGCTAACCACGCAGAAGTTTCTAGCCCTATTTCTGGTCAACGCACTTCTAAACTACACCCAATTCACTAGCCGTTAATAACTACGGAAAATAGGTTGGCAACCTTACCCTTCAAACTTTCACACGAAACTGAAACTTCACATCTTAAAGCTCTATGTTCTGCTCGAAACGCGTGAAATGGAAACGACTATAACCAGACGTTGCCATTTTACAGTAAACATAATTAACTCGGGAGTTCCTATTTTTTAAAACTTGACTCGGCATGAAGCGATGTGTACAACTACCAAAATGAAGCAAATGAATTACGGCGACGAGGTGGGTAAGGGAGACTATCTAGACAATCACTGACAATCTGTTATACATTTAAGCAGTCAAAATATGAAAAAAATTGAGCGAGCATATTTCATAGGATGATGCAGTTTTTTACATTAAGTGGAATCAGTTGATGACATACAGTCTGTGTACTAGAGTGTAGTGGTCTTGGTCCATTACAACACCGAGGAGAATTCACTGAATGGATTCTGTTCAATATACCTTCCAGTGGTTTCATCACTGAAACATGTCAACAAAATCTGAACTTTTACTTTATCTAAATCAGTTATACGTAACCAGGATTGATAATGGCAGCTTACTGATATTAGCAGTGACAACAAAGTCAATGATGTACAAAATGCTGTAAAATAATAATTATAATGTTATTATCTAAAATTATATTTTAACTGAAATGTTGTCACCATAAAATACAAACAGGAGAGAATACCGACGTTTATCAAAAGAAAATCAGTAGATGCAATCATTCTGAATGAAAGCAGACTCGTGTAACTCGTAGTTTTTTCATGCATTGTATGATCAAACCACAGACCACGCAGAGTTTTTGCATAATCAGCTTTAACTGAAGGTAGAATGAAGTGAAAAGATTTCAGCTAGTGAACTCTAGATTACCAGCAGATGCTCTGAGTACAGTGAGAACTCATTCCTCTTCATGACAAACGCGAGAAATCTTCGATAATTCAAGTGGAATGAATACCTGAAGATAATAACTCAATCAAAAGAACTCTAGACTGGTGGCATGAGGACTACAAGTTTCATTGGATACACCTGTCCATGTCAAGCTAGCAGTGTCCTTACTTTTTCATGCGTTATCCATTTTTAATGAGACAGAATTCAGATATTTCTTTTAGAAAGGCTCTATCAAATCTGTAACACACGGTAATAACGGGGGGACAAACTTAAAACAGTTTTAATGTGAACGCCGTTAGGTCTGGAAAATGTCGGCTTCTTAACCTTTCTTTGCTGATATTAGATGACTGGAGGCAATCGGCAGGAAACCTTGGACCTAGGACACATACAGTTCGACAGTGGACAGTCATGAGCCTGAATAGCTAAGTGGTAACGTCTCTGATTGCAGCACTGCGTGATGCAGGTTCAAGTCTCAGGAGGGACATTAGTTCCTTCAAGGTTGCAGACGCGTGTTGCTGACGAGTGCCAACTGGCACGAAGCCTAGGTCAGACAAGGCTTCCTGCTAACTGTCTCCAACCACCTAATGACAACAATTCAAAGTGCACCGTGACAGTGAGCCACCTAGAATTATGGTCACATTGCAAACTTGACTGGCAGAATTCAGTCTGCACAAAACAAAAGACTAGACTAGTTACTAACTGGTGTCCAATCAAAGTAAACCGTTCTTTTCATAGAACACTGAAGCTGCATTTCGAGAAATGGAAAAGTCTGATATAAATCCAGACAATAGTTATAGTTTTATTCGTGTTTCTTTAAGAGTTTTAATGTTTATCTTTGTCACTTATTTCTTTCCAAGTCCTTGGCATAGTTCATATTTAAAAGTGAGTCCTTTTTCTTCAATAACTTTAAGTGTTCTAATAACAGGAATATGGACAAATTTGGGAGTGTTGGTTATTCTGAGTGTGAAATAAACTGGGTAATGTACAAGCGATTTACTTGAATGACTAAGAAATAAGATGCTGTGTCAGTGTGAAACAACTGTTGTTAAAAATTAATGAGTAACCAGACGGAAGAATTCTACTGTTAGCGTAGAACTTGAGCACTGGTGGAATGTAATTCCACATCAGATAAGTTTATGTTAATTATCACACAGTGATGCAGTATTAACAACTGGTTGATGCGTTGAGCATAAATTATTGCGCATAATCATATCAATTTAGTCAGTTTAGAAGATTTAAATAATGAAATCAAAGAAATAAAGGAAATATAACTCGTGAATAACTACCCACCAGAATTTATTCAGAAATATATGAAGAACTATAGAAAAACGAAGACTAGCAATAAAAGTGACGAAAATAACGAAAATAATATAGAATCCAAAGCCTCCTTAACATTGCCGTATAAAGAAGAGATGTCAGAGGCCTGTGTCGGCTTACAGATCCAATAGATTCAATTCAAAAAAATAATGTAATTTATCAAATATCATGTAATGACTGTGAGGTCATTTACATACGTTAAACTAGTAGATCAGGGTCAACTAGACAGTTGCAACATAAAAATTAAGATAGACCTAGAATAATTGACCCTGCTAAGTTAAATAACCTAGAAAGAAGCTCAGCCATTGCACTGCATTCACTTGTATATAACCACAAAATAGAGTGGGATAGGATGAGAGTGTTCAAAAGTAATATAGTTAGGTGGAGTGAGAGGTTAATTCCTGAAGCTTTGTTTATCAATTCAACACCGCACACATGCAATCGGAGTGACGCAAAGACTATACCGGAGATATGGAAAGTGGCAACAAATAACAGAGAGAAGCTAGAGAGGCGGAGTAGAGGAATATATATATATAAATATATATATATAAGACAAATTGTGAGAACTTGTGATATGATTATGAGCAATAATTTATGCTCAACGCATCAACCAGTTGTTAATACTGCATCACTGTGTGATAATTAAAATAAACTTATCTAATATGGAAGAACTCCATAACTCAGACAAATAATAGACTCTCTAGAGAACTTCGTTTTCTGCTGGCTTGGAGATAACAACGACTGTGTTGTCGAAATGGTCATGGTTGACGTGCCTTTCATCAATGCGTATTTTCGTATAAAACGATATGCTATTTAATGGTAAAAATGAGTAGTCATATACCACTCGTATAAAATAGTAGCGCTCTCTAGACAAAGTGTGTACGTTGCAAATCGTTAACTAGTTCGCAAATTGTGAATCTGATTTATATGGTAGCACCAGTTCGCCCAAACAGACAACCTGAAATCAGGTGGTTTGAACTGATTAGGCTCTCTGAGTTGAATCAACCAGGATATTCCGACATTAGGTGCGACCACAAACGAGAGAAGCAACCGTTTTGTGTTTTTGGATTACTTCATTCCGACTAGCAGGCACTAATATTTGATAAGAGTGATATACGACTATTCATGCCAATCATTCAGTAACATATAGTCACATGCAAATAGGCTTGCTTTCTTCATCACCATTTATGGTATCAAGCAGATCACATATGTTGTGATCTGAATAATGCCAGTAGTCAAAAGAAAGTATGTTGAGATTTACCCCCTCGAACTGTGTACACTGCCAATTTTCAACTAATTTGCGAACTTTGAATTTTGCTTAATGCATAGGAAGAAACTTTGCCTACAATTAACATAACTTTTAAGACAGTCATCAGAACTAATACCAACATACAAGACAATCAACATTCATCCATTTCAATAGTGCTTAGTTTGTTCAACAGTCAAGTTCTTATGAAGTCAGTTAGTCTGACAATGAAATGTTCATGGTTATACCACTAGACTGAATGAACCTCCCATAAATATCAGCTCTAGCTGTATGTACGGTTATACTTCTATGCGGTAGCTAGGTTTAGACTTTTTCCTTACTTGTATCTAGTAAAATTAATGGGAATGAAAACATAGTAAACCCCATTGCAAGTGTTATGGAAGTAAATATTGCATTAGACATTGCACAACAATAATTGAACTAACTGTCTAAAGAAATAGGAACTGCGAGAAACACTCATTCGGTTTAAATTTTTTGATTATCCACAATCTTGAGGGCAACACAATCGCATTATTAGTGAAAAACATATATATCATGATGAAATCCTCCAACCAATATATTATTGAGTTTGATTTTCGAAGACTGAGGTGCTAATGCATGTAACCAGCATTTGAACATTTACTTATTGTTACTCTCCCCTTAGAACAATAAGTATTCTCCGAAGTCTAATTACGGGACTAGTAGTCAGCCACTGGATTTGCATTGCTCTTATTAAGGATCAACTCTTCACAAAAATTTGTTGCCTTTCTCACGAATCCTCCTTTGATTTTATTCCCTTTGGAACACAGGGCTTCAAGCTGGAGGCTTGGACTTTCCGTCATAGTGGTGTTTACTTTTCACAGGATGGGATTGCTAGCTTCATGCCCAACCTTCCATCTTTACCAGTCGTATAACTTTTTGATTATAGCTTGAAACCACACAGTATTTTTGGTACAAGTATGGAAATCTCAGCATGTGATATCGGTAGCTTAAATTTTACAGGCCGACCATAGATATCAGGTGTGCATCGGCAGGGGATCGAACCCCGGATCATGTGCATGGTCGGCGAGAGTCCTAACCACTGCGCTTCCGACGCACAGGCTTAGTAAGGTAAAAGAGTGCGTCGGCCAGGGATCGAACTCCGAACCACCACCACCACTACAGATACTTACTTATCCATAAAGGACAACTATTTTATAATTAAGATATATTAAATGTTCACGGTACATTATTTTAAAATATATAAAGAAAATCACTCATTCACTCATAAGGATACAACAACTAAACACGGAAAACTGTGTTAGTGAGTAGAGCATGGAAAACGATTATTAGAGTAAAAGTAATTCATCTCAGTCATGAAATTTCATGTGTGTGGACAAGTCATGGAAAAGAGAATTAAAGAAACAAAAGAAATAGACAAGTGTAACACCGCACCTGGAAATGCATCGGTTAAAATTAAAGTCCTATGTAAGTACACAAAACATACGAAAATAAACACACACACAGAGAATGGTAATACAGAGAACCAAAAAAGAAATAGTGAGCAGGCAGAAGGAGTACAAACACGAATTGTTGTTTAAACATTGAAAATTTTAATAACAAAGATAAAGCTTGATGACATTTTCACGCTGATGAGATCGGAATGCATAAAATATCCCAATGTAAATTAAAATTAATATGCGGAACAATGAGACAGGACAGAGACTAGAATCTATTGTGTTTATTAGTTGACAATTATCCACCAGAAAGTCAATTAACAAAATCACTGAGGTGCTAGGTACATAAATACGCAAAACACCTTCAGCATTCATCTCCTCGCAACAGTTACAGCACCGCCATTATTATCAAAAGAAGCAGTAGCCGCACCAATAGGAAAGGTAGAGATAGGTCCTACCATTGAATAAAAAGCATTTTGTGATATAGTATTAAAAGCATATAAAATATGTAAGAAAACAAATACTGTTAGTAAAAAAAGAACATTCACCAAGAAGCATAATTGAATACAAGGAACACTGGTTGAATCCACTATTAAACTGTGATGTAAACTACTTTTCAAAGTAGTACGCAAGTTCACAAGTGGTATATGACACAGACATTGATATAAGCTAAATAGGAAACGAAACAGTGAAAATGTAGTAAACAAATAAAAGTTTAAGTTATAATCATAAATACTAACGATAAAAAATGAAAAGAAACAATGAAAGGGGGGGAGAAGGGAGAAGGGTAGGTGGATGTTGACTTAAGCGGACAGAGTAGAATTTTACACTTTCAGATTACACGTTAGCTTCGGAAAAACATTGAATAGTTAGAAAGATGTTCTATGCTGCCTTTCTTCTCGTTCTCCTGTTCAATTTTCTCCATTTTCGCTGTTAAGTGAACACATAACAACAAATGATTAAAAGAATAGGTAGGCACCCTAGCATATAAACAATATGGTGACATTATAATACAAGAAAGAACTGAAACACTTAATTTCCTCATTGGCTGGGTCAACGAACGGTTGTCAAAAGTCATATAAAATAAACAAAGATTGATTCGAGGTTGCGTTTTTTTTCGCAAGAACAACTAACACCTTCAGTTATTCTAAATAACTCTATTCAGGTTAATCATCTTCTAATCAAAGAAAACATTCAAACTAGCTAGTATTTACTTAAATTCATTTAAAAGAAAAGAAGGCGTTCAGCGAAGAGACTCTTTTCGGCGAATTCATTCACTGAGCTGTACAATCGCATATTTATACAACTTTTTTTGTGTGTGTGTACATTAGATTTATAAAGTTTAGATAATTATGTAATATAAGTATTTCTTGGCTTGGAGACAAACGTTAAGATGGAAAATAAAGTAGAATTGATTAAGTGAATTGGATGACGTAATACAGTTGAGTAGAATTCAGAGTAGGTCAGGTTGGCAACAGTGTTATTGAGTGGTGGTTAAAATTAAACAAGGATGGGGTTAGAGAATAATACACTTGAAAATAAGTAAGTCAATCGGATGACGTAACACAGTTGACTAGAAATCGGACGTCGGTCAAGTTAGTAACTTTGGTAATGAGGGTAGAGATTACAAAAGGGTGGGGTAGAGAAGAATATAAATGAAGATGTGAAATAATAAAATACAAGAGACAAAATAATACAATTAGTAATAGTGAAATTAAGAAAGATTACGTCCATTATAGATTTAATGAATGAACGAATTTCTTTTGTATGCAGAGTTCAGGATTTAGCAGATGAATTGCCATTGCTTCTGCGATGTGGAGAAGTTTGATCCGTACACTTTTAGCAAGATTGCCTTGTATTCTGTAGATAACTTTGAAGCTTATTTCTGGTTTGACTTGGTGTCCAGAGTCGATCAAATATTTAAGTATCGAGCTGCGGGGGCATCGGTTTCCTCCTTTATAAAACCGTAAATGTTCGTTGACGCGTTTGGATTGCGAACGCTGAGTACGGCCGACTCAATAACACTGTTGCCAACCTGACCTACTCTGAATTCTACTCAACTGTATTACGTCATCCGATTGACTTACTTATTTTCAAGTGTATTATTCTCTAACCCCACCCTTGTTTAATTTTAACCACCACTCAATAACACTGTTGCCAACCTGACCTACTCTGAATTCTACTCAACTGTATTACGTCATCCAATTCACTTAATCAATTCTACTTTATTTTCCATCTTAACGTTTGTCTCCAAGCCAAGAAATACTTATATTACATAATTATCTAAACTTTATAAATCTAATGTACACACACAAAAAAAAAGTTGTATAAATATGCGATTGTACAGCTCAGTGAATGAATTCGCCGAAAAGAGTCTCTTCGCTGAACGCCTTCTTTTCTTTTATATGACTGAATGGGGATTTTCAAGTTACTTAAATTCATTTCTCTCTCGCATTCATTCAGTGTGATTTACCAATGGCCACGTTGTGAGATATGAATAAACATTCGGAATGACTTTTTGAATCAATTACTACTGATTATTTATTTTTGAGTAAAATAAAAAGAGTGTAGCGGTAGAGTAGAGTTCTTTTCTGTAAGTTCTGTACACATTCTTATGCACAAAATATCACATTTTATTTATTTTGACAGTCAATAATTTGCTGAAACCAAGTTTTTAAAAAATCAGTAGCAAGAATAAATTTGACGGAGAAAACTGTCTGACTACGTCATCCATGCATCAGCCCATTTCAATGTAGTTAGATTAGAAAAATGTATATTTTCTCTAAGTTTTACGTCATTGCTTGAAGATTTGAGGACAGAAGTTCATACATTCCAATACAAACTGAAAAAAACACCGAATTATGCATGAAAAAAACAGTTTCACTTGGGCAAAGTTTCTTCACGAAACCGCCAAAATCAGGATGAATGCCTCTGCAAATTACCACGAATGGAACTTAGTTACCTTCAACCAAGAGATGTAAAAGTAGATTCATCTTTTACCTGCTTTGGATCACATGTAAAACAATATACTTGTGCAGCTAAATTCATCTACTTACCTAATTCATAAACTTTGAACAAGATATTGAATTCGATTGGTTTTCTACACTACCGTTGAAATTGACTGCTTGACGCATTGTTGTGGACAAGTGCTCCTGAAATGTGGAATCATTTTCTGATTTCAATCCATTTGCGTATGATGATGAATTAGTATTTGATGGGATCAATGATATCGCACGTTTTACTGTTGGACCAGACGTTAATTGTATAGAATTACTTCCGTTATTCAATTCATTAGAATTCATAAGTGATAAAGGTATAACTGGATGAAATGCCGCCATGTTGGAGTTCATTGCAGATGCAAACTAAACGGGTCGATTAAAAATTGGAATTATAGTTATCGTGTCAGTGGAAGACGTAAATTAACTTCAGCGAATGTAGTCACTTTTCATATGTATAATCAGGTCCTGAAACCTCTATATCTGACAAATCGAAATATTGACTTTTCAATTAGATCCACTTCTCTGGCTCTACTCTAATATGTATAGCATTTTTATTACAATACACAACAGTTCACCAATCAAGTGGTGATATGTTTGTTAACAATAATTAGTCAGTGTCAGAATGTCAATGGGTTGATATATTTTAGAGTAGAGCCAGAGAAGAGGATCTAATTGAAAAGTAAATATTTCTTGGCACAATCTTCCTGTTTTCTAAATGTCAAAATGGGGATTTTTTCTATATTGAAATCGAAATATTTCATTTGTAAGGGTAATAAATTTGTAACTCAGTGTGTAATGTTATTTAAGTTACTGGCGAAATTCCCACCACTCAAAAAATCAGAAGGAATGTCTACCGTTGAAAGTAGTGGTTAGGGGACATTTAAATAATAATAATAGCTGGTAAGAATTGGCTGTCAACTTGTAGGACAACGACTTCATCAAGCTCACTGAAGCAGCAAGAACAACATGAAATGCTACTGTGAAGCTGTATGACTCATATCAGCCTTCTTGTAACAGTTATATGATAATACGAAGCACATGATATAGTAATGCTGTTCGAAACACAATTGACTTCATTTATCATCGCTTAGCAAAAACGGTGCTACTTTCAATATTGTATGATCAAGACTGTTGGCCGTGCTTTGTTCTTCAATACTAACAGAAAAACTTTCCATGTGGTGCTTTTGTCCCTAATTACAGCCAACGAATATTATTATTAGTGAGAATATGTTCACCTATGCATAGGAAAATCGTCTTGTTAGTAATAATCTGAAATTGATAAATCAATAGACTTCTCAGTCATTTACATTGGGTTATGAAAGTTCCCTATGGAGTAAACGCATCTGCAATACTGACAAAGTGAAACATGTTTGCAAGTTCAGCTTTTGGGGATATTTTAAATGTGAGCTATATTCAAGTAAAACTAATTTCATTTGTGCTTCTGAGTGAAATCAAATTTGTATATTCAAAGAAATATCCGCAGCATACAGATCGCACACATTATTTATTGAAGACTTCAACGGAAGTTATATATGTCTAAACCAAGTTCACTTTTGACACTTTCAAAACATTTGGGCACTGAGTATGTGATATTGATTATTATAAAAGATTTTGTATTTCCCAGTGAATGAAAAACAAAACGATATTATTTTTCATTCATTGGGAAATATAAATTCTTAAAGTACTGATTTTGTGGGGATTTCGTTTGATTAGTTGTAGGGTTTCATCATGAGCTGACATCAGTTAGAGAACCACTGAAAAACCCAGGAGTACTGGACAGCTGTTTCGTCTTGGTTTGTGGCCCTTCATCAGTACGCACCCACCGGGGTTCAAACTCACGACCTTACGGTTACAAGGCGAGCTCGTAGACCATTAAGTCCATTATAATAATAGACTTCAGCTTAACTCAGTTAACAATGACATAGTGCAGAACTGCATGTGTTGGTTGTTTTCAGTTGATGAAATATACTGCACTGTCATTTGTTATATTATTGCTGCATTAAGAATCTAGCGATAATCGTCATAAAACTAAGGTGATGTATTACTAGGGGACTAGAAGACTTACAGACAAAAACCAACAAACTGACAGAAGAAGCAGCAAAGACAGTACTTCAAGTAGACATAAAAAAGTTGGGGGTGATGAAAGTAACTAGTCGACAAAACAAACCCCAGTCACTATCAGCGGAATAAATTTGAAAGAGGCCACTTCATTGATTTATCTAGGAAGCAACGTTTCAAATACAGGCACACGACAAGGATTAGAATGTTAAAATCAGAATCTGAAAGGCAAGACGGACATTCATCCTTCTGAAGTCACTGTGGAAATCTTTTGCACTCAGCACACATAACAAGATTCTGACTTTCGACACTAATGTTAGGTCAGTCAGTGCTTCTGTATGGGACAGAAACCTGGTCTGTGCGCCAGGACAAGAATTTCCAACGGGACATTCAAGGCCTTTATCAGCAGCTATGTTCGCTAGCTCCATACTGAAGATCGGACGACCGGTCGGAAAGAATTAGCAGCAAGAACCTCCGCGAACGAACTAGTCAAAAACCTGTTGCTCGAAAAATATCCAGAGGAAAGTGGAGATGGAGACCGTCAAATGACACCATGTGCTGGCCTGGCCATCACTCTAGTGGAACCGAAAAGGGGAACAAAGACTTGGTTGTCTTAGGGTGACATGGAGGAGATTTTGTGAGGAGGGATGAGAAACTATGGGACACAGTGGGACCAGCTAAAGAGGACTTCAGAAAATTGGACAAAGTGGAGATGTGCTGTTGAAGCCCTGTGTTTCACTCGGAGCCCTGCGGAACAATAATAATAAATAGTAGAACATTACGTTCACAGGCAACTCGATAGTTTTCTTATATCTGCTCAAAGGTATATTCAAACTTACAAAACTGCTTAGTCATAATTGTTTCATGCACTCTTTTCTAAAACACGTATTTAACTGGTTATAGGTCGTCGAAGTGAACACTAAATCACTCATACTGATATATCCAATTCCCAGTTTTACAGACATGCATTCAATGAAATCAAGTGTTCCGATGTAACATTGTCTTTTTCATTGAATAACCTACAATCTTACCTAAATGATGACAACAAATGGTTCATGAACAATTCAAATTCACAACTCTTTATAATGTAATATAAACTGACCATATTCTCGAGTGTCTAACAATTACACTGCAACTAGACACACATCTGATGCAAGTACAAATTACCTGAACACATATGCATACATTTAATTAATCTAGAAAAATAAACTGTGAACAGGAATAATATCTTCGCTAAAGAATCACTGACACCTTTTTTAATAAGCATACAAAAAAATCATCTTTTAATCTCAAACGACTTGAAAACTAAGTGCAGACAGATGCAATACACTGGGGTACATACACATTATGTGAGAGTTAATAATACTATATGGTCACCATAACTCTAGTAAGCATAACGATGTTTTGAATTCATGATCCACAAGACTGAAAGCTGATTACTTAAGTTAATACATATATTTTATTCCTTCACGTTCCCAGTGGAACATAGGGGTTCAAACTAGAGGCTTGAAGTTTCCGTAGCAGTGCTTATTTTAACAGGATAGGGTTGCCAGCCACATGCCCAACCTTTCCTCTTTACCAGCTTTTTTTTATTACTGGCTTAGCGAGGTAAAGGAGTGCATCGGCCGGGCATTGAACCCCGGACCATGTGCACGGTCGGTGAGCGTCCTAACCGCTGTGCCAACGACGCACAAGTTATATATATATATATATATGTTTATCATCTTCATAGCAGAATTTTTTATTTTGCTTTGGAAGTTACATGTAAATAAGCATAATATCATAACTTATATCAACTCATAAAAATGAGTATTCAACATACCTCTTCGTATAGTCTTAAGCGAGTTTTCAGTCGTTCAACTTCAGCAGTTAGTCGAGAATTTTCAGATTCCAATTCTACTTTTTTCCAGGATAACAAAATAATAAAATTAATATTTATTCATTCTTTAAAACAAAGCAATATGAAGAATAAAAGTTTAGGGTGAACAAGTGAAATTATATTTCCATAAAATAAAAACAAAATGATAATTAAAATACACCAAATCCCCTTGTATCCTTTCCATTTGTTTTTGGACTCTATAAACACGGAAGTCAGCATGATCTGTTCAACAGAATTAGGGTGAACTTGTATGTAATTACTCTAGTGGATTTTGTTTTAAAAAAAACAAAATACTATCAACCACACATTTCAGAACACGGGGAAGTTAATGTGATTGATTAATCTCCAACGGATTTTAAGCTAAAAATGTGCAATCATCAATGCAAATTAATCTGGGAATTGAATTTCATCAGTGTATCTGGAAAATATCAGTACATATACCAAGTGATCTAATGTTTCTTATACTGAAGCATGCTAAAGTGACTCTAATCCACAATTTTTATATTCAACATTGCTAAGTGATTATTGACACATCTAATAAATTAAACAAAGTGAAGACAGAATTAGTTTACAATGTAAAACAATGGAATAAAGGACTGTATATACACATTGGGTAGCTATTTCAAACGGATCTAGAGAAAAACTGTTAATTACAAAAAAATGTTTACTTAGGAGTTAAACGTTTCCCATGACCAACTAGTTAATTAAAATCCACATAAGTAAATAAGACTGTCTACTATGATGGAGTATATAGAATATTTAGCCAGTTAGATTTGCTTACTTTCAAACCTGTTGTTTTTCTGCCATTTATAGGATTTCTGTAGATATGACTCATCTCCCTCCAAAAAGAACCGAAATACCTTAAATTAATCTGATTAGATTAAAGTTGAGCAGCTGAAATATCATAGGAAATGTTTATAAGACTAAAGCACCGGTGCGTCGGCAGAAGAAAAGAGAATTCCGTAACAAAATACGTAGATGTAGTGGCAAAATACGTTTACCACATATCAGAATCATAATTTACGCAATTTTTTCGGTATTGTATTTCTGTCTTCACTTTCATGTCTTCCACATTGTTTCACAAGCACCGTTCATTAAATCCAACTTTCCGCTATTTAATATTCTTGCAGTTGATATGCATCATGTCCACATCTATACACCACTAATAAATCTCGTCAGTAGCACGCACCACACCATTCCTTACCAGTTTTTCCTTCCAAACAGCAATTAGAAGACTGTGACGTGAACAATTGAGAAGTATTCGTCAAATTAATCAGTAAAAGTGAGACGGAATGAGGATAATACAACCACCTTAGCCTTTAAATTGTCTTCAGATTTCTTAAATGGAACTGCTAGATAGAAATAAGAAATTTCTGCCTTATTTCTTTCTCATTTACAACAAAACAGGATCAAGTATCCAGATACCAGACAATCAGATTATTTCGTAAGCTTTAAAACATTCTCAAGGCTGGGTTTAGATGAGTGAATAATTATACTATAATGCTTTGAATGTAGAAAGACTGTTACTTTCTTTCAAAAAGTAACTCTCTGTGCATAGAAACCAGCATACAGGATTTTGAGCAAAAAAATTAACTTGACAATCTAATGAATTATGCATTTCTCTATCTTCAAACTATGTTGCGCTGATTGTCAATTATATCTTATTCAAGGTATCAGCGTTGTTATCACAGACGCGCAATTTGAATTATTTAGTAGAGTTATTTTTGTTTTTTCCGTATTTATCACCAACACCAATTTCCACAAAAGTGTGTGTAAAACAGTATCGGGTGTTACCCATATGTTTTGAAATGTTTGATGACAGAAATTAAGGGTTACTTGCAACCACAAAATGCAAAACTTAACCACTCTATACTACGACAATTAGGTGTTTTTTACAGAAGTCATACCAGGTTGTGCTCACACAGTGCAAGGTTAGTTAATCAGCGTTCATATCCAGTGCAAATTCACTTACACTACCTGTGAAGTTGCATTGCAAGTGATACCGAAAATGTCAGCAAAGAATATACAAAGCAGTTAAAACTCTGACAAAAAAATATTTGAGTCAGAAGAAATATTCTCACTATTAGTGAAAAGAGGACTTTACCTTTATTTCTCACATTTTCATCCTGAATGACTTTAGTAGCTTTTTTTGTAGTTAATCTATTGCTGACTTCTTTCAGATTTTCCAATTCATTTCCTTCTTTCATGGAGTCCATCACTTCAACTCTTTTTGCATGATATCTTTTCGAATGTTCCAGATTTTTCTCATCATCTTGCTGAAATTCTTCAGAATTTGTAATATTTTTGCCATCATTCAATTGATTGTTGTTACTGTTAGTATTGTAATTTTCACTTTTACTCATATGACCATTGGTTTTCATTTCAAAATTTGCCTTATCACTTAATGAACAGGTTCTACCAAATGAAGAATGTGGTAGTGTAGAGATTCCAGTAACCCCAGATTCATTCACTATTGAGGGTGAAAATTTTGACAGACTGCTCTTTAACTCAGCCAGCTTGTAGCGAGCGAAACTTTCTGAAACTGCCTCCTCGATAAAATTCTGCAAAACGAAGAAAAAACCAAAAATGTTGTGTAAAACTAAAAAAAAAGAAGATATGCTATGTACTGAAAGTTCATTGTTATTCCTCGTAATATTCATTAGATAGTGCAGTGAACAAGTTACAGAATGAAATAAACATATAGTCCGACATTTTGTTGACAAGCTACTAAGCAAACACCTAGTGGAAACGCGAATAAAAAGACAATTGTCAAAGTTATCACACTTTGCGAAAGCAAAAAAAGTAAAAGTAAGTATACACACCAAAATTACAAGCGTCAAAAATCCTCAACGATAAGATGGCTTTAAAATACATAGACATAAAAAGTGAAAGAAGACAGAATTGTAGCAGTAACATCGGCGTAATACTCAGGCTCTTTCAGTATTCAGTGATCGGTTTCTGACGTAAACGCTGTGATATCGAAAGAAAAAGTGAACGATAAAAAAGGAACAACTAAACCGGAAAAATAACCATTGTTTAAAAGCTGAGAAAGGTGATAAAATATATATACTTTGACTGAGCTGTAGTCATCTCACTAACAGTCTTTAATGTGAGCGGCCTACTTAAAACTTGGGCTACCAAAATTTTCCGTCACTTATATTGCATCTGATTTCTTGGATTTATTTTGTTTTAATCATTCAATTGTGTCCAAATCGTATTACTTACTCTCGCGATTATTTAAAATGTTTTCAACCGGATGATTTACGAGTATATAATAACCTTAAGAAAAAGCATCATGGTGGGTGGCAAAGATCCTTAAAGTGTACTCCAATGCATCAGATGACTGTTCCTGTGATTATGAGCACAAATTGCAGGTCATTATCGAACAAGATTAATCACTTGGATGCTTTATTATATTCAAATATTTATCGTAATACAGGTGTAATAACGCTTCAGGAAACTTGGCTACACGACTCATATGATGATAATTTAATCTTACTAAATGGTTTCAATATGTACAGACAAGACCGAAGTAGTTCAAGGAAGAAGCGAGGTGGTGGTGTTGCTACTTTCATCAATTCTCAGTGGTCTGTTGCCAACAACGTCTGTTTTAAATTCTCAAATGATAATATTGACTGTATAACTGTCAAATGTCGACCTAAACACCTATCTAAATACAAATTCATTTATATCACGAATATTTATATCACACCTTGTTGTAGCACTTCAGAATTATCTATGCTTGCTGATGAATTCACTATTTTCGCTGCCGCCTCTTTTGGTAACTCCCTGTCCATAGTGACAGGTGATTTTAATTCATGTGACTGCAGCTTTCTCACAGTGATAGGTCATGAAAATGTTGTTAACTTTCCCACCAGACTGGATAATTCCCTTGATCTTGTATTTATAAATGACTCCGGAATATACGAAGCTCGTAAAAGAGCTCCACTGTTTAACTCAGATCATTGTATTGTACGGGTTTTACCTAAAATTTATGGAAAATTACACAAGAGAACTTTTTCACACCTTTCCAAGAAAACTGTACATGGATGTTACTCTATGGAGAATGTTCAGAACCTCAGAAGCATGCTCAAAGATACAAGGTGGGACCTGTTTAAAGAAGACTCTCTTGATGACACAATCTCTAATATTACAAGTTATCTCAAATTTTGTCTTGACACCTGTTGTCCCAGAGAAACCCTCTTCATCAGATTTGACCGTTTCTCCTCTCCTCAACTTAAAAAGCTTCGCAGACAAAAAGAAAAATTATATAAAATGAAGGATAATGCTGGTTTGAAAAGAATTAACATCCTAATAAAGTCTGAAATGCACAGATTGAATTCAATTTACAACCAAAAGTTTATATCCTGTAAAAATGCGTCTAATATATGGAAACTTTTCAAAGAAATTACTGGTGGTAAGCAGATGAACAGTATTCCTTATTCCCTTGATGTTTGCACACTAAACAAGTCCTTCATACATTCTCCCACAAATGCCAAACTTTCTAGTGTTACAAGTATTAATGAAACCTGCTTCCCTGGATTTACTACAAATGATGTTCTAAAATGTCTCCAGTCTATGAACCCTTCTTGTAGCCTGGGTCCAGATGGTTTGCCTAGTATTATTCTTAAAAATGTGCAGATATCCTGTGTTATCCTCTCATGGACATATTTAATGAATCTTTTTCCAAAAATGTCGTGCCAGCCGTTTGGAAGGACATTAAAATTGTACCTATTCCTAAGTCGTCTACTGCGACATGTTTTAAATTTAGACCCATTGCTATTACTTCCCCTTTTCTAAAAGCTATGGAAAAGTTGCTCTTACTTAATCTTCAACCTTCACTTAAAGCCTTTAACGATCCCAAACAATTCGCCTACAAACACAGTAGAAGTACTTTAGATGCAGCTGCAGTCTTGTATCATAACATTGTCTCCAGCTTAGACAAGGGGGCTAAATTTGTTCGCTGCACCTTTCTAGATTATACATCTGCTTTCGACTCAGTACCTAGGGACATTTTACTAAACAAGCTTGCTGAAACTCAAACTGACTGTTGGGTTGTCAAATGGCTCCATTCTTATTTCTCAGGAAGAAAGCAATACACTGTATGTCAGGGAAAGTCGTCCACTTCATTGCTTACTGAGGCTGGTGTCCCTCAAGGCGCTGTCCTTTCTCCTTTTCTGTTTTCTTTCTTCTTGCATGACTTGCCTCACTCCGATGAAATGAACTTTGTTAAGTATGCCGATGATCTAACTATTTCAATGTCTGTTAACTCTCAGCTTGACTGCACTAAGATAAACAACTTTCTATCAGAAATTAGCAAATGGTCTTCGTCTAACGGCCTTAAAATTAATCCTTCCAAATGTCAGACTGTTAATTTCAGTTTCCGATGTAAACGAAAGTTAAATGAAGCCGTTGGTTCCTATGACCCTTGCAAAATCGATGATACTGATATAGAAAGCAAGTCTGAAGTTAAGTATCTTGGATTAATTCTCTCTTCTGACCTATCCTGGTCCTCTCATGTCTTAGCGATTTCTAAAAGAATATTTTGTTTGACTTTTTACATTAAGAAGTTAAGGCACTCAGGCATAACTCAACCACTCCTCTTACAGTTTATCAACTCGTGTATTTTACCTATTCTTCTTTACTGTTCACCATTATTCTTTCCTGGATTGCTTAAAAAGGACTATGTCATACTTCGTAGAACTCTGAAGACTGTCAGTAGGACGAGTGGTATCCCATTGGGCCATATCGTTAGCATTGTCACTGATAGGCATTTGATGTCATGCAACAAATTCGCTAAAGGAATTTTGTCAGACTCTGAGCACCCACTCTACCCGCAGCTCCAACCTTGTGTCTCCTCAGGTAAAACAAGAAGTCTTTTCAGAAGAATTTATGCACGTACGTCTAAGTATAAAAATTCCACTATACCATACTTAGCACGTACTTTATGTGATGAAAATAGCGTCAGAAATGAACTAACTAACCTTCTTTGCATCACTAAATAAACCATTTCCTTCACCCTTAAAGCATCATACTTTATTGTTATTGTATTTCTTATATTATAATCCTCTCAATTTTTCGTTTTGTTTATTTCTTTTCATAAGTGTGGACATAATTTTAAGCTGTATTATGACTGTTAATTTTGTATTTCCCCTCACTATACTATATCAACAGAACATTAGACCCAATAATCTATAACATGCTAAAGTTTCCAAACTGAATCGAAAATACCGTTTGAAACAAACTCACTGTTATTATTATTATATCTAATAATTATGTCGTAAATGTGGACAAATTCCTCCGATTAATTTTGTTTTAATTTTTAATTTTATATATATTTTGAGTAAATCAGATGCAATATTGTGACAAATACTGAGAGTTCCATTCTGTATTATAAGTACTGTTTTTGGAATAAAGTTAATTATTATCATTATTATTATTATTAATCATTCTTTTATAAAACCAAAACCTTCAGCCTAATAACATAAAAATTCACAAAAGCAATTCAGATTGACTCATTTCTACTGAGGTTAGATGGGCGCCTCAACATACTGAACACATGTCCAAGACACTTTGATCTGCTGAGATCAGCAAAGCGATCAAAATCACTGCAAAACTATAAAAGTATAAAATTCTCCATCTTATTTAGCTCAGCACATGCTTAAGCATATATCAGTAAAACATTTCCACAACTACAGTATTTGTGTAACACACAGTCATTCTCGTATATATTCCCCTTAGTAGTAAGACAGATGATAATGTTTTGTGCATTTATGTTTTACTACAATCATTTCGTCAATTTTTCCGAAACATATTAAAAGAAACTTTCATTTAGGTGTTCTAATGATATCTTGGATAAAATGTGAGAGGCATGAAAATATTCTGAAACAAATTAGAAATCTTGAATAATTCTTCAACGGAAATATGATGAATTAAACAAAACAGCTGAGACTGGTGCCATAATTATTATTTATTATTATTATTGTATCCTTTAATTCCTAGAGGAACATAGGGCTTCAGCCGTGCGTCTCCATTGCGTTCGGTTCTCTGCTAGAGTCTTCACCTGGCTCCATGTCTGCCCACACGTTTTCATCTCCTCTTCACATGATCTCCTCCAAGTCACCCTTGCACTGACGACCACCTCGCCGCTTCCCTTTCGGGTTCCACTCGAGCAATGGATTGTCTAGTGATGTCACTTGATGCTTTGTTTTCTCAGAGTATGGCCAATCCATCTCCATTTCTTCCTGCTTATTTGTTGCACAACCGGTTCCTGGTTGGTTTGCTCCCAGAGATCTCTGTTGCTGATCTCTTCTGGCCATCTGATCTTGAGTATTGAGGGAAGACAACTGTTAATGAAGGTCTGTAGTTTGTTTGAGGTGCTCTTTATGACGCGCAGTGCAAGTGTCTGATCCGTATAGTAGCACTGACTTCACATTGGAGTTGAAAATCCGGATCTTATTTTTGATGCTGAGTGCCATAATAGAAGATGTTTTATATGAGTACTGGATAAAAGACTAACATGAAGTCATAGTTTTGCATGGAGGCCAAGACTAACTCATATATCAATATGACATTTAAATACTGAGACTGATGAGATACTAACAAAAATATTCACTCAGCTGTCTGTCTTCTTCTTATGAGTGAAAATGTCATACAGACAAAAAAGAATGAATTGTATTCCTTAACATACTGGTAATGTTTTGAAGATAGACTCCATAAAACATTATTCGACAGTGGAGGTTTCAAATTGCATATGCAACAATATTAACAAGGTGGAGAAATAACTCTATTCACCTGCATATTGAGTATATTTTTAATCGCACGAGTGCTGTGAAATTTGACTTTAGCAGATTCATTTGTCAATCATAAATTAGTATTTTTCTAAATACCCAAACTAGAATCGACTTTAATTCACCCGTTAAAAATAAATCTGCAACGACAAAATATGATCTTATCGTTAGAACATAACTGAAGGAGATAAACTGTTGCTATTGGATAACTTTGTGTCATGAAATAGGGAAATAAAATAATGCAAAAGAAAGTTACTATTATCATACTTAATTTATCTGGTTTCCTCAGGGAGGAAATAGCATCTGACTGTCCTGGTACATTTATTCTTGTCACCATCTAACACCAATGTACAAACCAAAGCAAATAAAAGATGACTACAGGAATTAAGTCAGTGAAACTGTTTTCTTGCCCAGGTAATTATATATATATATATATGTATATATAAGTTTTGTCACTAACTCCATGGCGCTAAATATAGTCGTTTTACCTGACGTAAAACGCGATCATCTTGTGAATCAGTGTCACTCGTTAGAGTGATTCATCCTTATAAGGGTAAAATATGGTCATTGTGACAAAGTTCATTCTCATTTTAGCTTATTTCGCGGGTGGTGACTAGCAGCAGAATCCAGGATGCTCATTTCGTCCTACTTGGGAACCATCAGATGGATGTTCCTGTATTCCCCTGTAAGTGGTGATGCTCCCAGTGAGAACAGAACCCAGTAACCGTCATTTCACGCTCCATAGCAACACCAATTTTTACAGTAGAAGGCAAGAGACTTGGTAAGGAAATGTTTATTAATCGTGTCGCTATGTGGCGAAATTATGTACACCTTATCTTCAGTACACGATTTGCACAGATTTTCCGTGTTTTCCTACTTCTGGCCTTCATATTGTGTTTCTCTATATGCCTTTCGCTTCTCCTATGTATCTCCACAACGCTGTATCATTTGCATTCGCTGATATCAAATTTATCTTCCTGCTATTTGATGTTTTCAAGCCTCTGAACATCTCTTTATATACTACGGATAAATCTTATCAGTAGCACACGCCACACGGAGATGGCGACTAGTAGTGGAATTAAGGGTGAAAACTTCGTCTCATTGGGGACTCGTCAGGTGGATGTAACTGTAATCCCATGTAAGTGATGATATTCCCAATGAGAGTCAAACCCAGTAACCGTTGTTTAAAACGCCAAAGCGTTCTCCACTAGACCACTTAGGCCACCTCCTGTGCAACGGGTGTCAGTAATTGTTTGTTTAAATTCAGTTTGGATTTCCCCGTCAACTCAGCGTTCCGCATTTCATCGCTAGTCCATCCTCAGACACCGTTAAAGCGTCCGTACTAGACGCCAACAAGTCAACAGAGGCCGAACATTTCGTTCCAATCAATGGAAAAATCGAAACTGTGAATTAAAAGCAAATAAAAATTTTAATGTGTCCGTTTAACATAACACAGGATGAGTGGTCCAGTAATATGAGCCGTCTAGTAGATATCATTATTTCTCCGTGCTATATTAATTAACGAAAGTCGTTTAGGCTTTAGGTTTTGTTCAATATGCACTCCACGCCACTGTACCATCTAAAATCAGAAAAGTGAAAATTATCGTAATATGACTACAAAGTATTTCTTTTCCAGACTTCTTGTCTACCTTCGGTTATTTATCACCTAGGTTTGGTAGGTAATATATGTCTCACATAGCTATCACTCACTATTCAATAACAACTAGTATGCATGTACCAAACATTTTTAAACGATTATTATATGATCACAATTTCAGACTTTTCAGGGAGCATTTTCAGTCTTGATAAATTATTCAAATACAGTGGAGGACGAAAAAGTATACAGAAGGGATTTTTAGCGAATGGATACTTCACTTATGCATAACTGTGTTTGGACTGTTGATAATCCATATACTCCGAAAAAAATAACCTTGGGCGGCCAAAATACCAATTATTTAACTGTTTTACCCAATAAATTTCATCTAATTGGCACTGAACTCTGGAGCGAACGTACACTTTTTTCTAAACAATCCATCTGTGCTTTATTTCCAACTGAGAAAGTCAGTTTAGTAGAGATTTCGTCATGAAATAAAGTCAGTTGACGAACTAATGAAAGCCATAAAGCACCTACAGCAATTGTCCTCCAAAAATGGACGAACAAAGACTGTTGAACCTGGACAATTGACACCAACTCTGACGTGAGATTTACAGCTGAACAACCGAATCACTTCCACTACATTCAAATTTTAGGACACAGACTAAAAGTTGCGTACGTTATATGACCACCGAGAATCCTAATAAGATCTAGAAACCCGCTAATTAATATTTAACAGTCCTACATAATAAACCTACATTTTAATTTAGTGCTAACATTTTTCTTTATTTGAGAGTTTTGCATGCTCATGCAAAATCAATATCTATTTATCATAACAAAGAGAAACACGTAAACCTGCGCAGTCTACATAGTTAGGGCGTTAACGCCTTTATCGTTCGTTGCATGTGTGTAATGGAGAACAGAGTAGAAATGTATAATGTACACACGTACATACTAAGGGTAGGGGAAGGGTACACAAATATGCCAACACAGTGAATCCATTTGTCAAGATGAAAAAGATGTTGTGGATAATTATGGAAGTAGTATTCTGATTGGCAAACTAAAATTCATCAATCGTTATTTTATTAACTAGGAACGTCTAAGTGGCAAAATCGTTCGAAATATTCAGGAGGAAGAAGAAAATTTTAAACAGTTTCCAGTGTGACTGTACTGTGAACAGAAATATGTGTAACCATACTGTCACAGAGTATCTGTCAACGTACACCTACCTTATTAATCACTTTAAGACACTGAGGGAACACAATCGTCAGAGTTAAAATATCTCCTCCTGCTTTTGATTAGTTAACAAAGAAACAATCACGTGTGTGACTTTTCTACGCCTATCAAATTACACTAAATATCAGTAGTGTATAAATATATAGTGTTTGATACATATATATATATATATATATATATATATATATGTATATCAAGCAATACCTATTCATCCCTCTACCTGTGTTATCTGTTTTAAAAGGAATGCGTTTGCTGGTATCCAATGGATACTGAGATAATTTATAAATGTTTCAGTTGAAATATATGATAAAAGAGAGGAAAAACATGACCAGAATTAAAGCTAAGACAGTATTTATGATAAAAGGATAAAAATGTTAAGGTATATGAGTGGTAGAAAGTAAGGATTCAGACAAGTGGAGTCCTACAGGTAAATTAACTGGAGAAATGAAAAGTATCGGTCAGCAATTTAAAAGTGCAGTTAAGCTAAAAAATGCGTCTTTTTTAAAATTAATTTGACATGCAGAAAACAGCTTTTAAGTTATAGAAGATGTCAAAATACAACAAGTTGAAGTGTAATTATCAATTGCAGATTATTTAGATAGTTAATCACAGCTATAAATGTCCATGGTATGAAAACTTAACCAGCCTGAAATCGTTGATAGACTTATCCCATGTAAGTCCGAAGGAGGACTAGAGCCGATTATTTCTGACAAGACTGATGCCAGTACTGAGGAAAAACGACGGCATCAACAGTTTATTAAGTATGTAACACTGTGAACGTTGTGTAAGTAACTTGATGTGATTATGAGCAATGTACTGTGCTTGAGACGTCATCAGTAAATATTACTACTGTATAACACTGTGAGACTTTATCAAAATAAAATTTAATCCATAATAGAATTATACTGTACCACAGTGCACAGGTTCTATTCTTATATCGTGAATGTGCCTTCCATTCATCCGTCTACCTAAAACTGTGATACAGAAGCCAATTATATGATGTGCAATTCCATAATTATTTGGTACCACAAGATCTAAGAATGTAATTAATTGTCTCCCTTTCTTAGTGGCCAGTGAATATAAGCCAATGTTTGGGCTATTTTTGAAGACAATGTTGCCACCACCGAAGATAATAACCTAAATAAAACCAGGTTTTTAAAAACCTCTAGCCCACATCAATCTGGAATAGTTCTATCGGAACTGTGTAATTCATTGAGCATCAAAGTTTATCAAAGGGAAGCCAAATATTTGTGAGTTGACCGAAATACTAATTATCTAAGGTTTGAAGAATCGTGGTGACAGAATGACGAAGCAAACTTGTAAAATCCGGGTATACTTCTGGCCTAGACGATGGTAAAATTTTCAAACCTATTTTATCCAACCAGCTCCCTTAAACAGACATACTGGTATATATTTTGGTGTGATGACTGCATCCAACTATATCGGGCGGTGTTCTGGTAACTTTCACCTGTGTTAATCGTAACACTCTAATCTAACTAACATACAAGAGATCTGCCATATAAATCTCACAACCTGTATCGTCCGTCAGGAATGTTGATGTAAACATCCTGATTTTATTTCATTGCAGACATTCTCACCGATCTAAGTTAAGCCAATTTCAATGTCATAGGAACCGAAATTTCAGTGTCTTAGTAACCGATTTAGTACCATGGAAAGATCCTGGTAGTTATAAATGGAGACACAGCGGTCCCAGTGGCTTAATGGTATACGAGCTCGCCTTGTAACCAGAAGGACCTGAGTTCGAACCCCGGTGGGTGCGTACTGATGAAGAGTCCCAAACTAGGACGAAACAGCTGTCCAGTACTCCCAGGTTTTCCAATGGTTCTCTAACTGATGTCAGCTCATGATGAAATCCTGTGACACTGACAAAAAGTTGAGTATTTTGAATACTTTGAGTACAAATATAAGTATGTCTGTCCTCTGTCCAGTTCGTGTATGTCAAGTGTTAAGTAGGATCGACTGAGTTTAGTGATGACTGGTTGATCATTTTATTTATTTGGGAATTCTCGTCGGACTGACTGCTAACGAAATTCTAGAAAGGCTGTACAAGTCCATTTTTGTACTTTCCAAACTGCTTCATGGTTGACGGTGTTGTTTTTTAGAACTGAGGCAACTTTAATCGACCACAATTTTGCTCAAAGTTGTACTTTGTTAAATCTCTTAGTTATGCATATACTCATGGAATTGACTTTGAGACTCATTAAAACGTGAAGGCTCATTATAACACCTAGCTACTTCGCATTTTACGCTAAATTTCATTATTATGAGGCTCCATCTAACTTGACGAACTGAGGTAAGTAACCAAGGATTAAAAAGTCCCATCTTCTATTTTTTTTTACTTCGAACTGCCATTTTACAAGTTGATGAAGCAGAACAGAACAAAATCTTGAGCCGTACACTCTGGTGGATGTACTGATAAAATATATTACGTCACCGTACTATAAGACTTTTATTCAAAAACCACTTGCCATCAAATTCATTGAGAATGAAACCACACTTCAGAGCACGATATATCAAATTTCTTGACGGCATCTCATCTAGAGAGTCTTTTAAGACTGTTTCACTAGCCTGTAATACATGTCAAACAGAGTTACTTGGCAGCTGATACATGGTTAAATTTTTAGTACACATCAAAATCATAACCAATTGATAGTCTGTCAAATGACTACGTTTCAACTAAAAAAACAAGTCAGTATACATAAAAAACGCCTTTGTCGAAACAAGAGCATGTTAAAAACCAACTAAAAGTCTCTACAAAAAAGCTACACTTTGACTGGACTATGTCCCCATACTTTGAGGAAAACAGAAGTATGTGGGCTCTATAAAACAACAGATTCAGTTGACTTATGCTACAAGCAAAGAGGAGCAGTCAGCCAGTATAGGACTGATGTCCTATATCTCCCAATGTAATTTCCAAAGTATATATATCCGTGTATGTAGAGTATTCAGCTGACGAGTTCTACCGAAATTTGGTGAATTCATTAAATCCTGCTTTATTAACCTTTATTGCTTGTTTTAAATTCGTATCGGGAAATAAATGTTTCCAATTCATTTACAAATAGCTGACGAGATAAAACTGTGTGTACAATATACCAGCAGAAATTGTTTAAAAGAGATAGAAACAGAAAACATTAATACAAGACCTTATTTTACTGCATCCTGCCTCAGGCAGAGCCAACCAATATCTGTAAATCAATTAGAAGGTAAGGGATATAGTAGGAAGAAGTTAAATTAATATTAAACAGAGAACAAGGGGTGCAATATACTAACGAAAAATGATACCTCACTTAAAACACGGATGTGGTATGTATTTATCTGCGTCGCGTGAACCTGAAACAAGCAATCTATACTTCAAGGAGCGTCGGTGGCACAGTGGTTAGGACTCTCGCCGACCATGCACGTAGTCCGGGGTTCGATCCCCTTCCGACGCACACCCGATATCTATGGTTGGCCTGAAAAATTTGGGCTACCGATATCCATGCTGAAAATTCCATACTTGTACTGAAAATACGGTGTGGCATCAAGCTGCAATAAAAAATAAAAAATATAAAAAATTACACCATCATTCCGTGACTTCATATACTGGTGTCAGGCTTTGGTCTGGTGAACCTCTGCTGTCGTTAAATGTGATCCTAATTATGTGGCACAGAGCTTTGAGGCAGATGACGGATATGTGTGGTGTAAGACGTCTTCCAATTATTTCAAGCAGTAACCCTTAGCAGTTTTTCTAACTTATCTGTCTAATCTTGAACTATACTCCTTTGGTCATTATTATCTGTTATACAGCTGAACCTAGTGCGAGCAAATAGACAGAGGAGACCGTGGCAGAAATCCTCCAGTTTCTTGATGTCTTCCAATTTCCGTGACCGTGTCTTACAGCACCACAGAAGAACACAGCCAGGTGATAATTAGCACAGCAGTCTTTGATGAGTTGTGGTTTCTTTTAGAATACCCTAAGATTTTCGACTTCGTATGCCTCCGAAGAGTGGGAAACAGATAACTGATAAGCAGCCCAATGAATATTTAATGAGTAAGCCCATCTTAAATGTAATATACATTAGCTATTCATATATCAGTTATTGTCAGAGGATAACAGAAACACTTTAGCCTAAAAATTGCTAGTCAGTTGAATAGATTTCAGTAAGATCAAAATAAATTAATCATACCTTCATAATGAGAAAGAATGCCTGGTCTGTTTTATCGGGTAAATTGTTTTCCAGTTCATTTCTCATCCATGAAGAGTCTAAATATTTTTCGGATTCCACAGTAACTTGTTCCGCAGGATTTTTCTTCATACAACCGTTGGATAGCAATGCGGACGGTGTGAAACGTTTACCACGAGGCGGTATACGTGGACCTACGAGGAAAGTATCAATAAAAAGTATTTGATTATCGTGTATAGGTAAACTTCTTGTTGAATGAACACCTAATTCGCAAAATATCAGGTATTCAAAAACTCCGAGTAAACTGGCGACACTGTTTACATAGACTTTATCGGCAGATCCTATGTTATGTTTGGTATTTGAATAGGGCATAAGATGCAACCATATTGTCCACATAAACGGTGCACTAACATATCAGTTTCAATGTCCTTCTAACTTTTGGTATAACCTCGTATTAATTTTGATCAAGATTCGATCTAGTGGTTTTAGAGATAAACAGGGTCAATTGAAAGATGGTCACCTAGAAGATGAAATCTGAGGATGTTGTTACACAATAAATGGAGCAAAACATTGTACTGGAATGGGAATAGTTTTGTTTAATATTCACGTGTCTATGGGCTTTTAGACCTCAGATACTTATTATTTCACTTAAGATGATTGATCTTTAGTCGACAAAGGATTATTTAGTCTCTATCTTATGAACTGCAATAATCAAGAAACCTATCTCACACTGTGACACACATAATCATTGGTACCTGAGTCTCGCTAGTGGTTCGTCTTCGCCGTCTAGTCATAGCAAGAGGTTCCAAGATTTACCTTGATTTAAATGAACATCTGGTTTTCAAACAGGCTGATGTTGGACTATGGGGGACTGTGGAGTGGTTGAAGGCTGACTGGACTACTCCTCAAAGTGCTTATGCCAATATTTCAACCTTCTTTTTTGAGAATTTACTATAGTTCAGGCGTTTCTTCAGTAGTTTCACTTATCACAGCGAAGTTCCCTAATTAGCAGAAAACGCCAGTGGATATTACTGAATATCGATACCTTTTCAATTTCTTTCACTCTCATTATCCATCATTATTTGTGGTTGTTGCAAAGACTTTCAGCAGGCTTCTGTTTTACTCCGAGCCATTTTTGGCGTCCATAGAGATCAGTTTCCTTGCATTACAGTTATTTCATATGGGACCATAGAAATCGACTGACCTTTATGAATATCCAGTTTCAGGCTGCTACACTGCTGTTTTTTTAGTTGTTATTGGAACACAAACTAAACTGTGTAGACATTTTTAAAGGCGAAGTAATCAATCATTTAGCAGCATACTGAGAAGACACATGAAATTTAACTTTCTCGTGATAGCATCTCTGTGTAGACTGGAAAAACCTATAAGTTTGTTAGCTTTTTGAATGTACGCAGTCATGATGGAGTTTGGTTAATAGTATTAATTAAAAAAAACTGTTTAACAGTAATTTAATGGAATTTCTAGTTAAGTTTAAAAACTGAGAAATGTCGTGGAGTATGACTACGTGTTAGTTTTATCTATGATGTAACAACAGGGCCGTACCATTCACTGTCCTAATTATTTTGGTGAAAGCGGTGATATATGATTTACGTTAGACGATGATTTATTCTAAGAGTGTTTTTCTTTCTTTGATTATTTCATCGAAATTCAACACTAAACAAGCAAATGATATGACAATATTTGAATTCGCCTACATTATACGTTCCAATCAGGATAAATAATACTCATTTTAAACTATAAACTTGATATGATTATGAGCAATAGTTTGTGCTCAAAACGTCATCAGTTAATATAACTGTACAACACTGTGTGATTTATCAAAATAAAATCTTATCCATAATGGAGTTATACTCTACCATAGTGCCCAAGTTTTATACTTATATCAAACTTATGATTATATGCATTTTGACAGTTATGACTTTATTTGTCGTAATTTTGAAGTACATGAAATTTTCTACAAGTGACTATAGTTCCATGTATTTTTGACTAATAAATTTATATCAGTGCCAGAGTATTAATGAACTTACCATTACTTAATTTAACTTCCGAAGGGCCAACAGATAAGCATCGTTCACTTGGATCCTGTAAAATGTAAAATGATAAGGTAACAAGTTAACATTAAAAATCACACTTAAACAGTGATAGTCTACAAATAATTTATGGATATTAAGTTTTTCAGGTAGCACTGGTGTCTGACGTGTCTTATCTGAAGTCCGAAATGTATAAGCATTTAGAGATTACCTGGTTTCATTTCTCTCTGTGGTACATCTATGGTCAAATTACTGATTTATTGGTTTTTCTCAATTCTTATTCCTTTTTACATTCTTGCATTACCTTATTCCTGTGCTGCTGCAGATTGTGTCACTGCTTTTATCTGGTGGAGATATAGGAGAAATATTCGGGCATAATTTTATCCCAGCGATTCTACTTATTATATACTGGCACTGCTGAAGAGTCCAGGCAACTTTGTTTCTACTCATTTCATTCTGCATTGTGAGGTATTAACCATATTGGATTTCATAAACGTGTTATCTTTAATCTCAGACTTTCTTAAAATAAAAAAACTACTCAGAGTTAACAAACCGTCATCAGTTCCCTAGGAAGTTATTTCCATGTTTTTGTGACTCTTCCACTACTAACTGAATCTAACGTGATGCAAAAAGTCCAACTATAGACAGTAAAAGCGACTGTGATTTTTAAAAATCCAAAACAAATTTCTGTCTGATATTCCACCTTTTAAACAAAGGCCACTGAATCACACCTTAGTCCCTGGAAATTATTTCACACTGTTATCTAAATTTCCTACAGGAATACAGTAGACGCAAATCTTAAAACAACTGAAATATGCTCTTCATCATGGTAAGGGAAACAAGATGTTCAGGTTTCTTTTCACTTGGAGATAGTATTCTTATTCTACTGAACAGAAGATAAGCATGCGAACCTTATTTTGAAGCGAGACAGCACTGATTACTATAGGTTGGCTTAATCATTACAATGACAGCAAAAGAATCTATTTATTTGTAATACGTTTGGTAGAAGATAAGTGACTTACAACAAAACACTAATTAACTAGCAACACAGAAGAAGAAGAAGATTGAGTAATTATATACGAGGAAGCATTTAAAAGCGACTTGAAATCAGTTGAGACTAGTGGATCGAAAATAATAATAGTAGGTGATTATGCAATAAGTTGGACAGTTGCTACTAGGATAAAGTGAGATTAATTACGGTTTCTTCCGGAATACACAGGTTGGGTTTTAGTCGCTTGATAGCAGCACATTCAGTAAGCTGAAGTTAGATTTCTCTGCTTGCTGATAATGGGAAATGACCACTTTATATGCTTCTATCAGATGTCTGGTAGTTCCACTGAGTCACAGGCTTTTGGAATATGTTCGGTGATGCCAGTAGATGCCCATCTTTCTTTCCCTGGAATGAATTTGCTCTGGCAAGCATGTGTGAATTTGTAAATACAATATAAGTGACTTCCGATGGACACCTGTACACTTCTTACTGATAAAGAGCATTAGTAGTGCTATGAACAGGAACAAGTTTGGTCGTTAAAGTTTACCTGACATTTAAAAAAAGATGTCCATCCATTCGTCAATACAGTTTAAGAGACTTACAGTTTTAGACAATTGCTTGTCTGCATATGGCCATTCTATATGCATACAACTCTGAAGTTATTACTGTTAGCCGAAATGCAATTAAAATTATGTGCTGAGGTAGGAGACTTAAGTACGTATTCTAACTTTTTCAGTCAATTAGGACTGAAAAACTCATTTGAAACACTACTGATATGCTGCACAACTACTAACGCCTATGCGATGATCCTGTTTTGAAGAGACAGTTGTTCTACCCCACATGACACGTGAACTGTCTGGCTTTTTCTGTGTTTTGTGGTAAAAGCAGTTTCATTTTTCTTTAGACTGCTGCCTGTTAGACAGTAACGATAACAGTATGTTAACGCATACATACAGCTGATGATTTCGTCTGAGGCCTATCACAGACTATAAGAATCCTTGTCAAGCATCACAATCCCTCAATATTATCTGTGTGAAGAATCCACTCCTTTTTTATAGGTTCTTTTTTCTACACTTCTGTATCCTTTCTATTCACCGAAATATACTGACTGATCAGAAATAGTCTACACCTCAGTTAACAAATGTGACCAACAATGCAATATTTTAGGTTGCCAAACTATTTGTAAACACTTTGTGGGCACTAATTCCTGTTCAGGAAAATCGCTACTCAAAGTCTTCTTGCATTCATTACAATCAACAGGTCATAAATTTGAAACTCAATAAAATCTTTACAGAATCTCCTAACAGTCTAAAGTAGTCAGTTGGAAATGTATAACAGACGTTTCAGATTATACGCCTAATAATGTAATACCTTATGCGGTTGATAGCCATTAATATCAACCGTGGTTTCTTTTTCGTTAATTCTATCTTTTCTTCCAGGGACAGTCATTTCTAACTCTGTTTGTAACCTTTCTGTAAAGGAAGAAAATATAAAAAAAAACACAGGCATATATCATACATATTTCAGTAACTAATTAGCGAATAGGAAGTAATACAGATAGGTAAGTGGGAAAAATAGTGCCAAGGTAGAACTTGTTTTGCACTGAGCAAATTTATTAATTATGTAAATAATGAATAATTAATTCACCAAACTAATCTACTCAGTGGTGTTAAAAATATAAGAATATTGTTTTATTTATAGTTACACCGATCTCACTGCATATTTTTAATAGTGATTTCAGAACAACTTCCTATCTTGAACAGTGTAATCGTAAATGAGTAGTTCTAGTCACTTCATGTTGGTAATGAAGTCACGTTTTGGTAGACGAATCGATATCGCGTGAAACCTAAACAGAAACTAACAAGATGAAGTCACTCCATGCTCCATTGCTGAATAATAGACGAGATTTTTTCTTTACACTGCATGCCTGTACAGTTTCAGCATGAGCTAGGGGCCGGGAATATTTTTCGCTTACTTTATTTCTTATCTTTTGAAATATTACTATTTCGTATACATTGCAGAGTGCACGGGGTTTGTTGTAGTTATAATTTTTTTTAAATTCCTTATCAAACGAAACTTGTAACAAGTAAAAGAAGATTTGTGTGCGCTACGCAATGAGTCATAACTCTATTCGCTGAGGAGTTACTCATAAATTTCAAACCTTTCACTTACTTTGTTTAATTCAAGCGCTGAAATGAATGAATGGAGCCTACTTTCAAATACCTTTTATTAATAAATACTAGTAGTCATTATACCCAAGTTCACTGCTTCCTACTGATTCAGCCTAAGTAGTAAACCAAAATATCATGTACACCATTCACGATTTAAATCTTAGGCCAGCAGTGCGATAGCTTAAAAATGTGTGCACTATATACGACACTTTCTTCAATAAACTGAACTACTTTTCGATAGCCTTTGTGATGCTAGTAGTCACAGGTACCTAAAATCAACTGGATGCATTTCTTCGCACCTAAACTTTTGCATACTCGAGCTTTACATATTTATTTATCAAGACACTTATGTTATATCGCATATTTCAGAGTTACTCTGAACACCTACAAGGGGATAATTATACCTTCTGCAACTCATTAGTAGTAGAGCAAGTTTCGGCTTAGCTGATCAAAATCAGAATTCCAATAATCTTTTGAAGCAGTGTAACTCAAAAGCTTAAGTGAGTTGGATACAGCAGACTCTCTAACCAGTTGAAAAGGAACTTTCTGATAATCATTGTTGTTGTTGTTATTTTTTACTTCTGCTTTCATTTTGCAAAAATGTTTTAGGAATGAGTCATTTTCAAAGTAATTTGGTTACTAGTTAAAAAGATCTGCTAGGGCACGTATACCCACACACATACTAACAAGACAATGTTTTACATCCGGTATGAGTAAGTATAAAAAATCAATGCTATGTGGCAGTTAAGGTTACTTAATTTCTTCATATCCAGCTGGGTATGTCATTCAAAACTGGTAAAAAAACTGGTATGATAAATCCCTCTAGGTCACTCAACCCAACCCAACCCAACCCAATCAGTAAATTCACTTCGCCCTTAGGAAGAGAGAGAAGTTTATTAAAAGAACAGCTCAGTGAATTACTTCACATGGTATAACTCCAATATAGTAGAAGAGTGAACACTCATTGTTCACTCTATGTTTCTTCTGGAAATTAAAGTTCTCGAGGAGAAACACGACAGTCTAAATTGCAGCAATAATTAGCTTGATAGAAAGTTAGCATTCAATTAGCAACAATATTTTCAAACAATGGTTCATTGACAAAAGCAGAGATGAAAATGTGTAATGGGTCGGGCCCAACTATTGAATTCAGACACTTTTTGTTCGAATAGATCACTCTATCAGAGTGAATTTCTCTCTGATGAAATAAAGACTTCACATGGTATCAGTATTTAAAAAGGGATATTGACCAAGTTTTCAAATGTAATGAATATGTTACTAGGAGCTTCACTCTAAGCGATACAATTTTAGTTACTGAATGACGTATTTTATCATGCCTAAACTGCAGCAACTGGACGTTAGAACGATCTTCACGGAAAATGATAACAGGACAAGACTTTATGGAACACCTCTAGTACACTAGATGAAAAGTTTCACAATTGTGTAATATGTATGTAATGTTTGACAGTCATTGGCTGCACGATGTAACAAGCAATCCATGGCAAGAATACAAAAGAAATCCATCCAGAAAAGACTATTGATCAGATAAGCATTACTAATAAATTTAGAATAATACATAACTTCTTATAAATTGTCAGCATCATAAGCGCAACACTGAAGTCATGTGAGGAATATTCTGGTAATTTTTTCCTTCATGTTCTCCAGTGGAACGTAGGGTTTCAAGCTCGAAGCTCGAAGTTTCTGTAGCAGTGTTTATTTTACAGGATGGGGTTGCTAGCCTCATGCCTAACCTTTCCTCTTCACCAGCATTATTTCTGGCTCAGCGAGGTAAAGGAGTGCGTCGGCCGGGAATCGAACCCCGAACCATGTGCATGGTCGGCGAGCGTCCTAACCGCCATACCACTGACGCCCCAATATTCTGGTATGATTATTCAGTATGCAGAATTATTTTAAAACACTGCTTAATCTTATGGATTAATATCTGATTATTTAAAAATGTAGATAATTTCCTGACTTTTACACTGCTTGGATGTGCAGTCATAGAATGAAGGACTGTAATAAAAATGACTGCTGTAACTGACGACAAGAAACCAGATAGTGAAAAGTTCATTTGACTATAAAGTTCACTGATTTCTTTAGCTGGCTATATTCAGCAGTCTATAATCCGTCTTTACTTGGGTTTTGGTCGTTACAGTCCTGAGATGGCCGTAGCCGAGTTGAGGGAGAGACATGAATTAGAATTTTGAGAGTTTCTGGATGAACAGAAGTCAGAAATACGACATTTACAAAAAGAGCTGGGTGTGTTAAAACTAAAATATTAGTAGGATTTTATTCCCCAGTAATGGATAGGGAATTGCATGAACAAGTTAGCAAAAAATATTAAAATAAAAACTAATTGTATCCCTGAAAGAAGTAATATGTTTGGTAGTTGCAAACACGGGGAAGACATAACACTGTTATCTTTTACTGTCAGCCTAGAGTTGCCGAAAGTGGAATTGTACTCCTTTGATGGACAGCCAACCAACTACTGGAAATTCATTAGGCAGTTTTAAGTCTATGTGATATGAAAAAAGATGACTGTTACGACAGAATCAAAACACAGCAATAAGACTGTAAGATTAACCACGACAGTGTACTAGGAAGCGTTCCATATAGAGTGAAACACGTGTCTAGAACTTTACTGTTAACTGACATCTATCAAAAACAGTATCAAATTTGAAACCAAAGGCATCATGGAAGCGTCCATTTCAGGAGTCGACACACCAAAAAGGACCAATTAATTCAGTGCAATAAAAGCAAATAATGAGAAACTTAAAAACAAAATAAATAACAACCGGTATCACTTAGGACTCGTTAGTTCAATGAGAAATACAGGTACATCCAAATGACGAGTGGAAAATAACATGAAACACACGTCCCGCTATCTATGCATCACTGTCAGATATGATTTAAAATAGAGACCAATGTGTATTTTTCCTGTGCAATCCATTACTGAGAAAAAAGTCAGTAGAAATGGGATTGTCATTCTCCCTTTGTTTTAACTAATTAACCATAGAAGTAGTTGGTAAAATCTGTGGACCCCTAATAACAAGTAAGTTTTCATCAATTTTTTTTGCAAGACTACAGTTCCAATACGATGACTTCATTTTGAGATGAGCTACTTCTGTTTATCTGTTTACTTAAGCTTATTTCTTCAGAAAGTTTTTTAAAGGAAAAGATAATTTTTAGCAATTAAATCTAAATCAAGTGGCATTGTATTACAAATAATTAAATTCAGTGTTCAGTACCTTCAGCAATTAGAATCATGAACGTTAGTCCAGATTATGCGTAGTTCGGATGATGAATAAAAAGAAAGAATTGTAGCTGACAAAGGATAGGATTAGAAATTAATTGAAGAGAAGAAATAAGGCATCACAGTCTCCTAGTAAAGTTCTTAAGATTTATGTAAATGAACTAATTATGAGAAAAGGATCAATGTTGAACAAAAGAAGATGAAGCCTGATGACGTCATTCTTATAATAGAAACACGGAAAAATTAAGTGGACAAGACACTTTTAGAAATACGATCATAATGTGAATTAGCACGTATAAAAAACAGTTTAACAGCAGCGAATACAGAAGCTCTAGGTTTAAATGCCTTAGTCTTAAAACTACAACTAACAATCCCATCAGAGTGCATGATATCAATCGGATAGATAAGCCAGACCGCTTACTCTACTAGATGCATAGTCGACTATCAAAACACCAACTTATAAGCTGTTTAAATATTCGACAATAGTAATACATGCAAATGGAATTCCTTTAAGATCCAGATTTATTCATTTCTACAAACCAAATTGTCGATGTTACCATCCCTTAAACAACTAAATTACACAACACAGATCTAGAAGCAGGTAGGCAAGAGATTAGTTAGTGACCGAAAACTTCTGCTTAGTAAGAGGGTACCAATACTGGGAATCATACTAGGAGTCTTTAAGTTTCAAAGTGAAACATACAGATAAGTGTGTAACAGTTGCCAATTGTAGCAGACACGGTCAAGCAATCGACTTCAAAAATCTACTGTAAAACTCCTAAAATTCAACCCCTGATGAAAAGCCTCTTTTGAATAGCAATTCAATCTTCTAAATTCTAAAGCTGATAAATGTTAACCAGTATATGCCTCCATTTTCCGAATCCCTCAAAGCAGCCATGGTGACCACAAATGCAAGATCAACCTCAAATTTCCCTCAAAATGTAATGATCATTACCAAGTGCAAATAAAATAAAAACATTTCTCCTTGCTAACAAACAATTATATCTGATAGAAAATTTAATAAAGTGAGACCACTAAATCATTATGTTTACTTTCACTAGTAACAACAAAATTATCTTGATATGCACATCGCCATTAGTTGACGTCAAACAGAGGACTGTTGGGAATCAAGAAACGCCTAGTACAAGAATATTAAAACGTAAGAACAAAGTCAGTGTTTTCTCATCACTATATGTGATCAGGAATAATCGACATATTTAGCCATAAAACTTACAAAACTGATAAGTTATTTTCAAGACTGTGACAGATACTTTGTTTATTTCAGTGAAAACTAATCATAATGTCTTACCGTCAAACTGATGGATCTCACAGGGGATATGAATCTACGTCTGGTAAGAAATGTATAGAGAGAAGGATACTTCATTCTGATTTCCATTTGAGGTAAGTTTAAAAGATGTTTAACAACTATTGGAACAAGACATATAAGCGAACGATATTGTTTTCAATTAGATCTTCTTCAGGCTTTACTCCAATTTACGTAGCTTTATATATAAGAAATTTAACAAATGACGGTGAGTTTGTGGATCAAATAATAACAATAATATTAAAGTGTTAATGGTTTTGGACGTCAGTAATAACGATGATTCTAATGATAACAAAGGTAGTAATATGTGTATATGTAGACAATTCAATAAATAGAAAATCAAAACAAGTGATTTAGCGAAGAGAGTCTTTTCAACGAATTTATTATCACTGTACAATCGTATATATTTGGTTTTTGAGAAATTATATCCGGTGAGGGAATTGAAACATAGGTGTGAATACATAAAATAATAATAGTATCGTTGATATAAGAATAAAACTTGGGCACTGTGGTAGAGTGTAATTCCATTATGGGTAAATTTTATTTTGATAGAGTCTCACAGTGTTATACAGTAATATTTACTGATGACGTTTCGAGCACAATTTATTGCTCATAATCATATCAAGGTAATCACACGACTTCCTAAATTCATTTATATAATTCCGTTGTTTTTCACTTGATTTTCACTTGATTTGATTGGTAGTATTATTTTCCATATTTCGGGTATGAGTGATGATTCATTCCTATTGCATGTGTTGGGTGTAGATTCGATGAACAAAGATTCAGTAATCAACCTCTCTCTCCACCTACCTATATTACTTTTTAGAATTTTAACCCTCTCCCACCCTATTGTGTGGTTGTGTGTTAATGCATGCATTGCAATTGCTGAGCTTTTTTCTAAATTACTTATCTTCTCTGGGTCAACCATTCTTACCTTAGCTAAATTCTTATGTTCTGACAATCTGACTACCCCTGACCTACTAGTTTGACCTATGTAGTTGACCTCACAGTCATTGCAGGGTATTTTGTAAATTATATTATTTTGTCTAATTGGGTCCACTGGGTCCTTTAACCTACAGAGCTTGTCCCTGAGTGAGTTTGTAGGTTTAAATGCCACCCTAATTCCTGCTTTATTTAGAATCCTACGTAGGGTCTCAGATGTCCCCTCTTTATATGGTATAACTGTAGATGACTTATATTCTCTCTTATTTATGTTATTATTACTAGTTTCACAATTCTTTTTATTTTTCTTTTGGCCTTTTTCAATCTTCCTAATGAATTTTAGAGGATAGTTATTTAAAACCAACGCCTCTTCTATCTGTTTTATTTCATCATTTAGGTCTTTTTTTGTGCTACTTAGTGCCATTGCTCGGTTTGTTAAACATTTAACTAAGCCTGCCTTAACAGTTAAAGGATGAGATGAATTAAAGTCTAAATATCTATTAGAATGCGTTGGTTTTCTATAAACACTAGTGTGTAGTTTGCCTTCTTCTATTCGTTTTATTTTACAATCTAACATAGCTAATTCTCCTTGCTCATTTTCGGCTTCAAATGTGAATTTTATTCCCTCCACTAGTGAGTTTATGTGTGTCAAGAAGCTAGAGATATGTTCTATTTTTAACACTGTGAAAGTGTCATCCACATATCTCCACCATATTTTTGGAGTACGATTAAACTGAAGGTGTAGCAATCGGATCACCAATATCCCCTATCGTAGCAGATATATTTATGGATAGCTGGAAAAATATGGCACTTAATACGTTTAATCCTACTCCAAAAATATGGTGGAGATATGTGGATGACACTTTCACAGTGTTAAAAATAGAACATATCTCTAGCTTCTTGACACACATAAACTCACTAGTGGAGGGAATAAAATTCACATTTGAAACCGAAAATGAGCAAGGAGAATTAGCTATGTTAGATTGTAAAATAAAACGAATAGAAGAAGGCAAACTACACACTAGTGTTTATAGAAAACCAACGCATTCTAATAGATATTTAGACTTTAATTCATCTCATCCTTTAACTGTTAAGGCAGGCTTAGTTAAATGTTTAACAAACCGAGCAATGGCACTAAGTAGCACAAAAAAAGACCTAAATGATGAAATAAAACAGATAGAAGAGGCGTTGGTTTTAAATAACTATCCTCTAAAATTCATTAGGAAGATTGAAAAAGGCCAAAAGAAAAATAAAAAGAATTGTGAAACTAGTAATAATAACATAAATAAGAGAGAATATAAGTCATCTACAGTTATACCATATAAAGAGGGGACATCTGAGACCCTACGTAGGATTCTAAATAAAGCAGGAATTAGGGTGGCATTTAAACCTACAAACTCACTCAGGGACAAGCTCTGTAGGTTAAAGGACCCAGTGGACCCAATTAGACAAAATAATATAATTTACAAAATACCCTGCAATGACTGTGAGGTCAACTACATAGGTCAAACTAGTAGGTCAGGGGTAGTCAGATTGTCAGAACATAAGAATTTAGCTAAGGTAAGAATGATTGACCCAGAGAAGATAAGTAATTTAGAAAAAAGCTCAGCAATTGCAATGCATGCATTAACACACAACCACACAATAGGGTGGGAGAGGGTTACAATTCTAAAAAGTAATATAGGTAGGTGGAGAGAGAGGTTGATTACTGAATCTTTGTTCATCGAATCTACACCCAACACATGCAATAGGAATGAATCATCACTCATACCCGAAATATGGAAAATAATACTACCAATCAAATCAAGTGAAAATCAAGTGAAAAACAACGGAATTATATAAATGAATTTAGGAAGTCGTGTGATTACCTTGATATGATTATGAGCAATAAATTGTGCTCGAAACGTCATCAGTAAATATTACTGTATAACACTGTGAGACTCTATCAAAATAAAATTTACCCATAATGGAATTACACTCTACCACAGTGCCCAAGTTTTATTCTTATATCAACGATACTATTATTATTTTATGTATTCACACCTATGTTTCAATTCCCTCACCGGATATAATTTCTCAAAAACCAAATATATACGATTGTACAGCTTGATAATAAATTCGTTGAAAAGACTCTCTTCGCTAAATCACTTGTTTTGATTTTCTATTTATTGAATTGTCTACATATACACATATTACTACCTTTGTTATCATTAGAATCATCGTTATTACTGACGTCCAAAACCATTAACACTTTAATATTATTGTTATTATTTGATCCACAAACTCACCGTCATTTGTTAAATTTCTTATATATAAAGCTACGTAAATTGGAGTAAAGCCTGAAGAAGATCTAATTGAAAACAATATCATTCGTCTTGTTCTAATACTAATAATGAGAATATTTAACAATTATTGAATAAAAACAAAATATTCTCCAGATGAAAAACACTAAGTCAACTACGCATCTTTCGAAGATGTTAAAGCATCCAATAATCTGGGTATGCTATGTTTTCCAGTTTTGACATCTCTTAAAAGATCCATCCACCGAAAACGTGCATGGAATGAAGAATAAGCCAGTTTCCATAATTGAGAAATCACATACATCCGTCCTGCTATAAAGACAAAAGGGATTTGTAGTTCAGACAGTGTTAACATTTAAAGCCACATTTGCTGAAAGTAATCACTTAACCACTTTATTGATAAAAACATGACGAATAAATAAACCGAATTGATCACTGACTCAATTCCACAGAAAACCACCTTCATGAATCTAGAATTCCAGAGATAACACTCCCAACATTCTTAGAAAGCGTTTGTGTTATATCTGCGCCGCTAACTGTTATAACGGCAATGAACTCGACTGGTACGCTAATACGCTTGTTTCTTTGGTGGACCTTTCGATTCACTGAGCCAAGCAAATATCAAATGACAAAGGTTGATTTGTGACTGTAAGATGCTGTATCATTATTAGAAAATGATATAACACATGATATTTGTACATTTTCTTTACCACAATAAAGTCGGCTCACAGTCGTGAGAAATGACTGATTGCACCATAAATCAAAAATGCATAAGAAAGGATGATATACTATTTTATGTGGGTTCTTATCAGTTTGTCAAAATCGGGCAATAAGACGTCCCTCAAAATTTCGGTTGACCTTTACTAGTTGGAAGCTGTTCACCGTTTTAGTAAAAGATAAACCCCACTATCTGGCTGCCTCTACGTATATTTATCAGTTAACTTTCTCTGATACAGTAAGTTACATTGGATTTAGTCAGAGAATACTGTCCACAAGCAGAAGACAGAACAGTTCAGTATGTTTTTAAAGGTAGACGGGAAGAGTATGAGGAGTTCTATCCTTGAACACTTCGACTTCTGTCATTCAGCTAAGTGCAATAACGATTTTAGGTGACTTATCCAATTCCATAAAAGGCTGAATTACGCATTCCACTTTGTTATCGCTCAACGTTTAATCATAATTAACATCATAACTGTTATGGAAAATTATGGTTTAGGTTTCCTTACTAGGTAGTTTTCAAAAAATGATATGTATATATGATTGTTCAGCTTAGTAATAAATTTGTTAAAAAGAGTTTGTTGTTTTAGAACGGGAATTATAAAATTGAGCAAATAATTAATTAATTTTCTCGAGGATTTTGTGGTTCCTTGATGTGTAATGAATACCGTCTTTATTTTATTTTCCACTTTTAAATAACAAGTCTCACGAATCTTCACTATACCATTAAACATCTTACTTAGAGTGAATACGGGTGGTCAGCCAGATGAAGTCTTTGTAGTTGGCCAAAATTAATACAATCCTCCACTAGTATGCAAAATATTAGTTTTTTATTGGTGCAGAAAAATCCTCCCTAAAAGCAAATGTCAATCAGAAATAATTTGTTTTACTTTACCAAACAGGAGTAATTGAATGTGTTAACAAATTAAAACTTATTCAAGAAGTATACTTAAAATATAAGGCTGACAGAAATAAATACCCACTAAAACAACCAAACTACCCGTAACAATATCAAAAAATATTTACCTTTCCCATTGTAAAACTCTGCATGCTTCACACCTCTTGGAGGATCAACCGCTGGTGGCACTAATCTAGATTTGGGATTCAAGCGTAGAAAATTAGTTGTCCATGGATCTTGTGATTTGGATGGCATATCATAACCATCTTGTTCATATGTCAAGGGGGTGTTATGTAAGGGGTGAATGTCATTAGACCACATTTCAAGATTTGGAGGGGAATTATTGTTATTTTGATTATTACTGTTATTATTACTATCCTGATAATATTTCAACAAACGGTCAGACTTTTCAACAAAGTGTGGACTATGATCATGTCTGGTTTTATTAGTCTTACTAATTCGCATATCATCAAGTTTTCTCAACATAGCTAATGGGCACAAATCAACTGTAGGATCAGATCCAAAGAAGGAAATAGCTGCTTTCCGTTCTGCGTCTCTTAACAAACGACAGTCTAATGAAGAGAAGTAAGGAGAAAAAGTTAAACTGTTGATTATTTTTATACGGAAAGATAAAACAGTAACAAAACGTTTGAGTGGTTATTCACAACATTTTTTAAAGCGCTTATTAAATAAAGACGCATTCAGATATTATTAAAGTTACATTTTTCTCAGCTGTGTTTGTTCGGTGTAACCATAATATGATCTTACCCCCTACCATAGACTGGGAATGTTAGATGTATCAAACATACAGTGCCGAAATGGACCGATGAAAACTGATTCTATGCACACTCTGAATAACAGCCACACTGGGAGACATCCAGCCCATTTTATCCTTTCCAGAAACCTGTGGTCATGGAACAGAATTATGCAGTATTTTATACATTCTTCCATTTGTTGAATACACTACTGGTTCTCCTTCGTGAATTTTCATTTCTTCTGGCTTCAGAATCTCTTCTTCACACAGGTTCGCAATTTTTTTGAATTTCGCCCATCCTATATCATTAGTTTTGCGGCACGCAGCATAGTGAATAATTGTTGAGGTGCACTAGATTACAAATCGAATCTCCCTTTGTAAATTGAATTTATCAAATTCAAAACTAAATGTACGGTCATTTTATTAGACTCACTCTTAGAATGAAAAGGCAAAAGGATGAAGACAGAAACATTGAAACAATTATTTAATCCCCAGCTGTCAAAAGGTTAAGTAGATAAAAAGAAAACAAACTAATGAAAATTCTTTATTGGATGCTGCACAGAGGTTTTACCTAAATATAACAAACCAGTAGGGTAAAATTTCTATATTAAGATTGCCATAGTCATTCTGTGGTCAGCACTATACTTTGCTAGAAAGTCAGGGAGAATAACAAGGTCTTCCGCGGAAAATGGTGGTCCTGATTTCGATCAGGAAGCCAGATAATTTATGCCGAACGCGTTAATCTTCTGAACTTACCGAGATTTAATCAATCAAGGCTGTATGATCAACACGCAAACACGATCTTTCGTTCTCAGTGATAGAATGGTTATATAGTTGCTTACCGTTATTGTTAATTAGCACTGCATAGCTGAAAAAATTAGATAAAAAAAATATCTGCTAACAAACCAAATTTTCTAGTTAGGTTACAACATGGTAACATCGGAAGAGGTTGTGGCTAAACGCTAACTATAGGTGAAACTAGAACTTATACATACGTTGCGTACACAGGGACACTTCTGACTACTTTATTAAATAATATGCAGAATATGTAAAAAGTAAAAATGTTCTTCACTAAAAGCAGTAATGTGATATTTCAAAAGAACCATTAGAGATAACCGAAACGACAGGAACGTACAACATAAAATCAGGGCATTTTTCAATGCTTTTAATTAGAAAACTCTCCAAATATGAACGAGGAAATTGCATACGATATGACAATACCACCAATTTTGAAGAGAACTTGATGACATCCACTGGTAAAATTCTGCATGGTCTATTCGAAAAAACTCACGCAGACACAAAGTAGCAGTAAAACCACAACATAGGAGATCTCAAGTCATTCGTTCCAATTATAACAATAAAAGCATGCAGTTTAAAAACAGGTGTCAGATAGAAAAGACGAAAAACAATTAATTTCCTGTCCTTCTCATCCTACGTTTTACTCAGCTGTCCATTAAAAGGACGGAAAACTGAAATTCAATCAAGAGTTACCTGTAATTTGATTTATACTCATAAGTAAACCAAGTCAATGAGTCACTCAATACCTATGATTCTACTGAATGTAATGCGTTGTCCCAACAGAAGCTATAACAGAACAACTATACTTTGTGATACGGTAATAAACTGACAGATATTCCACTCAGTGCAATCAATAATAAAATCAGTGGAAATCACAGTACACCAAAGTCAATAAATTAGCACTACTTGGGTGTTTCCAAGGATTATATGTAGTTTGCTTGGAAAAATTGAATGTCTCTAAAAATGGCATATAATAACGATTTCTACTGCACTTTGAACTTCAAGGTAATACTATAAGTGCAAAGAGTTTATTGTACATCGACGCCGCAGGTGGAAGATAAATAACTAATTTCTGTTGTAAATCCATTATAAACCCTTTTAATTCATTTTGTTTGATAATCACCTCAGAACCAGAGCGAATTACATAAAATAGCTTACCAAAAAGCCACTTTTAGAAAACCCACCCTATACTCTATCCTTTAAACCTCTCGTGTCAAGTTTTCTTTGTCTTTCCACTTTCTCACTATGCGCTGGGACATGCCAGTGTAAGTAAAGCTAAGACTACGAGTATATCACAAGCGAAATCTCAGAAGACAGTAAAGTTGCTGAATTCACTCACATCTAGCGGTTAAAAATGTGAATATTTCCACCTGCAAACAAACAGACATTAATAGATCACAAGCAAGCATCAGAAAAAAATTACTAGTTGAGGAAAAGAATGCAACAGAAAACAATTTCAATACAGAAAGACTTGCCTAGAGTTTTAAGTTTAGGAAGGATGTATGTGAGATACAACCTGTAATCTGAGTTCAGACGTGACACTGGGTTCAGTCGAAGATCAAGGTCTTTGATATTTTTGTTAAAAGCCAGAACTCTAAGTTCATTAATATCTTCAATGCTGTTGTAATACAGGTTTAAAACTTCTAACGTCTTGATGTGTTCAATACCCTAAGTATATAATTATTCGGTAGATTGTATTACCCTAATTGACTTCAGAACATTTCTTGATAGATCGAGGATTTTCAGCCTTGAAAAATGTAATAAAGCAGTCCCAAGACAATTTATTTTCTCTTCATAATTTCCCTGCAAAATCAGTGTTTTTATATCCTCTAAAAAAACAAAAGGTCTACAGGACCATATAAAATCTACCTAAGTTTTCACTAGAAATTTTGACTTTCTCTTTCACCCAATCTTCGGATATGGAAATATATTTGCTCATGTTGTCATGTTGTCAAGATGTCGAATTAGTTCACGCCAGAAATTCTGAAGGTCACACTTTATGAAACCATTTACAAAATTAAACAAACGTGCAGAAAGCCTTACAGACATTTCTTTCATCTGAGAGTTCGCAAAAAAATATTTTCACGTTTTGTCACTTTCGTGATACTTCCATCCCAAAATATAGAGAAAGGGAATAATGAATCAGTTACGAATTATCTTTGGGAATCTTGTGATGATTAATTCTAACTTTTAGTTTCCACTTTTCCAACAACAGAAACTAAAGCCTTCCCACAGTATTTGTTAAGTTGAGAGCCTGGGATCTGTTTAATCATTTAAAAACTTCTCGAGTGGTGGGGATTAAGGCTATCACTATCTGTTTTCGCTCATAGTGTAGGTTTTCGTGTCAATGCTTATAACGACTCTATTAGCGTCTGTTTTGGTGAGAATAGAAAATTTTTTAATAAATTTCACGCTTCTGCAGTCAGAAAGCAATATTCGCTTGTATTATTTTAGTATTAATGCATCAAACTGTTTTAATATCCTGTATAATTTATTACGAAGAAAGGAAAGAACTAAGGGGGATTATGCCAAAAACTGGCTATCATTTTTATTTGATTGCCTTGAAGATCAGACAGATGAAAATCTTTATGATTGAAATCGACTACAGAAGTCTCAAAGGGCCATTGTAGTTAATCTGTGAGAAGTTAATAAGGTGTGAAATCTCTTCCATCCAGAACGAATGAATACGTTCATGACTCATCGAAGAAGTCATATGATGAATGAAACAAATGGCTGAATTTTGCGGTGATTATGTCCATTTTGATGAAGTACACAGTCAAAATTGTTCAGTCGAAGGTACAATACTAGCGGAATTTACATTGCCACATGGAATGCTGGAAGATCGTGACTGCTTACTGCATTGAATGGCATCAGCTTATCTTGATATCAGTGTGTATTGTGACAAGGAGAATACCATGGATGGTTCCCTTGAAATATAATTCCGCTACAATTAGTACTACCTTTCTGTCGAAAAGTAGCTTGCAGCTGAATTTTTCCATCAACGCACCTTTCACGTATGTTATTTCAGTCCTAATAATCATTCACTTTTAGATCACTAAAGTATTCAGAGATCCTTCAGGAACTTTCTTTCGCTATATAGCAAATGAAAGTTGCACTAAAGACTCCTATTTATTAACCATTGATTAATTAAACGGTTTATCTCGAGAGACTTAGTGATGCCCAGATTAAAATGCTTAAGCATATGCAGTTACTGCATGCTATTATCCATGGAGGGCGGTTATTGAAAATGAATACGATTTAAAGCTTCCCATCAAATCAATAGGAATGCCATGAATTGTGAGTAAGAAACGTGGCCAAGGGAATTACCTCGAACAGATAGAAATAAGTATTACTCTAACGTCCATAATTACTATCTTTTAAATGTGTGGACCATTTTTTGAAGTTCAGAATTACACCACCAAAAATAAATTTGTCATTTACTTAGTATCATACTTGACAATAAAAATGCTGTCATGACCGCAGAATGAGCAAGTAGGATGAGCCTTAGCCAGAAAAGCTAGTTAAATATAAAGTGTTTAACTTTCATATTACTTTTTTCTAACTGCAACGAATTCAAAAATACACCTTGTTCATTTATTTGTATAAGTCCGGTAACGTCAGTCGACCTGTTTACAACACCGCCGAAATAATTACGACAAATAATTCCTTACAGGTATTCGCTTTTTTAATATTTTTCATTACATTTACCTCGCATCCTGCCTACCATAATTTTCTTTTTCCATTTGAGTGAAAACGAACTTGTCATCATGATGGGATGGCGGCTTAACTTATCAATGAGACCTGATAAAGTAATCGGTGGTATAATTAGATGTAAGTGAAATAGTACTGCGATTGTTTGAGTTCCATTTTAAGAGTTATTCATCTCATGTAGACTTCATTTTGAATTATATCTTAACACTCATAATCATATGGATTGACATCACGTTTCAAGCGAAACCATATTAACCTCCTGCTTTCGAATACACTTAATCATATTGAAAATAGGACTCCACCGCAGTGCCTAAGTTCTATTCTTATATTTCGAATAGATAGGTTATGTATTTTTGCCATTGTTCCCTACAGATTCGCATAGAACTAGGAGACGCAAATGCGTAGCTTTCAGCAGATGTTCAGGTCACAATAAAGTCAGTATAAGTCATCACCTATATCAATCTATAGCGTTCGTACATAATTATACTCACATATGGCAACAAGTTTATATCCTAGGGAGTAGTGGCCTGGCATGCCACACTCCCATTGCAGGCATATAAAGTAGAACACAAGAATATAACATAAAATGTTTTGTTTCAAGGTAACGCAAATTAGTTCAGTTACACTTATGGGCTGAGCACAGTCCAGGATGAAAGTCTTCATCTGAGAAGTATCTCCTGTTATTCAACAGAAACATTCCAGCATCCAAATCGCGTTACTCTTAAGTTCTTTCTCAGTTCAAACAAAGAGAACTGTACGACCATATCCAAAGTCATCCGGTATCACAAACTGGAACAAAGTATGCCTCCGTGGTTATAAGTGGACGAGTGAGCTCACGTTCCATTGTTGTTATATATGGAGTCGATTCCTACAACTGATTATGCAAATCTATCCGGTGGTAAGCAAAAGTACACTTTAGGGGGACCATCCATGGTATTCTCCTTGTCACAATACACACTGATATCAAGATAAGCTGATGCCATTCAATGCAGTAAGCAGTCACGATCTTCCAGCATTCCATGTGGCAATGTAAATTCCGCTAGTATTGTACCTTCGACTGAACAATTTTGACTGTGTACTTCATCAAAATGGACATAATCACCGCAAAATTCAGCCATTTGTTTCATTCATCATACGACTTCTTCGATGAGTCATGAACGTATTCATTCATTCTGGATGAAAACAAAAAAGTTAAAGATTCCCAGAGCAGATATGCAAATTATGCCTGTGTGCTTATTCTCTATCAAAAGCCTGAATCTTTCAGAATGACTGCTATGGCATTACCCTTTGTTGTAGTCAGTTTACGATCTGAAATTTTAAAACCACTCGGATATATCAAATCTTTATTGCTTCCGTACATAATAAAAATCATTTTTACGCACAACTGCTTTAATAATAATAATATATATTTTCCTATCAATGTAGGACACACCAGTTGTACAGGCATGGATAAGTATTATTTAAATTACATGAATTTGATTTATAGTGAAATTACATGGTTGCTCTCCTCTCTGACATCAGTTAGTGAGCACATTCTGATAGTTAGTCGTTCAATGGAGCACATAAAGAAATATAGAAATATTGTCTTCGCATTAACAAAAAAACCCAAGTATGTGTCGGATAAATTACAAATATTTGGGAAAAAAATAAAGCTTGAAGTCAATTCCTCCATATAACTTTGTTGTGTGCGGCATCGTATCTTGTTTTATGTTCAAATTGGGTATTAATTTAAAATGAGTGATTAATTTTTATGATTTTGACATCATTTTTTTGCAAGTAATACCAGATGTGAGTTCAACTGAATGCAGATTAATATTGGTCATTGTCAAGCAGATTTGTTTTACTGCACTCAAGTCACCCATAGGCCGCCATTTGTCACAGCACGGTTGCTCCGTACAAGTTGATAAACACGTAGAAAGCTATATAAAAACCATTTTAGATCGTTGACAGTGCTTGTATAAGATGCTGTACAGCGTCTAGTTATGGTGACAGTGGATTTCATCAAGGATGCTGAGCCATTACTAGCCAAACCTTGAGGGATAATATATGAGTAAGTGACTTCAATTGTTTCTCAGCTTCAGTCGGAATGTAGATCAATGCAACTTGTACTACCAGTGCGTTCCCAATATCCTCCAAGTAGTGGAAACACCTGTCATCTGCGTTGCTTCCACCCACACTAATTACCTGCGATTAACTTCTAAGATAGGCCTCCTTAGTGAGTTCCCATTATTGCCACAGTTACTCGCGTTAATTCACAGAATATTAGGCTACCTGACTGCGAAATACCGATCGCGAAAAAATGACACGTATAATCACAACTCAATAGATGCTTAGGGACCCATGGAATCGTTACTGGTGATAACAACCTAACAATGAAACACCATTATAATAGTTAAATGTTTCATTTATATTCGTCACACCTCATCTAAAACCGCACAAAACAAGACCACACAAAGGCGAGCACGATAGTACCTAACTACGGAAAATCGAAAATCCAACTAACCGCTAATATTCTTGTCACTGAAAGACAAGCAAAATAGAAGCGAGTTGAATTTGAGAAGCGACAGAGTTTATCCTCGCCCATATTATACCACGTAATCTAGTTCAAATTCTTCGAGCAGTTAGTATCTTTGGCACATGCTCGAAGAGATGCCGCTCACCAAATCCCCAGACTATAACTTCTTAACTAAACTATGTATGCAAAATGCCCCAGTTATTTACTCCGAGGTTACAATTTAACCTGCTATAAAATTCATCACTAATCATATTCACTGTTCCTCTAATTTATGATCCTGTTACACCACAAATATTCTACGAAACTTATTTATAGGAGATGTCTCAGCCACGAGGGAATCTTAATGAATTATTCTTCTTCACAACGATATCAGTCTGGTTTAAACGAATCTTCCCCAACAACCTGGCATTCCTAGGGCACCTCTGTGCAAATACATAATTTTATGTCGAAGTATGAAACTATTTATGAGAAAATTTATAGCATATACTTGGTCAGTAATGGTGCTGTTGTATAGCTGACTGAGGGTAGTCCGTGTAGCCGATTCCGAACCGCAACGTGATAATGGTCAGAGAGTTAGGTATTGTACTTTTTACTTTACTGAATTTTGTGACTCAATGAGTAACTAGAGCCTCAGTTTACTTTGGGGACCAGAAGATGGAAGTCCCAAGAGACGCTAGAATTTGAAGGCATTTTTAAGTGCTTATTGTGGATGTACGTGCTTCATTTTTGAATTTAATCTGTAACCCAATAGTCTCAGTAGCGGTGAGCTTAGTACCATGTATATGCCCTCCATTTATAAAAAATCTTTCTCAAACCATCAGACGAAACCGCTTTGCTTGAAGAATAATGAACAAAGCACAAAAATCATGTCCTGTACCGTCACACAAACTTTCTCGTGATTTTTGGGCTGGATTAAATAAAGGTGATAATCAATAAAATTTTCTACGTAATAACATTGAATAGTTTCTCATAAACATAAAAATGGTCACTATGAAAGAATCTAGTGTATTTCATTACTTACAGCATATCCTTCAGGAATTCAGTGATAATGATGGAACATGTAATCGCAAGATAATCGAGCATGACAATTCCGTTAAGTCAAAATGAAATAACATTAATTTATTGCAATATTACTATTCTCAGAATGTATTTCTCAGTTTACCCTCCTTAAGTGATAAGTTCCTGAGTAAACTAATCCTTTAGTCTTTAGGCGACATTCATTGTGGAAGTCCAAATTTGTAGTACTGTAGTCCAAGCCTGCACCAATCGATAAATAGTTTTTACTGCATTCGGAAAATAAAATGGTAAGCAGACTATACGCGTTTAAATACTTGTCATTACCTCCCAACAATAATAGCAACTTACACTGAGAACATACCAAGAGATATTAGAGCCGTAGTCAGTGGTGCACCTACAGGTACTGTCTTATTGCTTCACAGGACCAGCCACTAGATAGCCCACCGATATCTAAATGATGTTTCATTTTCGCAAGGACATTAAGAGAAAAATCTCACTAAATCTGAGGTGAAAGTTTTCGATGGGTGACTCTGATGGCTGACAATGCATATATTTGCCTTACGATGCATGCCTTTTAAAGTACTTTGGGCTCCGAACTTCTATGTTTGCATTTGCTTCATATAGTGTAATAAACCGTCAGTTTGAGACAACTGACTGTCAGAATTCCCATTCGTCGCTTGTATTTTCCTCCCATTTTCAAGCCATCTACTCATTTTCGAGAATCAACCTAATTTTCGTTCGCGAAGTTGAAATATGTTAGTATTATTTTAAATGGTTGGAAACGAGAATATCACGTTGGAGGCGGCCCTGAAGTCAGCCATTTCCACCTCTTCACTGGGAATTTGGCCATGCTTCATCCCACTCTTCTGATTTTCTTTGAATGCCTTTAACACTGTCACTAGCATAAGCATACTAGGAGGGAAATTTATGTAACTCTTGAGGAATAGTGGATCACTGGCATAGACCATTTACTACTTGCACACAGCTGTCTGTCGTAAGTCCTGATTAATTATTTGACAGCGTTTCTGTGTCTGTAATCGCATTAGATAGTGTCAAACGGCAATTGATTTATATTAGCTTGCACGGTTTGACAGAAACCATTGATGCTCCATTTCTGTAAATCGCATCTTGTCTGAGATGTATATTTTCTACTTACCTCTAGATTTGACATAGAGGCTTTCACTTACGTTCCAAACATTATCATTAATGTCAGCCTGAAATAGAATAGGCCTTTTCAAATTCTCCAACCAAAAAACATATTTAATGACCACACTGAATGTTGCTAGTTGGTCTCTATTTCCGACCTAATATTCTTTTAGTTCCTTACATTGTTAATTACGAATTGATTTGACTATCAGAACTCCACGAATATTTTGGCGATTCTCTTTTTCAGGTATTTCACATCTTTCTGACTGAACTGATGTCATCTGGTAGATGAACTACGTCCACCAAAATGAGCTCCATTTCACAGCCATTTGGCAGGTTCGTGCTCGGCTTTCGGCCGGAGTAATCGCAAACCTCAAAAATTTTGACCAAATGTTATTGAGACAAGAAAAAGATGAGGATGGAGCCTTGAATCCATTGCTCCTCAAACTTTAAAATTTGAAACCCTGTGTTTTGATGGGAACATCGGAGATAAAAGTTTCACAACTGATTGAGATTTTCCTGAAGATTTTGTATCTTCCGTCTTTTGATTTACTGAACATGTAGTGAAAGGCCTTTATTGGTTTGTGTACAACATCCATTCCCGAAAATTTCAATCATATAGCAGTGATTTCTAAAATACTCCACATATATTCGGTTTTAAGAGAGTCAGTTGGATTTGGAGAGGTTGTAGAAAGGTTCACTTTCCTGAGCAACATGAGCACAAAGTATGGTCTACCTTTTGGAGTAGTAGTGCCGCACTGCTGTTCGGTTTTCATTGAACAAAAGCCCAATCACCGCGAAGCCTAAGTCAACAATTAACACTGTTATTCAGGGTCGCGTATTCAGCCTCCTCCTCTTTATAATCTGCGCAAATAGTGTGTGGAAATAATTCAGAGTAGGTAAGCCAGTTTCATTCTCAGACTGCTAAAAATGACGCACAGATACTCGGACAGTGACCTTTGGCCAACCGTACACTGTCTACAGGAAGTAACAAAGATGGTCAACAGTCAGTATTAAACATGGTTACTGGAATTTAACATTGCAGAATGAAGTTCACTTTGTATGGGTGGTGCCAATGCTGAGATTACTGAAACTAATTTAATGCTTTCTGCCATCAATCACTCATTAAAATTACTCTACCCGGCTTCATTCCCATCTCCTCTCTTAGACACCGTCTCATATAATATAATATATATCCTATTCCTGTCTGCAGGAACACACCAATTGCATAGGCATGGGTAAGTGTTGCTGTACTACCACTCTTAACTGTTTGATTAGTAAGTACTGTTGCTTACCCATGACTAAGAGAATTTAATTTCCCAATCCTTCACATCAACCTCTTAACAGGTAGACGGGCATTTATACAAACTTTAATATTAGGACAGTGAAGTCACGGAATAGTACCCGCCACTAGGGATTTTGATAATAACCTTGCGGTAACGCGTTATATCAATAATCAAATCTGCTGAGCATGTCTTGCGTCGCCAGTAAACTTTCAATCCTTTTTTCCATCCTATACAGGTGATGGATTGATTGGAAGCATAGTGGTTCGGTTAATGGCCATAAACATAGACGTCTCAACATCGGCAGAAAGAGACAACAGTAAAGTTTCCACAGTGCGATGGTACAACACTGTAAACGTGTCGCCTAGTGTGAACTTAGCAGTTAGTTATCTTGTGGAAGACGTAAGGGTCTGAGAAAATAGCTGAAGTTCCCTTTAGCAGAAACAAGCATAGCAGATAAGGAAGAATGAAAATCAAATATAGGTATCGGGACTTAATGACTTTTCCAAAGAAAGAATTTTAAGAAACAGTTGCTACTAAAAGTACACTGGCATTCCAATCACACGGATATTGGTTTTGGATGGGGCCACAATAAAGAGGGACGGGTTATGTTACTCAGCATATATGCATCATCAAGTTCATCACATAGGAAAAATTGCAGATACCATTACCAGCATCCGTGCCAGTTTATTCGAGAGGCAAGGGTTCGACGTAGCTTGAACCAAAAGAATCCCCCAATAAATGAATTCCGAAATGCACTCAGTTGCAGTAATACGTGTGAATTCATATATGGGAGTTGACGATTATTTTCCACAGAATTAACCATGACAAACCAGGAAGTTTTCCCACCGCACATGTGAGCGAATCAACCCGCGCGAGTCAAGAAGTCAATATGTTTTAAGGCATAATTTATTCTCAGGTCAACAATTTTGCTTTCCTTTATTATGATTGATCGCTCAGGGTCATTCGATGACTGCTGGATTTTACCGTCACTACCTCTCTATCCACGAAAGTCCACATATCTGGTGTCCTATTTGGAAGCATTCGTCGTGGGAACTAACAGTTTTGCTTATATCAATTTTGCTTTACTAGCTTGTCTGTCGCATGCAGCTGAAGCTGTCGGAATCCACCAGGAGAAGACTAGCTTGTGTTGAAAAGAGATATGTGCAGTCACTTTCCTTACCTTGCGTGAACGTAAAAAGCTAACAGTTTCCCCCTACCCCCAAAAACTTTGCAAGCAACCATTGTCCGAACGATTTCATTTTTCTCACTGCTTCACATTTGATTGCTTATTACACGATCAGCTTGAACACTCGTTTACTACTCTTTTTCCAAAATCATGTATTGTCCGATCCACTTGTCATAATTATTAGCACCTTTCATTATTTTCTTGTTAATTTTCTTGGTAATCATCAGCACTCTCCTGACACGAGATTTGGAGCAATTATCTCTAGCAAACTTATCGCTCCTACATTGGTAAATTTTTTGTATCGTATTAAAAATGCTACATATGTAGATATATTAAGAAGAAACTGGAGATGAGGATCTAACTGACAAATAAATATTTCTCCACTCAGTCCTTTCGTCTTCTGAAAGATGATACCTCATAAGAACGGACAGTCTGCCGGTTAGCACCACAGACTTCTATTTGAAAATTCATTGATCTTGAAATATAACAAGAACAATTTACTGGTTTTTGCTGACATTTATTAGCGAGGCTTCGAAGATGGAAGGCTTTTGTCTTTGTCTACATTATTTGTAATCCTAGGAGGCACGGTTAATGAGCCTTTATGAGAGCGGACACACTCGCAGATTGTAACATTCGTTATCCTCCTATTACGATGTCACAATCTGGTGTTCGGTGCAAAAGTGAATGGATTTCACTATATGAATAAATTTCCATATAAAATGACAAAGATAGATATTTCACATACTAGGTCTAACGTAGCTTTGTGAAGCTTATGAACTAAAGGTTTAAGGAGACTGGTTATCGGTATGGCCTAATGTTGATTTTGTTGTGTATAGGGTCCCCTAACTTTGAATACTGACAAGCATTGTCTGTTTCCAAGGATGAAATGCATTATTTAGGAGTGTCTCCTTGGGAATTCTAATCTTCTTATAATGTGGAAGATTAGCACCCGTCACCTTTATAGAAATGGTTACCTACGTTACATATATCCACTCTACCCCATGAATGCAATCATATGTGTCATTTCTATGAGTACTGTCGAATTAAACCTGCAGACGCCAGTATGAGGGAAGGCTCAACACTAACTCCTTCCAAGTAACGTAGTGAGACTGGGAATTAATAAAAACCTTACTTACAAACCGACTGCACCCATTAGTATGTACAGTCCTATGAGTTTGGCACAGAAAATGGTACTCTGAAGCAGTGGAGTGTAACTAAATTCTTCTAGGAGACTACAAGATTCAAAGACTGCACAAACTGCCTTGTTAACATGGAATTATCCGTGCGCATCAGTAGCATGCTAGAACATAAGAAACTATTTTGTCGGTACCAGTGCACCGTTTTGTTCGACCACCTGAAGCCAAACATGCCTTCCATCAAGTTTAGTAGGCCTTACAATTAAATTAGAAGACGCCTTAGTGGAAACAACAAACCCTAGTAAGGAGAACACTGTTTCAGGGCCAGGGTAGATTTTCCAAAACAAATCTGAAGCTAGTATGAAATTGCTGGACATCATGCTACCCCAAGAATACCCATGTCTGTGTTGTCTTCCTTGGCTTGACAAATGCGTCCGACTATGTATAACGTGGCATTCTCCGTCGTAAATAGATCAGTTGAGTATTAGCAGTCCACTCCTCTCGGAGTTCGAAGATTACCTAGATGCTCATGGTGTCCACTACTCACCTAACATGAATTTCAAAATATCCAGCTTTCCTTTGTGCAAGCCAAATAAAGACTTAAAGAGTGATAGCGTGTCTGAAGGAATAGTGCGTGCTGCAGATAGACTTACGGACTTTGGAATACTGAATATAAAATACAAAAGAGCTTTTCAATCCCAAAAGACAAAAACATCCTAGTGTACAGACTACGACTGGAGGGAATGGCTTACTTTCAATATAGTTATATCTCTTTCTGTGTAGCTTACAGCGAGATTTAATCTCATCTTACACAAAACTTTGGTACAAGTGCAGGTTTTTCAGGTGTCACAGCTAGAACACATGTTACATCCTTCGCGCATACATAGCCCTTCCTCGGGCTTTACAAAACCTATGGGCAAGACTACGACGTGACGTATAACATTATATATCCACTGCTTCCTGATGCAATAAAGGGGAGTAGAGCGCGACGAGGCTTTGAGAGGGAACAGACCAGCGAAAGGATAAGGAAAGTAAGCATTGTAACTGTCAGATACCATGGGATTAGGAGAGACTTAACCACCGCTGCAAGATCAAAATGACTTGAATCAACAAAAGTGATTCTGTCACCTTGGGCTGCCTCACAACAATCTACGAATGATATGTTATGTTTTGGCGAGTCTCAAGCGTGCTCCCACTTTTTATGACTTCCAGTCCTCCACCTCTGCACTAACTCTTTGGCATCCCCAGCAGTCACACAGTTGTTTTGACTCACTTTGTCTTTTTAGCACTTTATTCCTTAATTTGTTAATTCATTATTTATTTTGTTTATTTATTTTATTTATTTTGATTACAGCTTGATGCCACACCGTATTTTCAGTACAACTATGGAATTTTCAGCATGTGATATCGGTAGCCTAAATTTTGCAGGCCGACCATGGATATCAGTTGTGCGTCGGCAGGGGATCGATCGCCGGACCATGTGCATGTGAGAGTCCTAACCATTGTGCCACCGACGCATGTATCTAGACGTTTTCGCGCAGACAAAAATATTGTTTTTATTATCGTCGCAGTTTGACCACAGTGGACAACTAACGAGGAGAATAAGTTATTCCGATCATAAAACTGATTTCCTACTAAAACAGACCACAACCTATCCTTCAGAAATAACCAAAATTCTGCTTCCATCAGCGTCTACATGCGCTACATCAAGTGAATAGTGGAAATGAAAACTCAAAAAATCACCGACGATGTAGTCCATTTTGGTTAATATTAGTTACTGAAATAACTAACTACATTGTATGTTGAAATGTGTCCTTGAAGTGGAGTGCGATAATAAATTTGACCTTGACTACTTAGAACATCGTGGTATTTCGTGTTGAAGACTGCCTTTTACAGGTGTATAATGCGACTGCACCCTGTTCGCTTGGCTCGCTCAGCTTTACTATGTTTTCTTATTCTATTTTGCATGGTTGGTCTTTACCGCAAGTTTGTTGGAAACCACCCTTCTAAATCAGAAAATCAGAATGCTAATGAATTGTCATCATTAAACAAAGAGTATAAACTAGCCGAGCGGATTGACTGGGAGAATTACACTTTTTCTGCAATAGAGAGATCGAGACGAGGTCCTGGGGAAAATGGGATGGCTGTTCGGCTGTCTTCTGAAGAAAAGGAGATGTCAGTTAGGACCCAAAATATGAACGGTTTCAGTATATATGTCAGCCAAAAAATTAAGGTAGACAGATCCGTTAAAGACATTCGGCATCCTAAATGTAAAGGAACTTTATACTCAAGTGTGCTTCCAAAAGCGTCGGTAATAATTCCTGTTTTTAATGAACATTGGGAAACTCTCCTACGAACTGTTTCATCGGTTATAAATCGAGCACCTTCAACGTTATTAAAAGAAGTGATTCTAGTTGATGATGGGAGTTTGCGGGAATATTTAAAGGACAAACTTGACAACTTTCTTGCATCTGCCTATCCTGATGGTAAAGTTCGTGCAATTCATTTGAAGAAGCGGGAAGGTCTTATTCGAGCCAAGTTGGCTGGTGCCAAGGAAGCTACTGGGGACGTATTAATATTCCTAGATTCTCATTGTGAGGCTAGTACCAACTGGCTTCCACCCCTACTGGATCCAATTGCCGAGAATTACAGAACCGTTGTGTGCCCATTTATTGATGTTATAGATGCTGATACCTTTGAATATCGCGCACAAGACGAAGGTGCCCGTGGGGCATTTGATTGGGAGTTATATTATAAGAGACTTCCGCGCCTACCAGAGGATAGCAATCATCCCGAAAAACCTTTTGACAGCCCAGTAATGGCAGGAGGTTTGTTTGCAATTAGTGCCAAATGGTTTTGGGAGCTAGGAGGTTATGATCCTGGTCTAGTTATTTGGGGTGGGGAACAGTATGAACTGTCGTTCAAGATATGGATGTGCGGAGGACGTATGGTTGATGCTCCATGTTCAAGAATAGGTCACATTTATCGTAAGTACCACACTGACTTCCCCGCAGCAGATTTGGGAAATTTTGTTACTCGAAATCATAAGTAAGTTTTGCCTGCTTTACGTATTAGTTATTTCCTTAAAAGATGTACCAAACTGTCTTAGTTTGTATTTCCTAGTGATTTAATACGCTTGTTAGTGTTGAGTGTCAATGTGTCAACTTCTGTCCTAAAAAATGCCGAGAAGGTATATCGTTCTAATAAAGGCACTCTGATTGAAAACAGTCACTTAAGTGCTTATCGAGATTTGTCATCTTAAGTGGTAGTAACCAGTGGTAACAATCAGGGATGCCAAATATCCCCATTTTTATTTCACTTAATCACATGTATAGTACTTGATATATACCTGGTGCCAAAAAGCAGTCTGGCCGATCTACAATATGCAGACGAGGTACTTCTGGGTGAAAGTGCTGTCTTTTGAGCAGAATCCGGAGTATATGAAATTTAGTATGACGCTACATGACTGGTCTGCACCACTTCTTAGATTAACAATAAAGAGTGAAATGATTGTGTTGGCTAGCTCGGATGCAAAAGGCTCGTTTGACATTTGCCAACTTAGGTTATCTGGCGTAGACATGGTATCCGTCTGTCAATTGCAGAACTGACCCAGAAGTGCAGCAGTTCAAATTATCTCACTCTATGTAGCGCACATGTAGGAAAAAGACTTCTAAAAAAGCCAAAGTAAGCAGAAACGTCAATGAGAAAGAAAAGTAATGTGGGAAGACATGGCGGTTTAGTGGATATGGGAGATCACGAAGAATGAATGCATCTGCTTCATTGGAAACGATTTTGAGTTATAGAATCAACAGTCTCTAGCCATTAGTTCTTAGTATCTCAAAGACCCCAGTCAGACCATCTATAACTCCCTACGTAATTGAAGCCAACAGTCAGAAACTCCATGGATTGATGCATATTTTGATTTGATGCAGTAAGTTCAATGAACTCCCAGATCTAACAATTCCTCACTATTCTCAACGTAGTTATTTTTCTCCTGTTAATTTCCACTAAATCCATATGGGTTGTGATTTGTAATACATGAAATCACCAGCCAACAGTTACCTGTTTCAGATGTTTTCATAGACTAATTTTGATGGATTAGTTAACCTGGCTATAAGATAACTCCCAGAAGGAATTCTACTCGAGTAGATTTGCCAGGCTGCATTTATAATTGCTGTCAGCATAAACCTATGGGAAATGAAGACTATCAAACTAGCAGTATATGTTTACATTGAAATGTAACCATGCAAAATATTAATGCCACTAAACCGATTCTCCTTTTGCTTTCAAATGGCTTTTGAATACCACCGCCTTCGGAATCTAAATAAAGTACACCAATCATTTCGATTCTGTTGCTAGTGTCACTTATTTTCAGCTACAGTGGGAACTACTTCCTTTTGCTGCACCATACGTTTTAACTTAGCATTATCAACTGTAAAAATCTGTGTCTGTTCCTCTACCTCAGTACAGTCGAGTAAAAAGTATTAGTGGTTTAAAACCATATTTCAAACACAGGAAAATCTAATTGATTGTTTTTACACTTGTCATGCATTGAAGATTCGGCTTACTACCTGAAGTACTTGACTTTCAATCAATGGGTTTTGACTTCAAATCCCGGCCGCCGACTCTGACTTGGGCGAGCAGTGCAACTTGGCTAACCAGTCTTTATTGTCATATATGTTATGATATGATGGAAAGGCTGAGGTCGAAGACGTACTGATTTCTATACAATTGTATGACTGTAGTAAGGTGGTCCCATCTTTGGTCAGTCGGAGTACGAATGGTTACAACAACAGTCCCCCATAGTTCTGCTTCTCCCTCTCTGTGTTTTTTTCCAAATACATTTATAACTCTACTAGGATTAACAGTTTTAAAAAGATCACATATGACCACATATCTCGTTGACCTGCAAGGTTTAAAATACTAACTGTTCACGTGCTTCAAACGACACAAAACTCACCTGTACATAATAATTAAAATAGTTGTTTTTACCTATGTACATTTTTCTACTTATTTTGCTTTGTCTTTGTTTTTCATCAGTTAGACAGCGCACGAATGTATACGATTATATAGGCTGCTAAATTACCGATTCAAACAGCACTATGAGTGTCTAGTGATTGGTATCTAAATCGGACTGTATATTGAGTACCTGTTTTGTTGACGTTGGTATCGACTTAAGTTAGCCATACATATTTATTACTTCTAGTCAGTGCCTGTACCGACGTACAGTGTTTGATGGATTGAAATAAATCAACTCTGTCAAGCTTAGATTAATATTTTTGAGAAATTTTGCTAACAAACAAACCGAATTCAAACGCCTACTTCATTTTTCCTCTATTGTTTCTCCTATGATTTTTATTTTTCGAATAGTTTTTTTGAGCCAGTAAAACAGTAAAATAATGTGAACAGTCGTAATTCGATTGGACTATTCCTAATGGGGGAATACATAAGAATTTAGATATTACACATATCATGCATCCCATCCTTTTAGTGTTACTAATTTCTTTTCAGGCGTGTTGCAGAAGTTTGGATGGATGAATACAAAGAGTACGTGTATAGAAGGCAACCGCAATATCGTAAGGTAGATGCTGGTGATTTATCTGAACAACATGAACTTCGAAAGCGACTTCAATGCAAATCTTTCAAGTGGTTTATGACAGAAATCGCATTTGATTTAGTAAAAAAATATCCTCTTATTGAGCCAGTACCAACGGCTGTTGGAGAAATACGGTCTGTTGCTGATCCGTCTTTATGTTTGGATGCATTAGGAGCAACCGAAAATGTTCCCCTTAGATTACGCCCTTGCATTAAAGATAGGCGTAGTTCAAGTGGTGTTCAAAACTTTGTGTACAATTACCATGAAGATATTCGTATCATGAACAAGTTAGTTCAAATCTTTAATTTTGATGTTTTGATTTAATTTCTGTAAGGGTGTAGTATGACAGAGTAATTTGTCTTATCGCCTTTTTCAAGAGTTGTAGTCCTTTTCATTTCCTTCATTTCACGCATATTACACTTTGACGGACAGATTGGAATATCGTGTATGAAAACTTAGAGATATACTAGCATGAGGGAATAAATAGAATGATCGATTTTAGTTCGATTTTTACTGTGTCAGTGTCACACTTTCTTGAGGTGTTACAATTTCTGTGCACTTTCTATGTTGAAATATCAGTCATCTAACACACCATCACTTATTCACATATCTCTAGATGGTCCATCACTGGGAATGACAATAGGTCCAAAGCATAATGCAGCAGTTGTATCTGAAACATTTATAAAATACAGTAAGTAAATGCCAGCATCGAAAACTGACTGCATATTATTTGTTTAGCTGTTTGACTGGATAATTGTAGAACATTTTTGAGATAACACAAAATTGTAGTTGTTATTTCTGACATCGATAAATAGTAATGATTAACCGAACATAAAGATGTCACATTTTTCAGTAGTTTGATGAAAATCGGTTCAATTGATGTACTTGCAAGTGGAACGAAGCCCATTGATTTCAAATATCATCCTTTCTCAAATGAGTCGTAGCACCCAGATTCCAGTGATTTTCAAACTACATAACTAAATATTCCAATCAATAAAAGTGGTAAGGGTAGTACTCAGTGGTCGTACGCTGCGGTTATCTTCATTGTATCTGTGGTTTAGATATTCTCTGATTCGAGTGACTTTTCACCTACTATTCGAGCTAATTTGTTCTGGTCATTTGAAGTTTACAAAACTCAACATATTTCTCCTACTGTTCACCGTTGAATATTTGGAAATTTGAAACACGGAACTGAAATATGGTAGAGATAGGACATTCGAATCATTATGTTTGAATCTAATGAGTAATCAGTTATCCAAGGGTATGGATTTAAGGTACACCTTGTTGATGAGTGCCAGTAAACAAGAAGCCTAAATCCAAAGCTTCCTGCCAATTGCCTCTAATAATCTAATACTAGGTTAACCAAAGTGATTTTTACGAATCAAAGTTAACTTGAGCATCGATTCAATGATTATGACTTCTAATTCATTTTTATGATGATATCTTCGAATTTCGTGCCTATAGTTTCCATCAACTTTATTGATTGATTTATTTGTTTTAAATACTTCAGTCACTTAAGAAATGTCTTGTAATATTGATTCTAGTATGTATATCATAGCTTCATAATGAATACCATTTCCAAACGAAAATGTGTTCATATTCTGTAAGAAACCGCTTGTTTATGGCTTATTGCATAAGTAATCAAGACTCTGGTATACTCATGTTACCCATTGCTTCTTGTACTATTACTTAGTTGCTTTTTGTTTCATCTCATTTTCCTTTTGTATATATCTCGATGCGTATGAGTATTAGCGCTATTGTTTAGCTTACGTTGTATGTGTGAAAAATACACATGTATGTGCACAATCGCTATCAGTATTCTGTGTACTAACATCTTTTCAATAATTTCATTATGTTATGATAACTGAATTCTTCGCTTTGTTTCTTTTCGTTGGATTTTGTTAGAAAGTGTAAAATTTCTAAGGCCTAAAATATACTCATATACACTATCATTAACAAGATAGACTCGGTCAACACTTATTCCTACCTTTAATAATTTCCTCGGTGTGTATGTGTGTGCTATTGCTAAGTGTAACAGATTGAAATATCGCTCTAACTCTACTTAGCTGTACAATATTCTGTAAGTTTGTCATAGTCAAAGTTTTTTACACTGCTGGTGAATATTTGCTATAATTTCCAAATATCTTTTACAAATAGTCTTGCATTTCTTAACATTGTGATTATGTAAAGGTAATTTTTTTTATCAGCATTCAAATTACAAACTGCACTGCGTGTGTAGCGGTTTTATGCACACTTTGAAGCTTGAAACAAGCCTGTATTTTTGTAGAATATTTTTTAATTTTTATTTTTTTTAAAATTTTGATTATAGCTTGAAACCACACAGTATTTTTGGTACAAGTATGGAATTTTCAGCATGTGATATCGGTAGCCCAATTTTTGCAGGCCGACCATAGATATCAGTTGTGCGTCGGCAGGGGATCGAACCCCGAACCATGTGCATGGTCGGCGAGAGTCCTAACCGCTGTGCCACCGACGCACATGTATATCAAGAGCTCAACTTTAAAGGTTAATCGACAAGAGGCATTTTCAGTAATGACCTATGTGACTTGTGTATTAATCTACCCTAATCACAACTAATTCTATGCGATAGGGATTGACAGATGAAAGTATTATGTAGTCGTTTAGTTATGAATACACAATATGGTCCATAAAATAATTGATGCGAATTTGCTGTGGTGTACTTTATTTTGGTATTACCTTCTGCTGTCTAGATCAGTTACACAGTTTCCTATTTCTGTTGTATAAATACTGTCTACAAGTGTGTCTTTATTATATTTTCTTCTCGATGGTGTACATTCTTTTCATTCGGTTGGTAATATGCATTAAGATGTCTTTTGATAATCGTTTTCAGTCGAAATCTATTACTTAGTAGACAAAATAAACACCCAAAGAACTTCATCAGTAAAATCAACACCGATATTAAATATGGTCGAAAAGGTATTCCGAAAACATGGGCCTCAACAGTTGTCATTCCATATAGACCAGAGACGTCAGGCGATATCAGAAGAATACTCAACAAGCACGACATCAAAGTTTTCTTCAAAACAGACACACTGCAAAGCAATCTTGTCCATATAAAAGACCAAATCCCTAAAGATTCTCTATCTAACTGTGCCTATAAAATAAATGCTTGGAATGTGATCCGATATACATCGGAAAAACATCGCGAGAAATCAAAATTAGAAGAAATGAACACCGTTGAGCATCTATTTGACCAACCAGAAATTCAGTTGAACTAGAAAAGCTTGAAAAATAATGAGCCATAGGTCTACACACTAGAGAATCAGGTCACAAAATTGATTTAAACAATAATGAGATACGTTTTTAATGAAGATGTGATAAGATTAAGGGATGATAAAAGAGGGGTTGAAAATATAAGTAAGGGGTGGTGCAGAAGTCGTCAGTTGGTTGTCTTAATAGGCCAAGGGAGGGATAATGACTGTACGAACTTCTTTTGAATCCATAGTTTAGGTTTGGTAGTTCGAACTATTAAACCCAAATAATGAGATAATGCAGAAAAAATCCAGAAATCACAAAGAGCGTCTTATATCAGAAGCACTTCATATCAGATGAAATCCAGATAGTCTGAATAGGAATGATGGACTAATACAGACTTTGACCTCCCACATGAAGTGACAAAGTCAACACGAATGTGATAGCCAATTTCATTGTGTAAACACACTCTGCTTTTATAATTTTATACATTTATCAAATCCAATAATCTACACCTGGTTTTGTTATCTTTATCATCCTCAGCCAACTTGACAACTCAAAAATGACCTTATGCTGAGGAACGATGATTAAGTTGTTATCTATAAGCCGAGATTTTGTAGATTCTGGTTTAATAATACTTTGATAAAGATATTAGCAGCATTAAATAGCGAAACGTCAGTAAAAACAATATCTCTCAGTTTTTCATTCATTGAGAAATACAAAAAACCTTTATTGTAATAATATCGTTTAACCAAATGCCCAAATTTGTTCAAACTGTTAAAAGTAAACTTAGTTTAGACGTATATGGTAGACATACTGTTTTCTACACTTCTGATTTTTGTGCAGTAGCTTCCATGGTGAAGTGATAATAATACAAATCACTTAAACTTGTAAAATTATTTTGTTTATTTTACGTGTTACTGAGAAATCTCAGTTAATTGTAAGTATCCTCCCATTCTTATATCTGTTGCATTATGTCTCTTAAAACTTATTAGTTATTCTGTATAATTTTTTAGTTTTCTCCTGTACAAGAGACAGTGGAAAGTTTGTGTTTGTTTCATCGGCATATTTTATAAAGGTAAAAACATTAATGTGATTTTCAGTATATATATATATATATATATGGCTGTTCTGCTATACAATGAAAGTCTTGAAATTATCCAAACTGTTTAAATGAATCAAATATTTTGCAACTTTTTTCTACCTGGACATTATTTATAGGCGTTTCTTCATGATATCATGAATTGCTTGATTATCTTTATGTCTGGATTTCAATGTCATCAACCGTTGTCATTAAAATTTTTTACAACCGCTGAAAGCTAGCAATATGTTTCGCAATTTGAAACCGATTAGGCTATGTTTGAATTCGACGTCGTTTGAGAATTGAACACTAAATCTGTCTTCTTAAGTGGCCCATGGATACTGCTCCGTCGGTATCCATTTTATCTAACTCACACCACCCTCTTCACTCACAACTCTCCCCTTGCATCTCATCAGGTAAAACCAGAAGCCTATTTAGGAAACTATATGCTCGCACCAGCAAGTACAAAAACTCAACCATACCCTACTTAGCTCGTGTTCTGTGCGATAAAGAAAGCATTAGGCGTGACATCTATAATTCATTAAATAGTCAGTAGAACAACTGGACCTCGTCTTTCCAACTCATATCATTTTTAGGTACAATATTTTCTTTCTTTCTTTTCCTTTTCTCCCTCTCTTTTTTTCCGTTATGTGCTGCTTTGTTTCTTTCTCTCGCTTACGCCAGTAAATATGACAGCACCTACTTTTCTAACACCTTCAAACACTGTTCAGCTTTGGCTTTGCTACCAACATGCCAATATGTTGTCATAATGAACTGAGATTTCCTTAATCTATGTAGAATTCTATTTATTGATAATGTACTAACTGGATACAATACTGCAGTAAAAATGCTGAGAATTCTATTCTGTATCACAAGTACTATTTTGGAATAAAGCAAATTATTATTATTATTATTACCGTATAAATTTTTATTTTCAGATTCATATGCAAAGCATTTGTTTTTTTTTACTTGATATAAACATGTTGACAATGTTTTCCACACCTTGACTGTCTAGAAACATCAGTAACTAAATTGATTGTGAAGAATCCTTTATTCACCGATATTATTCCAGTTGAAAAACTAATGGAATGCATGGTTGAACAGTTCATCAAATCCTCGAGTAAGAAGTCATCCTTTCACGGATCACGTGCTTAGTATCACCTGATTTTGGTTAATAAAAGGTCAAGTTGTATCAGGTGAAAATGATTCTCGCATTCACATGTCTGTAAAGGTAAAATAAACAAGCGTTGATATCTTTTTCTTGACCAGTGTCTGCAATTATTATTTTTGTCTGTATAACTTAAATTTTTATAGTGAGGATATATTTACTTATTAGTGTAGCTGATCAACTTCCCTACATGTGGAATATAAATTAAAATATGAAATGAAACACGACGTATTCAATCAGTCAGATATCGTTGTATACTTTGTTCTTCAATTTAAACACATGCGTAGCATTGACTGATTTACTTAAAAGGACTTTTCTCCTGTTTCAAATTTTCACTCCTAATCATGATAAAAGTTGTATTTAAACACTTTCTACCATATTTTGTATTTCAGAAAATCCTGTCTGGATGTGCCTAACTTTAAAGACAAGGCTTCCATATTTTTATATACATGTCATGAAATGCGTGGTAATCAACATTGGAAAATTAAGCCTACGAATGGGAATAAACAGAATCCTGTGAACATAATCCATCCGGAATCTCAACACTGTTTAGATTGTCATCCAAAAGAATTGGTGGTTTATGTCACTCAATGCGACCACAGCTCACCTACTCAAAGTTGGAATTGGGAGACAATCCAGTTTGACATCGCCGAGAAATCGTTAAAAGAAGCTGGATTGTAGTGAGATTGGAAATATTTAGACTTCTTATATGGACCAGATTCCCTATACACCCTCTGCCCAAACTCTGTGATATTTGTATGTCCAACATATTTTGTTTTTCTTTTATGACCTTTTTCTTAAATATATGGAAGTATTTTGAAATAAATATTTTCTCGAAGTAGAACTTTTTTCTCGTCAAATAATAATGTAGAACACACAAGCTGTTTCCGGGCTAGAAAAAGAACTATATGTATAGTGAATTCGGGTATATCAACCAAAATAACTATGCACTATATGCGTTAAAAAAACCTAACCTAATTCCACTGACAAACACAGGATACCAGTAGTACACATCCAGGTTTAAATACCAAAAGTACGTCGTCAAAATTACCTATTCTACGCTTATATACATAACACAGAATATTCGAATTTGGTGTTATGGATGAAATCAACTAAAGCGTTTAAATATCCTCTCACTTGCAAATGGTTATGCTTAATTTTCTGTCAGTGTTTTGACTTGAAGAGACACATACATCCTTGAGTTGCATACTTCCACTAATTACCAGTAAAACGAAGAAACTCGAAGGTAACATGTGTAAGTCTTCAAAATCAAAGCGTACTACAAAGTATGAATCCTTTGCGCTTCCACACCAACAAGTGAACTACAGGAATATATTATCCGAAAGAGAGAAGTATTAGAAAAACACAAATGATGGAAACAAAGTTCACATAGTCTCACCCAATATTCAAAATACCGAAAGGTGTTTTCAGCTAGTTCCGACACATCGATAGTTCAAAATATCCGATTGAATGACGTTAAAACAAGACTATACACTGAAGAACTTAACTCAACACGACAACAATGTAACTCAGGCTAGAAAGCGATATTATTGAATGAGACGAATTCATGTAATCGCTTAAATCTAAGGTCAAATAGGCTCAAGGTAGTGAATGTATGAATTAGATTTTAATCTCTCTCAGGCAGTGAATCAATATCAAGTTGTTGGACTTGAAATATCGTGTAAATAAATAAGCCAGAGAAACATGACAGACAGAATGAACAAGGTCATTCATTCCACTTTACTCCTTATCCTCAACTGTGAATATGTTGGAACGAGGGGAGAATTGTAAACAACTGAAACCATTGAAATGGTCACTCTGTAATGAAATAAAACCAACACATGGAATGCGTGTAAGAGATGAGATGAGACGATTCAAGGAGATTGTAAGCAGCACAAACAGATTTAGTTAGAGTTTTCATGTAGTTTGGAAGGTTGTTTCAAATAACCGACTGTTCGTTTCAATGAAAACACTGATAGATTTATCGTCTAAAATTATCGCCTCTAAATTCATATGCTACTCTGCATTGTGCAGCATTCCAGCTAACTGCTATATCCACTAACAACACGGTATTTCACTAGCCACAATTTGAAACAACATTTCTGTTATATGATGGTGCATTCACATCACAGCCAATGCCGTCTCTCAATTCGCCTCTCAGCCTCGTCATGTTCTTGACTGCAAAAGTGAGATGTAGGTGAGACAATTTTCCATCAGTCCGATTCATTCGCTTCAACTGTTTTGTGTGTGTGTGTTCTGTCATGAGATTTGGTATGTAGTATAGTATACTTGTGATGTCTTCGACAGAAGTCACATCAACCTACAGGTGGATTTCAGACGAGAGAAATGAGGGAGGTGAGGAATTCACGTGTGGATTTCACGAAAATGACAAGACAATAAAAATTTCAGAAAGACGTTGTATAGGCATAAGTTGGACAAGTTCTCTGTGCAATATACGTGTAAAGTTCTCCGTATTCGCTTAGCGTTGACTCAAATTCAATCAATGAACATCTCTTCACTAATTCTCAGCGATGCTTTCTTTGAACGACTAGTTATCTTCTCAGAGGAGAAACTCATTATTGATGTGTCCCACTGAGTGTACTGTCTTCTGCTTGTGTATATATATTCAAAAAATTTGACTGTTATTTGGAGATAGCCACAAAAATGAACTGTAAATATATATGACTATACACATAGAGAGACATATAGATGTTGACATTCACTGAAAAGTGGTCACTCATGGGACAACCAACGTTTGTTTTCATCAATATGAGTGAAAATCAATAATGGTATTACGTTAGAAACAATTCTCTGCATAAGTTATGTTGTTAATTTCACATTACACCATGGAAGGTACTCTGATGCATTTATCTTCTCTGTCGTGTTCTCACTCCATCTATGAACATCTGCATAAATCGTTTCATGTGAATTATACAAATTACTTGAAGCACTTCATACTCATATTTATTTATATAGGTTTCACATCATATTTGCACATTCAATTCACTCATTCTCTCTCATCCTAACCCTCGTTTGTTTTTCAAATCGATAACAGTAGAAATGAATCACCAATCTTGAATTTTCTCTTATATTATGTGTGTACTCATTGATTGTTAATGTTAATGTGTGTTTGATATTCACCAAAATCTGTTAACTTCTGTCATGAAAACTGGGTGTGTTATGTCTAATTTATCTTGAACTAAATAAATGCGGATTCAGTGTTGCAGAATACCTCAAGCTGATGTCGGATTTAACTTCTGTGCAGTTAGCTATCGAACAATGCAGGTTATTGATCCGAATTCCTTGATAGTAGACATATATATATATATATATATATATATATATATATATATATATATTATTCCAAAGGATCAGTTACTTAAAAATAAATAAATAAAAGGACCACTCTGTCTCAGTTTATTGATTGAATCATTTAAATCGGTTGTCTGTCACAGTAATTTTTTGTGATATCTTAAACTAGAATGAAATAAGTTTGTTAAAAATGTACTTCTTAAAGTTAACAGAAACTAGTTATGAATTTAGATTATTTTATCTCCGAATATTGCTTAGTAAGTGACCTTAATCATATTATTTCACCTACAGAAATTAGATATAATCTCAGATTCAATGCACGATGCATGCCACAAACACTGAAACTCTGAGAGTAAGGTCTTGATAAATTCCTTCCTAGCCTAATTTTTGTTGTCCTACAAAATGATATAAAAAATAATATAATCATGCAAAATGCAAATCATTTCACAGTTATCATTCGAACAATTGGATATCATCGAAAGCGGCATGACCGAAAAAAATTCCAAGGATCTTAACAAAATTTGTTAAGGTAATGTATTTTTTTTATTCCTTCACGTTCCCAGTGGAACATAGGGCTTCAAGCTAGAGACTCAACTAAATAAAAATTATAAGTCTGAGAATATTTAACATTCATTTAGCATGTCATTAGGCCTGCAGTATCGCCACCATTTCAGGGGAGACACTCGTTCGTCCCCTGCCGACGCACACCCGATATCTATGGTCGGCCTGCAAATTTGGGCTACCGATATCATACGCTGAAAATTCCATACTTGTACTGAAAATACGGTGTGGCATCAAGCTGTAATCAAAATCAAAATTGAAAATTTAAATTAAATATCATAAATACTTGTCCACTGTGTGGGGTAGCCTAACAATTCACACAGCGCTTCAATTGTTGGTAACAATTTAACACATAACTTACGTGCAAAATACTACATAAAAGGTTTTGTCAGTGGACAGAGTTAGAAATTCCTAATCAACTGTGTTTCAGTACATAACTATCATTATCGAATTCCGAAGATAGAAGGGTCAATTATACAAATGATAGATTATTGAATTGATCTGTTAACTCATTGGGTATATATCTGTTATTGTTTTCGAGTATGAGAAACAGGTTGATTGAATTTAATTATCTTCAAATGAAAATTAACGTTCATTGATTACACACAACTTACCCTGTTTTCATGACAGAAGTTAACAGATTTTGGTGAATATCAAACACACATTAACATTAACAATCAATGAGTACACACATAATATAAGAGAAAATTCAAGATTGGTGATTCATTTCTACTGTTATCGATTTGAAAAACAAACGAGGGTTAGGATGAGTGAATTGAATGTGTAAATATGATGTGAAACCTATATAAATAAATATGAGTATGAAGTGCTTCAAGTAATTTGTATAATTCACATGAAACGATTTATGCAGATGTTCATAGATGGAATGAGAACACGACAGAGAAGATAAATGCATCGGAGTACCTTCCATTAGTAATGTGGAATTAACAACATAACTTATGCAGAGAATTGTTTCTAACGAAATACCATTATTGATTTTCACTCATATTGATGGAAACAAACGTTGGTTGTCCCATGAGTGACCACTTTTCAGTGAATGTCAACATCTATATGTCTATCTATGTGTATAGTCATATATATTTACAGTTCATTTTTGTGGCTATCTCCAAATAACAGTCAAATTTTTTGAATATATACACACAAGCAGAAGACAGTACACTCAGTGGGACACTGTCAAACGTGTTTACAAATATTCTCACAGTACACACACATCCATTATGTGTTTCTCCTCTGAGAAGATAACTAGTCGTTCAAAGAAAGCGTCGTTGAGAATCAGTGAAGAGATGCTCATTGATTGAATTTAAGTCAACGCTAAGCGAATACGGAGAACTTTACACGTATATTGCACAGAGAACTTGTCCAACTTATGCCTATACAACGTCTTTCTGAAATTTTCGTGAAATCCACACGAGTATTCCTCACCTCCCTCATTTCTCTCGTCTGAAATCCACCTGTAGGTTGATGTGACTTCTGTCGAAGACATCACAAGTATACTATACTACATACCAAATCTCATGACAGACACACACACACAAAACAGTTGAAGCGAATGAATCGGACTGATGGAAAATTGTCTCGCCTACATCTCACTTTTGCAGTCAAGAACATGATGAGGCTGAGCAAGACTGAGAGGCGAATCGAGAGACGGCATTGGCTGTGTGATGTGAATGCACCATCATTTAACAGAAATGTTGTTTCAAATTGTGGCTAGTGAAATATCGTGTTGGTAATGGATATATATAGCAGTTAGCTGGAATGCTGCACAATGCAGAGTAGCATATGAATTTAGAGGCGACAATTTTAGACGATAAATCTATCAGTGTTTTCAGTGAAACGAACAGTCGGTTATTTGAAACAACCCTCCAAACTACATGAAAACTCTAACTAAATCTGTTTGTGCTGCTTACAATCTCCTTGAATCGTCTCATCTCATCTCTTACACGCATTCCATGTGTTGGTTTTATTTCATTACAAAATGACCATTTCAGTGGTTTCAGTTGTCTACAATTCTCCCTTCGTCCCAACACATTCACAGTTGAGGAGAAGGAGTAAAGTGGAATGAATGACCTTGTTCATTCTGTCTGTCATGTTTCTCTGGCTTATTTATTTACACGATATTTCAAGTCCAACAACTTGATATTGATTCACTGCCTGAGAGAGATTAAAATCTAATTCATACATTCACTACCTTGAGCCTATTTGACCTCAGATTTAAGCGATTACATGAATTCGTCTCATTCAATAATATCGCTTTCTAGCCTGAGTTACATTGTTGTCGTGTTGAGTTAAGTTCTTCAGTGTATAGTCTTGTTTTAACGTCATTCAATCGGATATTTTGAACTATCGATGAACTATCGGAACTAGCTGAAAACACCTTTCGGTATTTTGAATATTGGGTGAGACTATGTGAACTTTGTTTCCATCATTTGTGTTTTTCTAATACTTCTCTCTTTCGGATAATATATTCCTGTAGTTCACTTGTTGGTGTGGAAGCGCAAAGGATTCATACTTTGAAACTATATCTATTGGAAAATTCGTCGGTCTAGTTCTGTCTTCCTACCTTACTTGGACATCTCATATCGTAGCGATTTCTAAGAAAGTGTTCTGTCTAACCTAGTACATTAAGAAATTTAGACTATCTGGAATTACCCAACCTCTACTTTGACAACTTGTCAACTCTCATATCATACCTTTTCTACTTTACTGCTCTCCCCTAGTCTTTCCTGGGCTACTGAAAAGGACCATACCATCCTGAGTAGGATGTTGAAGTTAGTTAGTATGACTAGTGGTTTAAAACTCAGTCAGCTCGTCACCACATTAGTATAAAGGCATCTGAATACATACGAGAAATGTTCTAAAACCATACTCTATTCGCAACTCACTCCTTGTATCTCATCAGGTAGAACCAGAAATCAGTATAAAATAATATATGCTCGTACAACCAAGTACAGGAACTCAACGATACCATATTTGGCCCGTGTTCTAAGTGACAGAGACAATGTTAAGCGTGAAACCTATGACTTGCTTTGTTGTTAATAACATAATTTTGGCTCTTTTATTTCTCTCTTATTTTGTATTCTATAGTGAACACCTTCTTAAACATACTTAGCTACCTAAATTATTAACATTGGCTTCCTTTTTTGTACTTTATTCTATTCCTTCTTTTGTGTATCTACTGGTTCCGACTATATTAGCACTATGAGTATTACAAAATTGTCCTGTCATTAACCATCATGTAATATTAGTTTCGTGGTCATTTTTTGTTCGGCAGTATTAACTGACAATCTTGGTTGTGAACACCATTATCACCATCTTAAAATTTTGTATTATGCAGGACTACTCACACTACCACTACAAACACTGCATTAGAGCTGACAATAAAAAACAAACCCTGAAATGTTATTTTAAGATTGTTTAGAGTTGTTTCAACCAAATTAACTGACCATCTTGGCGATAAACATTCTTAAATATCATTTCATAACTTCTTGTATGATTATAGCTTTACTGTCACCACGCATAAACATATCATAGCTTCCACTACCCAATACTGAGATATTATTTATTATGTTGTTTATTTTCCTTTCTACTTCTTGGTAATTTTTCGCATTCTTTTTATTATTTTTGTGTTTTTTTATATTTTTGTTGTTGTTGCTTTTTATACTTATTTTTTGAAATACTCCTTTTAAATGTTTGATCAAATTAGATGCAATATTGTAGATATGTGCTGGAAATTCCACACTGTACCGCTAGTACTATTTCTGGAATAAAACAAAAAATTATTATAATTATTATCATATCTTCCTCTGATTTCATTATGATTGCTTGTAATATGAAAGTTAACTCATAATATAATATTGATTAGTTACTTAATAGTGTTGTGCTTGCGATGTATTAGGCTCAGATGCATAACGTTACTTCACTTATTAATCTTAAAATACTTTAGTGAACATAATCACAAACTTGTGACTGATTGCCTTTCAATTAGTGAGAAGTGTATGTATTTTAAATAAATTCTTAAAAAGCTAATTGCTTGTTAAAGTCAGTGGCTAACCGTTCCATTGGTATCACTAGTTTTTCATTTTTGGTCACCATGTCAGTTTCATGTTCAGAAGCACTCCTTTACCTCACTAAGCCAGTAAAGAGGGAAGGTTGGGCATGAGGCTAGCAACCCCATCGCGTAAAAATAAACACCACTGCTACCGAAACTTCTAAGCTCTAGCCTGAAGCCCTGTGTTCCACTAGGAACGTAAAGGAATAAAAACTTTAAAAAAGTCAGTTTCATATATTTGCAGTGTTGCTATCTCAAAGATGAGCATAGCCTGAAGACATTCTGCACGTCTCTGAGCTATACAAACGAACAAGGGGTTACTTGGAATGAATATGGGTAACTGTGCCTCAGTGTTTCTAAACAACCTAGCAACTTCTTGCATATCGTACAGCCAAACGTTGTGTAATTTATCTACTTAAAGTAGACAACACTGTCACTTGTTTGGAAATAACAAGAGATGTAAATGGTTGTTTTTTCTCTAGTAAGCTAGTGGGTGACAAGCTTGTATATGAGCTTGATAGCATGTGATGCATGGCCTTATAGGCGTCAACCGCTTGCTGGTAAATAGAATGACAGCTGGAATACATGTTACCTGAAGGATGTTTGAAACAAGCAGTTAAATATTTTAAAGAAACAGACAATTTTTTTTACCGCCCAATCATTCAGGCAGAAAAGTATGAAAAATAGTTCATTTTAACCATATTCACTAACCACTTTATATGAATCATGTACCAGAAATGTTGTTTACATTTTACCTTCGTGGACAATGGAAGGTCATATGTCTATCTAACTCGGAGAAATACAGTGTTTTTCTTTATATGACATACTGATGGGTTAAGCAGATGAGAGCATACTTGTGCGCATTACAAACATCAAATGTGATCATACAAACTTCTGAACTGAAGGTCCATCGCATACGTATTTTGTCAGCACTTCCACAATCCAAAACAAAGTAGTCATGATTCCGTCATCAGAAAACAAACAAGCAGTCAGTGGCTTCGCGCAGGGCCACAGGTAGATAATGGGATGTTAGCAACAGCTGTTATGCTACATTTCTTACTGACTGAGACTAATGTAGAAAATTACGATTATAATTTTAGAAATCCATCTAGTAAAACAATCAATATATTCAAACCAGAAATCCGTGAACTGAGAATGTGTAATCAACATGTTCCAGTGAGTCAAGCCCAGCAACATGGAATAGTGATCGCACTGTGTTTTGAAGGTTAAGGGTATAAGACATGTCACTAAAGTATCCATATGCATTAGAAAAAATGCATTTTGAATTCTAGTTCACTTATAGACTCATGTTTTCAAAAGGTCCAGCAACATGATGTCCAGTATCAGAAAATTTAGACTTGCTGAGATTGGTAACCACTTCTATGAACTCAGCCGGAATGTAGTACTTACAGGACCTAGTTTGCCTGCATGTTGGATTGTGCACACGTTGCTGAAAAATCTCATCGCAAGGTGATACAAGTATTCTTGAATTTAGGTATTTATCTGGTTGATACCAATTCGATAATAAAACTGCTTTAAAGTCAAACAGTACATTATTCGTGAGCATGTTTACCTGAAGCATAAGCAAACAGCTTTTCGTATGATTTTAAATTTTGGTAGGCTTTTAGTCTGACAATATGTATGTGTGTTGTAAAAATTCATGCCTTGCATTTTAGCAAGTGATTAACATATACGATTAACTTGGAGTACTGGACATAAAAATTACATTTTGTACTTCTATCATGATTTCCCGCTAATCTAGAATCCATGGTAGTCATTTCTGTACTAGTTCAATAAGCATTATGCTGACTGACAGTTCCATTATTGTATTCCCCTAAACATGAACTAGTCACTTCTTGTACGCAACATATATGGTGGTGGCAGAATGCTTTATCAACTGTTTTTGACTGTCTAACATCAACTGGAAGTTCGTCAAGTCAACAACGTTTACTAACTTGGTGACCAATCTGTAAACTAGACTGGTGGGATTCACTTAGCGTCAAGAAAGGCAGTATAGAGAAAATTATTTGTTTGATTTAACATACAAGATGGTATACGAGCTCAAAGTCGAACTTGTAATCTTGTTCAGATGTAGTCACAAACACAATCTTGTCTGTTTTTCTAACGTCAAAGCTGTTAACCTGTAATGATCAATTATTGGGTGGTTTTTTATAAGTAATAAAAAGTTTACGCAAAATTAAGTAGATTTTGAGGAGCTGATTTTGTCATTTAAAAGTAGATGTTATGCACTTACTTCCATTTTGAATGACAAACATAACTAGTTTTGCTTCACAAATGTGAGCATGCATAATCAATGTAAAGCACTTATTGCAACAGTGGGATATTCAACTTAAATCAATATGCACACTGAAAAACTCTGACTGCAACCACGTGAAATAGATTTAAGTATGTTAAGCTCAGTGGATGAACTTCTAGAGAAAGCTAAATACAACAGGCTAAGTTTATAAATAGGTGACAGATGTTTCTGTGGTTGTCTGCTGAAGTTAAAATCTCTGCCATCAACAAACGTAGCTCAGCTTTCAATTTAATAATAATAATAATTTGCTTTATTCCAAAACAGTACTTGTGATACAGAATGGAATTCTCAGCATTTTTACTACAGTATTGCATCCAGTTAGTACATTATCAATAAATAGAATTCTACATAGATTAAGGAAATCTTAGTTCATTATTACAACAACACATTGGCATGTCGGTAGCAAAGCCAAAGCTGAACAGTGTTTGAAGGTGTTAGAAAAGTAGGAGCTGTCATATTTACTGGCGTAAGCGAAAGAAAGAAACAAAGCAGCACATAACGGAAAAAAAAGAGAGAGAGAGAGAAAAGGAAAAGAAAGAAAATGTTGTACCTATAAATGATATGAGTTGGAAAGACGAGATCCAGTTGTTCTACTGACTATTTAATGAATTATAGGTGTCACGCGTAATGCTTTCTTTATCGCACAGAACACGAGCTAAGTAGGGTATGGTTGAGTTTTTGTACTTGCTGGTGCGAGCATATAGTTTTCTATATACGCTTCTGGTTTTACTTGACGAGATGCAAGGGGAGAGTTGTGAGTGAAGAGGGTGGTGTGAGTTAGATAAAATGGATTTGGCCCATTTTTCACATGAGTCCATGTGCCTGTCGACCAGAATATTCACAAGCTGGTTAAATGGCACGTTGCTTACCCTGCTGACAACCTTTAACATCCTGCGTAATATGTTATAGTCTTTCTTCAGTAGCCCGGGAAAAACTAAGGGGGAACAATAGAGAATAATAGGCAGAATGCGAGAGTTAACGAATTGTAGGAGTAAGGGTTGGGTTATACCGGAATGTTTTAACTTCTTGATGTAGAAGATGAGACGGAATATTTTCTTAGAAATCGCCAAGATATGAGACGACCAGGAGAGATCAGCAGATAGAATGACGCCTAGGTATTTAATTTCCGACTTGGTTTCTATTTCAGTGTCATCTATGTTGCATACCTCGTGAGAGCCAACCTGTTTGTTTAGGTCGGATTTATGCCTAAAGGTGAAATTGACTGTTTGGCATTTGGAGGGGTTTAGGGTAAGACCGTTTTCCTTAGACCACTGGCTGATTTCTGACAGAAGGCCATTAAGTTTAGAGCAGTCGCTTTGACATTTGACAGGCAAAGATACTGTCAGGTCGTCAGCATATTTGACAAAATTAATGTCATTTGAAGATGGTAAGTCATGTAGGAAGAAAGAAAAGAGAAGTGGGGAGAGTACAGCACCTTGGGGGACACCAGCTTCAGTGAGCGCAGCAGAGGAGGATTTACCTTTGTATACGGTGTACTGCTTTCTGTTAGAGATCGATCATCGGTGAAAAATTCTGAAAATTCAGTTAACAGCGAAGCTAACACTGAAGATATTGTCTAGAAAGACAATGAAAGATAAGTGCAATTAAAACATTCAGCTGAGAAAACACAAAAAAACTACATGCGACTTTGCATTAGGCACATAACAGTAGTTTCTAACGTTTCTAGCTTAAATTTACGATCACTAATTATATTCACAAAATCGGACAGTCTTGTGTTCAAAAAATATTTCATATAGATACATGACTTTGTGGGAAATTGACTGTTCTAAGGCTGACAAGTTATAACAACTCAAGGTGATAACAAGTTGAATAAACAGTCCTTCTCTTTTTCCTTTTATTGGTCGGGATTCATTTTCACCTGAACGGAAAGTAATGTTTGACAGGTGTGATGTGATTCAAGCAATACTTGTTGTTTCTTGAACAGAAAATTAGAAAAAAAAACCTTGGTGTTAGACACCGTTTTACTGCTAATATCATTACTGGAACATGTTGAAGTCACCATTTAACACAAAATTTGAAATAGAATAGGGTGAAAATAGGTTAAAGCGTAACTAACTGCCTCTATTTCGAAGGAGTAGATATTTACGTCTTGTCTGTTTATCTATAGAGGCTACAAAATTTAGCAGAAAATGTACGCAGACACATAATACTTCAACATTGCTCTATATTTTCAAAATAACAGATAAATCAGACTAACTTGATATGATTACGAGCAATAAATTGTGCTCGAAACGTCATCAGTAAATATTACTGTATAACACTGTGAGACTCTATCAAAATAAAATTTACCCATAATGGAATTACACTCTACCACAGTGCCCAAGTTTTATTCTTATATCAATAAATCAGACTAGGTTAATTAACAATGCACAAACATTTTACTGATATGAATCAGACTAGAATTTCGCCTAAACATTCACTGAACTGTTAATGAAACGAGGACTGTTGTTCTTTGAAGGCATGTCACTGTAATAAGGACTAATACAATTTATGCTTTCATAAGGCATTGTTATTTACCGTAGTGTGATACAATTTCAGTTAGGAAAATTGAGTTCTACTTTATTTTGTTTGTGATGAAGAAAATAGTGGGTAGCCGTCTTGAAAAATGCATATACATGTGATCACATATTTTACGCTCAATGGAAAAACTCCGAATTAATTCATATCCGCGATAATATTACGTGGAACCTATTTCTTTTTCTTCCATGCGCATACGATAGAAACGACTAGATGAAGGCTGTGTTACCTATGTCTGTTGACACGCTGGTGAAGTTTTCAACGATCTTACCTGAATGTTTTGTATCGAATAAACTAAAAAAAAGTCATCACGCAGGTAGTAAAAATCTTTGATCAAATGTGCACGCCAAAAGAAGCCGAACATTTCAATTATGGAATAATTAGTATTGGTTTTTTTGCAGTGGGAATATTCAAAGTTAATATCAAACTGTGTCGTAGGTCATTACTGACGTAGTGATACACTCACTATGTGTAATATAACGAAAACAGCAAAGGAGTTAAACTGCTATCAGTAGTATATAATAAAGTGAATAACAAAATGTGGAGGCACACTATTAAAGAATAAAATTTATGAAATTATCAAGAAATGCAAGTGACTATTCTGAACATACGACTTGCACACAGGTTTCTCGCCACTCCATGGATAACCTTTAATATGCTGTCTTTTGAAAGCACTGAATTTCAATCTATCTTCTTGACATCTTTTTTAACAATTAATCGGAGTCCTGATTCATGAAATTTTAAACAGTGAGATCAAAGTAAGCTATTACTATACAAAGACATAAGTCGTAAATACGACAATTCGCCCCACAAATTAAGGTAATGTAGCAGGAAGTCCTCTTCTTTGGGAAATCAAGAGCTGGATCATATTTGAAATTAAAAGGCATAGTTGTCACACTGTCATGAGACTATGTGCTGCCGGTGACATCATCTTTTTATCTGCAATCTACATAATTAGAAGTTAATTTAATGTGAAAGCTATGTCCGTTAACAGTTACTTAGGAAAACAGTTTATACAATAGCACTCAGAAGTCCTAGGACATCTCTTCTCAAAGGCAAGGTTCCACAATTTTTTCCCATAGGGAAGATGTCACCTGATTTACATAGTTGGAATAATAAACAGAGGTTAGAGACCAAAGTAAAAGATGTATTGATGGATCTTATACGTTTAAAACAAATAGTTCCCTTTATAAATTTAGACAAAGCAATAAGAAGACGTAATTTGTCTGAACCGTGTAATGTATTTGCACAATACATTTCGAACAATCTGATCACACATGGACTTGTCATAGGTATATATATGAAATTAATAAAGAGTTAAGACTTGAGAAAATAAATTTAGGTCAAGTTAAAAGGACACATTCAAAGTAAAAATAACAATGATCACTAAACCAAATAACCGAGGTAATAGTACATCTGCTATGGTATCAAAACAAATTTACCAAGGAAGGTTTAGTGTGATGACGAATTGTTTTTGAAGGCATAAAGGTGGTTTAAACTTTCTAATTGCTAGGGCTTCCACAAACTTTAGGACACACGCCAAACAAGTTTTATAGATAGTTTTAAAAGATGTGTAAAAATCAGTTTTATGTCCTGTCTCTAAAATATGTTTCTCAGTATAAGAGCTAGGTCTCCTATTCTCACTATTAATGGTTTCTGGGGATTCTGTTTGCTTCAGGAGCCATTTAGGAATATCCTACTGAGCCCTTGCTTGCAGAGATCGATGAGTCCTCCCTATGTATGTGTGTCCACACGTACATTCAAACTGGTAAATACAGTGCGGTGCGACATCATTTTCCGTATGTTCAGAGGGCTCGAGTGGATGTATTGGATTCACATTCTTGGTTATAACGATATTAGCTGCATAAAAAGTCTCTTTAACAGCAACGTTCAGTCTCTGTTTAGTTGTCAAGCTGCTATGATCCCCCAAATAGGGTAGCTTGATGTACGCGTCTTTCTTAGGGGCGAGTTGGAGAGTGGGTCTTGGTGTTCTGACTACTTTATATCTCCTGATGAACTCGTCTGAATAATTATTATCAACCAGAGTTTGTGTCAACTTTCTTCTTCATCAAGTGTGTCTTCAGGTCATATTCATTGGGTTCTACTAAGGCTCTTTTGTACTGAACAGGGCAGAAACTGTGATAATTAAGATACTGTCCTGTGCAGGCAGGTTTTCTATAAATAGATCGTTTTATTGATCCATCAAGTCGTCGAATAAACAAAATATCTAGGATAGATAAACAATTATCTTCCTCTTCTACGGACGTAAGTGATATGCTATTCTGAACTTCATTCATTTGATTTAAAATTTATATGTTTCACTCCGCTTGCAAATTAATAAAATATAGTGAAGACAAAAGACAGATACTAGTCTTCCCTCAAGCTTTGTAAGTTTCGCTAGGTATTTTCAACAGTTTGTTGCATTCAACAGTGGTGTAAGACAGTGTGCATGCAGGCTTTGTGAAGCTGATAGCCGATGCATTATAGAATCCATTAGAATAATCACCCTGTAAACATATCTAATGGCTGATTAATTATTCTTCATCTTAGTCAAAAGAAGTCGGTATTGATATTTTAACTGACTAAGTTCCTTTTCTTTTCTTTTATGTTGTTCAACTTAAACCAATGCTTTTCATTTATTGTTTATTTGTTTTAGTATTATTGTTGACCTTCACATCAGGACAAACAGGAATGCCAATTATTTTTGTATAATTAGGTGCATTTTCTCACTGCTATATTAACAGTTAATACTGAGCAGAATAAAAGAGAATTTGGATGACACATTTTACTAGACTGTGTAACTCTTAGAAATAACAAAATAATATTCTAACATATTTCTCCGTGTGTTGTCATATAAGACTTATTTTGTGATTCACTTTTTATTCATTTAAAGCAAATGATCATAGTTATTCTGTAACAACTGAAGGCAAAACACGGAAGCCAAGGTATATCTTTCATTAATCACACCACTGTTTATTTATCTACAGTTAATATTCATGATCCGACCTCTCAGCGTGTAATTTGGGTTTACATTAAACGACATGGTGCGTCGGTGGCACGGCGGTTAGGACGCTCGCCGACCACGAACATGGTCCGGGGTTCGATCCCCGGCCGACGCACTCCTTTGCCTCGCTGAGCCAGAAACAATGCTGGTGAAGAGGAAAGGTTGGGCATGAGGCTAGCAACCCCATCCTGTAAATTTAAACACTGCTACAGAAACTTCAAGCCACAAGCTTGAAGCCCTATGTTCCACTGGGGAACGTGAAGGATAAAAAAGAACGACATGAAATAGAATGGCCAAATATACATAGCATTCTGTTGCCAATGCAGTATTGAACTGTGGGAATATGTAAGAATAACCTCGAGAGAACTCCTGTCACCTCTGTGGTTTGAACTCACAGGATCTAGTGTTGCAGTTACAGGCGTTATCATTGTGCTATTTAGGTTACGAATGATCTTCAGTCAACATTTAGTGAATAGGGTATTTGATCACAATTGTGTAACCAATGTTATGTATCTGTAATAACAAAAGGTAAAACACGGAAGCCAAGGTATATTTTTCATTAATCAAACCACTGTTTATATATCTGCACTTAATATTCATGAACCAATCACTGAGCGTATGATTTTGGTCTACTTCAGACGATAAGAAATAGAATGGTCAAATATACATAGTATTCTGTTGCCAATGCAGTATTGAACTGTGCGAACATGTAAGAATAACATTCCGTTGGCACACATTGTCTGTACCACACCACCACAATTCTAGTGATTATACGAACCAAAGTTTAAAAAAAATTAAACTATATACTGCGATAGTGATAGGTAATCAAGGCATATGCTATAAATGAGATTAACTACTTGTGGAGGTTGTATTTCTTACAGCAAAACACCACTAATTATTCATTTTTGTTTCAATATGAATGTCTAGTTTCCTAATTGCTGAAAAAAGTTAAACATTTTAGATTTTCCCGTCCACTGATTGGACCGAAGTGCTCGGCCTAAGGTTGATATGTGCAGATGCTTCGACGATGTCTGGGCATGTAATTCGAATTTAATTGGTGGATGGTGACTAGCGGTGGAATCCAGGATGCGCATTTCGTCCTATTTGGGACTGGTCAGTGGGAACATCATCACTCACTTGGGAATGCAGTTACATCCAGATGACGAGTCCCAAATGGGAAGAAATGCGCAACCTGTATTCCACTGCTAGTCACCATCCACCAATTAAATTCTAATTTGCTTAATTTGTTTATTTCATCAAGCTTTGTAAGGCAGTTAAGGGGTTGAAAACGAATGTGGTTTTATGGTACACACTTTTCCACCAGATTGCAGACGCGTAATTTTAACCACCCATAGGATGAAAGAGGCCTGTGTCAAGAATAAAATGTCCTATCTAAACATTGTGAAGAAACAGGACTCCTTTTAGCTTTGACAGACTATCATTATTAAGAACATTCAGGCCGGCGTAATTTCTTTCCTGAATGCTGCAACATTTACTTTAGAAAATTTCATATAAGTATAAAACTTGGGCACTGTTGTAGAACATATAACTTCATTATGGGTAAGATTTTATTTTGATAAGTCACACTGTATTGTATAGTAATATTAATTGATGACCACGTTTCGAGTACAAATTATTGATCATAATCATATCAAACTCACACAACGTTCTTGCTTCATCTATATACATGAGTGGAATTTGATTAGACATTTGAATGAAATCAATATAAGATTAAAAAACATGCAGAAATAATATTAGTGTTATCGATCAAATATAATCAGATGGGAAATAAGATGTTGTTTTACAGTAGAAATAAGAAACTTGTTAGGATGTTAGAATGTGAATGGAATACATTTTAAGATTATTTATTATCCTGCTCTGATTTGACTGAGTGGTGGTAATAATATCTACCATATCTCTGGTGTTTGTGTTGAAACATTTCTGTTGCATGTGTTGGGCGCGTAGACTCGATGAAGCAGGCAGGATTCAGTAATCGACCTCTCTCTCCATCTACCTATATTACTTTTTAGGGTTTTGACTCTGTCCCACTCTATTGTGTGATTGTGTATTAATGCATATAGTGTTACAGCTGAGTTTTCCTCCAAATTACTTATCTTCGTGGGACCAATCATTCTAACCTTAGCTAAATTCTTATGTTCTGATAATCTCACTACTCCTGGTCTACTAGTCTGACCCATGTAGTTGACCTAACTCACAGTTATTCCAAGGTATTTTGTAAATTATAGTATTTTGTTCAGAAAATGGTTTACCACCACACACACACACTGTTGCTGAGATAGTGAAAAGAGAGAGAAATATTATTCCAGGATTTCTTAAATTTATAAATTTCATTAGGACTCTTCAAATCTTATGTACTGCTATTGAGTGAAAGAATATATACAGTGATATTTACTTATATGGACAGAGATACATAGAACAGACTGTGACATCGAGTAAGGCACGGCAGCGCAATATGAGTAGTCTAATTAGCCTAGAATGAATGAAGATTAGTGACATGGAGAATAAATCATATCATCTTCATTCATTAACAGCTTATAAAATCAATCATTTTTATTATTTTTTATTTTCTGATTATAGCTTGATTCCATACCTTATTTTTGATACAAGTATGGAATTTTCAGCATGTGATATCGGTAGCCCAAATCTGGCAGACTGACCAAATGATATCAGGTGTGCATCAGCTGGGGAAAGAAACCCGGAACATATGCATGGTCGGCGAGAGTCCTAACCGCTGTGCCACTGACGCATACATGTGGAGTGAAATGTTAATGAGTCTTATTAAAACTTATGAATTCAAATAACTTTCGCTACTTGCTTTAAATTTGTAGCACCTACTGCTACAAAAATCTTTTTGTAACTAATGGTAATGAATATTAGCCCCTCGAATGCTTTTAGGTTTATCAAATATTATTATTATTTTATCCTTTAATTCCTAGAGGAAAATAGGGCTTCAGCCGTGCGTCTCCATTGCGTTCTGTTCTCTGCCAGAGTCTTCACCTGGCTCCATGTCTGCCAAAACGTTTTCATCTCCTCTTCACATGAACTCCTCCAAGTCACCCTTGCACTGACGACCAATTCGCCGCTTCCCTTTCGGGTTCCACTAAAGGGCTTGTCTACTGATGCCACTTGATGGTTTCCTCAGAGTATGGCCAATCCATCTCCATTTCTTCCTGCCTATTTGTTTCACAATCGGTTCCTGGTTGGTTCGCTCCCAGAGATCCCTGTTGCTGATCTTTTCTAGCCGGCCATCTGATCTTGAGTATTGAGCGAAGACAACTGTTAATGAAGGTTTGTAGTTTGTTTGAGATGCTCTTTATGACGCGCGAAGTCTCTGATCCGTATAGTAGCACTGACTGACTTCCCATTGGAGTTGAAAATCCGGATGTTATTTTTGATGCTGAGTGTTGTTGACCTCCACACAGACTTGAGAGTAGTGAAAGCTTGTCTTGCTTTTCCGATTCTTGCTTTGATATCCTCGTCAGTTCTGTTCGCCTGTAGTTGAGACGATGCATCTCAGGTAGGTAAAAGAGGTTGTTTCTTTCAGGTTCCTCCCATTTATGGTGATTGTTGTCTGTTGTTGTTGTTGTTGCTGTTGGTGGTGTTGCCCAGGGATTTTCATCACCTCTGTTTTATCTATGTTCACCTGAAGTCCTATCTTTGATGCTTCTTCTGCTAACTTGTTGCTTTTCGCTTGCATGTCTTCCAGTTTGTGGGAAATCAGACATATATCATCGGCGAAGTCCAGATCCTCCAAGTTTTTTGTGTGTGTCCATTTTATGCCTGTTTCCTCATTGCCCACTGTTTATCGCATTATCCAGTCTACTGCAATCAAAAAAATCATTGGTGATAGTAGGCAGCCTTGTCTTACTCCTGTCCTCACTTCGAAGGATTCCGTAAGTTTCCCGTTGTGGATTACTTGGCATGCAGCATTGTTGTACAACTGTTGGATGAGATGTATAATTGTCGGTGGCACACCGTAGTAGCGAAGTAGTTTCCAAGTAACCTCTCAATCGACGCTGTCGAAAGCCTTTTCAAGGTCGATGAAGTTGAGATAGAGAGGTGACTGTTATCAAATATATAAGATTACAAATAAACTAGACTGCGAACATGATTACTCTAATGGATTCGAGTAGGCTAGAGACATGACAAATAATATCCACCAAGTCAATCTACTGGAAGTTAACGGCTTAACTTTCTTGCTTTTTGACATATAATGCTAAGGTGCTTCTGCAACCTGAGGGACTGACACTCACACTAAGTGTCATGAAGTTGTAAGCTAAAATTAAGTGAATTTTCCATCTCATCAGTTCATTATCATATTGTTTTAACAGAAAAAACAATGTAATAGCGGAGTTATGTGTACTATTTTAAATTGACATACATCAGTTAAGAAATTTCTGGAATGAATATTCCATTATAGTGCTATGGTGGAATCATGCTATGCATAGATTTACACTACTTTAATCGATTATTATATAGACAAAAAAGAAAGAAATCTGTAACCCTGACCAGAATGCTTAAAAATATTACTTTCATCACAGCTTTTGCTAACTTATTACCTACTGTGTTTTAAAATTGTGCAATAGATTGAAATTGTCATGATAGCATGAATTAATTGGTAGTTTATGTCCAATGCTTACTTTAAAAATAAAGTCAGAATACTACTTAGTGTAAAATTTGAATGCTGCAGCATCCACTTCATTTTCTACTTAGTGTGATCATAAACTCAGTGACTGAAATTACTTCGATGTGGTATAAAATATAAAACGTAAGGCTGACTAAAATATTCACGGAAAATATCCATTCAGACATGGAAAAATACAACTGTACTAGTGGAACTTCATGCATTTGTGCTTCAGTGGCAAAATGTGTTCACCAACTAGTCACATGGTCTAAATTCGATTCAGGACCAAGTCACTGCTAAACTTTGCTTAGTTTACTAGACAGTAGTAATTCCTTGAGAAGACATAGTTTGGGAGTGCGGCTAACAATCTTAGCCCATAAAAACGAGATCCTCGCTTTTAAAACTTAAGAAGCTTGAAGGCCCATGTTTCGCTTGGAACACATGGAATTAGAAAAAATAGTATTTAGGCAATCTATCACTTACTAGCATCTTGTTACCACAATGGCTTTAATCAACTTCTTTTAGGTAATTCCACCATCATTTTAAGATCGTAGCTGGTTCTTAACCGTACCTAGTTTTTCCCACATCATATAACGTCTTAATATTTGATCATTATTATTCCCTTGAGTTCTTAGTGGAACACAAGGCTTCAGCAGTACACCTGCATTTGTCCTTGTTCTCTGTGGTCCTTTTTGGTTGTCTCCACGAATGTTCATAGTCTGTTATCTCCTTTTGACACGATATCGTTCAAGCCATCATTGAACTAAAGCTCGCCGTTTCGCATTGGGGTTCCACTCAAGCGATGACCTGGCGTTCAGCTTCACTCAACGGTCTCCTCAGCGTGTGCCCGACCCACCTCCATTTACTTCAGAATGTTTGTTCAGTAATTCGTTCGAGGTCAGTCGGTCCCCAGAGATTCTTGTTGCTAATTCTTTCTGGTCATTTGATCTTCAGTTTGGAGCCAGCGGAGGCAGCTGTTCGTAAAAGTCAGTAACCTGTTGGAAATGATTTTCCTGACGGGAGCGCCAAGTTCCTTATCTGTATAGAAGCACTAACTGACCTAACGTTGGTGTTGGAAATCCGAACTTTGTTCTTTATGCTGACTGAAAAAGACTTCAAATTGATTTCAGAGAGGTGATATTCCGCCTCGCCTTCCCGATTCTGTTTTTGTCATCCTCCCCGTTCTGCCTGTAGTTGAAATGAGTTTTCCTAGATATGTGGAGGAAGCGACTTCTTTCAAATTTCTCCCGCTGTTAGTGGTTGGTTGGTTATCTTCATCACACCCATCTCGATTTTCACTTGAAATCCCGTCTCTGCTGCTTCTTCTTAGAATCTCTTGGCTTTCGCCTTTAAGTCTTCGAGTTTGTGTTACATCAAACATAAATCATCTGCGAAATCCAAATATTCTAGAGTCTTCTTATTGGCTCAACATATTCCTGTCTTCCCACTTCGAACACACAGTCTGATGCATAATCCAGTCCACCACTATTAGGAATATCATCTGTGATAATAGAGGGCCTTATCTCACTTCTGCATTCACTTCAAACGCCTCGCTGAGTTCTCCGTTGTAGATCGCCTGACACGTGGCATTGTCATATAGCCAACTGTTGAATGAGGTTGATACAGATTTGCGCACTGCACACCGTAGATATGAAGAAGTTTCTGAATGACCTCGCGGTCAACTCTGTCTGTAGAAGGCCTTTTAGAAGTCGATGAATTTAAGGTAGTGATTTGACTGCCATTCTATGGTATGTTCCATGATGATGCGCAGAGTTGCAATTTGATCAGCACATAATTTGCCTTTTCTGAATCCAGCTTGTTCCGGTAGGGTGAAGTTCTGCATCCAGGTACATCTTTTAGTCTCTGCAAGATGACGTCACTTAGTATTTTGCTTTAGGTGGGTGGCCTTTCTTCTAATCAGAATGTACCTTACCTTACCTACAAACGTTTTGGAATAGTGGGCCTGGCATATCAGTTGCAGTCTCTGGGTACGTTTTCAGTGCATCAGGAGAAATTCCGTCTTGTCCAGCTGCTTTCCAGACCTTCAGTAGCTTGATTGCATTCGAAACTTCTGCTTTCGTTGGAGGATTAGTTTCCACTAGCAGTTCTGGGAGAGTTGCATGTGATGGTTGATTCAGTAGTCCTTTGAAGTGATCAGCCCACTGTATATTTGTTTCTCCTCTTTGGTAATTAGAGTGCGTTGACCATCTTTTACAGGTTTCATCTGCGTTGATCCTTCCAGGATGGAGATCTAGTTATCTGATACAATTTCTGAGGTCTCTGTTTTCCTGCCACCTACCCTGCTTCAGTTGCCAGTGCGTCGTGGAGTTGTCTTTTTTCTTCTTTTTACTCTTCTTCACTTCTTTCTTCATTGAGATGTACACTGAGCTAAATTTCTCATTCTGTTGTCCATCTTTACATTGAGTCATCTTCTGTTTCACCATTCTCCTCATTTCTGTTGGCTCCTACTCCTTGTTTTGCCTCTTCTTTCTTCCTAAGACAGCTAAATACATTTGCTTAAACTTCACTTCAGCACAAGTTTCCTCGGCATGGCTACACAGTGTTTCCGACTAAGCTCTTATGGCCTCAGTGAAGATGGCTTTTGAAGTTTCTTCCATCAGTTTCTCAGCGTTGAAAATGAATTGTGTTTTATCTCCAACTGTCCTGAAGGCATTCATCTTGACCTTGAATGTTCCTTGCACTAGAAAATGGTATGAGCCCATATCTACTATTCTTCTCTATTTTTTGTCTTCTAGGCTGTCTCCGCTTTCTTGAGATTGAGTTGAAGTCTGTCTGGCTTTTAGTGTGTCCGTCCGGTGAAATCCAAGTCTCCTTGTGTAAATCTTAGAACTTGTACACACTACCTCTATGTCACTGAATGCACAGAGGTGTTATCTGTTATCATTCATTTTACTGAAAGCTTCTCGATCCATGATGAGTTCTGTTCCCGTAGTATGTGCTCCTGGTTTAGCATTCATAGGATCCATAAGGGCTCTAATGCAACCAACTACTGTTTGCAGTTGTCCATTGAAATCTCCCATTCTCTTTGGTTCCGCGTTGTTTATAGCATTGGACAATTGTAATCTTTCTTCCTTTCGAGTTGAATCTCACTGTCAATATCCCGTAGGAGAAGATTGGTTCTCACTGCATAAGAGCTTTTGGATGATTTTGGTGACAACCGTAAACAAAAATTATCACTTTTTTCACACTCTGGAAAATAACGCAAAAGCTTATGATAAGTATTTCCAGAATTATTCTTTGTATCAATAGCACTATACTTCCATCTGATATAGACATAACTGTCGTATAGCTGAAATCTTTTATGAAGTTCTAACATAACTGCATAGGTGTTTAGGGTAACTGATAAAAATGCAAATTAATTTAGTCTGTATATTGTACAAATCTGCTGTGGTCAGACTTTTTCATCCGAAAATACACTTACTGGCAGTAAATATCTTTTATTTGAGCATCTACATTTCGACTGTCCGTACAATGATTACTTAACAGGGCTTGTCCATACACAACCTAAAAATATATGCATTTGACTGTTGCAAATATGGGTTAGAATAAAATAGGTAGTATAATATGTTGCATCGGTGCAGCCATCAGTACAGTTTGGATTATGCGTCAGACTATTGGGGGCGAGGAGTCAGGAATATGCTGGAGGACCGATAAGAAGACTTGTTGAATTCTATATTTTGATTGAACTAGCGTATACACATATCCTAATACTTCCTCGCGTTTACAATTGTGCCCTAATGTTGCGATTACTCGACATCCGCAACGTAATTCAAAAGGCACTTGCGAAGGAATACGATAGTGTATTATTGCAGCAATCAAAATTCAAAAATCGAGCGAGTACCAAAAGGTATCAATCGTTAACATGCAAGATTTAGAGTAATAAACAAATCAAAGTACAATTACACAATGAAAGTATAGTACTATGATAAGTAATAACATGGGTCACTACAATAGCCCCTCCGTAGAATGCAGGTAAATGAAGTTTACCTGTATTCGGAATGATATTGTAAATTACAAGAACAAAAAAAAATATGAAAACCGAATTGAGGCTTTTAAGTTTTCTGAAGTTCGATTATAACTGTATATATTCGAAAATGTTAACAACTTTGAAACGAACTAAAATGTTTAGAAAGTTGTGCAACATGTAACAATAAAAGCAGAAAAATTATTAGAATAATAATGGGGTTGTTATTGTAAGGAGTTACAGAATAGATTTATATCTTACATGCAGTTAATAGTACAGTAATAAGGTACTATGGAAATGACCTGGGTAAACATTCAGTTACCTCTATTTCCATGAAAGCTGGTTGTACAAGTGGAATTGTACAAGAAGAGATGGCTGTGCGAGAGAAGAGTGCAGCTGCTGCTGCTGATACGGTTGAAAGTGAACGTCCGTCAGCATGTTGTTGTTGTTGCTGGGGTGTTGTTACTCGGCGTTGAGGAGTAACTTGAATTGATGTTTGCTGAGGTTGGAGAGTAGAAGTTGGTTGACTGATAGCCATTCCAACAAGAGCAGTTGGCACAAGCTGTGGTAAACCAGTGGTTTGAATCAATTGACCGTTAGGAACAACAGTCATGACTTTTAATGGAGCTCCTGGTGCCAGAGTGATAAACTGGGGAGTAGCATAGGAGCGAGCAGCTACAGTACACGGTTGACCACTGACAGAGACGTCAGTTGCCATGATTGTTGTTTGTTGCTGATGATGTTGGATATAAGCTTGCTGTTGAGCTGGTTGTAACTGATGAGCTTGTGCTTGAATCTGTTGTTGTTGAGGTGATTGGGTAAACTGTTGTAATTGAACAGCTGTAGGACCGGCTTGAGTAAATGGAGTTGCAGACCATTGTAAGAGTGTTTGCACACCTGTAGACAATGCTGAAGCTTGAGGACAGAGAACTGGAATTGAGGTGTTGCATAACAGCCAGCTGCTTGAGTATCAGGGTGAACTGGGATAGCAGTCGCTGTGCCGCCAGGTCCGGAGGTACTTTTAGCATAAATATCAGTAATTATACATCCAAATGTTATGAAGTTATAAATATTAATGCGATGGCAAAGATGATTTATTCCACTGTGTATACTTCGAAATGATGCAGTCCATCAATCAGCTCTGTCGGGCTCGCCAATTTGTTGAATTCTATATTTTGATTGAACTAGCGTATACACATATCCTAATACTTCCTCGCGTTTACAATTGTGCCCTAATGTTGCGATTACTCGACATCCGCAACGTAATTCAAAAGGCACTTGCGAAGGAATACGATAGTGTATTATTGCAGCAATCAAAATTCAAAAATCGAGCGAGTACCAAAAGGTATCAATCGTTAACATGCAAGATTTAGAGTAATAAACAAATCAAAGTACAATTACACAATGAAAGTATAGTACTATGATGAGTAATAACATGGGTCACTACAGACTCTACAAGATCTGAATTTCGCAGATGATATATGTCTAATGTCACAAACTCGAGGACTTACGGGCGAAAACCAACATCAGCGAGAGAAATTTAACAGTGGTTGCCTCCTCCACTTATCTGGCTAGGAAGCATAGTTTCAACCACAGGCAGTCGGAACGTACGAAGATGTCAAAGTCAGAACCGGAAAGGCAAGGTACGCCTCCATATACCTGTAACCAGTTTGGAAATATTCTAAACCCAACATAAGGAACAAGATTCGCATTTTCAACACCAATATCGAGTCGGTCATTTCTTCTATGCGTGTCACGAAAAGGATTCCTAACAGCTCTTTACAGACCTTCATCAACAGCTGCCACCTTCGCTGGCTGGCTCCATACTGAAGATCAGATGGCCAGAAAGAATTAGTAACAAGTAACCCTGCAGTGGAACAAACTAACCAAGGGCCTATCGCTCAACAAATTTGTAGGAAATAGAGATGGATCGGTTTTACACTGAGGAAACCATCAAATGACATCGCGCGCCAGGTCCTCGAGTGGGAAGCGACGAGTGGGTAGCCTATGCGAGGATGACATGGAAGAGATCGTGTGAAAAAGAGATGAGAGAGCTTGGTCAATCTTGGACCCAGCTGAAGAGGACGGCAGAGAATTGAACAAAGTGGAGATGTGTTGTTGAAGTCCTATGTTTCACTCGGAACGCAAGGGAATAATAGTAATAATAAGTGCAGCCGTTGGCATCTTCTTTCAGGCATTTGAAGGCTAACCCTGTAATTAAATTGGATAAGCACAATTCAGATTTCGCGCCATGGCAACGCCTTCTTTTGAGAACCTTAGGAAAATCATTTGCTGGAAATCGGTGAACAACAGCAAAAATAAAGTGTGCACACAATGCATTCAAATAATCGAGATGTTATTTAGTTACCCAGTTACATAATCATGAACTTAGACATTTTCAGCACTAGATAAGCATCTAAGCCATGGTCATGGCTAATGTAAGTTAGTCACACATCTAGACAATAGCTACTTATATAAGTATAAAACTTGGGCACTGTGGTAGAACATAACTTCATCATGGATATGATTTTATTTTGATAAAACGTGTATACAGTTCAGTGACAGAACACCTGGTCAACTCAGGACATTCAGCGCCTTTCGAAAAGTCCTTTAAAGTAATATACAAGATTCAATCAAACCTATCAAAGGGAGTGAAATCAAGACATTTGGGCATAGCTGAGGCGTTAGCTATCCAAAAACTCAAAGCCACTCTTTGTATCCAAAAGAAATACGTCCAACCCTTGTCCCTGCCATGGCAATCGTAAACTGAAACTTTCCCATCCATATGATATAAATACACGAATGTACAGCCTAGATGATGACTTCGTCGAATAGTAATATTAATTGATGACCACGTTTCGAGCACAAATTACTGCTCATAATCATATCAAACTCACTCACACAACGTTCCTACTTCATCTATATACGTGAGTGGAATTTGATTAGACATTTGAACGAAATCAATATAAGATTAAAAAACATGCAGAAATAATATTGGTGTTATCGATCAAATACAATCAGATGGGAAATAAGATGTTTTTTACAGTAGAAATAAGTAACTAGTTAGAATGTTAGAATGTGAACTGAATACATTTTAAGATTATTTATTATCCTCCTCTGATTTGACTGTGTGATATTCCATATCACACAAAGATGTCTTCTCTTACCTCTACAGTAGATTTCAGCGGAGATGCTCCTCACAAGACAACTCACGCAAGCTCAGATGCATGTTGAATGACACTAACTGGGACTTATTTACAGAACAAACTTTAGACAACACAATCACAAACACTACAGATTATCTTAAATTCTGTTTCGAAATATGTTGTCCTAAAGAAACATTATTAATTCGATTTGACCGTTTCTCTTCTCCATATCTCGAAAAGCTACGTAGAGATAAAGAACTGTTGTACAAAACAAATGGTAAGTCAGGTGTAAAAAGTTAAATACTCTGATAAAATTCGAAATGCAAAGACTAAATGTTTTATCAAACCAAAGATTCTTGTCATGTAAAACCCATTCTAGTTTGTGGAAACTTTTCAAAGAAATTACTAGCGGTAAGCGATGTACTTCTGTTCCCTCTTTTAATGTTAATATTCTAAATGAGTCTTTCATACGCTCTTCTGTCGATATCCTTCCTAATGTTACAAATCATGTAGACAACAATTTTAATGGTTTTGATACCCTTGATGTGCTTAAATGTCTCCGGACTCTTAAGCCTTCCCGAAACCTTGGTCCTGATGGTGTACCTGCCCTTGTCCTCAGGAACTGTGCTGATATTTTATGTTACCCTCTTACTAACATTTTTAATGGTTCCTTTTCCAGTAATGTTCTACCTTTTGCATGGAAAAATATTAAAATTATCCCCATACCAAAACCATCTTCTGGTACTGATATTAAATTTAGGCCTATTGCAATTACTACTCCTTTTAAAATTACTTCGTCTTGAACCTTCATTGAAGGCTTTCAGTGATCCTAAACAATTTGCATATAAACATGGTAGAAGTACCTTGGATGCTGCAGTTGTCTTATATCATAATGTTGTTTCTTGTTTAGAGAAATGTGCCAAATATGTTCGTGATGCTTTCCTAGACTGCACATCTGCTTTTAACTCTGTAACCAGGGGCCTATTATCAAATAAGCTTTCGTTGATGCAAACAGGATCCTGGGCTAAGATTTGGTTGCATTGTTATTTTTCTGATAGAATGCAGTATACTGTATATAATGGCAAATCTTCTTCTGACTCTCTTACAAAAGCCGGTGTTCCTCAAGGTGCAGTGCTCTCTCCTTTTCTTTTTTCTTTCTTCCTACACGACTTGCCTCATTTGAACGAAACTAACTTTGTCAAATATGCGGATGATCTGACTGTATCACTGCCTATCACTTCCGAGTCTGACTGCTCCAAACTTAATAGCTTTCTGTTTGAAATCAGCGAGTGGTCTAAGTCAAATGGTCTTATTTTAAATCTTTCCAAATGTCAGGCAGTTAACCTTACTTTCAAGCATCGACGTGACATACATGAACTATTTAGTTTCCATGATGCCTGTAGCATAGATGTCACTGAAATTGAAACCAAGTCAAGCATTAGTTCTTTTCTCTGACCTTTAATGGTCATCCCACATCTTATCAATCTCTAAGAAAATGTTTCCTCTTACCTTCTACATTAAAAAGTTAAGACAATCAGGTATCAACCAACCTTTACTTCTGCAGTTTGTAAACTCCTGTATTGTGACTATTGTACTCTATTGCTCTCCATTAATCTTTCCTGGGCTTCTCAAAAAAGAATATATTATATTACGAAGGATATCAAATGCTGTGAGTAGGGCTTGTGGTATGTCACTGCGTGAGCTCACCAATATTATACTCGAGAGACATATAAAATCCTGTACAAAATGGGCAAAGACAGTACTATCATACCCAACTATCCCCTTGCATCTCATCAGGTAGGACGAAAAGTCAATATAAGAAGTTATATGGTCGCACCACTAAGTACAAAAATTCTACAATACCCTATTTAGCCCGTATTATATGTGATCAAGACACTGTTAGATGTGAAACATACAAGTTACTATGTAATTAGCAAAGTGAATCGACCCTTTCATCGTTCAACTTCCTGCAATTTTATGGTGTCACCATTTCTATCTTTTAATTATAACTTGGCTATTTTATTTTAGTTGTTATTACTATTATTACTACAATTTTATACTTTATGCATATTTTTCTCCTTATCGCATACTGCGATTGCTACATAGCAGCTATAACATTTTTCTTATTATTATTACGTAATGTTTATTTTTTGTCGTTTTGAGCAAATCAGATGCAATATTAATATTGTACTGAATGCTGAAAATTCCTTGCGGTATCATTAGTGCTGTTTTTGGAATAAAACAAAAATTATTATTATTACTATTATATTCCATATCTGTCATATTTGCGTTGAGTCATTTCTGTTGCATGTGTTGGGTGTGTAGACTCGATGAACGAGGCAGGATTCAGTAATCAATCTCTCTCTCCACCTACCTATATTACGTTTTAGAGTTTTGACTCTGTCCCACTCTATTGTGTGATTGTGTGTTAATGCATATAGTGTTACAGCTGAGTTTTCCTCCAAATTACTTATCTTCGTGGGACCAATCATTCTAACCTTAGCTAAATTCTTATGTTGTGATAATGTCACTACTCCTGGTCTACTAGTTTGATCCATGTAGTTGACCTAACTCACAGTTATTCCAAGGTATTTTGTAAATTATATTGTTTTGTTTAGTTGGGTCCACCTTTAGCCTACAGAACTTGTCTCTGAGTGAGTTTTTAGGTTTGAATACCAGCCTAATTGTTGCTTCATTGAGAATCCTATTTCTGCATGTTTTTCATCTTATATTGATTTCATTCAAATGTCTAATCAAATTCCATTCATGTATATAGATGAAGCAAGAACGTTGTGTGAGTGAGTTTGATATGATTATGAGCAGTAATTTGTGCTCGAAACGTGGTCATCAACTAATATTACTATACAACACTGTGTGATTTATCAAAATAAAATCTTTTCCATAATGGAGTATAGATACTTATATTTCATCAGCAGAATAAATGGTATAGATAAATTTCTACGCACACACAGTGACTTTGATGTACGCGAGATTTTTTCGATGGTGTCACTTTCTCTGAACTGGGTAATTAGATTGCAGAATTGTAATCGTCTACCCAGACAACATCTTCGGAGCTTACTTATTAAATAATATTCCAGAAAGAGAAAATATTTTCTATCTACTACAAAAGTCAACTGATCAAATAGAAATTTGAATAAAGAAAGAACAACAGTGGTTTTTACAGAATAAAATGGTACCATCATTTATTTCACTGGTTTCTCATCATCTGCTTTCAGGCCGAAATCTTTATTAAGTAGTATATCTACAGAAAAAATTTTAACATACTTGCACTGAGTTCACTGTTAAACAAAAATCAATCAACATATGCATACAATAATGATATGTATAGTAATATTAAACACTTTATCCCGAACAATAATGATTATACACAATGGAAACTTTCGACATTATGCAATTAGATGAAAGAGAGGTGAAAATATACAGTTACCAGGGCAAAGAAAGACTGATAACTGCTTCTTTGTGAACGCATAAATCAGGTTTCAGACACTTGATGGAGATGGCTTCAGCAAACTTGAGGAGAACTGAACTCTTTTGCCAATTGATGATCTTGTGACGTCCACTTCATGACCCATGTCAAGGAGATGCCTGGCGATGACACTATTTAAAGCATTTGTTTCCTTTAGACATAAGCTTTTTGATACATGCCCAGAAAATCGTAGATATGCCCTTCTTTCTGTTCTTCCAATGTAACTGCTTCCGAAGATACATGTAAATTTGTATATATACAGTTGGAGTTAACATGAGAAGGATATTTATCGATTTTTGATTGCACCATAGAGTAAATTGTTCGATAGAAGGGAACGAGCTTGGATTCAGGATATTTCCTGGCTAGTGACGTACTCAGTCTTCTGTTGACCAGTGCTGCAATGTTTTCACCTTTATAATCAAGTTGAATGTAGATGGGCTATTTCTCCACTGTGATTTGTTTCACATTTGAGACTTCAGATCTTCCGTACTTGCCAATGAATCTTTGAGGGTAACCATTGCTCTTCAACATCTTTTCAAGAAACACAAATTGTTCCTCTGATTTCTCTATAGAGCATAATTTCCCTGCTCCGTAGTAGAGAGTCTTAACTAGTTCACGTCTTAAGCTATGTGGACAAAAAATATTAAAATGTAAGTATGGTCCTTTCCATGAAGGCTTTCGGTAAATTGACTTCTGATAAACAAACCAAAAAGCTAAGATAGTATTATCAATAGAAAATGACAAATTTTTCGATAGAAAAAGTAGAGCGAATCTGCAGTATAAAATGATGTCATTCTGTTTCATAGGTTCTCGTCAGCTGCAAACTGACTCAAAATTACAATGGTCATAGAAGAATGAAAATAACATACTTCAATATTTGAACGAAAGTAGAGAAAATGTTATGAAAAAATCCAAAATGTAAGCGGAATACTCTCCAGTTCAAGTTACCATCAGTTTATATGCTTTCAAAGTAGAAAAGGAGAAGACCGAAAACAGAAAAATGTAATAAAGAGTGTCAGCAAAGTGCAATCCCCAGACACTTTGTGGAAACGGATAATTTTATTGAGATTTCCAAATCTTGCAAAATATTAAATGCAGAAAGGACAACAAATTCACTACGATTAGCTGAAGCAGTTGCAATAAAAATGTTTCAAACCAATCTTGGCGTGCAGAAAGACAGTACAGCCAATCTCCCAATCCCTTTGCAACTGCACCTTGATTACATTGATTAGTCATCTACATCAATGATTTCAGTTCACTGAACTAATTTCAATCTCACGACCTATAACCTTCTCGAGTTGGTATGTGAACTTGTAATCTTGCAGTGTTTATTCGATTATTTTCTGTCTTCTATCTTTTCCCCCTCCTCTTCTACTCTGAAGGCATATAAATTCATGGTAACTTGAATTGAAATTTGTAATGCTTACATTTTGGATGGGTTTATTTTTTCTCAGAACATTTTCATTTTCCATTCTTTTATTACCACCATAATCTCAGTCAGTTTGTGGCGGATGGGAACCTGTGAAATATAGTGATATCACTTCATACAGCGAATTCGCTCTTTATTTTCTTATCAGGACTTAACAAAGGAATGAAGTGTATAAAATCACATAAACTTCCACCAATGCAGGGCTTCATTTATACCATTCTCTGGATTCCGAGGAAAAGTACTTCCAATTTTAGAAGGAAGATGACGTGTATTCACCTGCAAATGGAGTTTAGACGATGCAAGATTTATTTTTACAAGTGTCTCAGAGAGTATTGCAAATGACATTTTGAGTAAGCAGTCGGGTTTTGCACATCTGCGGACAATTTTAAGTAGGGTACTTTATAATTTAGAACAAGAGAGTTGAATGGGGATTCTACCTACACATAATTCTGCGGAATAAAACCCACAGTACTTTTGAAGACACCTACAAATACACTCAGTAAGACAAAGATAAAGTCCAACTAGAGGTCTCGCTGTCAAACTGGAACAAAAATGGAAAGCTACCAAAAGTCGACAGTTCCTACTGTACACCAACTTTGTGACACGCGATGACTTTTTACCAACCTACATGTATGACAATTTCATTATTCTGTCCTTCTGTGTAAACAGACTTTGCTCTCAAAGGTATTTGATTACTTTGTATAATTGTATTGAGAGACATCTGAACATTTATCAATGACCTAACCTGAATTTTAGATCCTGAACTCACTGTCGATGACTTCTAACAAGTTGGAGTTATTTATAACCTCCACTTCTCCAAATGAATCTTAGCTGCATCAGATAAAGAAAAGTATTCACACCATAAACCATGTTACTATTTCACCTAAAGACCAGTTCTGTGTATCAGATAACTTGATGATACAAAAACATATCAAATATCGATAGTCATCTCTTCGAAAATCTTTAGTTTGAAAGTGGCGGTGACTTGCAGTACTACTGTAGTTTTAGGTTGTCGATTGAAAGTTGTCTCTTTCTGAGGTCCATGTCTATTAAGTGACTCAGTTTCATCATGAAACGTGTATGTGTTTATACACAAAGAAAGGCTTGCAAGTCATTCAGTTGTTGAATACCCATAAATGCGATTGATTTTGAATCAACCCTGTAGTATTCATCTGCAGTAAATTAACCTAAAATCAAATGTATTTCACTAAAGTATTTAATCGTTTCAGTGGTGGTATAGCGGTTAGGACGCTCGCCGACCATGCACATGGTCCGGAGTTCGATCCCCAGCCGACGCACTCCTTTACCTCGCTAAGCCAGAAATAATGCTGGTAAAGAGGAAAGGTTGGGCATGAGGCTAGCAACCCCATCCTGTAAAATAAACACTGCTACCGAAACTTCAATCCACTAGCTTGAAGCCCTATATTCCACTGGGGAACGTGAAGGAAAAAGAAGATTTAATCGTTTGTCAGTTAATGTGTGTTATTTTTACATCAGTGTTTGCTCATGATTTCCTAACGTCATGCTGAAAATAGTGCGTTCTCAATGAGTCTAAAATACTAACAATATAGTAGAAGTAGAACATGGTAGAAGTCAGAATTCGTTGAAACTCTAAGTTTTAGATAACAGTCAGGGGATTGTAGAAAAAAATTATGGGATACAGAAATATTAATTAGGTATAGACTTAAACAGATTTAAATGAGTAGATGAAGTGACATGAGATAATTAACAAGGTAGAGTCGAATTCAACTAATACTAAGGAAAGATTAAGATCAGTGTCATATGAACTATAAGTGTAATATTAGGGAGGGGGAAAATGCAGGTAAAGTGTATTTAAATATTAGGTCTATTGTACATCCATTGACTGAACAGACTTCTTATCGCCAAAAAAGCTCCTCTATCTGAACCTGTAATTTGAAAAGACTCATCGGCAGAAGCACTAAGAAAGCGTTTGTTACGTTCGCTGTAACAAATCCTCGAAGCTGAAATTCCGCTCAATGTCTAAAAGATCAGTTATCTGAATGACCATAAAGGATAAGGTACCGCTTATGGTCTCGCCAAAGTATATCTGTATCGACCGTACTTGACGCTCACTGTCGAAACGCATCATCAATCATCCACAAAGAATGCAAAGGTTCCCAACCGTTCTAATCTGGAACATCTGAGAGGTTCCGGGCACCAAACCGTCTACGGATTATACGTGAATCTTGGAAAAAACATACGAATCAAATCTGTACAAACCGCAAAATCTGTGGTAATCCAAATGCTAAATTCTGAAGTCTCCATCTAGAAGAAGTGTGTGTGGTCCTGGTGATTTTGGCTTCATGGGTTTTGTGATGAAGTATTCACGGTAGCCATTCTCAACGAGAACCTTTTTAATAGCTCTCAGATTATCCTCTGTAGTTTCAGGAATGAAGATGCTGCAGAATTGTAGACTGAATAGGCAGATAAGGTTCCATCTGTGTGCACAGCCACTCAGTTGCACAAGTTCTTGGGTTATCCATTCTATGTGGGCTTCCTGTGGATGGATCATTTTAACGTTCCATCGCCATGTATTGTGACTTGAATATATAAGTAAGATAATTTCCATTCAGATTCTCTCTCTGTGATTACTGGTAGCGGCTGCTGAGAAAATCTGAAACAGCCTCCAAATTGTTGATCGTTTTCTTCGGACATGTGTTTCCCAGCTTAGACTTGAAGATGTCTGCAAGCACAGTATCTAATAGTGAATCCATGACTGTGCAATCCTTTTTATTTATTTCATTATTAAAGTAGAATTCGGCATTTAAGGTGCATTTCAGTAGAAGTTCTTTCAAATAATGAGTATGCATGACAACTCTTAATCAGTTGGAACCAATATGTTTACATACGTAGGATAATGTTTCAGTAAATAGGAAATCTATAAGTAATAAATTCACTTCTAATGAAAAAATGATTTAATTGGAACAGCTGAGATTATCAATAGAATTAATGAAGTCAAATAAGTTTCGGATTGAGTGAGAGGAGACTGGCTTCCTAATTAGCTCCAGTAATTTTACTAGATATTGTGGAGTGTGCTAGTAAGACGAACTTGCCACTGTCAAAAACAGAACGAAGCGGTACACCCTTCTTGTATGTTTTGGCAGTCCATAAAGTCGGATTATATTTGAATCACATGATTGCCAAGTTCACTAACGCTGTATTGAAGTTAGGAAATCAGCTGTCCATTGATAACACTATTCGCCATAAAATAATGAAATCTTAGTTAAGGGCTGGTGTACACTCCCTTACATTTTTTAGATTCTGCGTATTATTGATATCATATCACAGTTCTGCCAAATTTACTAGAAAGCAGTTCATTAACAATTTCTCTAGCCGAAGAATGGGACGCAAACGAAGGATAAGCTTGATAGTTTTGCCACATCTATGTGCATTTATCAATTCAACTGCACCTGTGGTGACAGTTATATTGGGCGTACTGCTAGACAACTTAGCCAACATGTTAGCGAACATCTCCCATAGTGGTTTGGTAAAGGACAGACAAAAACAATTCGTAGCTCAATTTTGTCACATTCACTTGATAGTGGTCATGTAGTGGAGGAAACGAGAGCCTTCAAAGTAATTCATCGTATCCCATCGAATCTTTCCAATAGACTTCGTATTCGTTTACTGCACACAGCTGAGGCGATAGGCATTCGAACTATTAAACCTAAACTATGTATTCAAAAGAAGTTCGTACAGCCATTATTCCTCCCTTGGCCTATCAAGACATAACCAATTAATGACTTCTACACCACCCTTTGTTTATATTTTCAATCCCTTTCTTATCATCCCTTAATCTTATCTTCATTATAAACGTGTTTCATTTCCTTCCCTTACAATCTAACATTACTTAATCGGTTCATTTGTTTTTACTAGCCTTTATCGACTACTTCCACCTGAATAGTTGTTTGTTTAATCATACTGTTTTTTCATTATTCGTGTTGTCACGGATAGCCTGACTTTTTCATCCTTATTATTGATAAGACCATTTTTATTATTACTATTATTATCATTACTACTATTATGACTAATTGCCCAATTTATATTCACCATCGTATTATCCTATAGACAAAACACCATGATTGGTTTATATTTGAATTTTTATTTGTAAACTTATATATATTAGAGTTAAGCCTGATGAGATCTAATTGAAAACAATATTGTTCGCTTAAATGTGTTGTTCTAAATTTTACTATGGGAATATTTAATAAATATCATACAGCTTGAATTTGATTATGATTACTGTGGGCACATATAGCGAATTACAACTAAGGAAAAAAATGGTAAACAAGATAAAAAATAAGTTGATCTACACTTTATTCACTATAAGTTGAATAGAAGCCATCAGACAGTTGAGAAAGTTTACTGAAAGTATTTTAGATAGTTTTAATGCGAAATATCATGATTCTGTACAGCTTTCGCCTCACCAATTACGCTACCTAAATTGACAGAGAACCTTTATTACAAATATGGGTGTTTGAGTCGGCTTACTCATTTTACAGCATAACTGATTATATGAAGGAAGGCTCTAAAACATCCATATATAACAGTCATTTTTGGCTCTTTGTTTTGCCTATGAAATAGGGATGTTCCCTAATAAATAATTTCGGGCTAATTTCCAGGATTTTGTTAAAATGCCAACATTTCAATGTCTTTTCCTGAAATAATTACATCACACTTCCCCAAAATTGCCTCGGAATTTTTTATCTGGGTTCTGCTCGAGACCCAGTATCCCAGATATTTCACAGGTGCACAGCCAGAAAGTCGAAGTCAATAATTTGATGTTATCGAATAAACACTGGTACTACAAATATTCTGGTGTGATGCGAAATCTTGCTTTCCCTAACCAGCGACACTGTCTGAGTGAATCCTGAAGAGATAATACCAAAGTTAGCTATAGGAATTTGTCGGTATATTCTGATCGTCTCCCTTATTCTAAAAACTGTGTATCTCCATGTCGCATTCAGACAAACCAATGTTTGTCTTGCTTTCCCTATCCGGTCCTGACTCGCTTTCACATTCAAACCCGTGTTGCCAGTAGTTGAAACGGTGCCGTCTATGTCAGGTCAGTGAAATAGACGAATTCCAGTGGATGGTGGGATGGGTATCTTTACTAACTCTGTCTTCACTACGTTCACCTGAAGTCATGTCTTTTCCGTCTGTCCTACCTAACTATTAGTATTCGCTTGTCAGTCTTCGAGTTTTCGAGATATTCGATCCTCAAGGGACGTTTTGTAAGCCCAGAGTATAATCATCTTTTCTCCTGTCACAGTTTGCGGCATGATCCAATATCAAAAAACAGTCACGTAGATCATCAGTGATAGCAGGTAGTAATTTCTCATTCTTAACTTTATTTCACTTGCTTCACTTAGTTATCAACTGTGAATAACTTGACATTAAACTTCGCGAAATAGCTGTTAAATGAAGATTATATATGTTTGCGGCACTGCACTCCATAGTGCTGAAGCAGTTTCAAATAACTTCATGGTAGCTGCTGTCAGATACCTCTGCAAATTCAGGTCATATGGTTATTTAATCACCAATATCCAACTGATACGACGTGGTTAAACGGGATTTTATAAAGCTGCAATGGTTAAGATTTATTTTTACTTATTTTTTTTATTATTTTTGATTACAGCTTGATGCCACACCGTATTTTCAGTACAAGTATGGAATTTTCAACATGGATATCGGTAGCCCAAATTTACAGGCCGACCATAGATATCGGGTGTGCGTCGGCAGGGGATCGAACCCCGGACCATATGCATGGTCGGCGAGAGTCCTAACCACTGTGCCACCGACGTAGTTAGTATGGTACTGTACAACTATTTATATGCTTTTCAAAAAAATGTTATGAACAGTGCTAATGTAGCCAAATAATATCGAGTTGTTCTAAAGTCTTTCCTTCAAAGAGCCTTAACTGTTTATTCTACTTAAATATACTGCTCACCAGAGCACATTACTAAATAACCAACTAGTTTTGTTACAAGTACTTAAAAATCAGTTAGAATACTGACTAACTGTGTAATTAGGCATACTATAGCTAATCAATAGTTCAACTAGTACCTCATACATCCTCAACAACCAATGTATCTCTACTTGTTGAGATAAAAGGTTGTCACAGGTAGGAAATGGTTTGAAGGTAGAGGTGCTTGACTGATGTATTTTGTTGGGATTTTGTGTTCATAAAAACTAACAAAGTTGTTAACTAAATACGTCGCTGGGCAAACGTGAGCATCATATTGTCCCTCCCTCAGTCAGGGTGCCGTCAAGGGTATCCTGACCACCAAATTAGAGTAAACCAAGCTCGGGAGGTACACATTTGTGTTACCAAGCGCAGGTCTAAAATGAATACTGACCATACGTCGAAAATGAGCGTCATTTATCGCCAAGCTAGATTTCCTTTAAATAACCTTGGTAATTGGCATTAGATCACAATCACCTGGCTCGAAGAATAGTATAATAATGTAGAATACCTTATTAGCAATTGAAATTGCGCACATATAAGAGAAAATAAGAATTTATTTCTGTGATGTGTAATCTCTATATAAGTGTTTAGAGAGGCACATGTAAGAGAACTGTGCTCACTAGATTACTCGCATGACGTAAAGTATTGATAATGTTCTAGTCACCAACAGTAATATTTGACGCCTAAGCGGTAAGGAGACCGAGAATTTTCGCGTAATTATTCAAACCCGATTACCAACTCTGTCGACGAACTTACACGCAAGTTTCTGTTCCAAAGTGAAGGGAAGTTACGTTGCACACCGCCAAGTCCAAAGAATTAGCATCCTCCTTTTGAGGAAACATGGGATGAATACAGTTTAAGACAGAGCCACTAGGTTAAGAAGAGTAATGGTTTAACTAAAAACAGTAGTGAGCATACGCTGTAATAAATGACCTAGAGATATTTTTTCAAACTTACAATATCTGCAGATGGTGCATGATATGCGCAACGTGGCTTTTCAGACAGAGAATCTTTGGTTGGATTGAACTGCACCAACTTTATCTGAGAACACTCGAGGAGACATGGAATGTAAATAAAAATTGTACTACAACGTCTACTTATCTTAAAATTCTGTGGCAGAATATAACCGTTCACAGCCTGACTGGCCTACGACACTTAAGGTGCATCAAATTTCTATTTTGAGGAAAAAGATGTCTAGTCTAAGATGTTTAGTATGCAAAGAATGAATAACTTGCTTCATCGAAAAATCTGTTGAATGATCATAAATTCGAAGTTCACGGAATAAATGGACAAGATAAATGCATGACAAACATCTTCATAAATATTCGAATGTGACGTGCAAAGAGGATGTTGCTGAACAAGAATGAGCGTTGTTATTTAATTTAAGATAACGAGGTGAATTCAAAGGAAATGACACGGGGAGTGGCTGGACAAAACTATAGGAAATACGAAAGGGATAATGGCATTTTTGTGAAGGAATACGACGTTTGCTCGCGGAAACCTCAGCGGAGGACGAATAAAGTTAAAGGAATATGTTGGCGAAGAACAAGTGTTGTGCCACACACAACAAGCCAGGTTCGCAGGAATAGCATGAAGTATGGAAGACAAAATGGTGTTGATGTAAGTTGCGGTGCGAGCCGGAAACTGCTGACGTATTGATAGTATCCCGAAGACTACTATCTAACACGGTTGGTCCCGTAAGTATGATAAATGCACCAACAAGCACATCCCTAACTTCAAAATGAGAAATATACTGGGATCGAAAACTTCGCCTTAATGAGGAAGATATACAGTTAGGAAGGCCCTAGTAAGAGAAAATGACACAAGTGCATTAGAAGCCATTACTGGGGAAGGTGCTTTTCAACCTTATCTTGACCTCTTCAGTGACTTAATGCGATCCTTTCGACAGATATATATGCATTATTAAGTTCACTAAAGCTTTGGAGGATTGCTATACACATTTTGATCAGTCATTTGGATGTTTTAATTGAATTTTAGATTTTTCCCGTCGACTGATTGGACCGAAGTGCTCGGTCTCAGGTTGACATGTCGGCTTCTTGGGCAGATGCTTCGACGATGTCTGGGCATTTAATTAGTATTTAATTGGTGGATGGTGACTAGCAGTGGAATCCAGGATGCGCATTTCGTCCTATTTGGGACTCGTACATCCAGATGACGAGTCCCAAATAGGACGAAATGCGCATCCTAGATTCCACTGCTAGTCACCATCCACCAATTAAAGTCATTTGGATGCTTTGAAATGTCAGATTTTACTTGCCCAGCAGGCTTATATAAGATGCTTATGGGTCTAATAGAAAATAATACTACGGAAATCAGCATGGCATATAAAATGTCAGGAGAAATAGGAGCGGTCTGAAATGATGGTAAATGAAGAAATTTCATTTGCGAAGGAAGTTCTAACATCTTGAAAACTGTAGATGGGATTTTCTCAGTAGATAGTTTGGCGACTAGCCTCGGGACATTCGTTACCGTCATTAAGGCACAGCCTTACATCATACTCAGCCAAAGCGGGTGGTAAAAAATTGTGCATGCACTTATAGGTGCCTGAGCATCGACAAAGCTTGATAGTCTAAACCCCCTGAAATGTGTACGCATATTTAATTGTTTTAATGCTGAAACTCGTAACTCACGAGTGCACACGATGATCCTGCTATTGTCTTCATATTACAAATACACTTAATGACTTACCTTATCTAACACCTACTATCATCGGTCGCTCCTGGCAGCTAATTCGATAAAATTAGGGAGTTAAATTATGAAAAATTTGTCCCTAGAAGATCATTCTGTGGACGATAAACAGTGATATTTTCGCTGCTAATAATTTGAAGGAACACGAATGATTTACACGCCAAAAGCTGTAGGCAGTGAATCAGAAGGTCTAAATGACTTTCACATAGATGATCAAATCGTTACAAACACATAGAAACACATTTCACACGTTTGGTCCATGTTGGAAATTACGGTAGGGAACAACTTGGTACAACTTCTGCCTTACTGCCTTTTAAACTGAAGTATGGAAGGCAGGTTTTGTGACCCCCTGACGAAGTAGGTGATGCTAGTATGTCACTGACAGCCATACCATTACCTCTTGGTGACAGCAAACATTAGAAACCTAATTGAAATATGAGTATTCGTGATTCATTTTTTTAATTGTGGTGATTTTTCAGGGAATAAAACTGACATCTAAACTTAGTGGAATTAACATGGGCTGGGTAAATTACATACAATATATCAGTCTTGAACAAAATACTTAAATTAAATATAGAGAAACATCTTAGGAAATGTTTCACGAAATTTATTTTTTTTTTATTTTATTTACAGCTTGAAATCACATGAAGTGAAATAACTTCCTTAGAAATTTTCACCTGCGGCCTAATCCTCACATGATTTACTTTGGAATGATTTCACTTGACTTCCTGTCCAGAGTAAGAGAGATGATGACGGAATTTTTCATCAAAAGAGAAACGCGTCATATTAACACATCTTTAACCTCATTAAATGTCAGCTGCGGATAATAAACCTCTCCGACTGATTAGCGATTGCTTTACGTTAAACAAAAAAATGGAGAGTTGAGCAATAAGATTACTTCCGGACCACCACTTAAACTGCATCCAGATTTGAGCAATAAACACTTCCAACTCTAAAGACACTGACTTAAATTTTTGACTTGAGTTTCATGCCGCTTCCCATCGATCTTCATCTATGTAGCATGTTCCACGTACAATGTTCTGTCTGTAAGTTTGCGGGAACCTTGTGATATGTAAGATTTCCTTCCTCTAGAATAGGGTGAAGTGACCCAATTTATTACTCATGATCGTAGTATACTTTCACTATATAACTAGACCTCTAAAGATTGCGTGTTAAAAATTGATACACTGCACTCGCTCAACTTCTGAATTTTGATTAAGTAGAGGTTCAAATTCGAAAGGAAGCGTCAGTTCAAAAACCGGTGGACGCTGAACTGTAAAAGCCTAGCTCTTTGTACACAGATATATATATTTTGTGGACTTCTACTGGTGTAATTCAGTGTCAATTATAAAGTGCTTTTCCTCAAGTCGTGTTCTGCTTCTTCGCTCTACCCTGCGTGCTTGACCTGTATTATTGTTTGTGTTGTTCTATTACAGAACATGGCGAGCCTGCCAAACTCGCGTAAACTAAAGCGAGAAGTTAAGGACCTCGAATCTCCTGACAACTCGAACGCCCGTGATCCAGAATATTGTAACAGCGCACCACCGGTGAGATCATCAACCCCACCAACAACGTCGACCTCCACGCCTGCTCCAGATATGATCCAAGCAATGGTCGCGGCGTTCAGAATAGCGTTGATGACGCCTGATACACTTGCATCGTCCTCCAGCAATAAACCTAAAGTTAAATTTCCTGCACCGGAAAAGTTTGTTCCGGGGGAATCGTTCACATTGTGGGAAGAACAATGTCGTCGCTACATACAACAATTTGATGAAGAACAAAGAGCCAGTGCTATCATTTGTTTATTGTCGATACCTGCATTGAAACGTCTCAAGCTAGCTGGCGTCGACACTGACCAGACGATGGAAGTGGAGGAGCTATTTACAGCTATGCGTCGAGCATTTGCGCCTCTTACCCATGTTCTCGGGCAGCGGGCTGCATTCCACGCATGTGTCCAGCAAAGTGGCGAAAGTACAGAGGAATTCCTCTGGCGCCTTCAAGAGTTGCCCCCCGTGGATTTCGAAGGAGACAGCAACCGAGATTGGCTCCCGTATTCTCCATCAGTTCAAAGAAGGGCTGTTGCTCGACGAAGTAAGAGAAAGGGTCATTGAAGCTAACCCTACATCGCCCGTGGAGGCCTTACAGGTTGCCAAACAGAAGGAGGCTTCGTAAGCTTCGTAAGAATCGGCGATTAACAGGAGGGCCCTGTACTCCATCACGATATCAAGAATCGACGCCACCTTGTGAGCATCGTGCGAAACAACCTATTGAGTGGGGTCTCGACCTTCCCCGAAAGCAAGACAAACCCCAAACTAACTACGTCCAAGGGCGGGCTGGATGAACTCTCGCTTCCTAGAAGAAGTTGGTGAGTCTGTTTTTTACCTTATATTATACAAGTATCAAACGAGCCATATGTAGCCCAGCGTTTGCCCACTGTTTTAGTTAAACTTTATGACAGAACCCTCGTTGGCTTGGTAGACACAGGTGCAGCCTGCACATTTCTGTCCAGCAAACATTGTAATAATATAGCCAAAACTGCCACCCGCCCCCCCAAACATCCAAGCGGCCAATGGCTCTCGCATGAAAGTAGCTGGTGAGCTGTCACTATTGTGGGAAGGTAACCATGATCGTGTGTGGCATCCGTGTTTAGTAGTTTATGGATTGTCATGGGATTTGATAATAGGTTATGACCTCCTACGCCACTGCAACGCTTCCATTGATACTGAATCCCAAACGATCACCCTGCTAGGTTCTACACTACTGTTTGGATCAGACAATAGTAATACCTATTTACAGCTGAGTGTTGATGCAGTTGATACCGCCCTGATGGAAAGTATGTTAACACTGGTTTCGCGAGAACACAAAGACTCGGTGCATCGCTTAATTTCAGAGTTTTCGGAGGTCGTATCGTGGTCCCCAGCTGACCTGGGGGAAACCACAGCTATTCAGCACACTATTGAAACTGGTATTAGCGCTCCAATACGGCAACCACCTCGTCGAGTCCCGGCTAAGTTCCGCCCGCAGCTGGAGAGCATGATTGATGAAATGCTGCAGAAAAAGATAATTGCGCCATCAAACTCACCGTGGGCTTCACCTATAGTGATAGTTAAGAAGAAAAATGGTTCCCCGTGCTTGTGCGTTGATTACAGAAAATTAAACGCAGTGACTCGCAAAGATGCTTACCCATTGCCTGGAATAGACGAGACATTAGAGGCATTATCAGGCGCCGTTTGGTTTTCCACCCTTGATTTAGCGTCTGGATACTGGTAGGTGGAAGTCCATCCTCGTGATCGGCAAAAGACTGCTTTTACTATACCCACCGGTTTGTATGAATTCCAGACCATACCTTTCGGGTTAAGTAATGCACCAGCAACGTTTCGACGATTGATGCACACGGTACTTAAAGGATTAGTCCCACAAGTATGCCTCTTATATTTAGACGATATCATCGTGTTCAGTCACATCATCGAAGAACACCCCGAGAGACTGCGGATTTTCTTGCAACGGTTGAAGGAAGTGGGACTCAAAGTGCAACCCACTAAATGCCGTTTATTCAGAACAGAAGTCACTTTCTTGGGGCACGTTGTCAGCGCACACGGCATTCATAGCGATCCCGAAAAAGTTGCAGCAGTCAAAGGGTGGCCCGTACCTAAATCCGCGAATGAGTTACACAATTTTCTAGGGTTGGCCTCACTAGCCCGGTACGTTCGAACCAGGTGACGCTTTTGCACGTGTTTTCGTTTATATTCATTTATTGCTTACTGTTGATTGATCTCTAATAACGATGGGCCGAAATTCTAAAAAGTGTGTTCGTGTGAACACCAGTAATTTGGAAAATAGCACCAGCTCGTCTAATAACACATTACCACCCCTTATTATTAGTAGTTCACCCAACATAAAAGACTCGAACATAACTCTGACCCCTGTAATACAGATGGAAGATGTTCTGTCTGAAAAGGTAGAGCTCTCTTACTCAACATGCATTATTAGAGATGCAGCTACAGATAGATGAATTAAAAACGAAATTAAGTTCATTAGAATGTATACCCGAAACTATCTCACTTATGAAAAAGGAACTGCAGGATCCTACAATCCTAAAGCTTTTTAATATGACCTCTAGAATGACGCCTACTGACTCAGAAAATGCGAAGGAGTTAGAAAACGCCATTGACTTTCTATCCAGCGAAGTTGTTAAAAGGCTGGCTTCGAAACAAAACGCTATAGTGTATAATGTACCAGATAGCGAGCCCATAAATTCGGTCCAGCACTCATTGCTGAAGGCTGCAAATCTCTTGAGTGCACCTTGTCAGTGCATTCGCCTAAGTAGAAAAGACCTAAAGCATCCATGTCCCATACTCCTTAGGTTCGACAGCTACATAATAGCTGAACGATTTAAGGAGGCCGAAGATCTTCTGGCTACTGCCACTAAATTCAAGACTATTAAAGTAGTCTCGGATAAAACAACTAACCAAAGGCAAGCAACCAAGAACTCCTTCGATACAAAGTTGACCACACCGAGAAATACACCTGGTATCAGTGCTAAAGTGTGGACGGACACTGAAGCACAGCAAGTCACGTGTATAGTGTTGGGAAAAAATCGGCAAGTAAAAGCGACTCGAAACTCAGTAAGAGCAGTGTCACTGGGTGCAATCTTGAAGTACATGAGAGCACATCTGGAAAACCTGCTGACATACATGAGTTTGATATTGACTCACAAACTATGGCTGACCAGAAACCACTGGCAGACCACACTCAATCTGGATGCAAACCCGAGAGTCTCGCAGTAGAAACTGCAAGAAAGACCACAAAGCCTAGAGTCCCACTCCAGACTTCGACATACCTCCCTCTCAATAAGTCTAATAAGCAACATGTCAGTCTAAAAAATGACAATGCATGGGTAAAAAACCATATTCCCAAAAACGTCATCCATCATGTGAGTAAGAATACCCCTTCCCGAACTAGGAGTAATATGCCTAGCAACGCACATAACTTGGGAATGCAACGTAGAATGGATCATCAGGATATATGGAGCACTAAACGGGACTCATATAGGCACCATATTAATGAATATTCTCGTCCAAACTCTCACACTATCTATGTTAAACCTCAGCAACATAATGAGTATAGATCGACACTTGACCCTCTCAATAACTTCACTCACACATGTGATGTGAGCCAATATGCATACGACTATGAAAGACCCATGAGGTACAACTACCAAGGTAATCTTAACACAGGGTACCTAGGTCAAGCAAACTGCAAGGCAAACTATATATCACCAGTAAATGAACGCAGATGCCCACCCATGGATGCTAAAAGTCAAAACATGCAACAGGATTATTTTCGGATGCAGCAAACAATAGCCCCACTCGCTGCCCAATTCACCCAGGAAATAGTACACACACTGACTCTGTCTCACCTCAGAGCCCCTCCAAACATAACGTAGGGATAGTAACAAGTAACCATGTTAATCTCTCCTCCAATAACTCTGGTTTACTAACGATTATGCTCCTGAATGCTAGATCTCTCCTTAATAAAATAACATCACTTCGCTGCCTGGCATACATAGGACGGCCAACACTAATAATGGTGACTGAAACCTGGCTTACTACTGATATACCTGACTCAAAGCTAGTAATAGACAACTACGACATCTATAGGAACGATAGAGTTGACAAAAGAGGAGGCGGCTGCTTAATATATGCCTCTAAATCCACTAACTCCAATACTTTCAATAACCCAACTACTGACAAACTCCCTGAATCTAATTGGATAAGCATCCACACAAACGAAAATAAAATTCTCGTGGGATGTATATACAGACCCCCTAATAGCTCTGAAATGACTGATATAACTACTGGAGAAATACTAGAGCATGTAGCTTCGCTGGACTTTGACTACAAAGTAGTCTGTGGCAATTTCAACTTATCTGGAGTAAACTGGGATACCTGTACAGGACCTAGAATCCATGACGAGCTACTACAAGCTATAGACGTAGGCGGATGGAAGCAGTGCGTACGCCTCCATACAAGAAATGAAAACACTCTTGATTTAATCCTTTGTCATGAAATAGAGCCCATCTCGATAGAGTTAGGAAATAAACTTGATGACAGTGATCACAACATATTGTACTGCACGCTACCCCTCCGAATAACAACTAAATATACACCTAAAAATTCCCCGGTGCACTATCAATATAGGGACTATAAGAATGCCGATTGAGAATTCCTATCAGATCTGTTGAGAAGTTCTCACTGGGAAGAATACTTCATCAACAATAACTTAGAAGTATCACTTGATATTTTCTACAAAACAATTGGCTCAGCAAGAGACAAAATCACGCCCCTAAAATCTGCTCTAAAGACACCAACTCCATTTATAGACCGCAAAACGCGACTAAAACTAAAGAAATTGAAAAGGAAATACCATGTATTTAAGGAATTTAATGTGTTAAACCAAATACATGAAACTCCTAAACTGCTTGAAGAGGAGCACAAAATGATGTCACAACTTGATGAAAATAAAGAGCTTGTGGGTAAGTTCAAAACTCAGGAACTGTGTGGGATATTGCAGAAACATCTAAAAAGCAGTAAAGATAATAATGTAGGCAGCTTGGAACATAAGGGTTTAATATACAATGATCCCCAGGTTATAAGTGAACTCCTCAGTGAATGGTTTTGCAATGACAGCAGAGTGCACCCGACCCGAAATTTCCAAATGACCTGCAAAAGTAACCACAAATTAGGCGAAATACACTTTAACATACAAAATATAGACTCAGCGATTAAGACATTGAAGTCTAATGGTAGTATTGGAACAGACGATATACCATCTGTCACATACAAAAATGGTAGCACGGAAATGGTAGTCTTGTTACTTAGAATATTTACTCTGTCGCTGGAAACTGGAACTTACCCTGAAGTGTGGAAAACCACATACATATTACCTAAGCACAAAGCAGGGGCCAAAACCAGTGTATGCAACTATAGACCTATCAATATAACACCGATAATATCACGAATGATGGAGAAAGTGGTTAAAGACCAAGTGTCAGACAACTTACTAGAACGTGAACTTATCAATCCATCACAACACGGATTTCTTAAAAAGAGATCATGTGTGACCTGTCACATAGACTTTTTCAACGAAGTTACACGAGGTAGGAAGAACAGAGAACTAGTAATTGTACTATATTTCGATGTAACAAAAGCCTTCGACAGAGTTTCCCATAATCTGCTAGTAAGCAGGTTATGCTCACTAGGGATATGTGACCCCCTCCTGAGCTGGATAAAATCATTTCTCTGTGGCCGAAGTCAGACAACAAAAGTTGGCTCGATAATCTCAAGGCCTAAACCAGTAAGTAGTGGTGTGATCCAGGGAAGTGAATTAGGCCCACTCTTATGCATAATATATATAAACAGTATCTGTGAATGCTTTAGTGTAGGTAAACCAATACTATATGCAGATGACTTAAAAGCGACGTATAAATGCAAGAACACAGATCTTGGAATAACAGTAAACGCCATACAGCAAGAATTAGAAAAAATGCATAGATGGTGTGACACCTGGTAACTCCAATTTAATGTCGAAAAATGTGGCTGGCTCTGCATAGGTTGCAACAATTTAGAACTTGACCTGGCAATTCAAGGCCATGCACTTCTACGGCTGGAATCTGTACTGGAACTAGGGCTGAAATATTCACATAACTTATCATTTTCTGAACATATCCCCGAACAAGTGTCAAAGTCACGCAGACTTATCGGCTTTCTACTCAGGAACTTCTACAGAAATGAGTCTAGAATTCTGTTGTACAAGGTTTGTGTGCGTCCTTTATTCGATTACTGTTCATTCATGTATAGTAGCATACGCATAGAGGACAAATTGAAAGTCGAGGGAGTGCAGAGGTACTTCACGTTAAAGTTACTCGGAACCGAAAATGGTGCGAACTACTCCACTAGATGTGATACCCTAGGACTAGAAACACTATGGCTAAGACGCCTGCGACTAAACTTAACACTTTACCATAAGCTTGTAAACCACTCAGTTTTTACCTCTACTAATGGCACTCGACTTTCAGATGACAATGGCTACAAACTTAGACACACTAAGGGTACAGTAGCTATCGAACAATGTTAAATAGCCACCAAGCAAAAGTTTTACTTGATTAGGTATGCACAGATGTGGAATAAACTACCAATGGAAATGCGTCAAGCAAGCACATTGGCCTCCTTCAAAAAGGTGCTTAATGACAAACTACAAGAGTTTGCAAACGATAGTAGTTCTAGTTCCTATCCGAGAGCCTCCGAAATTATAGGTCCATTTAATGTATAAGCTTAAATCCTACACCTGTTGCTTTTTGCCTATATTTATAATTCTAGATAAAACATTAACGGTTAAGATACGTACCTTCCAACAGACAAGAAATTTTGTTTGTAAAACTTCTACCCAACACAAAAATTGGAATAAAATGGACATAAACCGACAAAAAGAAAAAGGTATAACTCACCACAACATCACATAGACAGATGTACGCTCGTTGGGCACCATATATCCCTCACCAACTGCAACCCACCTTTCCTTAGATAATGTGATGAACTTATATCCATAATGTTGCTGAGCAGTTAATATTCTCAACTCCTGTTGGAAAAGCTGAAATTCACAAACCTTCCTCACGCTAAGAAAATACCCACAAGCAGTAGAAATCCATTAATTAGTGCGTCTGAAGCTTATGTATTTACTCCATACAATGACATTGCAGATCAAATGAGATAAACACATCACTGATTTCAAAATAACACATCAATGAACTTTAACTGAAGGATCCTGCACACAACAAAGTTATGTATGAAAATTGACTTCAAGCTTTATTTTTTTCCCAGACACTTGTATTTTTTTTATTTTTTTTTATTTTGGTTACAGCTTGATGCCACACCGTATTTTCAGTACAAGTATGGAATTTTCAGCATGGATATCGGTAGCCCAAATTTCGCAGGCCGACCATAGATATCGGGTGTGCGTCGGCAGGGGATCGAACCTCGGACCATGTGCATGGTCGGCGAGAGTCCTAACCAATGTGCCACCGACGCACATCCATCCCCCAAAGACATGGTTTTTTGTTAATGCGAAGACAATACTTCTGTATTTCCTGATGTGTTGCACTCACTGACAATCTAACAGATTATTCCAACTGTGCACAGAAATGATTGTATATAAGTGAAAAGGCTGTTTTATACTACTGGGATTAACATTTATCAAGTGTATGCATAATCTCCAGCGAACATTTAAGGCATACCTTGCTACTGCCTGTAAATTGTGATTGAATTATATGGTTCTATTTCTGTAACTGGCGTCCCTCATGTAGTGTAGTATGAGAAAAAATTTATTTATTTATTTATTCATTACCACCGGTTCGTGAGAAACTACTCAGAGATCGCTAGCCCTCTAACGAGTTCGACTAGAAAAAATATTCCCTTCGTCTGGATTGAGGAATGTGACCGTGCTTTTCTGCAGCTGGAAGATTCATTATGCTCGGTGTCCATTTTAGCATTCCCGGGTACATCACCAACGGCTGGTAAGTACATCTTAGATAAGGATGCTAGCCACACATCTATCGGAGCCGTATTATCCCAGGTCGGTAGTGATAGAAAGGAACATGTTATCGAATATGGCAGCCGCACATTGAGTCGTGCAGAAAAGAACTACTGCATTACCCGCAAAGAAATGTTAGCCGCTGTTACCTTCGTTCGTAAATATCGACCCTGTCTACTTGGTAAACCGTTTGTTCTGCGAACAGATCACAAAGCCCTTCAGTGGCTGCAAAACTTCAAGGACCCTGAAGGACAGACAGTTAGATGGCAGGAATACCTCCAGGAGTGTGACTTTGAATGTGTTCACCGTCCTGGAAAGCGGCATGCCAATGCTGATGCGTTATCCAGACGCTCTTTCTGACCGCACGGAGACTGCCCATCTTGCGAGAGTATTGATGTTTGTGCTATTTCGTTGGCAGGTTTAAGTAGAGAACAGTAGGCCCATATCCGAGCTACAGACGATGAAACCGCACTCCTATATCATGCCCTGTTGAATCAGAATGGTGGGCCATTTGTAGCTGATGTGAAAGGGAAGAGTTGGAGACCAGATGTTTGTGGGCGTTATGGGACCAGTTAGTGCTCGTGAATGGCATCATGTGCGTTCAACCAGGCCCCAACTACCTGAGAAGAGTTGTTGTTCCTCAGTCATTCGTAACTGCAATTCTGGAGAATACGACTTGGGACACGCTGGGATTAATAAGATGTTGCAAGCAGTTACCCAACGTTACTGGTGGCCCCGCCAACGGCGTAATGTCCGAGATTTTGTCCAGGGGTGTACAACATGTGGCAAAGTCAAGAACCAACAGAGGAAACCCAGGGCGCCACTTATTAACATGAAGGCTGGTTACCCTAACAAAATAATTGGCGTAGATATCATTGGACCTTTACGGGAGACCCCACGGGGGAACAAGTATATCTTGGTCATGGTTGATTACTTTACGAAATGGTGTGAAGCTGTTCGCCTACAGCGTATTGATGCCTCCACAGTAGCTAAAGCTATATTTGATTGTTGGATTGCCCGTTGGGGCGCACCCGAGCAATTGGATTCGGATCAAGGAACTAACTTCGAAAGTATCTTGGTTAGACAGCTGTGCCATCTATTTAGGATTAAGAAGTCTAGAACCACGGCGTACCATCCTGAAGGCAATGGGTTAATCGAACGTACCAATCGAACCTTAATATCATTACTATGCCAATTCTTAGAGAGAGAATCACAATCAGCCTGGCATATGATGTTACCAAGATGCTTGTTGGCCTACCGAGGAAGCACACACATGTCTACGGGGAAGACTCCACACCTTTTATGGACCCGCCACGAGTTACGACTGCCCAGTGATACCTTGGTTATGCCCCGATGGGATGACCCGCTAACTACGTCGGAAATGGTAACAAGGTTGCTAGGGGACATAGCCAGATATCATGGCTATGCACGCGAAGAACTTCAAGGGGCACAAAAGTGACAGAAACACTACTACGATTGGAAGCAGTGGGGCACACCATTCAAAATAGGGGATAAAGTGTGGCTGCGTCAACCACTGACTGACAACTTGAGTCGTCATAAAGCCCCAGCACAGTGGACAGGCCCATATGTGGTATACCGTAGAGTAACGGACAGCACCTACGAAATCCAAGAAGACAACGACAACCCCCAGAAAATGACAGTGCACTTCAACCGTCTGAAACCGTCCAGACCAAACCGACAAGCGCCGGGGAAAACTCCGCCTAATCTTGATAACCATAATAACCATGTGTTTCTTTCTCTTACAGGGACGGTGCCGAGGCGAGGAGAAAGAAAGACTGAAGTCTCTGGGGACAGCTTTTTGGAAGCGACGGGGTCTTGTAGTGGTTCAAATTCGAAAGGAAGCGTCAGTTCAAAAACCGGTGGACGCTGAACTGTAAAAGCCTAGCTCTTTGTACACAGATATATATATTTTGTGGACTTCTGCTGGTGTAATTCAGTGTCAATTATAAAGTGCTTTTCCTCAAGTCGTGTTCTGCTTCTTCGCTCTACCCTGCATGCTTGACCTGTATTATTGTTTGTGTTGTTCTTTTTCAGTTACTGCGATAATACACGTTCGTACTCATTCTCAACTGCCTTTTAATTTAGGTTGTGAATATCGAGTAATCGCAATGATAAACGCGAAGATGTACTAGGGTATTCGTGTACGCTAGTTTGGTCAAATAGAGCGCCCCAACAACTGACCCTTCCTGCATCGAGTTCGGTAGAAGATAATATTTTCCCATGACTTCTTAGTACTTTCAAATGCAGTCAGCGGATGGATTTCGGGTTGGGATAAATGTGATGACAAGGCATTCTCGCACGTTTAATAGCGAACAACTCTACTTGTACTTTATTTGTGTAAAATATCGATTCATCATTTTTGAAGCAGTCAGACGTAAAGTACAAAATGACTGCAGTATTCCTTTAGACATGTAATGTGCAATCACATAGGACCATTCAAACACAAATTGCCTTTAACAATTCAAACAGCAAATGTCTGCCTCTATGCAACCCTGTTGAGGAAGCAGAAGTGATCCAAATTTTTTAGGTGGTTGCTTCTATGCTCACCTGAGAATCTCACTTGACGTTTGCGGGTATAATATTATTCGCTCCAGTTTGCTGACTACCACATTAGTTGTCTTGAAATATTTCCTGATTCTGCGTTAGCCGAATTTTCATAAATATTCTCAGCTTCCAGCTACCACACAGATATTGTTTTCACATACTGAAATAGGATTGGTGCGTCTCTTCAGGAATAGTGAGGAAACAATTTTGTGGACTTCATAGTGAAGCTATACGAATGTTCAGTATAACTGTGCTAGCATTTTGTGTCTAAGCGCTCACAAAAATAAAGAACTGTTGCAACTTTAACTGTACATCCTACACGGTTGACGCTTTTGCTCAACTTCACCATTAAAAGCAGCAATCCGCAGCTATCCATTTGCACTAAAGGACTGAGTCCCTTCGAAAACTTTACACAATTAGGGAAAATAGTTCATGTCATTGGATAACCAGTATTGAGGATTAGGGGTACAAGTTTCCCTAAAATTGCGTCTCACAAAATCCCTGTGATGGGCGTTCTTTTGAGGAAGTATATGCCTTCCAGCAGATTTTCCCATCATCCCAGTTATCCCTAGTACGAGACATTAATCTTTTGTCACACGGAATCAGACACTCTGGCGATGTCCGGAAAGAAAATGGACGCACTTCCCAAGGAATAAAACGGGTTATTTGACATAAGTTCACAGCATTAGAGCATAGAACTTAAATTTGTAATTTATCGACAACACAGAATTTTAACCTAGGAATTACGTCCGTATGGAGACTACTTACATAAGAACAGTTGTTCTTATTTCCTTGCAACCTTTCGTCTTCCATAAGCTTTATCCTGTTATTTCTTTGATTTCCTATATTATGGATACCACTGCACTCAAATTAATTGGAATTTCGCTTCGCCTCCACTGAAACACAGATTTAGATGGATAAAAACCAGGATGATAGGACGAGCTTACAAAGTTAGCAGTGGAAAACATTGCAGAACCAAATCTGTTGTTGTTTGAGTATCTGTTCATACTTCTCAAGAGCACTGATGTCCTTCGATGCCTAATTATTCACAAATATTACAGACACTAGTTCAGCAAACTTTTAGTATGCAAAGTATCACTTCTGGGAGAAGGAATAACGAAATGAAATTTCCGTAATACAACCTACATAATTGGTGTAACTTTGTTGCAGCTGTAGAAAATGAACAAGCTGGCTTTATAAAGTTGTGTACCTTATATCTCTTCTAGTGTTAAAAAAGTCATTCTTTCAGATAACATTTATACCCCGGGAACTGATTGAAAGCATCAAGTGTATTTCCTCATAAAGGGAAATAAATGATTCACGAAGTCTTGAAACAACGTATTTATCATTCACCCTTAAGATACCGGTATACCAGTATTACCAACAGGTGAAGCACTAGGTTAAAATGAAAAGCACTGTGCATACATACTTTGAGAATGATCCTAAGTGCTTACCGTATAATAATAAAAGTAGCTTAACTTTCTATTCGCTGACCAGGAAAGACTGCACTTTCCATCTGCAGTTGATACTAAGTCTCATGCTGCTGTCACAGTGGAAAATAAAAATGCAACGAAAATTACATTTCTGTATCATTGTTTACAAGTTGAGATACACACTGAATTGTTTATCGTTTACATGGGAATATTTGGAGTCCATATCCAGTTTGCAGTTCCCAGTATAAGATTTTAGATAACGTTAGCAGGATTAGAAATTCTATAACATTATTCCTTGTTTTGTGTGTGTCATGTACATTTTACATGATCAATGAACGGCTTTCAGTGGAAACATTGTTTATATCAATAAATTATTAGGTCGAAACTGAAGCAAACTTGAAGAGGCAATTCGGATCAAGGTCAGGTCATGGCTGGTTAATGGAATCTTTGCCTATTAATGTTGGTCTAATTTCCTTGTTAGTCGAAATAATTCTTTTTACAGGTCCTGGAAAATATTGTTTCTCTCCTCCCATTATCTGACCAAAAGTCTATATCTCTGACATGCTGGAGGCTCTATTACGCTGTATCACGAAAGGTTTTCTTGTTAAAAAGACGTTTTATTCTGAGAGAATCCTTATCGAATACATCATTTTTGTTCTGCAAACAATCGGATAAAAGTGGCAATGGGGAAAACTCTTATCTTGATAGTGGTGTCTCGCCATCAACAGTTTGCTGGGCCCCATGGGTAACAAGCTTATCCCTCAAAGACACACATCCGAATCCAGCTGACCTCTCACTTCTTTTGAGGTCATGCTCGCGTTTGGTTTCTCTTGACCTAACTGGATGTGACAGCCTTTTTAACAAAACTTTGGGAGCCGATCTATTCTTGTCAAATGCCTTTGAGAGAGATGCTATAAGGGAATGCCTAGGAAGTACTCTTACGAAGCTTACTCTTGCCAACATATCCAGTTTGTCCGACGAAAATTTGGAAAACTTGTTTGCTACATTCCAGAGCTTGTCTGATATTGATCTCAGTGGTTGCTTATTTGATTTCAACTTAACGAACGTGAATCTCAGGCGCATACTTACATTTCCCAGATTCCTATCCCTGGTTGGTAACTTGGAGCTTGGGAGCAAATTTAAGCAACCTTGTGGTGGGGTAATGCACCTGAATTCCACTTCTGTAAACGATGAGTCGCTGCGTGCTTTGGCAACCATACCGGGACTACATATCTCTGGCATATACTTAGATAACTGTCGAGAGTTGTCAGATACTGGTTACTTGTATTTGATGATGTCAGACAGTGTTTTCAATTGTCTAAAGAAAGTGTCTTTTAGTTATCCTGGACCAAGTGTGACCTGTCGTGTGGTTGAAGTGTTGTTGGAGCGGTTTAGTCACCTCTTAACCTACGTTAAACTTACAAAGTGGTCATTCCCCACAAATTCACGTGTTCCCCCTCTTTTTAAACGATGCTCAGCTATTGAATATTTAGATTTGTCTTCTTGTTTCACATCACCGAAGCTGCTGGTTAATAGTGTTTCATCAGCTTTTACGCAGCTAACCAGTTTAGTACTTTCTGGATATTCAGGTTTGCTTGATGAAGATTTGAATTATATTCTGAAGGGTCTTGCTTGTTGTTTGAAGTCTCTTGATATCAGTTCTTGTTTAAATCTAACAGATGTCTCGTTATCGTCAGTTTACACGTACTCTCCATATTTGGAAACTTTTGTTGCAAGCTGGTGCAGAGGATTCACCGATTCAGGCATATGTAATTTATCTTCAAACGCATTGGAAACTGAAAATCGGAGTCTTTTTAGTTTAAAGCGTCTTAAGTCTGTTAACCTTTGTGATTGCAGTCAAATAACAGGATCCTCGTTTCTTTGCAATGCAAGTGACGGTCTCATCCTATACGACCTTACGTCTCTTCGTATTGGACGTATTGGTTCCCTAGATAAAAGCGTTCTACTTTCCGTTCCCTCCATTGCTCCCCAGTTGCATATTCTGGACATATCTCGTTCTTCAGTAGATGATAAGACTATAGAAGTGTTGACTACGAAGCTGTCAAATACTTTAAGAGAATTGTTCGTCGCTGGTTGTGAACATTTAACTGACCAAGCTCTATCTAGCATTCTTACTAACATCCCTTTTTTGAGAACACTTGATATTTCATTTTGCCCTTATATTTCGCCAAAGGCTGTGTTATTATTCAAAAGTTCCATGCCATATTTGTATTACATTAAATCCATTTATGTTGGATCCTATCTGAAAAGCGCCCAAGTTTCTTAAGTTTTTCCTTTTTTAAAACTTTATTGAACTTTTGGTTTTTTGTGAAAAATAAAATCCTGCATTATGATAAGCGCCACCAGTCTAATCATATTGATTTTGCTGTACATAATATTGAAACCACCATTTTGAAAAAATTTATGGGTTGTGGTTTGTTTTATGTTTTTTTGCTTTTGTCTATTTTAGAATTTCTTCAAGTTACTGTTGTCATTATAACTAATATTGTTATCAATAATAACCTACTGAGTCCAAGTCGTCTGTACTAACTTTTGATTTCTTAACTTAGTTGTTTAAGAATTCACACAAACTAGGTATCTAATCTAACGTAACTTGTTCCTCATGAATAGGGAAAAATTCAGTTGTTTACTTGGTCATCGATTTGCATGTATTACACAGGTCAGTCAGTATTTTGTGTTTTGATTAGCTTGAGTATATGGTCTCAATACTAGCTCGATAATTTTCTAAAAGTGTGAATTTTAGGTAGTATAAATGACTGATCCCTGTGTATTTTTTGCTAATTTGACAAAAGTAATTGTGTCTCCCGAAAATTCTCTATCTAAGGTGGCTTAGAATAGTGTCTATCTGCTGTATTAACAGCAAAGAAAACTGCTGACAACCTGCAGCCAAACGTTAATAAGTGTTGAACAGTCCCTGCAATTTTATTCGAATTGAGTTGTGCATAGGGGCTGATACTGGCGGGCTGTGGACAGAATATGTGAAAGCTGCTCAAGCCTAAGGTGACGCCTTTTTCATCACTTTATCTTCTGATTCCTATCGTTATTCTCCTGTATAAGTAAACTGGACCTAAACAAGTTGCGATAAGTGAACTCCGAAGAGGATAGGATTGTAATAACTTTTGAGCAGACTATTAAATATTTTTGAGTGCTATTCGCGTCAGCCTACTGCCATAATAGGATTGCCCATTACCTGATGTGTGCAAATGTAAACGTCAGACATCCGAGTTGATAATTCTGTCCGCAGTCTAAAAGATAGAAAGGCAACTGAACCTAATATGTTTAGGGATGGTGGTAATGAATTCAGCGAAGCAGTAAATAGGTCATGGGATTCCGAAACAATTCAGCTGGACCTGGGTGAATTGTTGGGCATTTCAGATAGTAAGGTAGTAAACAGATCGTCCTGTGTTAGTTATAGGGAGATCATTTTGATACATCACTCGGGATTTTAAGTTGAATAGTTTTGCGAGAGTTATTTGGAATTTAGCGAAAACAAACACGTCAAGACTTGGTTGGTTTTGGACGCAAACAAGAGCATATTGCTCAACACTTTTCGACATGCTTCGTGACACAGACGTACCAGCCACTGAAGCCTGTTAAATTTATTAATGTGTAGGTGAAATTTGACTCCGTATACTAACCAATACTCTGTCTCGTGGAGCGATGTAAGGGCTTATAAAGGGTTCTCATCTGAAGGGACGATGATCACTTGTCCACTAGTGATTCCCAGTATCATCATTCTCCTTTATTTTCATTATAGATGCACTAATAGATGTGACGCTTGTCGACTGCGATGCTTCATGTATTGGCTTGTTTGTGTGTTCTTTCAGGTGAGGACTCATGAAACGCAGAGACTTCCGGATACAACATGATTCCTAGTATGTTTGGCGTGGGATTCGTCTTCATCAAATACTAGATGGTGCTATAAGACCGGCTAGTCCAGACTAATAATTTAGGCGCGGTGAGTCAACAGATTAATGTGTTGACCAGTTCCCGTATTTTGGCAGTCGCATCAACCCTTGTGAACTGAATGCTGGTGGAATACCTGTACAGATGCAGAAGTTTCATTTGGCAGCGCCAGTTTGTGTCAACCTTGTCACGGGCGTAATCCCCAACTTTCCTGTGAAGGACGCATGTACTTTGTTGCGGTTTGCCCTGTCCTACTTTATGAATTCGAAAAATTACTACTGAAGGTAGGATATAAAGAAGGGCTGGTGGTCCAGTCTCTTGTGTAAGGTAGTGCATTATGGTCAGAAATAATGAGGTTAGTTGAAGAGGGTGAGTCAATCGATAAAACTGTGAAGCTTCATTGATTGAAGTGCCTAGGACATATATTTCGTACACCCATCAGCGAGTGATAATGAACAGGACTAGATCAAAAGAAAATTAAAAGTGGTCAGACAAATTCACGGCACTGTCCTACGGAATTTTTGACTATGGGTGTATACTCCGTCACTGGGGCCGTCCAGGTTTCAAGACTCAGCAAGCGAAAACTTTCGGTTAAATAGCTTAAAGTCGTTGTCAGTGACTCAGATTTATTCACTCTGTAGTATTTTAGATCCGTTAAATTCTAACCATTTACTATATACTGGCGTACATTTCCATTCATCATAGTTTCTATGAAATTTCTGTCTCTACATCCGCGTACTAAATGGATTGTGGCAGCTTCAATTACTGTGTTTCTGTGCAACTCAGCAAGTTAACACGCCTACTATAACCGCATACAAACAAGTGAGGTGAGAAATAAACAAATAATTGGTGAACGATGTAACTTTTCTTCTTTTGATTTACAACAATCAGGCTAGTGTCAATGTGGTAGAATTACATTTTTAACATTTTTTTTACATGGGATAAGTTTTCGCTTTCTGTAATATTTTGAATTGGTAACTTGTGTTCACACCTTCACAAAGCGGGAGTGTTCCTCACAAAAGTCAGGGGGCTAAAGCGAACGTCTGGCACTTATAACTGAACTAGTGAATATGCTGGTATACCTAGGGGAGCTGAGAGACCTTGACTACGAACCTGTAATTGCATGGGCTCCATAATCCGAACGGATCAAATGGCGTATGTATCTGTTTTGGTCACTGCGAACCATGGGAACACATTTCTTGACGTAGATCCACTGCCTTGTAGACAGACTTGAAGTCAGAGGCCCTGAAGGAGGGTTGACCCTTCAAGACGACCACTTTCTTCAGTTTGAGCATCCAGGCAGTATACCAGCCCTCACATAAATGATACGGTTTTGTGAGGTGGATCTTTTGGTACCGGTAATGTACGAAATTTGTGTTTAATATCGAGCAAGGTAGAAAACTTACATTGTGTAAGCAACCGTTAAAAATATAATTAAAATAAACTGATTCATTCTACAAGGCACACACTCTTCACGGACATTACAAAGAAAAATCAGTGGAATTTGAAGTCTTCTCAATGGCTTTATTCGGTCTCTGAAACAAAATTGCAAAACAAAGTGGCAATTCGATGGATAATTGGCATCAGTGGCAGAGCGGTTAGGACTCTCGCCGACTATGCACATGGTTCGGGGTTCCATCCCATGCCGACGTACACCTGTTATCAATGGTCGGCCTGCAAAATTTGGGCCACAGGAATCATATACTGGAAATTCCATATTTGTACCGAAATTCGGTGTGGAATCAAACTATAATCAAATTAAAAAATTCTTCTAGGCACCCGTAGTTCCGGGATTTCTATCCTGCTTTTTCACGTTTTCTTATGCTATCTGAGTAGATGTGTTGGCAGTGGGTCCCTGGAAAGAATTTCTCCCAATATGTTCAGACATTTTAGCAGTAGAGACTATTCATATTTAATAAGATAAGCAGTTAGATGCAGCGACTGGCACAGATGCATAAGTCACTGATTTTCGTATCTCAAGACTCAAGTTTGGTAACTGTTATGGCGACACTGAATTTTATAACCTCTTCACCACGTAAGTTGTAACGGAGTGTTAGTGATTTGTTGCTTATGGTTTGTTTTGACTGCAATGGTGCATTGCAGACACGAAACTATAGCCAACTGTGATCGATTGGAAATATTCCCCATATTGAGGTGGATACACAAGTCAAACTTATCTGTGACGTTTCTTCTTCACATCACGGAGTATATATCTTTCGCACATTCGTGGAAATTTGAACCATAAATAAATAATGAATATAGGGTTGATTTCATCAGTAATGACTTCAGTGCCAACAACCATGTGTTCTTATCCATCCTTACGGTATTCTATGCCCCCTCGTATTGTCCAGATAATCGCTTGGATTTCATAATATTATAGTATTTGTTTAGTTAACCCTACCTTAACATCGATGTATGAAAGAATGACTTCTGCCAAAAACTGTGTTAGAGCAGAAAACTCACTTCTTGACTGGATCCTAGTAAATAGTCGTATGTGTGCGGTCCGTCTGAACGGGTCCGTTAGAAGAAGGAAGGATGGCGATACCCGTTGTTGTCTTTTCATAGTCTCCGCTTACGACCCAACCGACTGCAGTTCGGATGAACTAAAGGATGATTTCTACCAAAAACTGTCTAATTTGCTGCAAAAAGCAAAACGTCCAGATATAGTTGTTTTAGCAGGCGATATCAGCGCCCAGGTAGGGAAGTTATGCCAGCCTTAGAAGTATTTAGGTGGCCCGTACGAAGTTTCCTGCCTACAAACAGATAACCGTGATCTTCTGCAGTTCTGTTCAGATAATCATCTGTTCTTAGTCAGCACTAACTTTAGGCACAAAGAGAGACATTGTGTAACCTGGTGACCTCCATCACAAAATCATCAGATAGACCACAATAGCGATAGGGTATCGTTGGCAAGGGTCAGTAGAAGACTGTCTCTCCTTCAGGAACACGTAGACTCCGATCACGCCCGGGTTCGCGCACGTTTATGCTTACGATTAAACGGACATAAAAAGTTGTTGGCAGCGAAGCAGTTACGTCCCCAACTAGATCGAGACTCTGAGTCCCTATTTAAAGAAATAGCGAAACGAGTACCTGAGGTCGACAGCAGGACTCCTCATGAAGAACCCTGGCACAACACACACTTAGCTGTAGATACAGCTGTAAAAGCTGTTGATAGCCTGGAACCTAAAGTTAGTAAGAGCCATTGAATTTCCACTGTCTGACGTTAACTGCTCCTATATGAAGTTTTCTATGTAGCTTTAAGAGGCTGTCGGGGGTGTTTCTGTAGCTCTTTGTCGTTGTTTGTGGTCACAGAGTGAAGTGAAGATGACTCACTGGCCCGAAGAGTAGTATTAACTGTAGCAGGGAAGCAAGATGATGAAGGTTATGTGGGTAAAGGAGAATGATGGCCGTGAAGGCTTCGTGTGCTCTTGGAAGTGTGTAGGCGGTTGTTACTCCCCAGTTGCATACACCGTAGAAGTTGATTGATTCTTTGGGTACCTGAAACAGAAAGAGCGTTAGTGTTGCGTGATGCCGGTCACACACGACCTGTATGAACTGGTTTCTAGCCCCCTCTCTCCAGAGTGGAGAGAGAGCATTGCTGGTCATCTGAGGGAGAAACCTTACCGCTTTTACGTTCCTGTTCTGCAGCAGTACGACTTCGGCCACAGACCCTCAGCAGAGTGTAAAAAAACTCTTACACTATGCCGGTAACTGCTTTTAGTCTAATTGCTATCCTTACAACATTCCTGGTATGGTAGGACCTGCACGAACAATCGTTTAGCCATTGTAGCTTGTTGGTTCATTGCGATATGCAAGCCCGACCACCACGTCAAGGTAGCAGCTATCGGTCGGGAGACGACGACTCCCAACAAATGGTGATCTCTATTGTGTTCAAACACACTCCGCCGAACCTCGGAATTACTCACGCGATGATGCCATCGAACGCAGGCAATCCTGCGGAGACAGCGATGATCGAATACGCATAGTCACCGCACATCCTCAGCTCGGAGAGGCCAAGTCAAAAAGGCGTAGAGCAAGACAGCCCTCACTGAAGCATTGTATACCCAACTTTTGACAGTCAGGCTAACGTCTAGACGGCGTCAGAGGTGGCTCAATTTGATGTATGCCACCGTAGCCTTCGTGATAAGATTGGAAATCTCAGCCGTCACCCCTACGCCAGAACTCACACAACTACCCAGATACACAAACTTATCAACAACTTCAAGTGGTTCACCTGCAAGGGTGAGTGCATGTAAAGGCTCCTGCCAATCTTGTAACTACTTTGTACTTAGACGGCGCAAAGCACATACCATAGTTACAGACACTGATTACCAACTGATGAAGTGCGATTTTGGCAGCCTGCATGCTCTCACAGTAAGAGGATATCGTCTGTATACTCGAGGTTGAAAAGTCTCTCTTCAGGGAGCAGATCTACACCACCTCCGCGCACATCCTTCAGAGCTGACTCTAGAATGTCATCGATGGCAAAGTTAAAGAGAAGTGGAGAGATCGGGTAACCCTGCCTAGCCCTACTGTTGGTTGGGATGATAGTTGATTTTATGCCCTCACTCTACCTGAGGTATTTCTGTATAGAGATTTCAGGATGTTCACAAATTTCTCAGGTACACCCCTCTTTAACAGACAGGTCCAGAGCACAGTTCTGTCCAACGAATCTAAGGTAGCCCTGATGTCAAGAAACACAACAATTGTTGGCCTGCAATACGTGTGGCGGTGTTCCAACAACTGAACATATGACCAATGCATCCACGACTTGAACGAAACCCAGCCTGCTCTTTTCGAATCTATCCCTCACGTGTTTTGCACAGTGTGCGAAGCAAGACAGCAGTCAATATTTAGACGCAACTGGTAGCAGACTGATACCCCTATGATTGTCACATGAATGACGTCGACCCTTTTTAAAGATGGGGATGATAATGGCTTCGTTCCACATTGATGGTACACTCACAGTCTTCCATACCTTCCTGAATAATCCAGTTAGAGCAATTATGAGAGTCTCACCACCATCTTTAAAAAGAGCCGGGTGCCTTATGGCGTTTTAACACCTGAAGTTCCTTAAGGACCTCCGCTTCGGTTGGTGGGCCGGAACTAAGCGACCAAGGAGTACCGGAGCTAGTGACAGCAGATACTGAAGCTGGTCGCCAGCTAAACCTTTTTTCGAAGTGCTCTACCCAGAGTCCCTGGCGTCTTTTCAGTCTGGTAATTGTCGTGCTATCCGCCTCGCAGACCGTCTCGCTGAGACCTTGTTTTTTGCTGCCGGTGGCTTGGATGAGCTAGAACAGCTTCTGACTGTTGCCAGATGCAGCAGCTGACTCCATCTTACACATGCGTTTTGACCACCAGGCTACGCGGTCTTCACTTAAACACTGTCTAATCTTGCGCGTAAGCGCCTTTCGCTTATTGTTGCATTCGCTGCCAGCCGGAACGCACCGGTGTTCATCCAGGAGTTGCAAGGAACTCGCAGAAACCCAGTGTTTCTTGGCGGAGCATTCTTTCAAGCCGCAAGCGGCTACACTCGCCATTTGTATACTACTTCGGGGATGCTATCAAGCATCGATTGTAACTCATTCTGATATTTCAAAGAAGTAGCAGGTGCTACTAGTTTGCTCACACCAACGATTAGACGACGCCGTTTATGAACCTCATCAAATCGCAAGACGAGTCTGGCACAGACTAATGCATGATCGGAGCCAGGTATGTGCTCCAGAAGGAGCGGCAGTCTTGTATGCATCCTCGTCACCGAAAACTGACAACAATATGATCAATCTGAGTTCAAGCTTGATTCGCAGAGGGAGGACAGCAGGTAGCGCCACGGCGATGGCTGTGCCGGGAGTTGGTGCTGGCTGCAGAATACGGTCCCCATTATCTGACCTGCGACCATGTAGTCCCCATTGACCACCTAGACGATTATCCTCTGAGCTCAGACGCCCGACCTGTGCATTCAAGTCCCCAGCCAGCGCTACGATCTCCCTCCGATGCACCTGTCTCAAGAGATCGCTCAGTTGTTAGTAGAACTCATCTTTAATTACATTCGGGATGCAATCCGTCGGCGCATAGGTAGAAATAACAAATAGACACCACCTATCTGGCCTACCACTTCTTACTTTCTTATAACCTTCCGGTCTCACAGCACATATACGACTGTTAATGGGAATCCAGTCGAGCAGTGCAGCTTCGGCTTTAGCGCTCAGTGCGACGCCGACACCAGCTACGCCGGATATAAGTATAAAACTTGGGCACTGTGGTAGAGTATAATTCCATAATGGATAAGATTTTATTTTGATAAATCACACAGTGTAGTACAGTCATATTAACTGATGACGTTTCGAGCACAAACTATTGCTCATAATCATATCAGGTTGATATGATATGATATGATTATGATTATGAGCAATAGTTTGTGCTCGAAACGTCATCAGTTAATATAACTGTACTACACTGTGTGATTTATCAAAATAAAATCTTATCCATTATGGAGCTACGCCGGATGCCGGCGCCATAGGGTCCCCGGACAAGCGCAAGTGGTATATACTACTAAAACTTTCAGATGGAGAGGATAATTAAAGCACTTCACTGGAATCTTGAATGCGGGTCTCCGAAATGCAGCAGACAAAGGGTAACGAGGCTTTCCAATGTTCTTACCAACCCCGCCTGTTGTCCGATTTGTATTAGTGTCCGGACATTGTAGGTAGCCAGCTTGAACGCATCACATGGTTTCAGGATATCTGTGTTACTTGTCGCATTCGGGACAACCATTTTGAAGGCTACTTACTAGCATCCCGAAACGGCACAGATAGGTTGGGAATTCAGACAAAGGCGAAAGGCTGTTGAAGGTGAAGACGTCAAGGTTAGCAAAGTTAAAATAAAGGAGTCTAATATAAAAATAAAAGTGAGGTTGGAAAGAGATGTGTTACTTGAGACATCATTATTGCTTGAGAGCATTGTTACTAGCGCGCAATAAGTTTCACTGATAGTTTGTTGCTTCATTTCATTTATTGAGTGAGGGCTGAGATATTGCCTGGTCGCCGAGACCGAAGCATTTGGCTTTCTTAAGGGACCAACCCCGAGCCTTCTACTTGGAGTCTAATCCTCAAGGTAGCGAAGCAGCGTCAGGAGCTACGCTCCCATGGTTGCCGGTGACTAATACAGGTTCATACGCCATTTGATGCGATTGGAGTCTGGAGCCCATGGTAACTGATTTTAGTCTAACCGCTATACAAACAACCTTCCTGACATGGTAGGAGCTGCAGGAACATGAGTCTCAGCCGGTTTAGCAGTTATTGCGGTATTCAAGCCCGACCACCACAACAAGGTAGCAGTTGTCGGCCTGGAACAACATAGAGTTAGCTGTAGACACAGCTTTAAAAGCTGTTAATAACCTGAAACCTAAAGTTAGTAAGAGCTATTGAATTTCCACTGTCTCATCTGAACTGATTGACGCAAGAAGACTGATTCCAGCAAGCTCTGATTTTAATGAGGAGCGAAATCTGCTCAAATGCAAACTAACGAGAAGCCTTCGTAACTGCTGTGAACAGTGGTGGGCGATATCATTCGATGGTTTCCTCAGTGTAAAACTGATCCATCTCTATTTTCTACAAATTTATTGAGCGATAGGCTCTTGATTGGTTTGCTCCCCTGCAGGGTGACTTGTTACTAATTCTTTCTGGCCATCTGATCTTCAGTATGGAGCCAGCCAGCGAAGGTGGCAGTTGTTGATGAAGGTCTGCAACGAGCTGTTGGGAATCCTTTTCATTACACGCTGGCCAAGTTTCTGACCCGCATAGAAGAAAGGACCGACTCGATATTGGTGTTGAAAATGTGAATTTTGTTCCTTATGTTGGGTTTAGAATATTTCCAAACTGGTTTCAGGTAGATGGAGGCGTACCTTGCCTTTCCGATTCTGACTTTGACATCTTCGTACGTTCCGACTGCCTGTGGTTGAAACTATGCTTCTTAGCCAGATAAGTGGAGGAGGCAACCACTGTTAAATTTCTCTCGTTGATGATGATTGGTGCTGGTTGTTGTTGCTGTTGATTGGTTATCTTCATCACCTCCGTCTTCTCTGTGTTCACGTGTAGTCCTGTCTTCACAACCTGCCTCTTCAGCCATTTGTTGGTTTTAGCCTGACTTCGGCTGTTCGAGTTTGTGTGACATTAGACATATATCATCTGCGAAATCCAGAACTTCTATAGTCTTCTTATCGGTCGTCCAGCGTATTCCTGACTCCTTTCTCCCAATGCACAGTCTGACGCATAATCCAGTCGACCACAGTTAGGAATATCATTGGGGATAATAGACAGCCATCTTGTCTTACTCCTGAATTCATTTTGGACGCCTCTCTGAGTTTCTCTTTGTGAATCACCTGACACGTGGCATTGTTATGTAGCTGTTAAATGAGGTTGATAAAGACCTAGGGCACCACTCTTTACAATGTTGAAGTAGTTTCCAAATTACTTTTCGGTTGACGCTGCCTATCGAAGGCCTTTCCAAAGTCGATGAAGTTGAGGTAGAGGTTTGACTGCCATCCTATATTTTGTTCTGTGATGATGATGCGCAGAATTGCAAATTGATCATCACATGATTTGCCTTTCCTGAATCCATCTTGCACCCGCATGTGGAGTTCTGTATCCAGTACATCCTTTCTTCTCTCCAGGTTGATGCGACTTAGTATTTCACCTGGCGTGGACAAGAGCATGATTCTACGCCAGTCCTTGCACAGGGACGCGTGAGTCGCCCTTCTTTGGCGTTAGATACCTTTCCTTCTTTCCATACCCTTTCCAATAATGGCGTGAACACATTTGCCGTATTCAGTGCTTCGGGGGCGGGGAATTCCGTCTGGCCCTGCTGCCTTCCCATCCAGCGTTCAGTAGCTTGATTGCATTTAGTATTTCTGCTTTTGTTGCAGGACCGGTGTTCACCGGCAGTTCCGTGAGTGCTGTTGATGGTATTTCTGGACGAACTGCAGGTGAGGGTCGATTCAAGAGTCCTTTGAGGTGATCAGCCAATTGCTTTATTTGTTTCTTCTCCTCGGTAACCAGCTTCCCTTGAACATCTTTTATTGGTTTCATTATCTGTGTTGATCTCTTCCTGGATTGAGACCTGGTTGTCTGATATAATGTCCTGAGGTCTCTTCTACCTGTGTCCTGTTCTGCTTCAATTGCCAGTGTGTCGTAGAATTGCGTTTTTCACTTCCTAGCACTCTTCTTCACTTCTTTATTCAGTGTAGTGTACATTGAACTCAGCTTCTCCTTCTGTTGCCCATCTTTGCATTGAATCATCTTCTCTTTCACCATCCTCCTCTCCTCTATTAGCTTCCATCTGTCCCTATAAAGCCATTCCTTGTCTTACTTCTTCTTCCTTCTTAAAAGTACTATACACTTTTCGTTGAACATCACCTTTAGAGATTTTCAGTGTTCTTTCACACAGATTTCCCCAGTGATGCCGTATTATGTTTCCGACTTTGCTCTGATGGCTGCAGTGAAGGTATCTCTTGTAGTTTCGCCCTTCAGTTTCTGAATGCTGAACTTGAATTGTTGTCTGTCTGCAGCTGTTTTGGAGGCCCCCAACCTAACCTTGAGGGTTCCTTGAACTCGATGATAGTGTGAACCCATATCTGCTTGCCTTCTCGACTTTGTGTCCAGCAGGCTGCGTCTCCACTTCCTTGAGATTGATATGAAATATGTTTGGTTTTTGGTATGTCCGTCAGGTGAAATCCATGATGCTTGTGTATATCCTTGTGTTTGTACACGCTCCCTCCGATCACCAAATCGTTGAAAGAGCAGAAGTCTGCGAATAATTCTCCGTTCTCATTCATTTCTTCGAGTCAGAGCATCTCGACCCATGATTGAGTTCTCTTCCTGTATTATCAGGTCCCAGTTTGGCATTCATATCACCCATGAGGATTTTGATGTCACCATTCGGGATGTTGTCGATTTCTGTTTGCAGTTGTCCGTAGAAATCTTCCTTCTCTTGTTCCACGCTGTTTGTAGCAACAGGTTTGGAATCGCGTGTTTAGGGTTTGGTTAAGTCTAACAAATACTGGCTCAGTGCGGATGCAAGATGAAATGACGGTTATTTACGCAGGATATGGATGTTGGTTGGTTCTGAAACTAAACCTACATCAGCCAGGCTTTATATGCCAACCGAAGTATAAACCACCTGAGATTCTAAGTTTGGTTGGTTCTTCTCGGGTATCTGCGCGATTGCTTAGTGAAAACATCAATAAACGTTTTTTGGACAAAATCTAGTTGGGTTCACTTGATTTCCTTACTTATGCTAATGTCTTTCCCTTCATGAACTGGAAATTGACACTTGTCTTTGATAGCTATTTGCCGAATTCACACCGGTCGGTCCTGTATAGGAGAATAGTTGGTATTTTTTTCTAAAACTAACTTTTGACAGAAATCGATCTTCTTGCAAACATCTACTCATATAGTCTTGATTAAGTGAGAATAAATTGAACGGTAGAACTCACAAAAGGTATCAATTATGGCCTAAAAAGTAATATTCAAGCTGTTTATTAAGGAATATTGCCTACAAAGCAATGCCCACCTATCAAAAATGTATACAAATTTGGTTCAGATTTCTAACAGGTAAATATCATCGGTTAGCTTGAACTCCTACATCTGCATGCATGAAACAACGAAATAATAAAATACACTAACTGTGAAAAATATTCCCTAGAGCAATTATATAGAAAGCATCATATTAATAAATAAAAAAAATTAGCATATACATTAAAAAAATATTAATTTTCAAACACATCCAAGAAACAAAAGATAGATTGAGCGAATAAATAGAAAAATCTTATAAATATACCAAAAAAAATACAGCAAAAATGATCACCACAAATCACACGGTTAATCAAAATTAAATACGTCGATGGAAAAATTTGGAAGCCGTGTCAGTCAGAAAAGTGTATATGTGGCACGTATGGAGACTGATGTGGAGGAAACGACCTGATTGTGTGACTCAATAGGTGTTTGAGGATGTTGGTAATGAACTATTGACTAGGTTAACTAAGCCTACTAGGTGATGTTTAGGAGTCCGAGATAATCTCACTGGACTGTTGCAAATAATTGATTGTGTCTGTTTATAAGAAGGGAGACAAATGTCCCTGTGATAATCATAGGGAGATTGACTCGACTAAGATAGTATGTGAAATTCTAGGTTGAGTAATCCTGCACAGACTGAGCGGTGCTCAGGAGAAACAGACCCGGAAAACCTAGGCAGGTTTTAGGCCCGGTAAAGATTTCGTTGATTATATGCACACGTTTTGACAGATTCTGAAACATAGGCATGCTAACTGGCGTCCAACACTGGCCATATTTCTTGATCTGAAGGCGGAATTCGACTCCGTTGACGTGGAGGTGCTGCGTCAATGTCTGGCCGTGAAGGCAGTTCCGAGAAAGTACATTGAACTAATCACGACACCCACTACTCGAATACACTGAGCTGTCTATGTAAGGGCTTATGCAGAGTTGTCATCTGGTGTTATGAAAGTCAGTGGTGTCTGTTGTCTCTGTTCTTGTTAAATTCCATCATAGGTGTACTGATGGATGTGGCCATAGTCGACTTTAGTGACTTTGGTGATTGACTTGTTACAGGGGACAGTCTTGTCGACTCACAGTGTGCAAGTGTGTCTACACCATGTTTGTAGTGTGATGATGAAGTGGAGCTGCTGACGAGTTTTTGATGTAATAGCAGTAAGTTGTTCCCCGTCAGACGACCTGCTATGCTACGTCTCTGATTTGGAAGGAGCAGCTTAGTAAAGGTCGACTGCAAAAACTATACGTCCTGACTTATCTTGAGATAGTCCATAGCCGTCAGTAGGATGTTTATGCGGAGAGGACTCTGAAAATCAATTCAAACAGGCCGTGTTTGACCGGCGTCAAGTAGTCATCCCCTGAGATCTTCGGTCGTGCAGCACTGATACTCTTTCTGTTTCAATTGTTTTAAGAAGAAATCAACTTGTACAGTGTAGGCAGCCAGAGAGTAATAACCATAGGCACACAAAGCTGTACTAATCACCACACACCTTCATCTTCCTGCTCTCCTGTCACTGTTAATACTGTTTCACAGGTAAGTTCTCCACTTTCTCCCAACACTGTGACCATTGATAACGACCTGAGGTAGCTAAACACCACTGATAGTCTCTTATAGCTACACTGCCAACTTCATACTGAAGCTTTCGGCTTCGGGATCTTATGACCGATCGGAAGCCAGACTTCACTAGCCAGAACCTAGATTGTCGGAGTATGAATGTATGTTGTGTTTCGGAGACACGCATACAAGACTGAAGTGTGGTTATTCGCTAAACGCCATCTTTCCAACATGTCAAATCTACAAAATTCATCCCAATTGTGTCAGAAGATGATTCGGCTAGTTTACATCGACTTGATGGTGAAGCATTGACCGATAGGACAGAAGAATTCGTCACTTGATTGTATTCCAGCGGACGGTTGTGTGTGTGCTGCCCGACTGAACGAATCCGTGAGGAGAAAGAAGGATTGTGATACCCGTCAATGTCCTTTCATAGTCTTCACTTATGCAGTGACGGAATGCAGTTCTGATGAAGGAAAGAGTGAGTTGTGTCAAAAGCTGTCTAGTTTTCCGCTGTGAAGGGGAATCACTCAGATATAGTCATTTCATCAGGTGACTTGAATGGCCAAGTATGGAAGCTGTGTCAGTCAGAAAAGTGTAAATGTGGCACGTATGGAGACTGATGTGGAGGAAACGACCTGATTGTGTGACTCAATAGGTGTTTGAGGATGTTGGTAATGAACTATTGACTAGGTTAACTAAGCCTACTAGGTGATGTTTAGGAGTCCGAGATAATCTCACTGGACTGTTGCAAATAATTGATTGTGTCTGTTTATAAGAAGGGAGACAAATGTCCCTGTGATAATCATAGGGAGATTGACTCGACTAAGATAGTATGTGAAATTCTAGGTTGAGTAATCCTGCACAGACTGAGCGGTGCTCAGGAGAAACAGACCCGGAAAACCTAGGCAGGTTTTAGGCCCGGTAAAGATTTCGTTGATTATATGCACACGTTTTGACAGATTCTGAAACATAGGCATGCTAACTGGCGTCCAACACTGGCCATATTTCTTGATCTGAAGGCGGAATTCGACTCCGTTGACGTGGAGGTGCTGCGTCAATGTCTGGCCGTGAAGGCAGTTCCGAGAAAGTACATTGAACTAATCACGACACCCACTACTCGAATACACTGAGCTGTCTATGTAAGGGCTTATGCAGAGTTGTCATCTGGTGTTATGAAAGTCAGTGGTGTCTGTTGTCTCTGTTCTTGTTAAATTCCATCATAGGTGTACTGATGGATGTGGCCATAGTCGACTTTAGTGACTTTGGTGATTGACTTGTTACAGGGGACAGTCTTGTCGACTCACAGTGTGCAAGTGTGTCTACACCATGTTTGTAGTGTGATGATGAAGTGGAGCTGCTGACGAGTTTTTGATGTAATAGCAGTAAGTTGTTCCCCGTCAGACGACCTGCTATGCTACGTCTCTGATTTGGAAGGAGCAGCTTAGTAAAGGTCGACTGCAAAAACTATACGTCCTGACTTATCTTGAGATAGTCCATAGCCGTCAGTAGGATGTTTATGCGGAGAGGACTCTGAAAATCAATTCAAACAGGCCGTGTTTGACCGGCGTCAAGTAGTCATCCCCTGAGATCTTCGGTCGTGCAGCACTGATACTCTTTCTGTTTCAATTGTTTTAAGAAGAAATCAACTTGTACAGTGTAGGCAGCCAGAGAGTAATAACCATAGGCACACAAAGCTGTACTAATCACCACACACCTTCATCTTCCTGCTCTCCTGTCACTGTTAATACTGTTTCACAGGTAAGTTCTCCACTTTCTCCCAACACTGTGACCATTGATAACGACCTGAGGTAGCTAAACACCACTGATAGTCTCTTATAGCTACACTGCCAACTTCATACTGAAGCTTTCGGCTTCGGGATCTTATGACCGATCGGAAGCCAGACTTCACTAGCCAGAACCTAGATTGTCGGAGTATGAATGTATGTTGTGTTTCGGAGACACGCATACAAGACTGAAGTGTGGTTATTCGCTAAACGCCATCTTTCCAACATGTCAAATCTACAAAATTCATCCCAATTGTGTCAGAAGATGATTCGGCTAGTTTACATCGACTTGATGGTGAAGCATTGACCGATAGGACAGAAGAATTCGTCACTTGATTGTATTCCAGCGGACGGTTGTGTGTGTGCTGCCCGACTGAACGAATCCGTGAGGAGAAAGAAGGATTGTGATACCCGTCAATGTCCTTTCATAGTCTTCACTTATGCAGTGACGGAATGCAGTTCTGATGAAGGAAAGAGTGAGTTGTGTCAAAAGCTGTCTAGTTTTCCGCTGTGAAGGGGAATCACTCAGATATAGTCATTTCATCAGGTGACTTGAATGGCCAAGTATGGAAGCTGTGTCAGTCAGAAAAGTGTAAATGTGGCACGTATGGAGACTGATGTGGAGGAAACGACCTGATTGTGCGACTCAATAGGTGTTTGAGGATGTTGGTAATGAACTATTGACTAGGTTAACTAAGCCTACTAGGTGATGTTTAGGAGTCCGAGATAATCTCACTGGACTGTTGCAAATAATTGATTGTGTCTGTTTATAAGAAGGGAGACAAATGTCCCTGTGATAATCATAGGGAGATTGACTCGACTAAGATAGTATGTGAAATTCTAGGTTGAGTAATCCTGCACAGACTGAGCGGTGCTCAGGAGAAACAGACCCGGAAAACCTAGGCAGGTTTTAGGCCCGGTAAAGATTTCGTTGATTATATGCACACGTTTTGACAGATTCTGAAACATAGGCATGCTAACTGGCGTCCAACACTGGCCATATTTCTTGATCTGAAGGCGGAATTCGACTCCGTTGACGTGGAGGTGCTGCGTCAATGTCTGGCCGTGAAGGCAGTTCCGAGAAAGTACATTGAACTAATCACGACACCCACTACTCGAATACACTGAGCTGTCTATGTAAGGGCTTATGCAGAGTTGTCATCTGGTGTTATGAAAGTCAGTGGTGTCTGTTGTCTCTGTTCTTGTTAAATTCCATCATAGGTGTACTGATGGATGTGGCCATAGTCGACTTTAGTGACTTTGGTGATTGACTTGTTACAGGGGACAGTCTTGTCGACTCACAGTGTGCAAGTGTGTCTACACCATGTTTGTAGTGTGATGATGAAGTGGAGCTGCTGACGAGTTTTTGATGTAATAGCAGTAAGTTGTTCCCCGTCAGACGACCTGCTATGCTACGTCTCTGATTTGGAAGGAGCAGCTTAGTAAAGGTCGACTGCAAAAACTATACGTCCTGACTTATCTTGAGATAGTCCATAGCCGTCAGTAGGATGTTTATGCGGAGAGGACTCTGAAAATCAATTCAAACAGGCCGTGTTTGACCGGCGTCAAGTAGTCATCCCCTGAGATCTTCGGTCGTGCAGCACTGATACTCTTTCTGTTTCAATTGTTTTAAGAAGAAATCAACTTGTACAGTGTAGGCAGCCAGAGAGTAATAACCATAGGCACACAAAGCTGTACTAATCACCACACACCTTCATCTTCCTGCTCTCCTGTCACTGTTAATACTGTTTCACAGGTAAGTTCTCCACTTTCTCCCAACACTGTGACCATTGATAACGACCTGAGGTAGCTAAACACCACTGATAGTCTCTTATAGCTACACTGCCAACTTCATACTGAAGCTTTCGGCTTCGGGATCTTATGACCGATCGGAAGCCAGACTTCACTAGCCAGAACCTAGATTGTCGGAGTATGAATGTATGTTGTGTTTCGGAGACACGCATACAAGACTGAAGTGTGGTTATTCGCTAAACGCCATCTTTCCAACATGTCAAATCTACAAAATTCATCCCAATTGTGTCAGAAGATGATTCGGCTAGTTTACATCGACTTGATGGTGAAGCATTGACCGATAGGACAGAAGAATTCGTCACTTGATTGTATTCCAGCGGACGGTTGTGTGTGTGCTGCCCGACTGAACGAATCCGTGAGGAGAAAGAAGGATTGTGATACCCGTCAATGTCCTTTCATAGTCTTCACTTATGCAGTGACGGAATGCAGTTCTGATGAAGGAAAGAGTGAGTTGTGTCAAAAGCTGTCTAGTTTTCCGCTGTGAAGGGGAATCACTCAGATATAGTCATTTCATCAGGTGACTTGAATGGCCAAGTATGGAAGCTGTGTCAGTCAGAAAAGTGTATATGTGGCACGTATGGAGACTGATGTGGAGGAAACGACCTGATTGTGTGACTCAATAGGTGTTTGAGGATGTTGGTAATGAACTATTGACTAGGTTAACTAAGCCTACTAGGTGATGTTTAGGAGTCCGAGATAATCTCACTGGACTGTTACAAATAATTGATTGTGTCTGTTTATAAGAAGGGAGACAAATGTCCCTGTGATAATCATAGGGAGATTGACTCGACTAAGATAGTATGTGAAATTCTAGGTTGAGTAATCCTGCACAGACTGAGCGGTGCTCAGGAGAAACAGACCCGGAAAACCTAGGCAGGTTTTAGGCCCGGTAAAGATTTCGTTGATTATATGCACACGTTTTGACAGATTCTGAAACATAGGCATGCTAACTGGCGTCCAACACTGGCCATATTTCTTGATCTGAAGGCGGAATTCGACTCCGTTGACGTGGAGGTGCTGCGTCAATGTCTGGCCGTGAAGGCAGTTCCGAGAAAGTACATTGAACTAATCACGACACCCACTACTCGAATACACTGAGCTGTCTATGTAAGGGCTTATGCAGAGTTGTCATCTGGTGTTATGAAAGTCAGTGGTGTCTGTTGTCTCTGTTCTTGTTAAATTCCATCATAGGTGTACTGATGGATGTGGCCATAGTCGACTTTAGTGACTTTGGTGATTGACTTGTTACAGGGGACAGTCTTGTCGACTCACAGTGTGCAAGTGTGTCTACACCATGTTTGTAGTGTGATGATGAAGTGGAGCTGCTGACGAGTTTTTGATGTAATAGCAGTAAGTTGTTCCCCGTCAGACGACCTGCTATGCTACGTCTCTGATTTGGAAGGAGCAGCTTAGTAAAGGTCGACTGCAAAAACTATACGTCCTGACTTATCTTGAGATAGTCCATAGCCGTCAGTAGGATGTTTATGCGGAGAGGACTCTGAAAATCAATTCAAACAGGCCGTGTTTGACCGGCGTCAAGTAGTCATCCCCTGAGGTCTTCGGTCGTGCAGCACTGATACTCTTTCTGTTTCAATTGTTTTAAGAAGAAATCAACTTGTACAGTGTAGGCAGCCAGAGAGTAATAACCATAGGCACACAAAGCTGTACTAATCACCACACACCTTCATCTTCCTGCTCTCCTGTCACTGTTAATACTGTTTCACAGGTAAGTTCTCCACTTTCTCCCAACACTGTGACCATTGATAACGACCTGAGGTAGCTAAACACCACTGATAGTCTCTTATAGCTACACTGCCAACTTCATACTGAAGCTTTCGGCTTCGGGATCTTATGACCGATCGGAAGCCAGACTTCACTAGCCAGAACCTAGATTGTCGGAGTATGAATGTATGTTGTGTTTCGGAGACACGCATACAAGACTGAAGTGTGGTTATTCGCTAAACGCCATCTTTCCAACATGTCAAATCTACAAAATTCATCCCAATTGTGTCAGAAGATGATTCGGCTAGTTTACATCGACTTGATGGTGAAGCATTGACCGATAGGACAGAAGAATTCGTCACTTGATTGTATTCCAGCGGACGGTTGTGTGTGTGCTGCCCGACTGAACGAATCCGTGAGGAGAAAGAAGGATTGTGATACCCGTCAATGTCCTTTCATAGTCTTCACTTATGCAGTGACGGAATGCAGTTCTGATGAAGGAAAGAGTGAGTTGTGTCAAAAGCTGTCTAGTTTTCCGCTGTGAAGGGGAATCACTCAGATATAGTCATTTCATCAGGTGACTTGAATGGCCAAGTATGGAAGCTGTGTCAGTCAGAAAAGTGTATATGTGGCACGTATGGAGACTGATGTGGAGGAAACGACCTGATTGTGTGACTCAATAGGTGTTTGAGGATGTTGGTAATGAACTATTGACTAGGTTAACTAAGCCTACTAGGTGATGTTTAGGAGTCCGAGATAATCTCACTGGACTGTTACAAATAATTGATTGTGTCTGTTTATAAGAAGGGAGACAAATGTCCCTGTGATAATCATAGGGAGATTGACTCGACTAAGATAGTATGTGAAATTCTAGGTTGAGTAATCCTGCACAGACTGAGCGGTGCTCAGGAGAAACAGACCCGGAAAACCTAGGCAGGTTTTAGGCCCGGTAAAGATTTCGTTGATTATATGCACACGTTTTGACAGATTCTGAAACATAGGCATGCTAACTGGCGTCCAACACTGGCCATATTTCTTGATCTGAAGGCGGAATTCGACTCCGTTGACGTGGAGGTGCTGCGTCAATGTCTGGCCGTGAAGGCAGTTCCGAGAAAGTACATTGAACTAATCACGACACCCACTACTCGAATACACTGAGCTGTCTATGTAAGGGCTTATGCAGAGTTGTCATCTGGTGTTATGAAAGTCAGTGGTGTCTGTTGTCTCTGTTCTTGTTAAATTCCATCATAGGTGTACTGATGGATGTGGCCATAGTCGACTTTAGTGACTTTGGTGATTGACTTGTTACAGGGGACAGTCTTGTCGACTCACAGTGTGCAAGTGTGTCTACACCATGTTTGTAGTGTGATGATGAAGTGGAGCTGCTGACGAGTTTTTGATGTAATAGCAGTAAGTTGTTCCCCGTCAGACGACCTGCTATGCTACGTCTCTGATTTGGAAGGAGCAGCTTAGTAAAGGTCGACTGCAAAAACTATACGTCCTGACTTATCTTGAGATAGTCCATAGCCGTCAGTAGGATGTTTATGCGGAGAGGACTCTGAAAATCAATTCAAACAGGCCGTGTTTGACCGGCGTCAAGTAGTCATCCCCTGAGGTCTTCGGTCGTGCAGCACTGATACTCTTTCTGTTTCAATTGTTTTAAGAAGAAATCAACTTGTACAGTGTAGGCAGCCAGAGAGTAATAACCATAGGCACACAAAGCTGTACTAATCACCACACACCTTCATCTTCCTGCTCTCCTGTCACTGTTAATACTGTTTCACAGGTAAGTTCTCCACTTTCTCCCAACACTGTGACCATTGATAACGACCTGAGGTAGCTAAACACCACTGATAGTCTCTTATAGCTACACTGCCAACTTCATACTGAAGCTTTCGGCTTCGGGATCTTATGACCGATCGGAAGCCAGACTTCACTAGCCAGAACCTAGATTGTCGGAGTATGAATGTATGTTGTGTTTCGGAGACACGCATACAAGACTGAAGTGTGGTTATTCGCTAAACGCCATCTTTCCAACATGTCAAATCTACAAAATTCATCCCAATTGTGTCAGAAGATGATTCGGCTAGTTTACATCGACTTGATGGTGAAGCATTGACCGATAGGACAGAAGAATTCGTCACTTGATTGTATTCCAGCGGACGGTTGTGTGTGTGCTGCCCGACTGAACGAATCCGTGAGGAGAAAGAAGGATTGTGATACCCGTCAATGTCCTTTCATAGTCTTCACTTATGCAGTGACGGAATGCAGTTCTGATGAAGGAAAGAGTGAGTTGTGTCAAAAGCTGTCTAGTTTTCCGCTGTGAAGGGGAATCACTCAGATATAGTCATTTCATCAGGTGACTTGAATGGCCAAGTATGGAAGCTGTGTCAGTCAGAAAAGTGTATATGTGGCACGTATGGAGACTGATGTGGAGGAAACGACCTGATTGTGTGACTCAATAGGTGTTTGAGGATGTTGGTAATGAACTATTGACTAGGTTAACTAAGCCTACTAGGTGATGTTTAGGAGTCCGAGATAATCTCACTGGACTGTTACAAATAATTGATTGTGTCTGTTTATAAGAAGGGAGACAAATGTCCCTGTGATAATCATAGGGAGATTGACTCGACTAAGATAGTATGTGAAATTCTAGGTTGAGTAATCCTGCACAGACTGAGCGGTGCTCAGGAGAAACAGACCCGGAAAACCTAGGCAGGTTTTAGGCCCGGTAAAGATTTCGTTGATTATATGCACACGTTTTGACAGATTCTGAAACATAGGCATGCTAACTGGCGTCCAACACTGGCCATATTTCTTGATCTGAAGGCGGAATTCGACTCCGTTGACGTGGAGGTGCTGCGTCAATGTCTGGCCGTGAAGGCAGTTCCGAGAAAGTACATTGAACTAATCACGACACCCACTACTCGAATACACTGAGCTGTCTATGTAAGGGCTTATGCAGAGTTGTCATCTGGTGTTATGAAAGTCAGTGGTGTCTGTTGTCTCTGTTCTTGTTAAATTCCATCATAGGTGTACTGATGGATGTGGCCATAGTCGACTTTAGTGACTTTGGTGATTGACTTGTTACAGGGGACAGTCTTGTCGACTCACAGTGTGCAAGTGTGTCTACACCATGTTTGTAGTGTGATGATGAAGTGGAGCTGCTGACGAGTTTTTGATGTAATAGCAGTAAGTTGTTCCCCGTCAGACGACCTGCTATGCTACGTCTCTGATTTGGAAGGAGCAGCTTAGTAAAGGTCGACTGCAAAAACTATACGTCCTGACTTATCTTGAGATAGTCCATAGCCGTCAGTAGGATGTTTATGCGGAGAGGACTCTGAAAATCAATTCAAACAGGCCGTGTTTGACCGGCGTCAAGTAGTCATCCCCTGAGGTCTTCGGTCGTGCAGCACTGATACTCTTTCTGTTTCAATTGTTTTAAGAAGAAATCAACTTGTACAGTGTAGGCAGCCAGAGAGTAATAACCATAGGCACACAAAGCTGTACTAATCACCACACACCTTCATCTTCCTGCTCTCCTGTCACTGTTAATACTGTTTCACAGGTAAGTTCTCCACTTTCTCCCAACACTGTGACCATTGATAACGACCTGAGGTAGCTAAACACCACTGATAGTCTCTTATAGCTACACTGCCAACTTCATACTGAAGCTTTCGGCTTCGGGATCTTATGACCGATCGGAAGCCAGACTTCACTAGCCAGAACCTAGATTGTCGGAGTATGAATGTATGTTGTGTTTCGGAGACACGCATACAAGACTGAAGTGTGGTTATTCGCTAAACGCCATCTTTCCAACATGTCAAATCTACAAAATTCATCCCAATTGTGTCAGAAGATGATTCGGCTAGTTTACATCGACTTGATGGTGAAGCATTGACCGATAGGACAGAAGAATTCGTCACTTGATTGTATTCCAGCGGACGGTTGTGTGTGTGCTGCCCGACTGAACGAATCCGTGAGGAGAAAGAAGGATTGTGATACCCGTCAATGTCCTTTCATAGTCTTCACTTATGCAGTGACGGAATGCAGTTCTGATGAAGGAAAGAGTGAGTTGTGTCAAAAGCTGTCTAGTTTTCCGCTGTGAAGGGGAATCACTCAGATATAGTCATTTCATCAGGTGACTTGAATGGCCAAGTATGGAAGCTGTGTCAGTCAGAAAAGTGTATATGTGGCACGTATGGAGACTGATGTGGAGGAAACGACCTGATTGTGTGACTCAATAGGTGTTTGAGGATGTTGGTAATGAACTATTGACTAGGTTAACTAAGCCTACTAGGTGATGTTTAGGAGTCCGAGATAATCTCACTGGACTGTTGCAAATAATTGATTGTGTCTGTTTATAAGAAGGGAGACAAATGTCCCTGTGATAATCATAGGGAGATTGACTCGACTAAGATAGTATGTGAAATTCTAGGTTGAGTAATCCTGCACAGACTGAGCGGTGCTCAGGAGAAACAGACCCGGAAAACCTAGGCAGGTTTTAGGCCCGGTAAAGATTTCGTTGATTATATGCACACGTTTTGACAGATTCTGAAACATAGGCATGCTAACTGGCGTCCAACACTGGCCATATTTCTTGATCTGAAGGCGGAATTCGACTCCGTTGACGTGGAGGTGCTGCGTCAATGTCTGGCCGTGAAGGCAGTTCCGAGAAAGTACATTGAACTAATCACGACACCCACTACTCGAATACACTGAGCTGTCTATGTAAGGGCTTATGCAGAGTTGTCATCTGGTGTTATGAAAGTCAGTGGTGTCTGTTGTCTCTGTTCTTGTTAAATTCCATCATAGGTGTACTGATGGATGTGGCCATAGTCGACTTTAGTGACTTTGGTGATTGACTTGTTACAGGGGACAGTCTTGTCGACTCACAGTGTGCAAGTGTGTCTACACCATGTTTGTAGTGTGATGATGAAGTGGAGCTGCTGACGAGTTTTTGATGTAATAGCAGTAAGTTGTTCCCCGTCAGACGACCTGCTATGCTACGTCTCTGATTTGGAAGGAGCAGCTTAGTAAAGGTCGACTGCAAAAACTATACGTCCTGACTTATCTTGAGATAGTCCATAGCCGTCAGTAGGATGTTTATGCGGAGAGGACTCTGAAAATCAATTCAAACAGGCCGTGTTTGACCGGCGTCAAGTAGTCATCCCCTGAGGTCTTCGGTCGTGCAGCACTGATACTCTTTCTGTTTCAATTGTTTTAAGAAGAAATCAACTTGTACAGTGTAGGCAGCCAGAGAGTAATAACCATAGGCACACAAAGCTGTACTAATCACCACACACCTTCATCTTCCTGCTCTCCTGTCACTGTTAATACTGTTTCACAGGTAAGTTCTCCACTTTCTCCCAACACTGTGACCATTGATAACGACCTGAGGTAGCTAAACACCACTGATAGTCTCTTATAGCTACACTGCCAACTTCATACTGAAGCTTTCGGCTTCGGGATCTTATGACCGATCGGAAGCCAGACTTCACTAGCCAGAACCTAGATTGTCGGAGTATGAATGTATGTTGTGTTTCGGAGACACGCATACAAGACTGAAGTGTGGTTATTCGCTAAACGCCATCTTTCCAACATGTCAAATCTACAAAATTCATCCCAATTGTGTCAGAAGATGATTCGGCTAGTTTACATCGACTTGATGGTGAAGCATTGACCGATAGGACAGAAGAATTCGTCACTTGATTGTATTCCAGCGGACGGTTGTGTGTGTGCTGCCCGACTGAACGAATCCGTGAGGAGAAAGAAGGATTGTGATACCCGTCAATGTCCTTTCATAGTCTTCACTTATGCAGTGACGGAATGCAGTTCTGATGAAGGAAAGAGTGAGTTGTGTCAAAAGCTGTCTAGTTTTCCGCTGTGAAGGGGAATCACTCAGATATAGTCATTTCATCAGGTGACTTGAATGGCCAAGTATGGAAGCTGTGTCAGTCAGAAAAGTGTATATGTGGCACGTATGGAGACTGATGTGGAGGAAACGACCTGATTGTGTGACTCAATAGGTGTTTGAGGATGTTGGTAATGAACTATTGACTAGGTTAACTAAGCCTACTAGGTGATGTTTAGGAGTCCGAGATAATCTCACTGGACTGTTGCAAATAATTGATTGTGTCTGTTTATAAGAAGGGAGACAAATGTCCCTGTGATAATCATAGGGAGATTGACTCGACTAAGATAGTATGTGAAATTCTAGGTTGAGTAATCCTGCACAGACTGAGCGGTGCTCAGGAGAAACAGACCCGGAAAACCTAGGCAGGTTTTAGGCCCGGTAAAGATTTCGTTGATTATATGCACACGTTTTGACAGATTCTGAAACATAGGCATGCTAACTGGCGTCCAACACTGGCCATATTTCTTGATCTGAAGGCGGAATTCGACTCCGTTGACGTGGAGGTGCTGCGTCAATGTCTGGCCGTGAAGGCAGTTCCGAGAAAGTACATTGAACTAATCACGACACCCACTACTCGAATACACTGAGCTGTCTATGTAAGGGCTTATGCAGAGTTGTCATCTGGTGTTATGAAAGTCAGTGGTGTCTGTTGTCTCTGTTCTTGTTAAATTCCATCATAGGTGTACTGATGGATGTGGCCATAGTCGACTTTAGTGACTTTGGTGATTGACTTGTTACAGGGGACAGTCTTGTCGACTCACAGTGTGCAAGTGTGTCTACACCATGTTTGTAGTGTGATGATGAAGTGGAGCTGCTGACGAGTTTTTGATGTAATAGCAGTAAGTTGTTCCCCGTCAGACGACCTGCTATGCTACGTCTCTGATTTGGAAGGAGCAGCTTAGTAAAGGTCGACTGCAAAAACTATACGTCCTGACTTATCTTGAGATAGTCCATAGCCGTCAGTAGGATGTTTATGCGGAGAGGACTCTGAAAATCAATTCAAACAGGCCGTGTTTGACCGGCGTCAAGTAGTCATCCCCTGAGGTCTTCGGTCGTGCAGCACTGATACTCTTTCTGTTTCAATTGTTTTAAGAAGAAATCAACTTGTACAGTGTAGGCAGCCAGAGAGTAATAACCATAGGCACACAAAGCTGTACTAATCACCACACACCTTCATCTTCCTGCTCTCCTGTCACTGTTAATACTGTTTCACAGGTAAGTTCTCCACTTTCTCCCAACACTGTGACCATTGATAACGACCTGAGGTAGCTAAACACCACTGATAGTCTCTTATAGCTACACTGCCAACTTCATACTGAAGCTTTCGGCTTCGGGATCTTATGACCGATCGGAAGCCAGACTTCACTAGCCAGAACCTAGATTGTCGGAGTATGAATGTATGTTGTGTTTCGGAGACACGCATACAAGACTGAAGTGTGGTTATTCGCTAAACGCCATCTTTCCAACATGTCAAATCTACAAAATTCATCCCAATTGTGTCAGAAGATGATTCGGCTAGTTTACATCGACTTGATGGTGAAGCATTGACCGATAGGACAGAAGAATTCGTCACTTGATTGTATTCCAGCGGACGGTTGTGTGTGTGCTGCCCGACTGAACGAATCCGTGAGGAGAAAGAAGGATTGTGATACCCGTCAATGTCCTTTCATAGTCTTCACTTATGCAGTGACGGAATGCAGTTCTGATGAAGGAAAGAGTGAGTTGTGTCAAAAGCTGTCTAGTTTTCCGCTGTGAAGGGGAATCACTCAGATATAGTCATTTCATCAGGTGACTTGAATGGCCAAGTATGGAAGCTGTGTCAGTCAGAAAAGTGTATATGTGGCACGTATGGAGACTGATGTGGAGGAAACGACCTGATTGTGTGACTCAATAGGTGTTTGAGGATGTTGGTAATGAACTATTGACTAGGTTAACTAAGCCTACTAGGTGATGTTTAGGAGTCCGAGATAATCTCACTGGACTGTTACAAATAATTGATTGTGTCTGTTTATAAGAAGGGAGACAAATGTCCCTGTGATAATCATAGGGAGATTGACTCGACTAAGATAGTATGTGAAATTCTAGGTTGAGTAATCCTGCACAGACTGAGCGGTGCTCAGGAGAAACAGACCCGGAAAACCTAGGCAGGTTTTAGGCCCGGTAAAGATTTCGTTGATTATATGCACACGTTTTGACAGATTCTGAAACATAGGCATGCTAACTGGCGTCCAACACTGGCCATATTTCTTGATCTGAAGGCGGAATTCGACTCCGTTGACGTGGAGGTGCTGCGTCAATGTCTGGCCGTGAAGGCAGTTCCGAGAAAGTACATTGAACTAATCACGACACCCACTACTCGAATACACTGAGCTGTCTATGTAAGGGCTTATGCAGAGTTGTCATCTGGTGTTATGAAAGTCAGTGGTGTCTGTTGTCTCTGTTCTTGTTAAATTCCATCATAGGTGTACTGATGGATGTGGCCATAGTCGACTTTAGCGACTTTGGTGATTGACTTGTTACAGGGGACAGTCTTGTCGACTCACAGTGTGCAAGTGTGTTTACACCATGTTTGTAGTGTGATGATGAAGTGGAGCTGCTGACGAGTTTTTGATGTAATAGCAGTAAGTTGTTCCCCGTCAGACGACCTGCTATGCTACGTCTCTGATTTGGAAGGAGCAGCTTAGTAAAGGTCGACTGCAAAAACTATACATCCTGACTTATCTTGAGATAGTCCATAGCCGTCAGTAGGATGTCTATGCGGAGAGGACTCTGAAAATCAATTCAAACAGGCCGTGTTTGACCGGCGTCAAGTAGTCATCCCCTGAGGTCTTCGGTCGTGCAGCACTGATACTCTTTCTGTTTCAATTGTTTTAAGAAGAAATCAACTTGTACAGTGTAGGCAGCCAGAGAGTAATAACCATAGGCACACAAAGCTGTACTAATCACCACACACCTTCATCTTCCTGCTCTCCTGTCACTGTTAATACTGTTTCACAGGTAAGTTCTCCACTTTCTCCCAACACTGTGACCATTGATAACGACCTGAGGTAGCTAAACACCACTGATAGTCTCTTATAGCTACACTGCCAACTTCATACTGAAGCTTTCGGCTTCGGGATCTTATGACCGATCGGAAGCCAGACTTCACTAGCCAGAACCTAGATTGTCGGAGTATGAATGTATGTTGTGTTTCGGAGACACGCATACAAGACTGAAGTGTGGTTATTCGCTAAACGCCATCTTTCCAACATGTCAAATCTACAAAATTCATCCCAATTGTGTCAGAAGATGATTCGGCTAGTTTACATCGACTTGATGGTGAAGCATTGACCGATAGGACAGAAGAATTCGTCACTTGATTGTATTCCAGCGGACGGTTGTGTGTGTGCTGCCCGACTGAACGAATCCGTGAGGAGAAAGAAGGATTGTGATACCCGTCAATGTCCTTTCATAGTCTTCACTTATGCAGTGACGGAATGCAGTTCTGATGAAGGAAAGAGTGAGTTGTGTCAAAAGCTGTCTAGTTTTCCGCTGTGAAGGGGAATCACTCAGATATAGTCATTTCATCAGGTGACTTGAATGGCCAAGTATGGAAGCTGTGTCAGTCAGAAAAGTGTATATGTGGCACGTATGGAGACTGATGTGGAGGAAACGACCTGATTGTGTGACTCAATAGGTGTTTGAGGATGTTGGTAATGAACTATTGACTAGGTTAACTAAGCCTACTAGGTGATGTTTAGGAGTCCGAGATAATCTCACTGGACTGTTACAAATAATTGATTGTGTCTGTTTATAAGAAGGGAGACAAATGTCCCTGTGATAATCATAGGGAGATTGACTCGACTAAGATAGTATGTGAAATTCTAGGTTGAGTAATCCTGCACAGACTGAGCGGTGCTCAGGAGAAACAGACCCGGAAAACCTAGGCAGGTTTTAGGCCCGGTAAAGATTTCGTTGATTATATGCACACGTTTTGACAGATTCTGAAACATAGGCATGCTAACTGGCGTCCAACACTGGCCATATTTCTTGATCTGAAGGCGGAATTCGACTCCGTTGACGTGGAGGTGCTGCGTCAATGTCTGGCCGTGAAGGCAGTTCCGAGAAAGTACATTGAACTAATCACGACACCCACTACTCGAATACACTGAGCTGTCTATGTAAGGGCTTATGCAGAGTTGTCATCTGGTGTTATGAAAGTCAGTGGTGTCTGTTGTCTCTGTTCTTGTTAAATTCCATCATAGGTGTACTGATGGATGTGGCCATAGTCGACTTTAGTGACTTTGGTGATTGACTTGTTACAGGGGACAGTCTTGTCGACTCACAGTGTGCAAGTGTGTTTACACCATGTTTGTAGTGTGATGATGAAGTGGAGCTGCTGACGAGTTTTTGATGTAATAGCAGTAAGTTGTTCCCCGTCAGACGACCTGCTATGCTACGTCTCTGATTTGGAAGGAGCAGCTTAGTAAAGGTCGACTGCAAAAACTATACGTCCTGACTTATCTTGAGATAGTCCATAGCCGTCAGTAGGATGTTTATGCGGAGAGGACTCTGAAAATCAATTCAAACAGGCCGTGTTTGACCGGCGTCAAGTAGTCATCCCCTGAGGTCTTCGGTCGTGCAGCACTGATACTCTTTCTGTTTCAATTGTTTTAAGAAGAAATCAACTTGTACAGTGTAGGCAGCCAGAGAGTAATAACCATAGGCACACAAAGCTGTACTAATCACCACACACCTTCATCTTCCTGCTCTCCTGTCACTGTTAATACTGTTTCACAGGTAAGTTCTCCACTTTCTCCCAACACTGTGACCATTGATAACGACCTGAGGTAGCTAAACACCACTGATAGTCTCTTATAGCTACACTGCCAACTTCATACTGAAGCTTTCGGCTTCGGGATCTTATGACCGATCGGAAGCCAGACTTCACTAGCCAGAACCTAGATTGTCGGAGTATGAATGTATGTTGTGTTTCGGAGACACGCATACAAGACTGAAGTGTGGTTATTCGCTAAACGCCATCTTTCCAACATGTCAAATCTACAAAATTCATCCCAATTGTGTCAGAAGATGATTCGGCTAGTTTACATCGACTTGATGGTGAAGCATTGACCGATAGGACAGAAGAATTCGTCACTTGATTGTATTCCAGCGGACGGTTGTGTGTGTGCTGCCCGACTGAACGAATCCGTGAGGAGAAAGAAGGATTGTGATACCCGTCAATGTCCTTTCATAGTCTTCACTTATGCAGTGACGGAATGCAGTTCTGATGAAGGAAAGAGTGAGTTGTGTCAAAAGCTGTCTAGTTTTCCGCTGTGAAGGGGAATCACTCAGATATAGTCATTTCATCAGGTGACTTGAATGGCCAAGTATGGAAGCTGTGTCAGTCAGAAAAGTGTATATGTGGCACGTATGGAGACTGATGTGGAGGAAACGACCTGATTGTGTGACTCAATAGGTGTTTGAGGATGTTGGTAATGAACTATTGACTAGGTTAACTAAGCCTACTAGGTGATGTTTAGGAGTCCGAGATAATCTCACTGGACTGTTGCAAATAATTGATTGTGTCTGTTTATAAGAAGGGAGACAAATGTCCCTGTGATAATCATAGGGAGATTGACTCGACTAAGATAGTATGTGAAATTCTAGGTTGAGTAATCCTGCACAGACTGAGCGGTGCTCAGGAGAAACAGACCCGGAAAACCTAGGCAGGTTTTAGGCCCGGTAAAGATTTCGTTGATTATATGCACACGTTTTGACAGATTCTGAAACATAGGCATGCTAACTGGCGTCCAACACTGGCCATATTTCTTGATCTGAAGGCGGAATTCGACTCCGTTGACGTGGAGGTGCTGCGTCAATGTCTGGCCGTGAAGGCAGTTCCGAGAAAGTACATTGAACTAATCACGACACCCACTACTCGAATACACTGAGCTGTCTATGTAAGGGCTTATGCAGAGTTGTCATCTGGTGTTATGAAAGTCAGTGGTGTCTGTTGTCTCTGTTCTTGTTAAATTCCATCATAGGTGTACTGATGGATGTGGCCATAGTCGACTTTAGTGACTTTGGTGATTGACTTGTTACAGGGGACAGTCTTGTCGACTCACAGTGTGCAAGTGTGTCTACACCATGTTTGTAGTGTGATGATGAAGTGGAGCTGCTGACGAGTTTTTGATGTAATAGCAGTAAGTTGTTCCCCGTCAGACGACCTGCTATGCTACGTCTCTGATTTGGAAGGAGCAGCTTAGTAAAGGTCGACTGCAAAAACTATACGTCCTGACTTATCTTGAGATAGTCCATAGCCGTCAGTAGGATGTTTATGCGGAGAGGACTCTGAAAATCAATTCAAACAGGCCGTGTTTGACCGGCGTCAAGTAGTCATCCCCTGAGGTCTTCGGTCGTGCAGCACTGATACTCTTTCTGTTTCAATTGTTTTAAGAAGAAATCAACTTGTACAGTGTAGGCAGCCAGAGAGTAATAACCATAGGCACACAAAGCTGTACTAATCACCACACACCTTCATCTTCCTGCTCTCCTGTCACTGTTAATACTGTTTCACAGGTAAGTTCTCCACTTTCTCCCAACACTGTGACCATTGATAACGACCTGAGGTAGCTAAACACCACTGATAGTCTCTTATAGCTACACTGCCAACTTCATACTGAAGCTTTCGGCTTCGGGATCTTATGACCGATCGGAAGCCAGACTTCACTAGCCAGAACCTAGATTGTCGGAGTATGAATGTATGTTGTGTTTCGGAGACACGCATACAAGACTGAAGTGTGGTTATTCGCTAAACGCCATCTTTCCAACATGTCAAATCTACAAAATTCATCCCAATTGTGTCAGAAGATGATTCGGCTAGTTTACATCGACTTGATGGTGAAGCATTGACCGATAGGACAGAAGAATTCGTCACTTGATTGTATTCCAGCGGACGGTTGTGTGTGTGCTGCCCGACTGAACGAATCCGTGAGGAGAAAGAAGGATTGTGATACCCTTCAATGTCCTTTCATAGTCTTCACTTATGCAGTGACGGAATGCAGTTCTGATGAAGGAAAGAGTGAGTTGTGTCAAAAGCTGTCTAGTTTTCCGCTGTGAAGGGGAATCACTCAGATATAGTCATTTCATCAGGTGACTTGAATGGCCAAGTATGGAAGCTGTGTCAGTCAGAAAAGTGTAAATGTGGCACGTATGGAGACTGATGTGGAGGAAACGACCTGATTGTGTGACTCAATAGGTGTTTGAGGATGTTGGTAATGAACTATTGACTAGGTTAACTAAGCCTACTAGGTGATGTTTAGGAGTCAGAGATAATCTCTCTGGACTGTTGCAAATAATTGATTGTGTCTGTTTATAAGAAGGGAGACAAATGTCCCTGTGATAATCATAGGGAGATTGACTCGACTAAGATAGTATGTGAAATTCTAGGTTGAGTAATCCTGCACAGACTGAGCGGTGCTCAGGAGAAACAGACCCGGAAAACCTAGGCAGGTTTTAGGCCCGGTAAAGATTTCGTTGATTATATGCACACGTTTTGACAGATTCTGAAACATAGGCATGCTAACTGGCGTCCAACACTGGCCATATTTCTTGATCTGAAGGCGGAATTCGACTCCGTTGACGTGAGGGTGCTGCGTCAATGTCTGGCCGTGAAGGCAGTTCCGAGAAAGTACATTGAACTAATCACGACACCCACTACTCGAATACACTGAGCTGTCTATGTAAGGGCTTATGCAGAGTTGTCATCTGGTGTTATGAAAGTCAGTGGTGTCTGTTGTCTCTGTTCTTGTTAAATTCCATCATAGGTGTACTGATGGATGTGGCCATAGTCGACTTTAGTGACTTTGGTGATTGACTTGTTACAGGGGACAGTCTTGTCGACTCACAGTGTGCAAGTGTGTCTACACCATGTTTGTAGTGTGATGATGAAGTGAAGCTGCTGACGAGTTTTTGATGTAATAGCAGTAAGTTGTTCCCCGTCAGACGACCTGCTATGCTACGTCTCTGATTTGGAAGGAGCAGCTTAGTAAAGGTCGACTGCAAAAACTATACGTCCTGACTTATCTTGAGATAGTCCATAGCCGTCAGTAGGATGTTTATGCGGAGAGGACTCTGAAAATCAATTCAAACAGGCCGTGTTTGACCGGCGTC